>JAVKLA010000093.1:28690198-28720011 GCA_034782735.1 Sagittarius serpentarius | reverse complement strand
ATCTAGTTGAAGGTGTCCCTGCTTACTGCAGGGGGGTTGGACTAGATGACCTTTGATGGTCCCTTCCAACCCAAGCCATTCTATGATTCTATAAGTGCAGGTACATTCTGATTTGGCAGGAGGTTGATTTGTAAAAGGAATGGGAGAAGATGGCAGCAGTTCTGCGATCTTGCTATCTCAGAAGAAGTGTAGAGTCAACCATGTAAGCATGGAACTGAGATATATGATGGAGCTGGCTGTAAACTTGTGACAGAGTTCTTCTCACTGCAGAATTCTTCTGTCACTGATGATCACCTCCAAGACACTGCTGCTGAAAATGGCCATTTACCTGTGAGGATGCAATAGGTAGAAAGTACTGCAGGATAGCTGGTGGCCAAGCTTGAATGGATTGGTAGATTGTAAGTCAGTGACTTCTGGCTTGTTAATGGTGATTATATCCCTAGGTGAACCAGGTCTTATGGGAATGCCAGGAGCCCGAGGCCCTCCAGGACCCTCTGGAGATGCAGGACAGCCAGGTAAAAGCATACAGAAAACAAAAGTACTTTTTGCTCAGTCAGGAACACAGATGTCTTTGTCAACAATCTCCAGTCTTAATTGAAGTTAAAGCTGGCAGAGGATCTCTGTACTGTAAGATGGTGATGAAAGGAAAACAGACAGGGAATCTAGACCCTTTGTGATCTCAGGACTGCACACACTGCAAATAAGAACATCAGCTGCTGTGAGCTAATGTTCAGTTTACATATGAGGTGCTAGGCCAATTTACACCACTTGTGGACTGTGTGCTATAATTTCAAGTAAATGTAATCTTTTTCTCCCTTTCTATCCTTTCCCCACCCAAAATCTGTTTAGAAATCTTAGAATTTTTGCCTTTTTCTACCAGGTCTCACAGGACCCCAAGGACCACCAGGTAGGTTTTTCCACTGTGTTCTAGTTTATTAATGACACACTTTGATATGGGCTCAAAAAAACCTTGTAATTTTTCCTCTATACTGCTCAGGGATTCTGCATCTCCTTTGGCTTTTGAGACAGGTTTTGTGGTTGGTGTGTAATTTTTAAGGAATGCAGGGCCTTGGAGTTTTGAAAATTTGCCTTTCCCCAAAACATATTTTGCAACAAATAACATGTTTCGGTTCCCTGTGCATCACTGAAAAGTCCTTCTAATCAGCAGCAGAAACAGAGGGGAGAGGATGTAGCAACAGAGGTGAAAACAGAGGATGTGACATCTGCAAGCAGAGGTGGTTTGAGGGGGCAAGTCACCAGGGAATTTATCCAGGAGTCTCAGGACAGGGAGCAGTACCTGGAAGAAGCTACAGGTAAATCTAGGAAGCAGTGCTGTCATCCGGGGAGCAGTGGGAGAAGGGAAGCCCTTAACTATGCTCAGAGACACTACCAGCTCAGCCTACAGCACACTGTGAATTCCTCCACTTGCTGTCAGGGACCTGCTTATAAATGCTGAAAGCCAAGGTCTTGAGTAGGGAGCTCCTTCTATAAACCCACAAGTAAAACTCAACTAGGCTACCTGGAAAAAATAGAGCAAACAGTATTTGCACTAACCATTTTAAATTGTTCATCTACCTCATATCAGGACTTCCAGGCAACCCAGGCCGACCAGGGGCTAAAGGTGAGTTTTGTTTCTTCCCTAATACTCATTTGCTTTCTAAGCACTTCATTTTAGGGAGGATTATTTGCTCTGCTGACCAGTCCCTGAATCAACAGTGGCATCTAGTGGCTTTGGGAAGGGAAACAGACTAGCCAAAGCCTCCCTGAGCATACACAAAAGGCGGGGCATCTGCTGAGGCACTCAGCATGACGGTTCACCACCAAGAAAACCTTAGCAAACCTGGTTCTGTCCTGAGCATGAGTATGATGCCTGGTGACTTCAACGGAAGCTGAGTGCCTGCCTCGGGTAAACCAAGGCCTATTGCCTATGCTGGCAGAGGTAGTACTTGGAAAGCTGATTAGATGATATCTCTGGATTAGCTGAGCTCTCTTGCTTCCCCCATGACCTTCTAGTGCTATGACTTCTCAGACAAGAGATCAAGGGCAAAGAGAACAGAAATCACATGTTTAATAAGACAGTGTCATTGAGCTAGTGACAAATCTTCCCCAAAAAAGAAGTGCATCTCTTGTCTCTTTGTTTTCTTAGGAGAACCTGGAGCTCCAGGAAAAGTCATAAGTGCTGGTATGTAGTGCTGTGAGAGTTCAAACACTTCTGCTTTTGAAGGATTTTCTCTGTTTTTTGTTATGCCTCCTAAATTCATCTCAACTGTCACACCTGTACTGGAGCTCCCTGTGTTAGGAGAATACATATGCTATAGATCTGTTATTCCTTCAGGATATATTTGTTACACATTTGCTGGATGTGTGTATATATGTGTATGTGTGCAAACGTACGTGTTTGTGTTCCAGAGGGCTCGTCAACTATTGCTCTGCCAGGCCCACCAGGTCCCCCAGGCCCACCTGGACCCACTGGACCCCCAGGTGTTCCAGGTGAGGAAGCTGCTCCTCCGCTGTGGTTTTTGCAGGCAGCTTACATTGCTGTGCGTCCAGTTCTTAATTTAATGTGTGATGTTTGTTGTCTCTGCCAAGCTGCCCTGTCTGGGAGGCAAGATTGCTCAGGCAGGACTCATGGTCCTCACCTTTTCCTGCAGAAAGACCAATATCTCAGGTTGAGTTAGGAAGGCAGCAGCCTCATGGGAGAAATGGGATATGATCACAGGGGGGAAGGACAGAAGAGAGGGCTGAGAAGATGAAGAAACTGGGAACACTGTTGTTGTCCTTTGATCTGATGAGTACAAAGTAGTGACAGGTCAAATCCAGTGAGTAGAATCAAGCTCTTTTGCCTCTCAGGAAAGCAGGCTTGTGTCTAATCCCTTTCCTGACACTTTTACTGAAATCAGGAAGTGCTTGTTTTCCTGTCTTAGCTTTGAACTCAAGACAGCAGAAATCCCATATGAGCATCTGCAAATGTTTCACACAAACACACAAGAGCGCGCACACACACACACACAGAGTCTGGCTATGCATGAGCTTGGTCCTCAGACTCCTCTGTCCCAGGGCAGACACCGCCCTCCAGCGTGCTGGTGTAAGGCAGCAGAGTTCCTGAGCCCTGGTTCTCACAGCACTTCTGTGCCTCTCCCAGCTGTATAGCTGGAGCTAACCCTGGAGCTGGTTTGGTAGAGCTAGCCTCAATTTGCAGCAGGGAATGCGAGAGGACGGTTAGGCCTATTGCCTTTCTATTGTGGTCAGTGATATTCTGGTCATTTCCCCAGTCTAAGAGGCATCAAGCACTTTAATTGCCACATGATGGAAAATAAGCCTCTTCTCCAGAGCTTCAAGTAATACATGGGACATTGATGAATTCATACCCCATAGCAATTCCATTTACTTCTGCAGACAAATACATCATTTGAGACTCAGTTCTTATAAAAGGCCTATTGATTCTTTCCTCCTACTGTAAAATACAACCAGGAAAATCTAATGCAATTTTTTTTTTTTCCTTTGAAACCAGGTCCTGTTGGGCCAGCTGGTCTCCCTGGACAGCAAGGTACCATTCTCCATCAGCTTTGATGCTGCTTCTTAAGAGAACTCAATTCATTAGTTTTCCCTTGTTTCTAATTCTCTCAGCCCTTGGCACAATCCCTCTCCCTTTTGTTTGCAGAGTTCTTCTTTCAGTTAATTTTGCTGCATTATTTGGCTTAATTAATCTTGTACAGAATTTCTATTATTTTTTCTTTCTCAGGGGAAGAAGGGGGGTGGTAAGAGCCAGTGTGATGTGGATGCTGCAAATGTCTTTTTTTCTTATGTTTTTCTGGAGGCTGGTAATTCTAAGGCACTTCTCAAGTGCAGTTGCCTTTCTGTGGTAGGGGATATAGCCCAGCTAGATACTTCCTGCCATTTTGAAATGTGGGAGAACAAACTAGAGTCTAATTGGGAATAACGTCACTGTGAAACCACCGCCAATTGGACAGACATCTGTTTGGAAGGGCCTGAACAGAGCTGACTCCTACGAACCTTTCTTAGCTGGGTTTCTATGATCCTGTTAGAGTAAATTGTACAGTAATTTCCACATTTGAATACAGTGTCCCTCAGAGCCAGGGACTGAGTTCATGCTCGCAGTTCATATAAGCAAAGTCTGAACCTGTTGTCAGGGAGGTGAGGAGTGGGTACAAAATGTCATCCTCTTTCAGTTACATAATTCCCTTTCTCTGTTTTTTTCCCCTGAAAAAGGTCCACGGGGTGAGAAGGGATCCCCAGGAGAAGCTGTGATAGAAACTATCAAAACAGAAGTCTCATCATTAACATCTCAAAGTAAGTGGGCCTGCCTTTCCCCTCCTTTGCTTGGAGGGGTGCCAGAGGCCTCAAGGCCTGCTCACAGCTAACAGGAGATGCCTCTACCTCTTCCCCCTCAACATGATACACGGCAACTGTGTGTGTGTATGTTTGGTGGTGGGACAACAATACCAGCTACCTCTTCTGCCTTCCTTCTCATCTGTGCATCCGAAAGTGCTTTCAAAAGGAGGCAGATGGCATCAGGCCCATGTCACAGAGAGGAAAGCTAAGGAATGGTGACTGGTGAACAGTCCCTAACAGCAGAGATGGTCACAGAGCTGTGAGGTTGCAGCCTGGCCTTTTAGCCCTTGTGTTCACACAGGGCAGTTCCCTATGTAATACGAACACAGAGCCATCCATAAGAGGAGAACCAGTTTGAAAAGGCACGTTAATCTGAGCAACATAAACCAAAATCTCTCTGTGCAAGGACAAATTCACAGGGGAGCAAATGCTATTTTAAGATGAAAATAAATGGTGCAGAACAGATAGCAGCATCCCAAGAAAAGTGTCTGCTTGCTCTGTGCAATACTAGATGTGTGGTGCACTTACAATCAGTATTCCTATGGTCTGGGACACCTGCAAGTGTGCAGGAGAGGCAAGGTAGAGGAGAGTATAAAATCATAAATGGTCCTTGCCTGATCACCATCTGAACAGGGTCATGTAGATCCAGACCATGCTTCAGTACTGTCCCATTCCCCGATTCAGAAGTCTTGGATCTCAGCATCACTGAACCTTAAGTTTGTGCCTCAGCTTGGAGGTGAGGATACATCTCCAACCAAGCTAACACAGTGCAGCTACTTGTTAAATAATGGCTGTGTAATGTTGTCCTCCCGAGACTTGCCCCTCTTTGAAAGAATCTTTTCCTCTCCTTGAAAGTTCTTTCCCTCCCTCTCTACCCTTTGAGTCCTTTGCCCTTTCCCTCAGCAACCATTACTCTCCAGAGAGATCTCCTCCCTGTTTCCAATATGCTGCCAGCCTGCTCAGTGCTGTATTTTGCTTTATGTCCTAACCTGCATGCTGGCAACCAAACACATCTCTCCTCTTTCCTCTCTGCCTCAACTTTGGCTTAGGTCACCCAGGTCCTGCCTTAGTCCACCTTTGATTGTACGACCTTCTAACAGCAATGTAATGACAGTGTTTCCATAGCAGCAGTAGCTCCATAGCAACAATTTTCCCTTTTTTGTGTGTGTTTCATTTGCACAGTGCTGGCAGATTTTCAAGGGCGAGCAGGACCACCAGGTCCCCCTGGACCACCAGGTACGTAATATAACAGGGCTCAGTATGTAAGCAGGGGGACACTGACACACATAGACAACATGTTTCTGGGCCATGCAGTTTGCTGAGTAAATATTCTATAATACCCATTTCTTTTGTCATCAGGTGAATCTGTGCAAGGACCTCCTGGACCTCGTGGCCCTCCAGGTAAGAGCTTGTTTCTCTAAAACAAACCTGGAAAGTGGAAGTTTTTTACAGTGCCTGTACCCTGTGCCTTGCGGTATCCCAAATGCAGTCTTGGACCTGGTGGAAGTTAGTAGGTCTGACTGTACTGGAAGCAGAATTTCACAGAGTGGGTTCCTACTAACACAATTTCACTGCAATATTTTTTCACAGCAGCAAGACGCTGCCCAAGAGAGGAGATTTGCTTTGGCAGAGGTTTGCTAGCCAGAGTAGTAATTCATAAAAGGCATACTTTTTGGGAAGACACTCAATGTTCTCAAGTCCCCAAAGGAAGTAACTGCAATCAGTTCCATCTTTACTTCTTACTTGTCCAGCTTTAACTTCCAGCTGGGGACAGATGGAGCAGTTCTTATCGTGAGGAACATATCCCTGCTCCACTTCCTGTAGCACAGATTTCTGTTTCACAGCTAGAAGAGGGGAGGTGCAGGCGGACATGAGACAGGAGCATAACCCCATTCCTTGCTCTCTGCTCAGTAGCAAAGGGGAGCAGGTCAGGTGTGTGATGAAATGAACCTTCCCTTTCAATGCAGTGAAGACCAGCTGGGATAGGCACTCTGTACGACAATGAAAGGAGTTTCTCTGTCCTATGTCTGCTGTGGTGGCAAATGATAATGAAAAATAACTAACAGGGATAGATGTGCATGGAGAAAACAATGATACTAGCCTACACTTGGAACTATTTGAGCTATGGCCATGGCTGGAGATGTAGCAGCTCTGACATGCATTTACTTACATTGCTGAGGCTCATCCTTCCTGAAGACTTTTTGTGTCTTTTTTGCCTAGGAGAAGGCTTGCCAGGACCTCCAGGCCCACCAGGGAGACCAGGATCTTCCATGTCCACCTCAGGTAGGTTCTTCCCACTCATTCCCTCGCCTAGGCCCTGGGAATGTCCTGACCGTTGGGGTTCCAGAGAGCACATCCTTGGCTAGGACTGGGTGGAGCCAGAGGAAGCTTGTGTCATGTTCTCTTGGATGTCATGAAGAAATCTTTTTGTTTTAATTGCAGAAACATTTCTCACAGGCCCACCAGGTCCACCAGGCCCACCAGGCCCGAAGGGAGACCAAGGTGGGTATATTATACTGCCTCACCAAGATACTAGATGGATCTCAGCACTTCAGACTGAAAAGAAGGAAGGAAGGGCTTGGAAACAGAAAGTGTCCTGCCTTTCTGTGGCTGTAAGAAAGCTAGCATAGTGGTCACTAAATAGGACTCCTGTCTGCTGTCATAAAACAAGTCAGTCTTTGTTGGAGAAATTTATTAGCCTCCAGTACAGGTGTCAAGGCAATTGCTGTATTCGGATCCCAACTTTGCAAGCCCATTAGATTCAGGAGCATTCACAGCTTCAGATTTGCTGTTAAAGGGGAACAATCTTTTTGCAAAATGCAGTGTGGACTTGGCTAAGTCAGTGCAAGAAGGTGGCTCTGTGAAGTGTAGCTCAGCTCTAAGCTGGCAGTAAAACATGGGACCTACTCCCTTTACTAACTTCTGCCCTGTAGCTTGAAGGCCCTGATAAAATTCTGCAGTGTGGGCTGGAACGTTGCAGATGACAACAAAGCAAATGCTAATGCTGTTCCTCTGCTCCCCTGTTCACAGGTGAACGAGGTCCACGAGGATTCACAGGTAAGGAGGCTTCCAGGAGATATTGGTAGGGTACAGGGTAATGTGCCTGTGTATATGACTGCATTTCTGTGTCCCATGCAGGAGAACCGGGTGAGCCTGGCCTTTCAGCATTCTCCTCCCACGGTCAGTCCATGCCCCCTTTCCTCCTTTGAATTCATTGTCCCTAGGCTGGAACCAGGGGGCAAAATCCTGCTCTATTGATTCTAGCTTAGTTTTAGTAGAGCCAGGATTTTGTCCACACATTTTATTTCTGTGAATCTCTGACTCTCCTTCTGCAATTGGCAGGTGACAGAGTCACCCTGCAGGGACCTCCAGGAGTTCCAGGCCCGCCAGGCCCACCTGGACCCAAAGGTGAAGTTAAAAATCTTCTTTCTTTCTTTGCTGGTGGCCTCACTCAGCCAAGAGTGGTTGAGACTAAAGGATGGAGCAACCTAGACCTTTGGGAACTACAGCTGTGCCCACCCCTGCCTTTTCAGGCAGAGCAGGACCATGGCAATAGAGTTGCTCTGAGCACAAGGCACCTCCGCAGGTCACAGAAGGTTCAGAAAAGCTGCTGTGGCCTCTTCCTTCTGCTCTTCCCCAACAAGCTGCTAATTCAAGATAGTCATTACAAGGGCTGGGTAGTTGCTTCTCTGACAAGGTGTAGCTCAACTGTGTTACATGACCAAGTATGCAACATGCAGTGACAACCATTACAGTTGTCTGTCTCCCTCACTCTGGTTTCCAGGTGATGCAGGTGTCCCAGGCGCTCCTGGCATCCCAGGAGCATCTCGAGGTAAGAGGCCAGACCATCATTGCCCTGACATTATCAAGAAATGCTCACATCCTGGTGGAGACTTTGAAAAATCTCCTTTGGGTTTTACAAATGTGGGTGCCAACCTAATGCTGATGGGATTTTGTCAAAACCTCTTTTTGCACAACCTGCATTAAATCAGGCAATTTAAGAATTGCAAGTTTTCTGTTTCCAGCTTACTGGGAATCCTCTTAGCCAGAGTTTGTCTTCATGGGACATGAAAGAAAGGGATTCTAAGTTCCACAAGGGATTAGGGAAGCTGCATTGAACCTTCTAGTGGAAAAACTTCTGATCAGAACAAAAGTGCCCTTTGTTCAGTTTTACTTACCCTTAGGTGGATTCATGTGAATAAAGCTGCTTTCATTCTGAGTAAGAGCAGCTCTGTATGCAGGATGTTAATGCAGTTTCACAAAAAGTGCATATGGATTAACTTGTGTCCCTCCATGTGAACAAGCCCCCTGCTTCTCCACATTTTGTCCTAGGAGTACTACCTCAGGATGCTGGGAAGACAGACACCTTAAAGAGCGTAAGGTGTCACTCAACACCATGGTGACAGGAGTCACACAGGGCCCACCTGTGTATTGCAATGGAGATGAGTGAGCTGGTGCTGCCCAGGCTGGCTGGGCTTGGGAGCAGCAGGGCAGTAAGGTTAGCCTAATGAGCTTGAGTGCTTTATGGATCTCCACCTATATTTCTGCACAGCATTGCACTCTGGTGCACAAACTGACCAGGTCTGTCAGTACAAAGCCAGGGAGGTCTCTGGACTCTGGCCTGGAGAACTGCATAGGCTGAATTATAAGATGCCAAATTAATTGCAGACATAATACTGCCTAATAGCCCATGCTCAGACTGTGTTTAGAGATAAAAGGGGAGCCCCATAGTCCATTCCCAAAGCTCATTCCAGACCTGTGGGAAGGGCTCAATGCAAGCACACTTTAGCATAGCTTAGTCTAATGCAGCCATGCTAAAAACACTCCTCCTCCTTACAATGCTTTCTGTAGGTGGATCCAGACAAATTCAGGGACCCCCAGGACCTCCTGGGCCACCCGGTCCTCCTGGTCCAGGTGGAAGTTCATCTCAAGAGATTCAGCAGTATGTCACTGACTACCTGAAGAGTGAGTGTAATGAGATTTTGCCATGGGTCAGCAGATGCATGCCTATCTCTCTTTTGCTCGCTGAGCCCCTTGTCACTCTCCCTTTAGAAACAGAAGCACTGCTGCTCTAGCCTTATTTCTGTTGAATACTGTGAAGTGCTGTTGCCCACTGTGGCCTCCGCAGAACTGTCCTTCTGTTGGTCTGCTTTTTGCGGGGGGAAGAGGGTCCAGTAATTGTGCATATGGCCATTGTCTTCCCTCTAGTGATATGGGCATATCTTGGGCTTCCTATCTAGGTGACAACGTAAGGCATTATTTGACTGGTGCCCAAGGCCCACCAGGCCCTCCAGGCCCACCTGGAGTTATCACCACTGCGGATGGGACGAACTTGGATTATGCAGAGCTGGCTACCCGTGTTATGAGCTATATGACAAGTAAGCACCATGTTGGTAAGGTCTGTACTGAGTCACGCTCTTGGCTCAGTTTGTGCAACACGCAGAAGGTGAGAACCAGAGGAGAAACAACAGTCTTTAAATAGCAGCACCCTAACCCAGTTATTCATCTTCTGCAGTCTTGGCCCAGGACTCCAGACAGCTGAGGTGGCCTCTGAGCCTTGTCCCGTTTTAATGGTTAGATTAACTAACAGTTGCTGCTGTTTAAAAAGTCTTACATTAAACATCAGCTGTTAGACCCTGTAATGCCCCCAAGACCCAAACAGAAGTGGCTTTATTTGGTGCATGTGGTCTCAGGTATTCTGTGACTGGTTTGTATGCTTGGGGTCCTCCTAAAGTAGATGAAATTCCCAGAGCTTTTGAAAGTAGCCTGGAATCTCAGTCAGAAGAGCATAGACCACACAGCTGTGGAGACGACCAGGATGTGTGAGACAGCAACTGATTCATGGCTGGGGGCATGGGAAGACCATTCAGCCGGTTAAACTGGATTCATTCAGCTTTCCTTCTTCACCTTCTGTCTCATCCTGCCTGATGTAAAACCTTTTCATTCCCACAGGCTCTTCAGATCGCTATCAGTCATTTGCCAGTTCGGTATCAACTACATCCGTTTTGTACCAAGAACTTCTGGACATGCTGCAGAGTAAGTGACCCTCAAGGGAAACATGGGGGCTGGGGGTAAAGCATCCCAGCAGCCTGGAGATCTGCCCTTCCCTTCCAGTCTCCTGTCTCCAACCAGAGTTACCAGCAGCTGCTTTGGAGGGCAAAGGCCTGCCATACCTGTGATTTCTCCTTCCAGGTCCTTTGGAGACAGATTTATGTGTCTTATACTGGAGAGTTTGCATGCTTTCCAGAAGCTATACTTTCTTACTTGTTTGCTTTTCATACCCACTGTTGTAACTCTGCAGTTTCCCACTCTCTCCCCTCCCTTCCCCACTTTGGCTCTCTATGTGGCATCTGCCTATGTGCCTCCTTTTCAGGAATTCCCACAATTTTCCCCAATCTCCCACTAAACCTTGGGCTTCTATTTTCCAGCTCCCCCACTCTCTTAGCATTTCCCCCCCCCCATTCCTTCTTGCTCATCCCACAGCCTTGCTATGTCTTTGTTATTAAGGTGAGGAGGATACCCAGCTCTGTTCTTTTCTCCACACACTGTTACTGTGGGCTGATAGATAAATCATCAGGATGTCATTTTGCTGTGCCTGAAGGTATTGATGATGACAGCCAACACTGTACTCCTCCTATGAGATCCGGTGCGGAGTCAATCAGATTCCACGTTCCAAACAGACAAATGGCTGCTGAAATGCCACAGAGCTCAGCATGGTCTTTCCCAGCTGAGACACTTTTTGTTCCCTTTACTCAAGATGTTGTTCAGGGTGCTCTGAAGAAACAGAGCACAAGGAGGTCCCTTTAGCAATCTAAATTGTCATCCTCCTCAAACCCTGAGTTGTAGGAGGTTCCCAGCCCTGTCACAAATGTTTCTGACACCATACACAGGGCAGTTCACGTTCAGAAAAGGAAGCGAGGGGGGAAGGGAGCTTTGCATCCATAAGTTTTGATGGTCTCAGTGATGGGAGCCCAGCTCACAGGCTGGGAACTCCTCACACCTGGTGTCTTTGCAGCAGCTGGACAGCCTTAAAAGATGCATTTTTTCATTTGCAGGAGAAGAAATTCGTCAGTATCTAGTTGGACCTCGGGGCCCACCGGGACCTCCTGGACCAGGGGGAGATGGCATGTCTCTGTCACTGGATTATGATGAGCTGACCAGACGGTTTATCAGCTACTTGACAAGTAATGGTCTTTATTAGTGTACATTTCCCTCTGTTCCTTTGGGAGCTGAGCAGAAAGCTCATGCCGTTAGTGAAAACTTTTCCAGTGTCGACTGTGTGAGTCCCTATGTACAGAGACCTCCTCACAGGGATTATGAGAGACTTGGAAGAGAACAAAGATACCCTGTAGCTAAGATACTACCCATAGGCTCTAGTAATGTGTTCTTGCTTTGCTGAAAACTGAGCTTAGGAACATAATTTCATTTTAGCCATCTTAGAAATCCCATCAACACCTTCAAGTGCCTTTATAACCCTTTTGTCACTGGCTCTGTGGCCAGGATATATGTCTCTGTGGAAGAGTTGATCTATGCCCACTTTGTGTCGAGGCAGCTCAGGCAACAAACTCTTCGAAGTTTAAAGTTAGTTGAAACAAATTCCATCTTTCTGCTTCATTTTCACATCTGTAAGAACTGTCAGACAGAGAGGACTCTGGAGCATCCCCAACAGCTGTGCTAAAATGCCTAATCCTGGTAGCTGCAACTATGTCCTTAAAACCACAGCCTGGTCTATGCTCAGTCTCTTTGAACTGCACTTAGGGACCAGACCTCACTAATGAGCTGCTCCAAAGATGATGGGAATTTCCTCTTTGGTTCTGGAAGCAGAAAACTGCTGTTTAACAGCAGCACCCCAACAGCTCAAGCAGGACAGCTGCATTTTATCAGCAAGGACATTTCCTTAACGCAAATCACAAAGGTTTTGCACCAGAGCAGCTTGCAGATAGGCCAGCCACAGGGAGAGCAGCACCTGCATCAGCCAGTGGGTCACAGCTGAGCTGCGTGTCTCGGAGTGCCCCCTGCCATGTCAGTGGTTCATGAGCTTTTGCCAAGAATAGAGGCCTGATGCCTGCCTGTCTGCAGGTGTCCTTGTGTTGGGATTAATGGGGCAACCTTTAAGACCAAGCCTGGAACAGGGCTTGAGCCCTGGTTCCCACCACAATCTGCTGATGGGAACACTCTATTTTGCAGGAGTCCCTCCTGCACTGCTGTCTGAACAAGCCCTGCAGCCTGTCTGCTCACACTGTAAAAGTCTGTTTTGATAATGTGCTCCTCTTGGATCTGTTTGATTTTGCAGGTTCTGGGATGAGCATTGGGCTCCCTGGACCACCTGGGCCTCCAGGGACACCTGGTATATCTTACAGTGACCTGACAGCATACCTGCGAAGTAAGCCAATTTCTTTACTCCCCTGCCATAGGTCCCTACACACCCCCAGAATCTTTTTTTACAGGCTTAGTCACAGAATTTCCCCTTTTGCCCATCGCGACAAGTAACCCTCTATGAGACTCTGATAGTCCCTCTGCCTTAGCAGCACTGCAGGCCTCCTGGACTCTGCCATGACCTGCAGAGACCGTGAGGGGCTGCAGACAGATCATGGTGCTCCTGTGGAGAGCAGCAGCAGCGAGGTGCTGTCTTGGGAATGGAGGAGCCCTTTTTCTTCTCCAAACTCTGCAGCGTAAAGGAATTTCTTATGTCACTTTTTAAAAGTATATTTAAAAAGTAGGGACTTCTACCCTCTTTGGGATCGCCTGACTTCCCAATGTGACATCTACATGCAGGGAAGTGAGGTGCACCAGGAAGGCTGCACCAGAAGGTGCTGGGGAGAAAAAAGTGCCTTATACTTGGCTGTAGTGTCATTACCTGTATTGTCAGGGAAGGTTCATTGGGGCTGCGGTGGTTTGAGTGACTCCTTTTCTTCCCTTGTGTCTTACAGACTCTGAATTCAGTGGCCTTGTTGGCCCCCCTGGTCCTGCAGGACCCCAAGGACCTCCAGGGATCCCTGGATCACCAGGCACCTCTCTGGAGGACGTCTCTGCTTACCTACAAAGTAAAGCACTTGTGTTTCTCACAGCTGGCAGGGAGATTCTGTTTGTAGGTGCTGGGAGGGCTGAGGCTGAGATTTGGCCTACCAGGGGTGTGACTGCCCACTGAGAACAAGGTCACTTTAAAAAATAATTCTCATCAACATTAGCTGGAAAGGGATGGAAGTTGGGGTTGGAGCCTTTAAACTTTCAGCATCCCCAGACATTTGTGATTTCCTTGTCCTATCACTGTTGGAAAATAATTCTTCCTCTCTCTCAAGGTGTGGGATACTCCTCCCTCTCTGGAGTCCAGGGCCCACCTGGCCCTCCTGGCCCTCCAGGACCACCAGGCTTCTCAGGAACCGGCCTCCTATCCTATGCTGACATCACCCACAGCGACGAGTTCAGGAGCGAGCTGATCCAGTACCTGAAGAGTAAGAGGATGCCATCCATCCTCCCTGCGCACACCCTGAGCAATACTTTGCCTTGTGTAGGCTGCTGGCTCTGCCACAGCTGAGGAAGTCCTATAGGGGCCTTCCCTGAATGGGGGCTGCAGCAACACCTTACCTCTACAGCCAGGTCTACACAGGACTACGCTGTACCCCATAGGCTCCTCTCCTCTCACCCCAGCTGCAAGGCAAAAGTCCATGTTGTGAGCCAAAAGCAACAGGTGCTGGGCAGTTACAATTGGCCTGTACTGAACAGCGAGTCCCTAGTAAGGTCACCTGCACAGTTTTGCTGCAGGAAAAGCATTTTCTTTGACAAACACCTGCCTACAGAGCAATGGATGATGTAGGGGTTGGAGGGCAGCACTGAGCCAGCTGTGAAGCAGCACTGGTCTGAGCACTCACGCTGGCAAGTCATCCAGGGCAGCCTTTCAAAAATATGGGGATGCCCCTCACATCTGGGAGACTGGTCACAGAATGGCTGTTTTGGCAGAGGTGCTGAAACTGGCCTGAGAGGAGTGCACCCTTCTGCAAAACCACTGGGCATGCTTCCAAGATTGGGAACCCAAAATTGTGAGAGATTTGGGAAGGAGGAGGGTGTCATGCCATCTGTAGAGATCAAGGTTGACATACGTGCCTGCTGCCTGAGAAATGGCACTGGAAGAGGGTACTGCGACGATTGATGGGACAGAATTTCACACTCCAGTCTTCATTCAGGTGGTGGCACAGGACCTCTGCCAAGCCTGGGGGGCCCAGGTACCCCAGTGTCCCTGAAGTCCCCCCTCTTGTATTTTGCAGGTGATGAAGTTCGAAGCTACATCTCAGGGCCACCTGGGCCCCCTGGGCCACGGGGACCACCAGGACCCAAAGGAGATAGTGGCTTTGTGGCTGGGTCTATGTCTTCATCTTACCAAGGGTTACGGACTTCCGAGCAGTTGCATGGAGGATCCCTTGGTGCTGAGGGATCCCACGGGGGATCACTGGGGACAGGCAGCTCATATGGCACCTCCATGAGCAGTATGTCATCTTACAGTGCCTCAATGGGCAGTGATGGCTCTTATGATGCCACCATGGGCGGTGGTGGGTCTTTCGATGGGTTGTTGACAGACGAGGAATCACACAGATCAGCAGGTTCAAGCAGATCCTACAGCAACTCCTTCACCGGTTCCCTGGATTACAACGAGCTGGCACTCCGCGTGTCAGAGAACCTACAGAGTGAGTGGAATGCCTGCTTGTCCTCACCCTCCCTGTCCCAGCCCACAACTCCTAACCCCCTGTGCCTGGTGTCATGCTGTTTACTTCCCTCACCCTTCCTGCTGCCTATAGCTCTCCCTTACACCTTCCTGCCTCACCATCCAGCCACAGGTTTCCCCTAACTCCTTTCAAATGACGTCTTTAATTCCTCAGGCCGAGGTATTCTCCAGGACCTGATGTCTTACACTGCACAGGGACCTGCAGGTCCCCCAGGCCCTCCTGGTCCCCCTGGCATCAGCAGGGTCTTTGCAACCTATGGCAATGTCACCGAGGACCTCATGGACTTCTTTAGAAGTAAGTGACATACTGACTTCGTGTTTCTGGCTCATGCATATGAAATCTCTCCAACCTCTTGTAGACCTAGTGATCTTTTCACCTTTGCGTGCTGCAAAAATACAGTCAAAATACAAAGCTGGAGGCAGACAGTCTTTCCATTCCCTTCCTCCTTTGCTGGGGAGGTGCAGTCTCATCATTAGGAAGGACATCAGGTTTTCCCACTACTTATAGGAAACTCATCCCAAACCCCGAGGGCCACTGTGCTTGCAACCCCTGTGGCCCATTTTAACATGGCTGGGCTGGCACATGTTGAGCAACATGAGACAGCTGCTCACTGTGTTCTCAAATTGTCCTCCCTGAGCATGGGCCAGCTGCAGCCCTGGTGATAGCCAGGACACCCAGAGAGGGTGGCAGAGCAGTGCTGGTGAAATGAGATCACAGCCTGCCCCTGGGGCTTTGTTGGGACCAAAGCCATTTTTTAAAAACTTGCTCTTAGTCAGTCTAATCCCATCTAACCTAGAGAAATGTCCTTCCAGTGTGACTCACTGCTTCTGTAAGTGAGCACAGAGCCCTTTGCAAGTGGTTTATCCCACTCATTCATCCTCTTCATTTCCCTCTCCAGCATATGGTACCATCCAGGGGCCACCCGGTGAAAAGGGGGAGAGGGGTTATCCTGGACCCAAAGGTAAGGCTTGCCATCCTTTCCCTCTCAAGCCCTGTAATGCCCAGGGAGCAGCACTGTGTCCACAGAGACAGTTGGCACAAGGCAGCTAAAGATCACAGCCTCCCCACAGTGGAGGTGGCACCTTCAGGATCTCAGCCCAAGCATCGTCCTAACTTGGTCTTCCTTATCCTGGCCTGTCCCTGTTCATGGGCCAGTCATGCTCACGAGCAAACTTGGTCTTCTCATTCCTTCAGGTGACCCTGGACCAATGGGCCCACCAGGACGCCAGGGGCACAGGGGACCGAAAGGAGAGAAAGGAGAGAAAGGTATGAACATCTGCCATGCCCCGGAGAGCAGCGTTTGCCTGTTGGGGGGGTGGAGGATTCTCCAGGCACCAGCCCGTATCTGGGAACTGTTGGAAAACCCACACGGCCCCGGTTTTTGTTTGTTTTGGGTCTTTTGTCTTTTTCACCCCACGTGAACTTTTCAAATAACCCTCCTTTTGACTTTCTTGTCCCCAGGTGAACAAGTGTATGTTGGCAGAAGAAAAAGAAGAAGTGTTGGGGTTTAAGGAAAGAGGCAGCTCAGTTCTGCACTGGGCAGCATTCCCAGCGGCCTATAGAGAATTAGCCTGAATCTTCACTGCCTTAATGCTAAAATGTCCCTGCTGCTCAGCTAACCACTTAGACTTGATAGTTCGGTGTCGCTGCTGAGATTTGAATGGCTGTTTTACGTGTCCAGCGTGGCCCTAATGTGGGTATTTGCTCCTGTTGCTGATGTTTGGCTTAGCGCCCCTGAGTTCCCAGGCTTCTATGTCTTTGGGGCTGACAAGGGCTTCCTGTCTCACGCAGCCCAGGCTCCTTGTATTACTCCCAGATATGTAAAAAACTGTTTTTTTTTTAACAACTAGCCAACTAGCCAGCAAAATGAAAAAAGAAACCAGTCCCTCTCCCACCAAATGCATGATTTTTCAGCCATCAGCTTCAGCCCACAGGACAAAAGGCCCTCTAAGAAACCCCGGGCCTAAGCTTGCTCACCGCACAGGGATTTCCTCTCCGCAGGCTCTGCTGTGCCGGCCCCTAAGTGGGGGGACCTGTTGAAGCACATGCTGGTGGTACTGAGTGGGGGGCTGTGGCTCGAGGGTCTCTGGGAAGGGGTACGCTGCACTGAGTTACCCCAAACAGTGACCCACATGAGACACTGAGCCCAGCCCTGCCAACGCCCAGCTGCTGCAGCGTAGCAGGGGATACAGGGAGAAATAGTTGGGCTCTGCCTTCCCCACCCGGCTGTGTGGCAGCACTGATGTCTGCCTGGTAGTTCCCACTGCAGAGCTTTCGGATCCCTGAGATCAGCACCCACGATCAGCCCGGCCCACGACTTGCTTTGGAAAGCGACGCCCACCCAGCTCAGCAGTTTTGCTGTGCTCTTGTGCTCCACATGCATTAGCCCCACTCCCGAGCCCAGCTCCTTGGACAAACTGTTACCGGAGGGGCTCAGACAGCAACGGGGTACAGCACGTGCGAGTACTTGGCACCCAGCCTGGGTCAGCATTCGCTCTGCAATGCCTGTTTATAGCAGCACAGCAACACATGACAGGCACAGGGACTAAACTGAAGCACTTTTAAACGTAATTTGTTGATCTTTTTTAAACATATTTTTGTATTTTTTTTCTGTTTTTTAAACATTGGGGAAAAATAATTTTTAATGTAAACAGCCCAATTAAAGCGTGTTTTTCACCCCAAGCTTGCCTGATCAGTGTTAACAGTGGGCAGTCAGTACCAGCTTCACTGTGACCATGGGCAGACACTCCTTGTGGTTTTGGTGGCTCTTTTGTTTGTTGTTGCTGGTACGTGACCCGAGCAGATGCTGAGCTGCTTCTCAGGTGCCAGCAGTTTCCAGTCATGTTAGCAGGAACCTCTGCACATTGTCCCAGGGTGCCACAGCCATTATCTTCTTCCTTGCAGCGAGGCAGTATTCAGAGTTCAAGTACTGTAGTGTTGGGGAGGGTAGGGGGAAGCCTCGTGGCCAGGTGATGGCTGAGCTGCAAGGTACTGCCTGGCAGAAGCTGGCATTTCAGTGCAGGAGTGCAGCCGGGGCAGCTGGCAGCCCCTTACTCGGTCCCTGGTCACCACATGCGTGACACCACATCAGCCTTCTGGTGTTCCTGGGGCCACGCACACATGTGTACACATGCGCGCGCGCGCATGCACACACACACTCATTCTCACTCACTCACTCACTCACTCAAGTGCTGCTTTAGTTCCAGGTATTGGCTAAGGCAGGTCAGTGGCTCATTTTTATAGCAAAAAAACTTGCTCGAATTGGTTTTCAGTCCAGGTTGAAATACCCATTGCCCATTTTTATTTCCAGTGTTAGCGATGTCCAGTTTTGGTGTTCTTCCCCCATTATCGCTTAGGAGAGTGTAGAGCAAAGGCCTGTGTGAACCAGGTCAGCTTTCAGAGCACAGCACCTTGCAGTGTTTGCCAATAAAGCCTGCGTCCTTCTGGGTGATTCATACTCCCCACCTGGCTCTGCTGAGATGAAGCATTCCTTTTAATTCTCTCTTAAGAACAACAACAAAATGCATGTGTTGCCATATTTAAGCACAGCAGCTGCGTTTCCATGTCTGAAGCCATCCCTGAACCACTCAGGACCGCCGTCCTGTGCTTGCAGGTTGGGTCGCAGGGCAGGGTTAGGCATCTGAGAGCAGTCTGAGGCACCGCAGCCCTACAGCCTCTCATTTGTTTTGTAATCCAGCCTGTGGGGCTTGGACCATCGCTTGGGGGTCTCCGCTGCCAAACAGCGGCACCTCGCTCCTTCAACCTGTACCTGAGTGGGAAGGGGGGCTGTCATGAGGCGGGACCCATGGACTGAGGGGCAGAAACTGGAGCTCCTACAACCCCAAGTTGAATTCCCACTGACAGGGCAGGGCAGTCACTAAAAACAGCGTCCTTTTAGGTTTGTGCTAAATCTACACTCCCACCCTGGGCTATTCCAGTCAGGCACCCACACACTGCGCAATGTTAAGTACCTTTCACACACAGTTATTTTAAAAATTCCAAATTGTCCCATTCACTCAAACATCACTTGTATTTCATGGAAGTTTTCCATCAACAAAACAGAGGCCATCTCAGCAAACTGTGATTTTATTGTATTTACAGCAGAATTATTACAATATTCTACAGAAAGCCATGAAATCAAATTATTTTTAAAAACAAGACAAAAAAACCCAACCCTGTTGTATGGCTGCTACTGCAAGTTCACTTCCACGAGCTGTATGTACAGAGACCCTTGGCCAATTATCCATCCATCTTGTGATTTTTGGTTGCTTTCTGTAAGGCAGAAATACCTGGGTTTGCAGTTAACACAAAACATTCAACGAACTGCTGGGACAACGTGAGGCTGAAGATGCCTCAGATGTGTGTGCTTTACCACAGACGACCCCTCTGCTTGGCTTTCTTACAGAAAGCAGGGGTATGAGAGTTCAATGTTACAGATTTCATTCAATGTCTCTTTCTAGTTTCTGTTCTTTCCACCATTTTAGGATTGATAATCCCTAAGAAAGACGCTTTACCACCTAGCTTGGTAACTGGGAAGAAATTTTGGAAAATTAAAGCATCTTTGGGCTCAGCCCCTCCCTTCTGCTTTCAGTGCAGTGGAAGCACATGAGCTTTTATTCACGAGCTGGTTTTGAGCATGTTATTTAAGAGGTTGTCTTCTTTCTCTGGCAGCACTGGCTGCCCTAATGCCAGAAGCGCAGAAGTAGCTACAGAAATGAAGTACGAGGATTGAGGCGAGAGAAAGGGGATGGAGAAGCTCTGCAAGCAGTATCGGGAAACATTGTGAAGTTTCTTTTGTCTTCTCCTTCCCTTTATCTGTTCTCATATTCTGTAACACTGAGAAATGACAGGGCACCCAGGCCTTGGTTTGCCTGTGAACGAGGAAGGTTAATTCTCTCTGACCTTGCTTCGTATCTGCTGTGAAGATGGCAGAAGTCTGGGAATGGGAAATGTGTATGGACACATCAATGCAAGGAAGTTTCTGAGATCCAGAAGTACAGATTTTGAAGTAAAATGACCAGAGTGTAAATGCCAACATAAAAAGCAGAAAGTTATCTCCATAGCAACCACCCTAAACACTCTTCCCTGCCCTTCCCTCCAATGATCATCAGCCACTGTCCTCAAAAACTTGCCCACTTCCCCATGGCAGATTAACCAGAAAGCAGTATTTCAGTGGCAGCAACTAGCACTGAGCTTATTTGCACATTTAAGTCTGTTCCCTGGTTTTCAGCAAGGATGAGCATTTCTGAGGTCCTAGGAGCCACAGCTACACGGCAGCTCTGAAAATCGGGCTACCTAAAAGTGGATTTAAGTGCCCGATGTTTAAAAACCTTACTCAAATCTTCCCTATACCAAAGCACCCTTGAAATACTTGCAAGACACATACTGTTTCAGGTGGAGAAGAATCAGCTTAAACCTTAAACTATGTGATATTGCTGTCATAAAAGACATTGTGGCGTGATGAATGTAATTACATTACTGCTTTGCTTGGCTCTGTCTTATTAAGGTGCTAAGTTTCCTATTTATTAAGGAAAAAAATTCAGTAGCATGGAGTTAGGACAGAGACAGTCCTCTGGGCCAGAAGAATAATTTTTTAAACCATGTGATTGATTAGATATTGACTACGCATGAATGTAATTTTAAAAGGATATTGGCTTAAAACATCGTCTGAAAAAAAGGATGCAGCTCAGAATGAGCACCACCATTTAAAAAGTGATGTGAAAAATCACTTTGAGTGAATGCCACTGGTCAGGACAGTGTGGTACTGCCACTGCTGAATTTGAAACCAGGTGTCAATTCAATCAAAGGTTTTCCTCTAGAAGGCCTTAGTAAATCAGAATCTATCTAATCAGTCGTGAGAGTAACAACCTCACTATTGTGTCTTTTCATGCCGCACGTGCTCTGCGTGTATTCAGCAGAGACGCAAAGTACTTGGAAAACGAAACAAATTTGGTTTATGGGAACGAAGGCTGGAGTATTTCCCCTTCACCAGAGTCAACAGCAAAGCTCCCCTGGGACTTCAGGAGGCCAAGGGCTGCGCCACAGCCCCTGTCCTCCACAGCTGGTAACCCCTCCTCAGGCAGCCCCGTTCAGGTGAGATGCAGAATTTATTCAAGATGCAGAATCTCCGAAGAACAGGGGCCACAAGACCACCTGAGGTTCGGTTAGCCAAAGATCTCCCGGGGCTAACCGCAGCCTTGCATTGGCAGAGGACAAGATCCTGCAAACAGCTGAGTCCTAGTAACTGTTAGGATGCCGGTAAAGCCACTGCCTCCTCTCCTTGCAAGGCCCTGTGCCAAGAAAGCTGACTTCGCGGGTGCCAAAATCCGCTTTCAGAGCTCAGGAAGAACAAGGCGTGTGGTCTGAATCTGTCAGAGGCCGTGGGCCCGCAGGCAGGTTTTTTGTGAGAATCAGTTGTAAATACAAAAGGACAGCCAATATATTGCACTGTGACCCATGCATTTTATTGCTTTTTTTCATTTTCCTGTGGACTGTATTTATGACATAGTAAAACACAAAGGTGAGCAAATACTGATTAGGGGTCGTCCTTTGAAGGGCAGGTGGGGAAAATGAGATCTGCCAAACATTCGGTAAGAAAGCACATTGTTTTGGCTAAGGAAAATACACCTAACTACCTCAGAGACGGAGCTTCTAACATTTATTAAAGGGAGGTGACGTGTGATAGTACAGAGATTGGGTTTTGTATCTCAGGAGATCTCTTCCAGGCCTACGTGAGACTAAATTCGTTTGAACTGAATTTTCTGACATTGACATAATATTGTACACCTCTTTCACGTTCTGTGATACTTAAAACCAATTTTATCGTCTAAATGTGTAAGTACCCATGGTAGGTCCTGTTAGCCCCCAGAAAAACGTATTTTCATGCTTGATATCAATTCTCAGCACAGTTCACAAGGCTGCAACTGCTTAACAGTGCTCCACACCTGGAGACCTGACCAAGCACCCGCTAAGGCCTCCATGGCTGCGTTCGATCCCTCCCGTCATCACAGGACTCAGTTACTTACTCATACAATTGACAGTGACATCAGATTGCAGGGGCTTGTGTGAAAAGGATCTTCAAATAAAAGATTTAAAAGGTTTAGACAGAGGTAAACAGTATGTCAATCTATATTAGCAAGTTATCACCGAAACTGCCAAAAATGTAAGGAGAAGATTAACATGTCCTTCCGAGGATTTAATGTGGAGGAAGGTAGAGAAAATACAGAAGGGGAAGTCTGCCTGCCCTCTCTACTCCCCAAGTAAAGTGCTGAGCCTACCTCATACGAAACTGCAAACAAATTCTGTTAAATACGGAGATGAAGATCATTTAATGTTGTTATTTTAGTAACAGTCAATTTATGATGGTGGAGCTTAAAAAGTAAAAGGCCTTCAAAGACATTTGTCGCCCTACTGAATAAACAATTTAAAGAACTTTGCATTTCGCAACAGATAACATTCTAGAGATATGGTATGTGAATTTACAACTACACAATACACATTTATATAATAAGATGCCAAAAATTAAGGCTAGCTATTAAAGTAATTATGCTATCAAAAAGTTACAGAATTTAAATTAAAACATGCATTTTCCTTTTTTTTTTTTTTACTGTGCTGTAAATTAAGAGTCTTCATTGAGAAGGTTATCGGTTCAACATCCAAGGATTTCAGCGTCCAGGATTTCAACCACATCTGATTAAAGTCCTATGTTAATTTATGAGTTCATTCACATGCATCAGCACTGCTCCCATGAAACGAACATCACGTAATGGTCACCAGTCGCACATTTAATGCAACGTTTACAGCTGATGCCCAAAGAGACTAGAAAGTCAGGCCTCAAATGACAGAAAGCAAATACTATTTTACAAATTGAACTCCAGCATACCAAAGTACAGCTTATAATACTGTCTCGATATGACTCAAACTCTAACCACCAAAAAGAATGCAGTAAAAGTGACCTAATACAGTTGTATTTCCCTACCAGCTGTGCGAGAAACTTTTCAGGTTTTTTTCCACTGCAGATCAGTCAGGTAAATAACTTATTGTACATCTATGAACTTGAAAAATAAAAACTGGCTATGTTAGTACGTGGCAACACAAAAGCAAAAAAACCCAGCTTCATAAAGCAGTTTGTCTATATATTTAACTTAAATCTTTCTCTAAAATAAAATGACCAAAATAAAAAACGCCAAATCTAACACTTGTAATCAAATCAGACTTTAGCCATGGTTATTTATAAATATGACCATCCACCTCCACTTTTCTGATGGAGTTTAAATGAACAGGCTTTGGTAAGAACAGAAAAATGGCTCTACCCATTCCAGGTACAGTTAGAGAAACCTCGTGCATTTTGCACACCGCTTTCTAAAAAATACATCCTACAGTTTTTCAATTTGTAGAACTAACCACATGTAATAGCTAAGGAAAATAATAAACTGTGCATTTTAAAGTTAGCATTTCTTTCACCTTTACATATTTTAGTGCAAAATATTTTGGGTGAGGATTTACAACAAAAATGGCAGTAGCAGCAAGAAATCTTCTGGTTTGTACAGTAACAACAATGCTAAGGGGTTTTGTTTTTTTGAATGACAAAATACTATCCTCTTGCCAGGATTAGCATACCTAAGTGTTCCAGGCACTGTATTAATTAAACTAGCACCCCATTTCATTATGGAACTAATGGACAAAATACGTCATGGAGATCAGCTCAGTTTAATTCATGCCAGAGGTTTCTTTTTAAAGAAGTTGCAAAGGCTTTTGCTATTACCAATTGTGTTTAAACGTAAGGGTTTATTTTTCTGACTACTGGCATGTTCTGAGTAATTAGCTTCAGTCCTTGCTATGAAGACACTGCTCAACATTATAAAAATCTTAAACCTCTCACGGCAGTTTCAGCTGTGGAATTCTCTCGTGGAGAAAGCAGACACCTAAACACACAGTAGCAGAACCAATATTACACCGTTTAAATGTTCACATGAGAAACCAATTTTTTTTGTGATCAGAAAGAGTATAATTAATATTTTAGGCTTAAAGTCAAAACCATAGATAACATACTTTTTGAGACCGAGATAAAAAACCCACTTATTCTTGAAACATCTGAAGGACATAACATTACCATTACACACCAACACCTTTTCTCTTCTCTTCCTTTCAGAGAAGTGAAGAAACTGATCATGACACTGATTGTCTCCACTGAAAACAAAAAGCGCTAGGTCCTTTCATGCGCACTGCAGATTAAGTCGGGTTAGACGATGAGGATGGAGAATTCCAAATATGAAAAAACCTACAGCAGTTCCCAGAGTTATGACCCAGTGGAGTGAAGGCTGGGGATTGGATAGAATTTGGAAATGCGGCTTTGTGTCGAGGGGTTAAGGCATTCGGATTCTCCAGTCATTTTAAAGAAAACTTCCTGTTCCTGCAGTTTTCTGGCAAATTCCTCTTCCAGCGTCTAAAACCAAAATCAGATTGTCATAGGATTACGAGGCAAAGTACAAGAAACCTATTATAGTGGTGACATATTGTCTGAAATAACATTGTAACTTCACACACCATCACAAAAAAAAAAATCACGTAGCAGTTACGAAATAGCAAGACAACCAAGACACAGCAACCCAAGAACATCATCTGCCTGTAGGATACTCCCTGAACTGGGTGAAAATCTAGTACTTTCTATTTGAAAATGAAATATAATAACGAGAAACAACCTCTACCACCCTCTGTTATGTAGGACTCAATGTCTGTAGTAACCTACTGGCTTTTGAAATATATTCCTAAAACCAGATTTACCTCCAGCTAAGAAGTTTTATATGCAAATAAATATGCACACATGTGCTGCAAGAGGGAACACAGTAAGAGGCTGGTAAGATGCAAGCTTTTTTGTTGCACGTGCCCTTTGCTCAGCTTTTGCACATTTTTAACATCTCTTATTTTTCAGTGAACTGTAGCAGTTTTGTACAGTAGCCTGATTCTCCTCCTCTGTTGTACTTTTTTGTCTTGTCCGTATTTACTAGATCCAGCTCTTGATTATTTTCTCATTCACAAACTGTTCCGATTTACCTTTTTTCTTGGTCTCAATTTCTCTCTCCATTCCTTCAGTTCTTGGCTGTGCTCTTCATCTAGCTCTTTTAGCTTCTGAGTCTCATGCTCAACCAGTAGATGGCATTTTTCATTCTTAAAACAAGATAAAGATAATCCTTATGTAAAACTAATTCAGATTAGGCAACTGAACATTTGTAGAGCAACATATGTTGTCCTAATTCTTTTTAATTAGCTTATTCCGTGTAAATAGTGACGTGAATAATTACAAGATAAAAAGTATGTTACGAAGCTGCATTATCAAAAGCTGATCCTTCCATCAGAACCAATTTAGATAAGAAATACTTGTAAATCCAAGTATACCATTGAGTATCGTTAAGGCAGCAGCTGACTGTTACTCAAAACTGTGCTTCGCTGCCTAATAGTGCTTTTCAAGGTCATACAGCATTTCTGCTTTGCTTTCTAAAGACAGTTTGTGTAATTTCTTAAAATCAATTACACTAAAAAAGAGGTCGGTTTTTGGAAATATTTCAGCTCTTGGTGCCAAGGAGCTGTGCCTAACAAATGGGGCTTAGACAGGAGAGAAATGTGCTTGCAGAAGCAGGCTCAGAATCGCCCTATAAAAAGGAAAAGGATAATCAAACCACACATCAGCTTCACATTCCTCTCTGTAAGGTACACAGGCACCTGCCTTTCAGAGGATTTTGGAAGCATGGCAAGAAAAAAAAAATTAAGTATTTGGCTACATCAAATCTTTGAGAGCAGCTGGCAATGGCAGTCTCTAAACCCCATGTTCTTGTTTCTAGGGTTCCAGTCCCAGCTGGGTCTGATGCAGAGTATAAAACCACAGGAACAAAAATGACAAGCACTTGGCTAGACCTGAGCGCAGCTGCAGCTAGGGGCCAGTTTTTCTCGGTGAAGCTCAGAGTAGCCCTCATCTGCTCAATTTTACTTGAGCTGAAACTCTCACAAGGCTCCCACAGTACTTGGGGATTTACCAAGGCGTATTAGTGACACAGTCAGGGACTATTTCGCAGGATGTAAGAAAGCAGAACTAGCTTCATCGGTCATTGGAAGATTTCTCTACGCAAAGGTTATCAGCAGGTGATCATTTAATGCTTTAAAACTGCCTTGTGACCCTGACACCGGGAAAAGCTAATTTAATGGAAAAGGAGATCCGGGCTCTGGTACACAGCAGCAACTTTTACAAAATGCATACAAAAAGAGACAAAATAGAGTTCCTTATCGCAAGAAGAGAATTCCTTCTAAGTACCTTCCAGAAGCTCAAGTACAAATGGCAGCCTGCGCTTTGTAAAAACCACCTCATTCCATGTATTGCTACAAATGTCCTGTGGGTAATGCCTGGTGCTGCCTACCTCTATTCTGGTTAATATTTCAGCAAAATCAGGTTAAAAGGAAACGTTGCCTACAGAAAACAGCACTGGGAACTTAACACATAGTCTAGAAGTGATCATCTGCTTCTAGTTCGCGCTCTTCTTGCATTTAAAATGATCTCTCATTAACTGATGTAACTACATGGAATCTGGTTAAGCAGTATGCTGCAGGCCTTTGAAAGCAAAGTCGAAAAAACCCTACACCAAACAGTAAAAATGAAGGAAAAGATGTTTCTGCTTTGCCTGCATCTGTTATTAACCTGAGTCTTCCCACTGAATATTCATTTAATATCATCTATTTTTAACCTGTAACTGATGCAGTTCTCTGATGTTTGCTTCACACTGCAACTGAAGGTCTCGCATTTGGTTTTCATGTTTCTGATGCTGAGCCAATCTCTCATTCTTCTGTCTCTTTTCTTCTTGAATAGCAAACTAAAATTAAAATTAAAAAGATGGTTTATATTGTGCTGCTAGATACAACAGTTTACATGAGTCAAAAAACTGTATGTAACAGAATGAATACGTACAGCATAACTGAAAAGAGTGGTTTTAAAAGATTTAAACAATATTTTCTTTATTCTTTCTTTTTTGAAATTCTTGCAAAGGGAATGCCCTCACAGTTTTGTCTGTCCTTCCATTCTCTGTCTGCACTCTAAGTTTTCCTTAAAACGCAGCACATTTCACTTCCAGACTCCTGAAATTATGTCCCTCTGAAGCTAAGTGACACAGCAGTGCTGTTACAGGAGTCGGTTAAGGCTGGTGTTACACAGCTACAGGAGACTGTATTTTTCAGATTTTCCATCCTTCCAGTGCTCGCCATATGAAACCATGATGTGGGACTTCTGTGCCTCAGTAGAAAGCAAGCCTCTAAACCTTATCACAACATTCTTTTTTGAAGAATGAGCGAATACCTACAGTTTTAGTTCAAAAGCTCACAAAAATCAAGTGTTCTTAAAAACATTTCACAGAATCACAGAATGGTTGAGGTTGGAAAGGACTTGCGAAGACCAAATCCCCTGCTCAGAGCAGGGTCAACTACAACAGGTTGCACAGGACTGGGTCCAGTTGGGTTCTCAGTATCTCTGCAACCTCTCTGGGCAACCTATTCCAGTGTCTGACCATCCTCACACTAAAAAACCATTTTCTTAGGTTTAAGTTGGATTTTCTGTATTTCATTTGTGCCCACTGCCTCTCATCCTGTCACTGGGCTCTGGGCACCACTGAGAAGAGTCTGGCTCCACCTTCTTTATTCCCTCCCGCTGGGTTCTTAAGACACATGGGCAAGATCCTCCTGAGCCTCCCCTCCTTCAGGCTGAAGCATCGCAGGTATCCCAAGTGCCCCCTCCTATAACAAGACCCACCAGTCCCTCGGTCATCTTCAAGGCCCTTTGCAGGAATCGCTCCATTAAATCCACGTCTGTCTTGTATTGGGAAACCCAGGACTGGACCCAGTGCTCCAGATGTGTCTCACCAGTGCAGAGGGCAAGGATGACTTCCTCTGACCTCACCCAGTGCATCAACCCAGTTTTGTACCATCTGTGAGCTTGCTGAGAGTACACTCTATCCCGTGCTGACATTTACATCACATTAAGCATTTACACTATTAAAACTGTTCTTACTAATTACCTGCTTTATTTTTTCACGATCTTGGTCTGGAGAGGCTAATGAATTGATTCTTAAACTTTTCTTAAACATAGCCATTCGAGTCTTTGCCTCACTTCGCTGGATTTTAGGCAGTCTCGCTCTTTCCTGCGTTTGCTTGTTCTTTAACTCCTCGATAAGGCGTTGATTGTATCTCTGCATTTGTTCTGTTTCCTAAAATGTTAACCATATAGAAATGTTACAGAGTAACTATTATGTTAAAATATTTGCATCTCATTTCATCAATAAGCATGCTGTTTGAGTCAGGTTCTTTCAGCAGAAACCAGTCCCAGCCCTAGTGATATCAATGGGAAGGAGGGGATCTTCCGCTTATTTCAGAGAGCTCTGGATCACACCCAACCCGGATGAAATTCTCTAATGCTCTAATGAATATGAATACAAATATATTTTACCAGTTGTTGTTCAACTCCTGAATTGCATTTTAAAAAGTCTATGTTATTCAAAGGGAGAAACTTTTGTGGAAATGAACTTCCGCTGCTGCAGTTGTGAAGGGCCAGTTTGTTGCAAAAGCTGGTGAAAGCAACAGCCATTATGGGGATAAACCAAACCATACCGAAACAAGCCTTCAGTGGAGGCTGCTCCTGCTCCAGTCACCAAGGAGCTCCCATAATATCTCTCTACTGGGTTTACGTTTTCAAAAATTGAACTATTCTGTTTAGTGTGTTCTATAAAAAACAAAACGCCTTGTGGAAAATAAGTGTTGCCTTCGGAGCTTTTATAGGATTTAGCAATAGAGAGACAGCTGTCGGCTACTTGCCCAAAAGCTAATCCAGTTCATTCTGCTCATTTAATTCCAGGATGATTTACTAATGGGTAGAGTTATTTAAATGCAAGCCAAAACTGGTTTTGATGTTTAAGCAAAATTGGTAATTTTAATAGAAAAAGGTCGATGTTGTGGTTGGGTTGTTTGTTGGTTTTTTTTAAGAATCGAAAGGGAAAAATACAACCATATATGCTTCAACATACTACTAAGTTATTAAACTAAGATGATTAAGATTTTTTTATTTCAACTGAACATACACAGCTTCAAAATACCTGTGTGGGTCTTGCCTGTGCAAGCAAACAGCCACCAGTAGAGATCATAAGACTACCTGATAAAAAACCCAGATATTACAACACCCAAAAGGAAGTGTCAAAGTCAATACTAACTTTTTCATGCCTCTTCAGCAGCTGGTGTCTCTGCATGAAGTACTGATCTTTGAGTTGCTGTTTGAGGAGCTGGTGTTTCTCTTGTAGATGTCGCTCTTCCAGCTCCCAGATTGCAGCTTCGCGAGCTGGAAAAAAGCGGAAAGCTGGTTCAGAAGGTACAAAACAAGACTTTCTAACTTACCTGCTAATGTATGTTTAGAAGTGGCCTGCAAGTGCATTTTAAGAACAATGCTATTCCTTAGCAAATGTTTTTATTATAGTTCTAGATTAGTCATTGTCCTGGTTTCAGCTGGGATACAGTTAATTGTCTTCCTAGTAGCTGGTACAGCCCTGTGTTTTGGGTTAGGATGAGAAGAATGCTGGTAACACCCTGATGTTTTCGGTTGTTGCTAAGTCATGTTTCGACTAACTCAAGGACTTGTCAGCTCCTCATGCCCAGCCAGCAAGAAGGCTGGAGGGGCACAGGAAAGGTGGGAGGGGAGACAGCCAGGACAGCAGACCCAAA
>JAVKLA010000093.1:28638182-28690098 GCA_034782735.1 Sagittarius serpentarius | reverse complement strand
TGTTATTAGTGTCATTGTTAGTTTCTTCCTTTCTGTTCTATTAAACTGTCCTTATCTCAACCCACGAGCTTTACTTTATTTTCCGATTCTCTCCCCCATCCCACTGGGCGGGGGGGAAGTGAGTGGGTGGCTGCGTGGTGCTGAGTTGCTGGCTGGGGTTAAACCACGACAGTCTTGAAGGTCTTTGATTTCATGAATTTAAGACAGACTATTGTTTTATTAAAACACAATATAAATGTTTGTTTTTAAAGAGAGAGTCTGATGCTGGCTACCTCTCATGAGCTGCTGTTTGTTGTTGAGGCAATCTCGTTCAATAGTGGCTAGTTCTGTCTTCTGCTGCTGAATAATTTTCTTCAGAGATGCATCCAGTTCTTGTTGCTGCTTCTGCACAAATTCCTGCTCCTAGTAAAAACCAACAGAAGTAAATTAAATTGTGTTCTAACCGCAGTACATTTTAATGAAAGTCCCAGTTCTCTCAGCATTAGCTATATAAAAAATAAATATATCTATGAAATTTTGAGCTAACATGCCTCAGCTATAAAATTATGCATCTCTTCTATTTTCTACACAGAAAGTAGGTAAGACTGTATTTAATGTTTAAATAATACCTTCAGAAATGAGACCAAAGGCAACAAACTAGCCAGCAATCTGCAATTCTTTCCGTCTCTTTTCTCTCCTCAAAACAAGCTGCAGGTTCAAAGCTAGCAAAGACAAGTACTAAATACAAAGTTGATCTCATCATATCAAGGGTTAATTATTCATGGATGTAAGAAAATAAAAGTATGTATGGTTATTTTGCTTTGGATGATTAGTTAAAGCTTATTTATTTACACAGTTGGGTTTCAGATTTATCTCTCCATCTCGAGTAGTTTATCTTGTCATGAACTCAAAGATATGGAGGCGGGGAGTTCTGCAAGACTGCTATGAAGACACCCAATGGCTTTTGCAGGAACTGCATCCTGCGGGACTTGCAAGCGTGTCACACCAGAGCTGGCTCTTCGCAAAGTGATTTGCCATCTGCCTGATGCAGTCCCCGTATCATCTGCATCTTCCCATTATCCAGGGTGTATCACTGTTCCACCACATCAGGAAAAGCAGGCAGTAGTAAGAATCCCCTTCCCATGCCCCAAGACCATACTGTTGCCTTTCTTCTTTGCAGCTATCAAAAAAAACCAAACAAAAAAGCATCTGGAAGCATGCAAGCATGCACACACACTCTTAAAGGAGAAGAAGTCAAAGCAGATGTTTCTACCATGATATAAAGGTCTAAAGAAAGGATGACGGCAGTGTCCTATCAGGGCCAAGGTGGGCAGCTGAAGCATTTGCTGTTAGACATAACAAAGCAACATTGAAGATGGTCTCTTGGAAGGGAGATGGGATGACGCAAGAGAACAGTACTGGGCTACAGACAATCAGTGGAAGGGTCTCCTGAGCTATGTATTTTTATTTTTTTAATGAACCTATGCTACTTGCTAAAAGAGTTATCAGCAACATATGGAATTAAATGTTCATTAAAAGTACTTTTTATTAAGACCAGGAGAATCCTGGTTTTCATCTTCACAGGAAGTTATTAATAGATGAGGCTTTCATCTCTCCCAGTGGACAGCAGAGTTACACTTAGACAGGTAACAGAAAACCAGAGGTGGAGTAGGCTGGTGCAAAGTTCTGACTGTGACAGATGTGAGGGTACAAAAAGAACTGGAAGGCCACGTCTGTAAGTTAAGTCAGACATACCTTATCAAATATATGAACTGATAAAAACACTTGTTCTGTTTCCCTTTCTAGATGAAAAGGAAAAGAAAACTACAAGTTTATTATTCTGAGGGTGCAGACACAAAATTAACACGGTCTTTAATTTGCCAGGAATTTTTTCATTTGGAGGGAGTCGGGGGGGAAAGTTGTTCCAGTGTAGTCACGGTCAAAAAGCAATTACACTTGAGCTCCACTCAATCATTTAAATATTATTGCTGCTCTGCCTGCATGGTAAGTCTTAAGAAGTTTTATAATTGCTAGTACTGTAATATAAACCAGGCAATCTCAGAAGACTCTCTGGCATTTCTCCTTCCCACACCTACTGAAGTATGACATATAATAAAGGTCACGGACTTCACTAAAGAACATGTTAGATGGTTAAAAGGCAGACAGTACAAGGCAATCCACCTTTTTAAAATTACCACTTGGTTTTGCCCCATAAGTATCTTAAAATAAACTCGTGTATCTTTAAAATACTTTAAAATATATGGTTTCACTGCACACACAGCATGGAAGTCACACATTGTTTCTCATATGTGCTGAACAAACAAACACCAGAGAACAGTATTACATCGCATTTGCGTGAAACTTCAGTGTCTTGCCCAGAGTTAACTACCGTAATTCTGACCTTTTTACTATGATAGTGCATAATTACATAAATTTGTGCTAACTAGTTTGGAGACAGCAGTGACATTGATCAGCACATATGAGCAGAAGGAGAAGAGAAAACACACATCTGGAAAATTAAAAAAATAAAACTTTTGTTGTTTTGCATTTTTAGACTTACATCCTGCATTTGTGCGTTGAAAAGCGTACATGAAGACAACTGAAAAGACTGAATCATAACCTGAGCAACGCCCTGTGGGACACAATGTACTTCCTATGTCATAATACAATGAAATATATTTATGTTCTTAAAAAAAACAATAAATGAGATCTGCTGTATGTTAGTAATATACATTTAAAGTGTCAAGGCTAATCACACAGAAGTAGTCACTGACAGAAGTTCTAGATATTCTAAAACTAAACATCTGCACCTTGTCTAGTATTTATCATTCCAAGTAAGGATAATTCAACCTTTAAAATTGTCTCTTTCACCTCTCCCACTTCAACAAATTGAAACCAGCAAAGAAAACAAACTAACTCACTACACACACTATGAAAATTTAGGTTTTTAATTGTTTCCTTAAAAAGTTCAGACACACATATCCTTGGGTATGGGGAGAGCATTGCAACTAAATCACATTCTATCCTGGGAAATCCCCTCTTGAATTAAACACGTAATCGAATAAAGTTGCTATTATTTTCTACTAGGTCACTCACATAAACATTTAATCTTTAAGTTACTCAGTCAAAACCTGCTCTGTTGTGGTGTAAACTCACTCTGTACAAGCTGTGGCCATCACAAAGCCAGTATTTTGCTAAAATACTAGACCCCTTTCTAGCTGGGTCATATAAAAGCAGCAAGTCTGAAGGCGTGAAATTATAGATGATGTCTCGTAAACTTTCCATACACCTACACTTTGACATTTAAATAACTTCATTTTACCTAATCTGTTCTGCTTCTATGAGCAAGATGCCTCATGCTTACATATTATATACATTTTCCTCTCCTGTGCTTACATTGCTCAAAACTTACTTCTGACTGTAACCTTTATAATTTGACGGACCTATGGGGTACTTACCACTCATAAAAGCACTGTAAATAAACTTGTCATAGAAAAATACCGTTCTTTTTTGGTACAGCATAGAAAATACTATGCTTAACAGCTCAAACCTGGAAATTGCTGCTCCTACCTTTCTACACAGTATACTCTATGGGATGTGATATAGGAGTACTTGAAGAAAGAGAGCAGTACATAGGGTTAGTTTGAGTTAGGTTCCATATTCACTCAACAACAAGAAGTGAAATCATCAAGCTGTGTGAATACTGCTGCCTTTTGTATTTTAGTAGCTTGAAGGGGCCGTTGTTACCTGAGCATGCTGGCTTTGTGCAAGCTCCTCTTTCTTGCGTTTCATGAGCTCTTTTCTCAGCTCTTTTGGTGCTTTCTCCACTTCACATAAAACCTACAGTGTATATAAGCATGCAGAAGGTGGCAAAAAGAACACTTTTTCTCCACAGCAAGCATTACTGTCAACACAGGACATGCAGGTCAAGCACTAGAAGTACTGGGAAGCGTGCTTCAGTGGCACGGATGTTAGTTTAGTGAAAAGAGCGTAATGAAAAGAGAAGGAACAATACATGCTTTATGTATGACAGCGCAGCGCAGGGAGGAGGTATATGCCAGCCTCTTTTGCATGCAAATGCTGCCCAGTGCTCTCAGAAATGGCAGTCTCTTGCTTGCGTTTTCATGCAGCAGCTAGAATAGTCAATAGTTCAGAAAACCGCCACCTGCAAAAGTGGCATTTTCTTGAAGCGCTACAGCAAAAGGGCTACAGAGTATGTTTACCTCATGGTAAAGCTGTGAAAAATGGTTGGAAGCTTAAAATAACTCCCACTGAAAACCAGCTATTTCTGACAGTGTCTCAAGCATGAATTTATAAGATGCCATTGTTAGTGTTTCCAACCATAAATGACATCTGCACAAGTTATGTCTTTAAAATAATCATACAAGCAAATAAAATATTAATTAGTTGTAAATGTTTGGTTCTGAAGACTTTAAAAGCAAAACCCACAAATAACTAAGTATGTTTTCAAGAAACTTTTCATGACACATATGCTGGAATGGAATGTTTTTCAGTCCAAGGTGAATTAGACTAGATTAGTAGAAAGATTCTAAATATAACCTGGCTAAATCAACTGACTTAATCTGTTAATATGGCTGATATGTTTTATTTATTTTTAAAAATTGCAAGAATGTAACATTGCACACTCCAATATAGCATGGGTAGTTTTCGAGCACTAGCTGCATTTTCCTTCAAACTGTAAATCACCTTCTTAAGCTTTAAATACAAAACTATGCACCCAAAACCAAATGCCTGTTTGTTTAATAGTGGAAGCATCATCAGAAAACAGAGTCCAAATCACCACATGCTACTCCTGTTTCCATGAAAGACCTGCTTTTAGCTCAGAGCAATACGTAAAATTCTTCCCGCTTTCCCATGTAGGACCCAATCACCAGTAAATAGAGAGAGACTCAAAAATGCAAGAGGTACCGCAAAAGAAGAAAAACTGTTATTTACATATGAGCATATGGTTCAAACTGAATACAACTTACATTTTTTTAATGCACTTTTGTACTACAGGATCATTCTATGCAAAAGCATGGACAGTACAGATTTCTAAAGAAATCTTTGTGAGTCTAGTAACTATTAGAGCAAACGCTAGAGCCACTTATATACAAATGAGCACTACACAATTAAACTGAAAATGAAGTAAAACAGCTCTTAAGAGGCAAAATCTATGTGGAAACACATCACCTTCTCTTACGCTAATGCAAACAAATTAATAGCATAAGGTGTCAAGTGTCAAATGTCTTTTATTTTGCCTTAACTGTATGACATGTATGAAATTAACTGTAAAAGATTTGAGGTTATCCAGACTTTTCTCTCCTGATTTTCCTTTTTGAGTTAAAGAACTAAATCCATATAATTGCTGTCACTTCATATAAATAAATTCTGAACAGCAGCAGCACACATTCAATAAAAATCTAACAAATTTCTCCTAACAAGAAAAAAAATCTCTGGAATTTCAGTGGTTCTTGGTAGTAATCAAGACCATATTCTTTTTTTCTTCAAAATTCTAATTTGATAAGTATTTACTAAGTAGCTATAGCTGGATTTGTTTAAAGTAGAAATCTCAAACATTTTTCACAATCTTTAAGAAAATAATTATTTTTAATATTTGAGAGAAAGTATTTTAATAAAGATTCTGTGAAACAAAGTCTTCTGACTTAGTGATGTTTTCTAGATTAAGTCAATACCTAAATCTTCCTGTTAGCTGTTTGTATTTCTCTTTAGGCAGTAAAATGAAAGAAATAATACTGACTGCTAGTAACCCTTCCACAACTCAGTACAGCACATGACATTGACAAGGCTTCTGGGAGACCTCAGCTCAACTGTTTGCTATGCCCATACTGCTTACTTTCTATATTATCATCATTGTCTCTTACCTCCTTTTTTTTGTTCTTCAGCATGTTCTGGAATTTGGACAATTCCTTCTCCTGTTCTGCTTTGATGCGTTTTGCTTCATCTCGTAAACGATTTGTGTGTTCCTGTTCCAAGCGCTCTATTGTCTGTTTCTGCTGTTTTTCTAGATTTTCTATTTCTTGATCATACTGTCGCTTTTTACTCTGTAAAAATAATTTGGCATCTTTTTTTAGAAAACTAAACTGTGTTCTGTGAAGCGCTGTACCACAGCAGAGGACGGCCATGAAGAACTGTTCTAGCAGGTAAGTTCTAGCCTACAGGCTGGGCACCCCACAATGGAAAATAGTGCCATTTATTAACATGAATGAAAACTAAGCTATAGCCGTCATAAAAGGCAACACCTGATTGCTGCTAGTAGTATTCTGCCTACTCCATCAAGATGTCACATTTTAAGAGCACCAAAATCCAGAAACTCACTGTCATTTCCTGTTCAAAACGTCTGTACATCTGTTCTCGCTGTTGCAAAAGCTTATTACTGAGTTGCTGCTGGGCTCTCTGCTCCTCTTTCTGAAGAAGTCTTAGCTCTCTTAGCTCTTGGCGTCTAATAATGAAAAAGAACACTTAATATTGATGGGAAAACAAAAGAAGTGGAAAATTACACAAGAAAGATGAAAAAAGCATCTACAGCTGAGGTCCAGTAAAACTTGTTTTGAATTGATTATCTTATTAAGAAACACTTTATATTCCTTTCTACTAACAACATAAGTGAAAATAATCCCCAAATATTACAGAAAAACCCCACTAGCCCCCTTCTTTTATTCAAAAAGAAAAAAAATTAGCTGCTAACCTCTTGTAAATTGTACTTTTAAAAACACTTACCGTAGAAATCGCATTTCTTCACTTTTCGAGTCATTTTCAGTAACTATTTTTGATGTGGTTACACTCACTTCTACTCCATCAACAACAAACTTTCGAGTTTTCTTTAAAGTTTTCTTCTGTCTTCTAGTTTCCTGAATAAAGCACTGTTAATTTTTTTCTTCAAACCCATGGTTACACAGTTACTATCCTAGTAGGACTATAATCACATTAGTATAAAGATATAAATAAAGTTCATAATCTGGAATGTGCTTCCTCTGAATAAGCTCATTCATACTGGCATAATTGCATCGATATAGTACAACCATAGGAGTACAGTGTTTGGAATAAACAAACCTGGGAGACTGTCTGCCTTAGATCTTCTAAATCTAAACAGAGACAGAAGATGGAAGTGACAGAAATTCAATATAAGATTGGATGTTATAAGAGATTTGTCCTGTTATACAGGGATTCTGAGCAAGTAAGGCATTGAACTAGTCTTCTTGAGTATCAGCTCTGAACTACAACCACTCACAAATCTTCACCTTTAATATTGTCAGACTTCCTGTTACATGCTAGTCTACATTTTTAAAATACAATTATGCAATAAAATAAGAAAATAATTAGCAGCTCCGTAGCTTCTACCTTTGCTTCATAGCTGCACAAAATCCAGACATTGTTAGAGCGCACAATTTAGAATACTTCGGTTTCTACGAAGTTTTATATTCCACTCTGTCATATTAGTTTCTCACTCAATTATCTTTGTTGCAAAGGTCAGACTTGGAGATAATTTTAGGGTCATACTCACATAGGATTTTATATAAAAATATATGATTGCTTATACTTACCTGTAAAGATATGGATCCTGTCTCTTTGTTTTTACTAAGGAAACTAGAAATTGACAAGTTCAAATCAATGCTGCTGTTATCAGCCGTAGAACCAGTGCCTGAATCTGTATCATTTTCCTTCAAATTCTCTGATTCTAGCTGCTGTAAAGTTTCAGTATTGTCTTGATTATCTGTTTTGACTTTCTCCTCATTTTCTTCAGTGCTAATACTAATACTGGGGAGTGGAGTGACTTCAGAATCATCAGCTTGTTCATTGACAATATCTTGAAGCTTATTCTTCCTTATTTCATCACAAGTAACTTCTGAATGTTCTTTATCTATCTGAGTATTGTTTTCCTGGATATTCTCAGGTCTGTGCTCTTCTGAATTTTGGTCCATATCAGTCAGTTTATCCACCGCTTTATGCTCGGGCTTGCTCTGTATTGCGTTCTTGTCTACATCATCTTTTCCAGAGTCTTTGATCTCTGTTTCCTCCATGCTTCTTACATTACTAATATCCTCATTTTCACTTTCTGCCAGTTTCTCGTCTACTTTGATCGCTTTATCTTGGCTTTCCGATAGAGTTTCTTCAGAGCTGATTATCTCATGGACCTGCTTAGCCTGACTTTCCACTGGCTTATCCTCCGTCTCAGGTATTTTATCCCCATCACTGATCTGTGTTTCAGCAAAACCACCTATCTCCTTAATGTTGTCAATTCCATGCTTTCTTAGATCCTTTTCTTCATCAGACACTTTATCTGAAGCTTTAGGTACAGTTTCTGTAGTGGTGTCTATTATCGCTTCTTTCTGAGCTTCATCTTTGTCTGCCTTTTGCTCTTTAGTATTTTCTGGAGGGACCTTTTCTTCCTTACTTTCTGAGAGATCTGTTCTGTTCTCTTTTTTTTCACCAGTTTCCTTAGAAATGGCTTCTTCAGTTTGTACACTAGTTTCAGTTGTAGGTACTATTTTCAGTATATTGTCTTCTGTCTGTTCATTTCCCATGTTATTTTCTTTCTCTGTTTTTAGGTTGGGTTCATCCTTTACTTCTGATTTTGTTACCACATCAAGTTCTTTCCCTCCTTTCTGGGGTTCCGTATCTGTATGTGCTTTTTCCAGGCTTTCTGTATTCTTTTCAGCTGGCACTATTTTGCCTTGCTTATCTTCACCAGTTGGCACAGAACCATTCTGCACTTTCATATCACCAACAGTAGTATTGCATATGTTATCAGCTGTTTTCCTAAATTTAATGTCCTCAGATTCATCTCCGGTTGTTTTGTCATCTGGAAATATAGTGCTGGCTTTGTCCTCAATTGCATTACTTTCTGTTTTCTCAGAAAGAGATTCCAGAACAGAGGCATTCTGCGAAAGTTTATCCTCTTCAGAGCTGGCAATACTAAGGTCAGAGGATGCACGCTTCTCTGCGGGTAACTGCTAAAAAATTAAAGGAAGAAAAATATTTAATAATTTTCTAACTTCATTAAAGCACAGTTCTATTGAAGAATACCTGAACAAAGATGAATATTGTATTTACAGAGTTATATGAATTTGTTAATCTTAGAGTACTTCACTTGGTATTACCACAGAACAAGTACATGAACTGCAGACAGGCTCTGAACAGAACAGTTTCACAAGAACCCTCTTCCATCTCTCATAATTTAACAAAATATACTGTGATTGAAGGAAAGGGATCATGGTCAGCCCTCTGCCTCACGCTTAACAGAATCTTCAAGCGTCTTTTTCCAATCACATTGGTTTTTTTTTGTTTGTTTGTTTCTTAGTTCAGTTCCCTGGTAGTCCCAGCTATGTTTGGATTTGTGCCAGTTTGGCTAGGAAGCAGCTGTGTGGTTTTAGTCAGTGCAGCACTGATAAAATACAATATTAAGACCTTCTTCTGCTTCATCAAAAAGAGTATCTTTCCTTGTGTCCTTTCTTTAAAATGCCTGAAAATTCTTTGGTTTTTTTCAGTCACTGTGAGACGCCATTAAAATGGTGAAAACCTCCAGCAGATCTGCTTAAGTGGCAATACGAAACTGGAATAGAAACAGTTATGTAACTGTAGAAATGGCTGCTGCCGGAATACGAATGAATGTTAATCAGATTACATACAGCCATACAAAAGAATATACCAATAAAGTATCATTTTAACCACAATTGCCCTTTCACTTTTCAAAGTGATTGCAATATCTCTCTGTCTGTATTTACTGTTAGAACCCTGTAATTTGCAGATCAGGCTTCTGATTTGCCATTGGGAACATACTAGGTTAGCTATTGTAACAAGCATGGGTTTGATGGCGCATTTCCTACCTTAAGGTTTTCCTAAGCATACAGAAAACAATTCCTTTTAAGTTAAAAGTGCATTTAAAAGATTTCTTCACGTAGTTGTTCTAGAAGCTTAGTGTTGCTCTCCAAGCAGTTTATAAAACTGCCACAAGTAAATAATGTAAATGCATCTACCTCACAGTTTCCCAAACTGCTGCTTGTGTCGAGACACGTAATTGAGTCACAGTGTGGACAGCACTCCAGCCCTCCTGGGGACTGATGGCTTAGTAGCTAATCAGCAGAGGGAGGTGGTGGGTGATGCCTTAGGGGGTACAAGAATAACTCCTGGAGGAAGTCGGTGGGAATGCACGCTTGGAGATCTGCTGGGGTGGACAGGGAAAGTGGTATGAAGGCCAGGGGACGTGACTAGCGCGGTGAGGTGCGAGGAGGAAATGGAGGCGTGCTTCTTGTGCATATGCATTTGGCTTACCATTGCTGGTAATGGCAGCTGCAGGTGGTACTGGTCACTGTGCATGTTTACAGAACTTGAGCCAGTTAAATCAGAAAGCACATCACCTGTACACTCTGCGCAACCTACTACCATATCATTGAACTTCATGGCTTTGCCCTTTGAGAAACTGAATTTGCGTCGTCAGATTAAGCATCTTTAAAAATACATTCATCAATGCAATGCTGTCTTGGTAAAATATGGGGGTTTTTTGTTTTTGTTTTTTTTCTTTGATAGCCATGCTGCAAAATCACAAACTTAGTTTACAGCATAATGGTCACATACCTTCCCTAATGTTTTAAACATCTTACAGAATACAAATACACATTTACTCGTTCATCTGGCCATTTTGACTTAAAACCATTTATATAAAAATCAGTATCTGATTTTTAAAATTCTATACTACATATACATGTAAAAATAAATTAAGATAATATTCTTTATTAGATAATATTCTTTATTATTAGTTCTTAAGAAGTTTAAGAACATGCTAATTTTGAAAATGCTGACTACTTATTTTGTAATAAGGTTAGAGTACGTTTATGTTCTTATTCTTAGAAGACTTGACGCAAAAGTTGGGTAGTACATCAGAAACAGAGTTCTCCATAGGAAACTAGTGATTGAAACTAGTTGCATATTTAAAAAAGTAAATCTTCAACTGACCAGTGAATTTTCTGTTTCTTCTTCTTCATCCTCATCTTTACCATCTTCAACTTCTTCTGTAACTTCAGCCTTAGCTTCTGCAATCAATTCTCTTATCGGTTTATTGGAAGTAACAGTAACAAATGGATGCTTGTGAAAATAAAAAATAAGCACAATATTAAGCGCTGACTTCATTGTACACAGTGGGAAAATCGTAACTTGAAAGAAATGTAACTTCAGAGAAATGTTACTTTGGTTCTCTCAAACTTGAAGATTCACATTAACATTAATCATAACTCATAATGTATTTCTTCTGCAGGAATATTAAAATCAAAACATTTGTATTCAAATATACTGTGTAAGTAGTCTAACAAACTTGCTAAAAATACAAATAATTCATCTATACTGACCTGTTTCACAATCCAAAGAATAGAAGTAGAAAGATTTTTAAGAGGTTATTTTTCCTGGAAACAAGTTTCATTTCTTTTCAGTTCCACAGTTAAATTATTTTCTGATAAGCTTTATGTAGAAATATTCTTTCTAGAAAAAAATCTGCTTTGTCCTTAGAATAATTTTTCCTAACAAGAACACAGAATTCTACATTCTTCCTTAAGAGGAAACAGCTACCTTTTCTTCTCCTACTATCTGAATCTTCCCTCTCTGCATGGCCCTGCTTCTTAAATCTATTTGACATATGCCAGATGTATTCTGGATAAAGCAAATGCGTGCTGACGTTAAAACAGAATCAAATGTACCTAGACACATCCACTCCTGTTTAGCTCTTCTGCAGTGACAGCATTACAGAGGAAGGCTGAGCACTAAAGCTTTTAAAACACCTGTCAGCAATTGACTACTTATGTAAATATCTCCTTCATCCATTATAAGTATCAAAGTATAAATACTTATGCAAAGTCATTAGTTATATTACATCAAAATATGCAAACAAAGAATTTGATCTGCACTTGGTTATCATTTAACCAGATTTTACCAAATAGGGATCAGTGCAACAATGTTAAAAACAGATTGTGTACGAACACTTAATTTAAAGTTATTTAAATAGTTACTATAATATTGCTCTGCTTTTAAAAAATATGAAATATGCTTGCCTTTAAACTATAGTTCTGAACAATGAACTCTTCCTACCTGTAGAAGTTGAGTTGCGCTCCACCTTGCATCTACATTCTTTTCCAAACATTTCTTCAGAAAATCTTTAAAATCTGATGACCTACACAAAAAGCAAACAGTATTGGTTCTTCTTTTGTCTTGACATGACTAGTGTCTCGAGATATATTCTTTTGCTTTCACATGCATCTACACTGCAACTCCAGGTCCTTCTACTGACTGAGGAGAACACAAAGATAGTACAGGAATGCAAAGACCAATGTGGCACAAATACAATATTGAAAATGTTTGTCCATTAATAGAAAGAGTTTACTTTTCACTCTGGATTTATAATACACCACATCTGCTATATCACTAATTGAATCATACAAAAATATTAAAATGACCAAATAGATAACAGCTTTTAAAAATGTTTTCTTAGTATAAAAATACTTAGTCTCCTTTCACCCGATTTTCCTTTTCAGATGGTCTTCAGATCTTTTAATGCATTTGTAAAAAGTTATTTTGCATACATTTTAATGCAAAATCTGCAAAATATTTCAGTATAAAATCTTCCATACAGAACTACAACAAAAAGACGATAGTCCCAATGCTATAAGGAGTTATGTATGTATGTATATATACATGTACAAACAAACATCTATAGAATACGTACCTGACTTTACGCACAAAGCTAGTCCCATAAAGTTCAACAGGTCTATGACCATGAACATAAGTTTAGCAAATATACAAATTGGCAAGCCTCGTAGTCAAAACCTACAAATCAGGGTGGGAAAGCTGTAAATAAAATACTAACCATTTTGAAGGCTGTGCTAACGTAGGTGGATCAGATTTTGCTATTTTCAGAAGCACTCGCATTGGATTTAGTTCATGATGAGGTGGCTCTATTTGAGCCATTTCGATTAAAGTAATGCCAAGAGACCAAATATCAGCCTTGTAATCATAAGGCCTGTCTTTAGAGGTCTCGCACATTACTACTTCTGGAGCCATCCTGCAAAGAGAATAATGAAGTACCAGATTAGAAAATGTACTCTCACCTGTTATGAAAAAGGTTCTAAATAGATAAATTCACTGAAGCATTTTCAGAAGTACATTCTACTCTCACTTAATATATTTACACGATATTGTATCACGCTTGTAATATTAACAACAAAGGTAATCTTAAGTTACTGGTTCATACTGAAAAGTCAGCAAAACAGTGCACTTACCAATATGGAGTACCAATGAAAGAATCTCTTCTTTGTATTGTTCTTGTGTTTTTAGCTGATACTCCAAAATCCGCTTAAAGCAAACAGTAAAATGCTATTAACTGGGTGGTGGAAAACATATTAGATTTTTATATTTTACAACTGTCTTTTAAAATGTTAAATGTTCCAAAGCAAACATTCTGCAGTACTAAAACTTCAAAGCGAGATAAAAATATTTGTGTTTTGATAACTGAGTGCCAAGGTTCTATAGCATTTCTAATAAAAGTTATTGAATAAATGTTATTCTCCATTGCTAAAAAAAAAAAAAAAATAATGCTACTGTTGAGCTGTGTGGGACAAGAGTGATGCATGTATTTACTGTAGGAATAAGTAGGTTAAATTACCTTAATTAGAAAATAATTTCTTTAGCCTATGAAGGCGGTATTCCTCAGACATGGCATTAGCTTTCATTAATTCAACAACTCATTCAATTTTTAATTTCAGTACTCAAATTCTCATAAAGCTACATTTTCCCTTTATCTTATGGGTTTCTTTCCACATGACTTTTCACTTTTTATTAAATATCTGAAAGCTTGCATATGCACCTTTGATGTAACATCCAACCAAAAATCAACTTTATCTTTGCAATTACTATTACTTGTCTATAAAGCACTACGTTTGTCAATTAGAAAAAAAAGACGAAACTTAAATACATGTTATATGCTTTTTATAGATGTAACTTTCTTAATGAAGACCTAGAGATTAGAAGAAAGGAACAAAATAGCCATATGTTGCTATCTTCAATCTGTACAAAATTACTTGATGGGCTCAACACTTGAGAAGCCTAATTTTGCTCTGTGGAAAAAAAATAAATTACTAAAAGACCTATTTGTTCAAATGCAAAATCTGAAATCTTGAGGGACTACAGATACTGAAATAATAAAACTCAAAATAAAATGCAATGAAGGAAATTTATTTGCCATTCACATACTTGTAAAACAAGGAATTACCCATTTCTGTGTGTACCAGAATCAAAATACAAATAGTTTAAAAGGAGTAAAAGGCTCTTTCAAGGGATGCTGTACACTTTTCAAAACTAAATATTTTTTTAGAAATCTTAATTAGCAAACCTGGATACGTCACTAAATATATGTCTAGAAGAAATCTCCCTGTGATCTGAACTGTAAAGCAGTATCTTGACAGCCTGTACAGTGCTGTATATCAGCTAAGCTTGACAAAATCTTAAAATAGTTCCACAGTCTGTATGAGAAGAATCCAGGTCATGTGAGGCAAATAAAATGAACAGAAACAAATGATTCTCTCTCTGACCATGGGACTTTTGCTATGATCTGTGATTTCTTTTACAGCAATACTAAGAAACTAAGATAGCGGTTCTATTACATTTATAAATAAGGCCTATGAGACTGAGTCCATCACTAAATCTTCAGGCTTCCAAGAAAAGCGTGCTATGGAATCCATGCAAAAAGCACAGATACACTGTAACAAAGAAGGTTCTTAAAGATTCTTTTAAGAGAGATGATGCACTATACCTTGCAGAGACACTGTGATCAGTGCAAGTTAGGCAAGAGAGGTATTTGTGAATTTAGATGCGCCTTGCTTACATTTAAAAGGAACGTCTGTAACAAGGCTGGGAATTTAGAGGCCGGGTTCACTGTGGTGATCTTCTGATTCTCCTTACCTTTACCTTCTGTGTAACTTGTATCCAAAGAAATACAACTAATCACACATATGATGTAGAGAGAAGTTTTTGAAACCTGAACGCAAGCTGCTATGTCATGGAACTATGACACTGGTAGAGCCACTGTAAAGGCTGACAGCTGATACACATTTGCCCCTGATGAAGCCCTGAACAAAGTGGACCCAGACAATTCCGATCTTTTCTTGACTGAATGAAGGGATGCTATTCACCACCAGTAGTCTTTTGTCAGTTCTTCATGGAGGAATCCTCATGGATTCCCTACCACATCAGAGGGAAAATGTGGATGACTGTTTAAATTCAGATAAAAAAACCATAGGAGTAAACTATAGTAAGCTTGTATTAATTTTCTTCCAGACTGTTCTATCTTAATTTCAGTGCAACAAACAATTAAAAAGGCATGGAAAAACTAAGTTAAGTAATTAAGATTATTACTTCTCTCTCTCTTTCAATAATGGAAGAGACAACAGTACTGGTTTTTGGTGATAGTGAAGGATGTTCATTTTCTAAACTAACAACTTCCCTTTGAAGTTCTGATGTTACCATAGTAAAGATAAGTATAATTAAGAACATTATACTAAGAAACAGTAGGACCTGTGTCTGACTTTAGGCAACTTGGTACAGATATGGATACAACTCCTGCCCCTGCTGATTTCGAAGTCGGAAAGATGTGCTAAGTACAGTCAGAACATTTACTCAAGCTTTTAAACTCTCATTGTTAGATTGATATTTAAATAGATAAATACTGAACTCTGCCAAACGACAGCCTAAGGAAAATACAATTATAAGACTAAGCAAAGTTCTGGGAAAGACTTATATGTAACATGCTTACCTAGCTTAATGTCTCCATCTAATGTGAAAAGAATATTGCCAGCTTTTAGATCTCTGTGGATGATCTTATTTTCATGCAAGTAGTTCAATGCTTCCAGTGTCTGCCTGCACACCACTTTGATCTGTGGCTCTGTTAATGGCCTTTCAAGCTCTACAAGAAAGAGAGACAGAAATAAACACAACATTTTTGCATTTTACGTTATATATTCATAGCAATCAGTATAGAAGTGTATATGAAAATTAATTAATCTGACAGATTCTGAACAACGTATGTCAAAAAACCTTCTATCTTCAAATATTTGTTCCTCTCAGTAAAAATTCCATTCCTTGTACCCAAAACCCTCCTCATTATGAACTATGTATACCTATGTATCTGAACTGTGAAAAAGCTATACAGTTTAGAAATTGGTTCTTTTGTGTGGTACACAGAGATGTTAAAGACTAGATCCTTTACTTACTGGTGTTAGCATTCACCTAATTTGAGGAATAAGCACAGAAAAATTTAACTTTAAGGTTGATGCAATATAAAAACCTATCACAATGCAATTTGAAAGATGGCAGGGGTAGGTGAAGAATGAGTTCCTGAAAAGGGCTCATACAGATCGTGTTGTAACAACAGAGAGCTCCATAAGCATATGAGAACAACTCATCACATTCACTTAAATGATCAAGACAAAAATGTGTTTTGAAAAGTAAATAAGCACTTTAAAAATGAGAGAAAATTAATCTAACTTAAGAAGTTATAATGTCCATAGATATAGGTGTAAATGCTAATTTAAACCCCCCGACATTCAACACATATAGCACACCAATTACATAAATATTTGCATTTCAAAACAATACATGTGAAACAAGTCTTACAATATATATTATAATTTTAATCTGTTATTAAGTTTATTATTTGAAACAACTTATTTACCCAACATTACTGCATCTACTGCTCCACCTGCACAAAATTCGATCAGGATCTGTGTATAAACAAAAGAATACACAAATTACAAATTAAATAGTTCCGCTGAACTGAACCATTAAGGGACCATTATTGGGAGACCAGAGTTTCAGACTATTTGGCCTTGACAAATTATTTCACTAACCTCTGCAAAAATACTGGTATTGTTACCCACCTAAAAGTAGGGCTGTGCTGCTCAAGCAAATTATTTGAGAAATGCTTGGAGATCCTCAGACAAGTTTTAATCCAAATATAAAATTGCATAATAAAACTTATAAAATATAACAAAACAGTCAGCTTGAATCTGACTCGTAATGTGATTTACATAATCCCTGCAAACTCATTTCTCGATTATTAAACTGTACATCTATACTATAATCTCTCTGACTGAAAAGTCCTAGTACAAGAGCTACATTATTTTCCAGTAGCAGATGTTATCTCCTATATTGTTTCAGATGAGATGAAAATATGGAAAAATACTCTTAAAAGTTACAGAAAATGACTGAATTCAGATGTTTAGATAAATTTTCCTCCATTTTCACTGATGCCTACAATACATCAAGGCTTTTATCTCAGAATCTAAGAATACTAGAACAACTTCATCTCCAGTTCTCAGTTTCCATGTGAAACAAAAATAAAGTGCAACTACTTTGGGGTACAAACTATGCTGACATGTAGGACAGAAAGAACATACACCAAGGAGAAAGAGGGTAGACAAAGGGAATGAGGAGAGCAAGAAAGAGGAAAGGTCATTCAAGATTGACGCCCATTCTTATGTTTTTCCTTCTTTAATTTGAACTTGAAACATTAAACTATCATTTTCAGTCTGACAGCTACCAAGTATTTCAGAATCCTAACATTCAATATTCTGGGAAATAATATCCTAATCTTTTCCTTTAGAGTATTTTTAAAATCAGAGTATAATTGCCCATAAAAGTGGAAACCTCAAATTATACCCTATACCGTAACACATATATACACCACTTACATTACATACTACTTCAAATTACTATTATAATTAATCCTCACAACAATAGTAATAACAAATGTATTATATAATGCAACTCTTTGTAAATCCATTAAACCATTATTCCATTTACATGTTTCTACATACCTACTGCCAAGTAAGTTAAGTGTGGGAAATTGTAAATAAAGCATTTCTTTAAAATTTGCTGTTTGATCTAACAATGTGACAAAGGTTTCTTTGGTAGAGAAACTGTTTCTAAAACCGGAAAGCAAAAGCGTATTTTATGTCCAACTATCATTCTCTTCTTCTTTTCCTCCACTAAATTCTGTTTACTTACCACATCATTATAGCCTTCCCTTTGTCGCTTTCATGCCTCTGCATTTCAGCATAACTACGTATCTACAATTTTATTTTCAAACTATTTACTCCTATCTTTATTCTGCCAGTGAAGCCTATCCACTCAGTTTCATATTCTGTCTCTATGCATACTTGATTTCATGCTGACCTTCATGCATGGAAGTTTTTTCACTATTCCACTGTTTTACACAGTATCATTTTACTCCGCATTCAGATCACACAAAGTTTTCACAAAGCTTATCAAAATAAACCTGCATCAGGAAACATGGTATTACATTTCCATTGTTTTCATGCTTAAAGGATAAAGTATACTTGTAAGACTCCAAGGAAATTTTCTTTTACTTTTTTAAGGTATCTTTTTAAATTATAAACTCTTTTTAAAGAAACATGTATTCTTTGTACAATTCCAAAAGCACTTATAAATGTTGTATTGGATCAGCTAAAAGAAAAAATTGTATTTTCATAGCTAAAGCTATTCAGTGCACAGGATACAGCAGAAGAATGACGTACAGTCATATGTACGCCCACTATACTTCTATGTACAAATATCTAGGTTTTAAGTAAATTAATTATGGTTCAAGTCCTGGTAAACTGTCTTCCCCGGAAGTACCAATTCACTCATCTAAAAATACATACTTCACAGGCTTACCTTTTCAGCACATTATTAATTTTTCAGCTGTGGAGTCTGAATCTCACTCTAAATTACGCCCATGTAATTAAAATCTGAGTCCTGCTGTTACAAATAAGTACTAAAGAACTCTCTCCATACACCAAAATGAACTGCTAATTTCCAAATTTTAGATTCAAACTCCTGACCAAATGACTTGGTGTAGCTCAATTTTACAGTTACAATTTCCTAAATGTCATACTCACAATTTACAAATGAGTTTTGAAACTGAATACTTATCCCAACAGTGACAACCCAGAAGAAATGTGATTGACAAATGATCTTTTAATAAAATCAAGAAAAAAATGTAATTTCAATAATCTTTGGAAATAAGCAAAAGGATTTAGAGAAGAAAAAATACCTACCCACAGATTGTTTTCATAGTAGAAAGCATCTAGGAGCTTAACAATATTAGGATGATCACAGGATGCTAAAATATCAATCTCAACCATGTAATCTTCAAGTTCTTCTTCTGATTTAGTATCAATCACCTTTGCAGCAGCCAGTACTTTCGTTTCTTTGTTCTGAGCCTGTAAAAGAAAAGTCACAGCAAACATATATGTGTGAATCTCAGAAGATAACTGTCACCAGCAAAAAAAACCCACCAACAAAAAACCCTCTCTTGACAGTTCTGTACTATTTTCCTGCCTTTAGTTTGCTTCTCTACAAAAAGAGAATACCTGCACATATTAAAGACTAGATAAAATCTAGCAGAAAAAGGGTTTAATAACTTTTCTCAAGGTCAAGAAACAATGAAAGATGGGAATATAAAAATACTTAATTCTCGTCACATTCTTTAAACCATCATGCAGTAAATAGCTTAGGGTCATTACTATTTAGTACTCCTAAGATGAAGTTTTGTGCTGCTCCTCAAAACACTATTAACACTTGGCAAGGAGTATGAAGTAGCCTCCACCCTCTGATTTCTGAGTGCACATTCTTGCCTTTCTGACACTCCCCATGTTGTGCCAGCACAGCTGTTTGCAAAGCCACATAGAAAACCAGATCCTCTACTAGTAATCAGTAGGTTACACTCTTCAGGCAGGGGCTGTATTCAAGCTCCCATATTAAAAAGCTGCCAAGCCATCATTAATTTGTCTCGGCATTTTACTCTCTTTACTTCAAAAGTCTAGGAGGACTTCCATAGATGGCTACTCATTGAAGTTGGCCATACTGAAAATGCTGCCAGCCTTTACTTTGTTACTCCACACCCTAAGACTAGGGAGCTACAACTGCTGTAGCGATAAGGTCAAGTGGAGAACAAGATTGTGACTTGAAAAGGAAAAGGAAAACAAGACCTTGCATAACCAAGGGGGGGGAAAAAAAACACAACATTTCTGCTATGCATTTAAATATTCTTTGCCTTTTTTTAAACATAAGAAATTACAAACAACTAGGGTGAGTTATTTAAATAGCAAAAAATTTCAGAAACCAGTTGCTGTAAATACTTACTCACAGACTATCGCTGAGAAACTAATCCAGCAAAACTAGGCAAGGTGAGATTTTTTTTTATAATATGTCGGGGATAAAGCAAGTATTAAACACACAGCCTATATATGTGTATATACATATAGACATACACACACAAAATTACACACACTTTCTAATAATCTTCTTGCAACTTATGTTTGAAGGAATACTGTAACTTGTTATTTAGTAAACTTTAAATAAGGTGTATTTTCTCAAGCCATCATAAAAACACTAGTTTGTCAAGGCATTTCCAGTGGTTACCTTTTGCCTCTGAATAAGTGAAGTAGTAGGACTGAAGTCTACTCCACCAATTATACGTAAAGACCATGAAGAAAAGGCCCAGGTTTACTCCACCTAGCTTTTGACATTCAAATGAAATTAAATGAGATGTAGGGACACAGGCTCTCTCCAAAGCAGCAGAAGACAAGAACCTGCAGGGGCAATGCTGACTCCTGATGTAAAGCATCACAAGGTGGTTCATCCTGCCTCTGCCAGTGCAGCTGGTGCATGGGGCATCTTGGCCCCAAATCTAGTTGAGATGACCCAGGACAGCACAGCAAGAATCCCAAAACCTGACTTTTGTCACCTAATCTTGTTATACTAGCATCAGACAAAAGCTGATACCAGACAGCAAGTAAGAATTCTTAAGAATGATTTCCAAAGTCTAAATATTAGTACTTTCACAGTCATAAATAATTCTCTCAATGTGGCGAAAAAGAATAAAATATTTAAAGATAAACATTTATGATAACATTCAGTAAAACAGCAGTAACAGCAAAACACACTTATAAACATAGTGCTAGTTGTTTCATCTTATGTTGAGGGTAAAAGTTTTCTGTAACATTTATTTTTATCTCAATATTCTGTCCAAAACAAAAACCAACCAATCTTCCCAATCTCAATATTTGCTCTTCCATTTTTAACAACAAAGATAAGGGATTTGTATAACATTATTCAAAAACAAACTACTGAGAAGTTTTCCAACGCACATTCTAATAATAAAAAGAAAAAGGTCTGCTTAATAACGCAAACACCATTTGTTTTGGTTTCATGCTTTACAGCAAGAATGAAAGACCAACCTTCCAATTCTAGAGCTGCCCTTTAAATTAAACATGAATGGTGAAACAGATGCCTAACTCCACAATGGAATTAGACTTGGTAGCTTTACAGGTGCAGAAAAATGGTTGTTAAAGCACCTCTCTAAAGAATTCAACTATTAACTGTAAATCTACTTTTTTGAAACAGGCATGATCACACACTCTCCACTGTATCTTACAAGAAGTATACCTTAAAAAAAAATGAAAAAAATTCTAAAATTAATTTTTACACAAGTTTGCATGTAAACTATATAATGGTAATAATATTTTGTTTAAATAAAACTATTTTAAACTTCTACATCAGGTAACAATAACAGATGTTACTGTTTTCGGATTCCGTTTCACTTTTGAGAGAGAGGCAGGCATTTAGCATGTACAGTTACACGCTAGGGACTTTGCTGCATTTATAGCATATATTGCTTTTCTCTATTGACCGAGTACTTTGGATTTTTATTTTTCTCAGACCCTTTTGCTTGAAGTAACTAGAAATCTGCTTTAAATAAGTTTCTTTTATTTCCTCCTTGTGGTAGCTCTATTAAAACACCTCATTAAAAACCAGAAGTGATAGCTCTATTAAAACACCTCATTAAAAACCAGAAGTGATTATAGAGACAGTATGATTATCTTTATAAGCATCTTAACAATTATATACAAAACAAATGTTTGCCTTTGTTCTGACTTGAGATAGTAAAATTTTGTAGGCCTAGATCCAGACTTTTTTTCCCCATTCTTAAAAGAAAAAAGCTTTAGAATTAGCATATTTTCACTGGGTATTTCTGAGGACTGATAAAACATTTCAAGTATATATCAACTTACACCTGAAAATAAAAAAATAATGTTTATATATTTTAAACATGATTTTAAAAGTTCTTTTTGAATAAGACATTATCTCTACCCTACAATGCACTCTATAATAAACATCCATCTATGTGACTTGCTGTAAGAAGTACGTAAGAAATATGCTCTTTTGAACTGTGTAGGAAAGGCTTTCATGCATAAGATTTATGTAGCACTGTATTATATGGGAAAAAAACACCATCTCTGGATTAAGAGGAACAAAAAGCATTTACAGCTTTGTGTGGGCATGTTTGTTTTTTCTAGACTTTGGCTGAAGTCTTTCTTCTGCCACATAACTTTCTCCAAAGGTCAGAGCAGGAGCAAAAATGTTTGTGTAGATGTAGTTTTGATTTGCATACACTCATTTTGCATTTGGGTACATGAACATTTAAAGCCCAATAACCATTCATGTTACTCAGAGGTTCTGCCTTTTCAAAATACGTCCTGTATCAGTAGCCCAGCAGTTTCTTCCATATTTTAGCTCTGAAGTACCAATTCAAGTTATTCCAAATGCTCTCCCTAAATACATTTGATTCTGCTTCTATGACAGGTGATTTAAGCATCAGTCATACGCCAAGAAATCCAAACTGGCATCTTCAATGGTTATGGTTCAATCCTGCCTTATGTGGAGGCAGGAAAGAATGGGGGAGAAAGTTTTTCTTTCTTTGCGTTAACAAAATTTGATCTTTTCAAAAGATTCATACACAGTAATTGAAAACTGAACTGGAATAACTCATTCACCCAAGATCTGACTAATGCAATACGACATAGATATTATTAGCTGTTATATACAACAATACGTAAATATTGCAATCATTCCACCAAAACTTCTATTCGGATTATATATTTAACATTACTGCAGCAAGTATTAGCTTACAGAGAGACAGTACGCACAAGGGAATAGCAAACTGTATGTTACAGCACAGTTCCTGCAATGGTTGACATAGTCTCATTCGCAGAAAACACACAGAAAAATACTCTTATTCTCCTGTTTCTAAGATAAAGTACTTTTAGAAAGATGGACTGCAGATTTGCATACAATAAATACGATCTTGTAAATTAGAACTTGCAAATTACTTTCTGAACCTAAATCCCTCACACTAAAATGGCAATGACATCTAATGCACAAAAATGTAAAAATTTGAAAACGTGTCAGTACAAGAAAGAAGAATAACCGTTCTACACAAAACTAAGATATGCGAGCATGTGAAATTAGTGAATCCTCCCTATCAATCCTGGATTTTTATACAGTATCATATAACCAAATATAAGTTCCAGAGCCAGAAGCTTTGTGAAGAGACCGACAGCAAAATATTAAAAGGCAGGTTTACTGTCTGGGCACTCAGCCAAGAAGTTGCATATTCCCAGCCATGGACAGCAGGGAGAGGAGCACCACAGTTCCAGAGTAATAGGATTACAGCTCAGAGATAACTCATAGTCTTTCATCTTTATATGACCAATATGAAGTTTCAGCCTCGGTTGTGAGGACCTGTTTCAGTTTCCTATCACCAGCAAATGTTTCCTTCCCAACTGTGCAGCTCCTCTCCTGCGATGCAGGATGCAGACATTTAAAAATTAAACACTATTTACAACTGAAAAAAGCTAAGTACGTCCTTCATCTATTGTTCAGCCAACCGGAAAGAAAGCTGAGATACGAGATAGAAAATTGTTCATCACCTCCCTTCCTGATGCCCGATCTCTTCTCAGATGTTATATAACCACACTGCATGTTTTGCAGGCAGCAAAACAAATCAATTAAGAAGCTTTTCCTTTCTGACTTATTCTTCTCAACAAAACTGTAGTCATAATCATAGACCATCAAGGTTGCCAAAAAGTGAAAAATACACCCTTCCCTATTCAGCAGATGTTTTTGTACGTGAAAGGCTACACTCCTGTGTAAACCTGGGACTGTCAGATCTAGCTCTATATATGCTTTCTGGTGATGCCCGAGTAATCAGTACTGAAAAACTGACCTTGTACAACACAAAGGCAAGAGCTGTTTCTCAGAGCTATCAGAAAGCGGTGGATCTCATGCTTTCTTACACATATGAATCCAGGAAAAAAAATTGCTGTAATTTCAGATTATAACAGCCTGATCAAATAAATCTGTAAGAAATGGTGTGGCCTACTGGAAAAACTACACTGGACTTTCTTTTGTATAAATTTACTATACTATATTTAACATTGTCCTTTGCATTTTGAAACTAAAAAAAACCCCCTGCATGATTGACCAGTATCAAGTGTTCAAACCTCTTTTCAAAACATGGAAAGGTGTTCTTTATTAATGAATTTTAGAAAAAATCCACTTTAATCAGATAAAAGGAAGCATTAATTCTAACATCAAATGTTGAGAAATGTAATTAAAAGTACTAGTTTGGATTCAAGAGCAAATACCTCTGCAGTATTAAACCACAGTTTTTACAATAAATCACAAGTTAGGCCAACAAAGGAGATTGCAACCTCCACAGATTTGTGGAAATTCAGATGAGCCAGTCATTTCAAAGAAGCTGCGTTATTTTGCACCAGTCTTCACTGCTCAATGTTGGAAAATGTAGTAGTAATTAAAAAAAAACTACAGAAAATTTCAAATTTTTTTCTTTAATTATAGACATCGTTGGTCCAAGGAATTAAAAACCAGGTAACTTCAGTTATACCTGCTAAAAACTGTTGAAATAACTGTTACAAAAAAGCTATTCAAAAGATAATGAAAGGATAGCATTTACCAAAGATGATGCTACACCCTTAAACTACAGCTTATCAGCCAAAATTTTTCCCTGCCTGCACAATGTATCATAACTACCTACTATATAGTTTCTTCTACTTAAGAAATGTATAATGCCAGAGAAAAAATACTGAAATAGAAGTGTAGATACAAGTGCCTCTACTTTCTACAGGCAAATACTATTACCAACAAAGTGGAGCCCAGAGTTCAACCCAGACTAGTGAAGCACATCTTTATGATACTGTGGTTTGGTGCTGCCTTTGTGGCTGTACTAGTTTTGGAGCAGTTTCCATGACAACTTCACTCTTTTAACATTATCCTTGTACTTCGTACTTACTGTGGTTCTTCTGCTTCCTCCACAGTTGGTTTCTGAGGATTCCACAAGTTATTTTTGGGAGTGCTATGGAATATAATTTTCATGTTTAACCTCATGATTCCCTTTATGTATTTTCATTAATTCTGTGGTATTTTGTATACTAGCTAAGCAGAGTTCCCATCCTGATTCATGTGCTGTGTCACTGAAATCAGAAGGAATATTTATATGCATATTCGAAAAGTACCAGGGCTGAACTGGCAAATATGTGCAAAATAACTGAAAAAGTCCTTTAAAGGAAACTTAACAGAGGAGATTATATCAGATTTCAGAATCATTCTTCTTAAACAAATCCATTTAAAAAACAGAATAAATTTAAGAAAAAAAGAAAAATTTCTAAACTTTAGCAAGAAAATCTCCATAATATGCTATGCTGTTTTATAACAATGCATTCTTGTTTTCCTTTCTCTTGTTGCTTGACAGCTCACATAAAAGCAACAGGGAAAACCAGATGACAATACTGGGAAAACATTTGTAGCTAAAGCTTTAAGTGGTATCAAAGGTGTAAGTGCAAAGGAGTGGTATTCTTTTCCTAAATTTAGTTTTAATAACTGTACATACTACTTGCAAAAGCAGCATTAAAATACACAATTCTGCATTACAATCAACTCCTATACTTGAGAAGGCGGAGGTGTGGCAAATTAAGATTTATCCCTGCAGTGCTAAGCTGCTTTGACAGTATCTTTCCATCTGCAGAGGACACTAACAGTTGCTGGCAGAGGTTTTCTCCATTTTATCCAGCAACAGACAGTATCAGCCCCAAACTGACTTACAGCTTCCCAGGAAAGATAGTAGCCCAGTGTATCTTCATCTTGGATTACAGATATCCTACAGTTATTTATTCAGCCTTGTGTCATTAGGAAAAAAAAACCATAATGCTTTTGGCTTATCAATTTACAAGTTCAGTTTACTCACTACAGCTTAAAATTAAGTCTTTATTCCAGCAATAAGCACACCTTTATTCCAGATGACATAAATTAATAATGCTTCCAAAAAAAAAAAAAAAAAAAAAATCAAGAATTTTTAATCAAACAGCAATTGCTAATTCTAGCTGTTCACTAGAATTACTTTTAAAACAACCAACAAGCCAGAGCTGAAGCTGTCTCCAGACTGTTTTTTCAGAAAATTATCATGCTGCCAGGTTGACAGTTGATAATTTTATTATTTCCTCTTGATAATTTTATTATTTGTTTGAACACAGAACTTAAGAAACCTCTGATTCCTTTACGTGGGAGGATTCTATGTTAATAATCTTGCTTCTAGTCATTTAACATCTGTGACAATGCTTTAGTTCACTTGAGCTCAGAGAGCCAGTGTTACTCCTGGTAACATCTCTTCCCAGGGAGACATTCGGAGTTGTGAAAGCTAACTCTGTAGCTTTCTGCAAACAGATATACCACAGAGCATTTTGGCTTCATGTAGCACTAAGTCATATTGTTTACTAGCAGTCTACAGAGTACATAGTGTACATTCACAGATATACATGTATCAACCTAGAATACTTTTTTTTTTTTTAATGAAGTGGCTAGGTCAATCCACAGTTCCTCCTTACCCTGTTCCTTGGGAGTTAGGTCACAAAACAAAATTGGCATCTCCTTTGCCCAGAGCCTTTAGCCAGATCAGCGGCAAGATGGCTACAGCTGTTTGCTGACCCAGCACAGCTATTCATGTGTAACAAAACAACAAAAAAGTGCATCTGACTTGAGCATCGAAAATTCTATCTTTTCAAACTGAAAATGAACAAGTCAACAAAATAATAAACAAAGAAAAATGGCAATTTCTTTGGATTTTAAGAACCCTTCAATAAAGGCGTTCTGACACGTTACTAGGGAAACTACATAGTCATAGAAATGAAATGTGGCACAGTCATTAACTTAAAAAAACTTGCTGCCAAAAAAGTAAAGAATATTATTAAAAGCTCTATATTTCATATAGCAGAAGGAAGGCAGTTAAAGACCTGTACTAAGACAATTTATTTTATGTATTTATTGTAGAAGATGATTCTTTGTCCTGCTAAAATGAACAATAAATAAAAGTATACTTCATTATATTTTAAGAGAAAAATATGAACTACATAGGCAGTTTAAGATTCAGTATTTTACAAAAAGACACAGTTGTAACAGTGGGAAATGAAACGTGACAACATCAATACCACATTAAAACTGGCTACAGCTCTTGCGAAACTATCAAAGCATACATTCTGTTGCTCCATGCATGCTCTAGTCTGTTAAGATGAAACTTCCCGTATTTCTGAAGTAACAAAAAAGGAAGTAGCTTTTAACAGCTTTCATAAAAAAGCTGTACATCATCATCCCTATTTTTTAAGTAAAATTGTTACAGAAACCAATTCATATTCTCTTTACAATATTAATATATTTTAAAAAGAATTGGAAATTTATAACTCTAGAGGGAAGTTACTGCTTCCTTATGAACATATCTTTAAAAGAATCTAACAGAAACAACTGCAGACAGCAACAACAAAAAAAGAAATCAATATAGTTAAGACAGTGTCTTTCAGCTATCTTTAATGTAAACAAGTTATTTTCAAGTCAGTTCCACAATGAACTTTATTAATTACAAAATTCACTATGATGATGTACAGTCTGTGACTTGCCAGAAGTTTTCTTGTGAGTCTTAAGTAATGACCCTAAAGCTACATACCATCTCATGAAAACAAAGTGAAATCTTCTGACGTGCAAGTTAGAAAGTTTGCCTCACATAGTTTATAATGACCTGTCTTTGTGCTGCAAGTATAACATCTCAAGAGATGAGAAACAGCCATCTGAATAAACATTTGGTATTCTTTGAAAATTGGCTATTCAAGCACCACAAAAATAGTGTCTTGGGTTCTGTAACTAAACTTCATTCATATTCAGCACAGTAGTGGAACATGTTGCTTCTGATGTTGCCTTTCAGATTAAATGTTTGGTTGGTTTGGTTTTTTTAATTGGTGAATTTAAACAACTAAAAATTAAGAAAACGGACTACTCTGAGAAACCATATGAATGCTGATCCTATTATTTATCAGCCGATTTCAAAAGAGGTTGTAATTTAGAAGCATGTTGATGATTATCTTTTTCAAATTCTGATACGCTTTTTGCACTTGCCGTTCGCCATCTTACTGATTAGTGTAATTCATTCAGAATTTAACTAATATGCTAGTGATAAATACAAATGACCATAGGAATAATTGCATTACTTGATAAAATTATTAAACACAAATCAAGATAAAATACTTCAATTCTCCTTGCAGAGCCTGATGCACAAAATATGCAGTGGGAAAAACAGTTGCTTTACTCAGACTTTTGCAACTAATGAACTTGTGAGCTTCTACTGGGAAAAGATTTTCATGGAAGTTAAGAACAATGTTATTCCTCTGACAGAACTGCTGATTATCATGGTAACTTTAAACACTGCAAACAGTTAAACACACAAGATGTTCAAGAGGAAGTACTGTTCTTGTCTCTTAATAGTGTGGCAATGTTACTTTTAATGGAATTATGAAACCTTTATTTTGCCCATGTCCCCAAGAAGTGACAGCAAATGAGGATATACCAGCATGGATGGCTGTTAGAGATGAAGTAGTTTTCTCTCTGACAAGACTTCCCCCTTTCTCTGACTCCTCCTTTTCTCTCATATTTATTTTTTTATTCTTTTATTAGGCTAAAGGCTTTTTGAAGCAGAGGGCTATCTTTTGTTGTGTATTTGTACAGTGAGAGGGAATGCAGAACTCCATTTCTTTTGGATTATTATCTAAGCCACTTCTTGCTTCAAAACACTCTGCTCACTCTAAAATTCAATTAAGTTTCTGTACTTTCCTCATACAGGTAAATTTAGTGTCAAATATGAAGTCTTACAAAATTTTCATTCTTTTCTAGCAGTTATGTAGCATACCTAAAGTAGAGGAAAGAATCACCCCCTGAAACAAAACTGGGAACATAGGTTTTTAGTAAATTTCCAGTTAAAGGTATGTCTACATTACAAAATTCTTCTAGCATGGATGTCAGTGATGCAAAGGGACAGAACTACTGGCTGATAACATTACCAACAGCACACTATTTAGCAAAACTGCCTTTTTAGTAGTACTGTTGCTAACAACAGGTGATAGTTACAACAGAGGCGGTCTATTTTTTCTTTTGTCCTGACAAAAGGCATTCACCTGACATTCCTTAACAGCTTCAGAATATTGATATGCCACCTTGATGCTTCCCTTTTATAGCTATTTAAGCCGATGCTGACACTGTCTTGTCATTTTTCCCTTACATCAGCACGGTCACTTGTCTGGCCCTCCCGTGAAGTGGTCTGGGGAGCCCAGAAGATTACATGTACAATCAGCTCTTGGGTTGTTTAGTTCCTTGAACCAGATCACCATAGGGTTAGCAAGCACTAGACCTGTCACAAGGAAGGAGGTGGGAATGGGAATACACTGTGAGAACTCTGGCTGCATTGACCTGCATCATCGGAAACTGTTGTGGAAAATAGTCACGGTCAAGACCCAGCCACTCCATCATTCAAAAGTCACTTCTGTACTTACTAAAGTTATTGAAATGCACCGCTTTGAGAAAATCTGTTATTGACTGTTTCACTTAGTATCACAGTTCCATACTGTCTTGGTGCTTTTCAGAGATTCGAAAAAATTTTCAGATTGCACTGGCTCAAAGGTGAGGTCCCATGCTGAGCCACTAAAGACTAAGAAGTTACAACAGGTGACCAGAACATCTAAGTTTGCTACTAAGAGACAGCTTAAAGTTCTTGCTACAGCCAAAAGCAAAGAAGGCATTTTCAGGTAACCCAGCTATCCCTGTCAATCAATAGGAAACAATTGACAAGTATTCTTGTTTATATGGTGGTCTTTAAGCTTTCAGACTTCCCACCCCAGAGAGATGAAAAATAGCAGACAGTGCCTCCTTCTTTCAGGTTACTTACAAGCTCAGTTAGTGCATCTTCACTAGTAGTAAATACTAGTTGGAAAGGGTGAAAGAATAAAAACAAGCTTGGCTTAACTCTAAGAATAGCCATTTCTCCACGTTACTGGAATGATTCGAGTTCGTTTTGGGGATAATTCCTGTTCAAACTCTTCTGACCATATTTCCCAGTGATGATCACAGTTTTCACAGTGTAATGTAGTTACACAGGCCTATGGTCCTGACTCATGACTATCCAGCACTGAAAAACAGGACAGTTTGCCTAAATGGTGAACTGAAAGATTTGTGGAATCCACAGAAGTTGAGCAAGTAAGAGAATGAGAGAACAACTATTAAAATCATTAAAGGGTCAAGCAGTTGTCTTACAAAAAGCAGACTAAAAAGGTTGGGCCTCTTCAATTCAAACAGGAAAAGCTGAAGGCGGGGCAGGAACATGCCTGAACTTTACAAAATAAAAAAAGGCAGCATATGAATTGAACAAACCCTGATTGAGACAAAGGCTGTGAAGGAGATGAGGGTTTACTGCAACATGCTAATTCTTGCTGAAGCACTCAATTGACATTTCTCCTTTAAGGTTTTACTGCCTACTGATTACAAAGTATTAACTCTTTTTCTGGTAAAGTACTGCTTAGAAATACAGGTGAAAAGTCACCTTCTATAATGTGAAATCTAGACATGTGCTAGAGAAAAGCTTTCATTTTACAGCATACATCTGTGTCAGGAGAACCATTATCTACAAGATAAAGAAAGAATAAATTCCGGTGCAAAAAGTCTTGCCAAGTTGTCAGTGTATCGTTAAAAAAGTTACAATAACTTCCCTCAGAATAGTTTTCTGAATCATGGTTATGACTAAACATTTCTAGAGACAAAACCCAGTTCCTTAAAGTCCTCCTAAAACAAGAAAGTCTCAGACAGATCTAAAATGCTGTTGAATGAGATCTGAAGAAAGTAAAGGGATAGTCTTCTCCAATTCGTTATCAAGCTAGACGGATTCAAAAACGATTCTTCCTTAGCATGGGGAGTCACTTCTGCTTTCATACTAAGTAAAACAATTTTGATGTAGGCACAACTTAAGTTCTAGGGTAATGGTTCCCCCAAAAACTTCAGCAGACTGTACAGTTGCCCTTCCACTCTTTGCTCACCCACTCATTTTGAGTAACTGCATTAATGCAACTTTAGAAAAATTCTTTCTGAAAATCTTTAAGTCCCTTTATTTGTCATGGCCTCCTTCAGTTTCAGGTTTTCTGAAATAACAACCAACAGATTAATTTTTAAGACTGACACTTTAAGGTAATAGTCACTTAGTCCTCTGTAGTAAGGAAAGATCTAGCAAATTTTAAATGCTAATCAATAAATTGATTTGGCCATTGCAGTACGATCCTACTTTTTCACTTCTTCATAGTCTTCATAGAAAAAAATCAGTAAAAATTAAAAACTGTATCATAGAATAGCATGCTTCAGTTAATTAGAGCCTTCTTAAAGCCACATTTTGGGTGGAACTTGATTCAAGTATGAATCTATGCTTAAGCAATTTCTTGCTCTAGGCTATTGGTAATTAACTAAATAGAAAATGCATCAAAAACAAACATGGCTACATAAAGGCAAAAAAGCTTCGGTCTTTCTCTTAGCTTCCAAGTCACTCTGTATATAAACACATGCAATCCCACAGAATATTGCAAACCAGTCTTAATCCAGAAGAGTAAAAATAAACAAGAAAAATTTGTAACTTTAATATTTTAACTTGCTTTTACATATATTTAGAACTGCTTTAAGAAACAGTATGTCCTCCTAAAACCCAATATGATAGTTTAAGCAGGTGCGTTAAATACCCAAAGAATCTTCCATTACTATTTTACTGTGAAGTTTTTGCTTTAGGTAAATCTTCTGCTGCATGTACTTTAGTTGGTTTGTATCATGAATGTAGACCATATTCAACAGAAAATTTGAAATGCCAATGGAAAATTAACGTTTATAGTAAAGCCTTCATTTGTTATTGAAGTATGAATAGCACTGCAGAGTGGTTTGAGGTAGCCTACTAGCTTTTATTGAATATTACTTAGCTAATTTTTATTGCCTGACATCCTTCAAACATATTCTGCAAGTACTAGGTCTCCTTTCTCTCTAAAAAGATTCTTTCCCATTTATGAATGGAAAAAAATGTTTTTCCACATGACATATTTGACAGTTAAAATTTCTTTCAAGTTCCATACTGTAATCATGTTATAAAGCCATTAAAAATGAATTAGAGGGAGTTACAACATGTATTTGGAGAAAAATTCTAAAACATCATTCATTTTTTTTCTCTGTACTATTGATGCAGTCTGCTTTGTTTTTTAACTGCAAATTTCATGGCTTTTCTATCACTAAACATTGAAAACTGGAACAATCCAAACAGTATCAAATGAAAAGATAGCACAAGCATTGTATTTGAGTAATTTGGCAGCTACAGTAAAGAAAGACAATAGGCAAAAGAGGTGAGACAATAGGCAAAAGAGGTGAGACAATAGGAATTCATCAGTTCCGTGTATAATCTGAATATAATTAAAGGTTATTGGGGGAGCACAAAGAAGCAAAGACCAAAAAAGTATTCATAAATGACACTTCAGGCACCAGGTTCTCAAGGAATGCATTTAAGATCTCAAACCAGAGAGTATAATTACACGCTTCCTCTTTTACACAGACACAACTGTCATTGAAGGAGAATGATGTTTATCATCTTATGAGATTCTCAAAACATGGGTCATGGCCCATGAAATATGTAAGGCCATTCATAACTGCATTCAATTAAAAAAAAACCAACACCCAACAAATTATTTATTCAATATTGTTTATGGGGTGGTCAAAACTAGAATTTGAGTCACCACCAAAAGAAACTTGTGAACTACTGCTCTGCAACAATAGCATGTATTACTGCTCAGAGGATTGTATTACTGGGGGACTACTTCTCTGCCAAAGATTAAGCTCAAAAGGTTTAACCAATTTGTCTACAAAACCTGTTAAAACAACCCAAAACAAACAGTACCACATTTTTTTAGCTCCTATATCAGAATTATTTCATTAAATAGACTGCATCTGACTTAAATATGAAGAATTATTTTACTGAGTTAGAACAACTTAAGGAAGTTTCATTCTGCAGTCTATGTGACAACATTAAACAGTCACATTTAGCTTATGCCTAAAATCCAAAGTTCTACTCTCCAGACAAGAAACCAACAGTCCAAGCACTTACACAAATAGTTAGTTTAGAAATATACCAGGTGACATGAAAAAAACCAGGAACTTTTATAAATATAGATGAATAAAATCAAATCATGATTTCCTATTTACTTAAGAGTTTTAAACAGTTTATATAACTGTGCTCACATATTGGAAAAGATGACTGCCTTACCAAGGAGTGATCATGAACATTCTATATTTATCCTCCACAAACTTGTCTGCAGTTTTAATTCTGAATGCAACAGACAGACAATACATTACTCATAAGTTAAGTATTGTGATGCTGATCTTAAGCCAAGTGACTTAAAGATGTCCAAAAAGTAAGACACAAAACACGTGGTATACTTCTTACTTCTCCAGAATATTTCCTTGCTACAGAAAAAACGGAAAGGAGATACTACCTTCTGCAAACAGGCATTTAAAACAAGAAAATTATCTCAGTTTGCAGTCTACAGATGACTTTCTTGCACTACCCCTTTCCCCAGAAAACTTAGCTGGAATGACAATAGGTGTAAAGAGCTCTGTAAAGCTTTCCCCATGATACATTTCCCAGGGTTTAAAACAGTAATACTGCCTTTTCCTTATCTGGTATCTTCAACATGCTAAAACTGCAACAGTGTGAAAATAAAGATAACATTATAGAGCAACTCACCAAGCTGATCAGCACGACTAAAATCGTTCATCTTCTATGTATGGTCACGCATCCTTTTTCATCTAGACCATACACAGCAGTCCTAAAATACTCAGGCTACTCTTACAGAAATTACTGTTCTTAGCAAGCTTTAGGTAAAGTTTTAGTTCTATTTTACTTCGACTAAATATTTAAAATTGAACATTGCCATCTTATACATTAGTCTCTTGAGAGTAAATCAACTCTTTTCTCTCCTCTATCTACTAATGCCTCTATGGCTACACAAAGCAACATGGCATTTAAGTGAGTATTATTAATTCAGATCTCCTGAGGACAACTGCACTATTTTACTACTCCAGTTTAATCAGAGGTCTACTTATACAGTCAATTATGAATGAAAATAGATTAGAACAAAATATATTTAGTATACCAAATAATTTTAATAAAAATTGCCAAAAGTTCTGCACTGATTCATTCTTACGTCTTAAAATTCAATTTAGGACATTTTCAGCTGCTGTTTCTTTCCACGTCTAGGCTTATGGCAGTCACACATGAAACATGAGGTTCACGAAACACAGTATTTGACTGGAAATTTTCAAACATGAATTTATCTTCCACCTAGTACTAAGCATACAGGATTTCAGGCAAACTCAAGTAATATCCTTCCACAAGGAACTGTACCTTTTCTATTGGAATGCTCATGAATTCCAACAGCTCTAAAATTCTTCTACAGAATTAGTGGAGCTAATGACACCAGTTAAGTCAAAAGATAAAAGAGCATAAAAAAACCAACCTATCAGTGCTTCAGCTTAGATATTAAGTGGTCAAAATCTATTCCTATGAGTGTTAAGTTACAGATGTAAAAGATATCCACCCTAGCAAGCAGCATGATACATTAGTATCGTGAAGATAACTTCAAGTTGCAACATCCAACTGTAGGAATTACTTAGAACAACGTGCCGTAAGGCTGCAGAAACTAGGAAATATAAATTCTCCTTGCTCTGCCCTGATTTTGTTTTCAGGTCAGACTAATTAAAGCATTTTCCAGGATTAGAAAATAAGTTATGATGTTAGTGGTACACAAAAAGTACTAAGGAGCTACCAATTGTCAGTTCATATTTTAGCATTAAAAGGAGTTAGGGCTGCACTATCATGTGATTACGTAATTGGTCCAGTCTTATTAAATCACTATTTAAAAATTTATTTTGTTTCTACTTGCTGTAGAAGACATTAAGGCAAAAAAAAGCTCTCCTGTAAGTCAGGTACATTACAGGAAAGACACTTTTAAATACAGAAACAAAAGCTTAACTTAAATGAAGCAACATCATTAGTATATTGGACTTGAAGAAACATTATTATCAAAAGTCCACTATCATCCAGAAATGAATTTGCATTGGCCATTACTGCAAATATAAGTATATATGAATACTTAATATAGTTGTAATTTTCAGAAGATAATGCATTTGGGTAATGCTGTTCACCATGATTATGGCCATCAGCTTCCACAACTTTTCTTCTCTGAATCTGAAAAGAATGCAGAATAGGCTTTTTAACCAAGCATCAGTCAATTGCTGAGAGTTGGAAAACTTGTCTTTCTAACTTTAAATGAAAAGCAAGCATTTGATTTTCCAAATTCCTATGAGAATCTTGTATACACAATGCTCCCAACATCTAAGATTCAGGATAATAAATAAATGGGACATTATACACGGGCAGAATATTCCAATTCAAACTAAGAAGCATGAATACAATTAAAAACCAGACAAGTAATTTGTCAATTTCTATGAATATATATATAGTATATATTCTCTCTCTATACACATACCATATATAGATATCCTGTATCTTATATAGCATACTGCCACACAGATTCTACCACTATAGAATCTCTTTCCACAGAAGACTTAAAATTAGTATATTTGTACAGATGGCACCCATAATTATCATAACGATGGCCAAAAGACCATGAATTCCTTGGAGGAGTATCTGCTACTGAAGTGCTCAGATATGACACCAACTAAACACAGGAAAATGCCTTTCTGCAATATAAGTGTTCTTGTATTAGTGTACAATGTTCTTACTACCAAAAAAGGCTGGCAAATTTTACTGAAATATAATCCCAGCACTTTATTTAATTCAAAAGATTAATTTAGGAAGAGATCTGCATTTTAATTAATTATGTGCATCTATACGGTAAAGATTCTCAATCAGGAACTTCAGCAAGACAGAGCCACAGAACACGTTAGGCATTTTACATATCTGTTTTCATACCATCTGAACACTAACTTCTGGGAATTTAGAAAGTAGCTTAAAGTTGATGAAAATCTTTTAACACTTACTTATAATGATTTACCTTAAAGCAATGTTTACTATGTGCACTGAACTGATACTTGATACAATAGAGCAATATTACACACAATAAAGAAACATGATATAATAATGTAACTAATTTCTAAAGCAAGCTGATTACAATTAACTTTAATACTAACAGCCTAAGATTTTTCAGGGGATTTAACATGATCAAATCAAGAGCAGTTTCAAACTCTTGTTTTTTCTTTTATTTAAAAAAAAAAAAAAAAAAAGAGTATTTTGCAATCTAGCCACCAAATTTCAAAGTTGAAATCAGCCTCCAATGCTAATATTATGCTTCTTCAGTGGCTGTCATAATCCTGGCAATCCACTCAGTAATTCTAAATAATCCATGAAAGGCAATTAAAAGAGATTGGAAAAAAGTCCATCATCAGCAACCTCGAAATTCTCTTTACAAGGGCCGTCACCTGATACTGAAGTACTGCAAGGGTCTATAAATTGAAAAAGCATGGAAAACTACACCAGTATTCAATAGGCAAGAGCAAAAAGAAAACAGCCTAAGAGTGGCCTCTTTGAAGAGGCTGGAAAGGGCTAGAATGAAAAGTCCTATACAACCATAAACCTTTGCCATCAGTAGTTTGCAGTCACATAGCTCCTCTGATCACAGGAGAGACTTGCAACAGCAGTTGAAACACTTAAGAGTATTTCTAAACATTACTTAGAAGTTAGCGAATACAAATGTATGAATTGTCAGAGCTAAGAAAGCTTTAGAGAACTAGAATAAACAGCTTCAAAGGAAATAAGCTCTTCTAGTAATTTGGCTGAATCATTAAAAAAACAAGCAAGACCCTTGTACTTGATTGGGAAGAAGGGGAATGAATCACAAGTTTTCAATGCCCTTTATACTTCTGTATACGAAACTAGTTATCACTAGATATAGCATTTTTAATGTAATTTAATCAGCTAGGCTTCACAGTACTGTCAGAATCATTTAAGAGTTGCTTTTGAGTTTTTATTTAAATATTTGATATTTTGTCCAAAAGATGAGTTACACAACTAAACCAAATACTTCTCTATGGGAAATCATAGCATGTAACCAGTCTAACCTACTTTTTATTAGAAATCCAAAGTATACAAAGCCTTATTTATCTGGCAATTCCGTTTTATCATATATCTGCCAAAACCCTGTCACACACTGACTCCCAGGATCTTAAACAAAGGCAAACATAGTTTTGGCAAATGTAACTAACACTAGGGTGTTGTGGGGTTTTTTTGTAAAACAAAACAAAAAACCCACCACACAAAAAATTAACATCACCACTACCCCCCATTACTTAAAGACAAAGTCTTCAAACGCTGACAGTTTTGTTCTATAGGGGTTTTTTTCCAAAATTTGAAAAGGTATTGAACGGCTATTCTTGCAGTTTCTCATTTGAGGTGTGTATCCAAGAAAGAACAACCTAACACATCCTTGCTTTCGAAACGGTTTCTTGCCAAGCATGCTCAGATGCAGGAACACAAGTACAGTTACTATCTGTGCGTAATCCTCCTTCTCAAACTAGATGGAAACAAAACGAATGCTGCTGAATACATGCAGTAGGAGACTATTTTTTTAAATGGGAATTTTTTTCCAGGAATACTAGTACTTGTGAAAACTAACAAGTACTAGTTGAAAACTAACATGTGCTACATTCAACAAGTTCACCAGTGTAACTGCACATGTAATTCTGACTACTACAATTTTGAAAATAGGATTTTACTTTGAAAAATTCAATTTCAACCGTTAACACTGTCATTTCACACTCAGAAATAAATCTCAAAGTGAAAAATCACATCCAACTGGAAAAAAACCTCTCCTGTTGTACACAAAGTACGCTGAAATGCAAAATTTACCAGTTGTCTTGCTCAGACACCTTCCTCCACAGACTCCTGCTAATACAGACACGCCTACAGATAAAAATGAAGTGAGAAGAGGTTTGAGGATGGGAAGGGAAATGCATGTGGGGCAGAAGAACACATTTAGTATTGTATCTCAGTCATCCCTATGGGACTGAACATCATATTCACGGAAAAGGGATCAAAACTCCAATATGAAACTTAAAGAAAAGCTTTAATACTCTGCAAATGCCATTAGAGACAGCATTATGTTTTTATAGCCACCAAGCTTTATGATATAGCAACTTCAGATTTATTTCCCAGTCATTTTAATCAAAAAAATCTCTAATCTTCCACACTGACATGAGAACCATCATCTAGACTACGTATTACACCAACACCAAAATAAACTAGATGCTCTTAAAATAGAACATTGACACAGATTTCTAGGGTGGAAAAAAACCCCACCTAGCATTCTGAACTAACTGTGGCACTTTTGCTCAAATTTACAAACAGGTAACACCACAGTACAATAAAATCTAAAATAATTTCTACCAAAAATAGCACAGGTTTCATGAGTACCCAGATTTCATAAACTCTGAAATGTAGTACTCTAAATAGAAATGTTTCTTGACCAAATTAGCTCTTAGAAACACTGTAAATGCTATTCTTTCGCATACTATTTTTTTCTAGTCTCAAGAACCTACTCCAGAGTCTCAATTCATGTCAGTTCCCCAAATCTCTCATGCTTATCCTCCATGATGTTTTTTTCACACTATCCCTGAACTGAGTGTGGAGCATTAATGCCCTTTTAGAAAAGGGAAAAGTAGCTAAAGATTTGCCTGAAAGCTACAGTGTTGTCAAACACTACCAGCATTATATCTGTGTCACTGTACTCTATTTTGTTTGATAAATTCTAGATAAGCATCCTTAAAAACACTACTTGTACCAGCATACTTAAAGATTTAAAGATCAATCAACCGAGACAAGTTAAGAGACACAACACAGGAATTCTGCCACGTAAAGAAAGCCAAGATAATACAACTATTTAATTTAATTCCACATGGAACATGATAGGAGAATGCCCATTAAAAGCGACGTGAGCTTGGTCCTATAAAATATGCAGGATGTGCACATCAATTTTACTTTTCATGGGCTTCCTGCCGTACAGAAACTTTAAAAAAAAAAAAAAGCATGAACTTCACACCTAAGAAAATACAGTCTTTGTAAGATTAGAAGCTATACTGTACACGCGTTCAAAAAAACAAAATACAGGAGAGCGATTCAGCAACGGGCAGGGTGGAGCAGAAGGCGGGACAATGACCTAATAGGTCTTTTCTATCTTTAGTTTCATGAGCCTCTGTGGACAAGAGGCGTCTGGATCACACACTCTGCTCTCCAGCCGACACACCACGGGAACTCGGGCCGCGTCCCCTCTCGCAGGGCGGCAGGTGGGCGCAGCGCTCACCTGCCCAGCGAAGTTCTCCGGAGACGTGATGCTTACGACAGGTATCCCGAGGTGACAGAGCTTACAGACAGGCAAGCTTTAGACAACATTGAACTCGGAAGCAATACCGCAAATCATTTTTAAGCAATACTACAAGTGATCTGAGTTGCCCACTTGCCCTTACCTTGAACACTTTACCGAAAGCACCATCTCCCAGCTCTCCTATAATTTCCCAGAACTCCTCAGGGTTCAAATCCCTCTTGACGTGCTCGTATTGTTTCTTCTTCTTCTCACCGCCCAGCTTGAAGATCTTACGAAAGTTGAAGAAGGACATTTTTCCTCCTGCCGAGGGAGGCCAGCCTCCAAGCGACCAGGCGGAGGGAGGCGGCGGGCGGCGTCTGGCGGTGCCCCCTCAGCCCGCCGTGACCATCCGGGGCGGGCGGTCCTGCCGGGCAAGATCCCCACGAGGGCCGACGAAAGTCCTCACGCCGCCTGGGAAGCCGTCACCGCCGGGCGCCGAGAGGAAACAACACCCGAGATGCCCCCGGAGCCCCGCAGAGGGGCCGGGCCCTCGACGCCAGCCGCAGCGGTCCTCTCCCACGACGGGCTCGGCGGCCCCTGCCTACTCGGCCGGGCCGGTGATCATCGCGTCAGCAACAAGTGCCGGGCTCCCTCCTCGCGACGGGCGGCTCGGCGGCGGCGGCGGCCGCGGGCGGGGCGGAGGACGGAGCCCGAAGAGAAGAGAGGCGGCGAAGGGATCACGGCTCCCGCTGGCCGGGGGCAGCGGCTGCGCGCCGGGCAGCGGGGGAGCGGTCACCCCGCTGCCCTCCGAGGGCCCTCCCGCCTCGGAGAACGGGGCGGATGTAGCGAGGGGAGGGGGCTGCCCCGCCCCTGACTCCTGGCCGGTGCCCTCACGGAGCGGGGCCCCACGGCAGGGCCCCGGGGTGGCAGAGCGGAGGAAGACGATGCTTCCCTCCCAGTCCCTCTCTCCCGCTCGCTCCCCTTCCCTCCCACAGAGCGGGGCCCGGGCGGCACCGTTTCCTGCGGGGCGGGGCGGCGGCGGCGGCGGCGGCACCGGCGGCGGTACCTCCTCCTCCTCCTCCTCCTCCTCCTCCTCCACCCGCCGCCTGCGCGTCCGCGCGCCCCGTGCGCCCGCCCCTCTTCCCGCGCTCCCGGAACCGCCTCGCGCCCTGGCCGCCGCCACCGCGCCAGCGCACGCGCGCCACCGCTTCCTCTAGCGCATGCGCACGCGCCATACCGACAACACCCCCACCCCCACCAACGGTTTGTCTCCTGCAAAGGTGGGGGAAGAGGCAGGGCTTTCCCCTCCCCACGTGACGCGGCGGGAAGAGCCAATAGCAGTGCGCCGAGGCTTCCGGCGGGTAAGTTGGTGTCTGGCTTCCAAGATGGAGGGGGAGACCTTCTTTTTCTTCACCTTCCCTTTCCTCAGGGTCTGGGAAGCAGTGTTTGGGGTGGGCGAGTTCTCGTCCTTTCCTCCTGTTTTTCCTTGGGGTAGGCTGTGTACTCGTAGTTGCGGGGAGAGGGAAGTGACTTTGTCCTTTTGTCCTCTGGTAGTCGTTATGGGAACGCCTGTGTGGAAAAGGGATCCTTTACCCTCTTCTGGGTTGCTTATCCTGAAGGACACTTTGCTCCTCTCACATTTCTTCTCAGCTGTTCCGTTCAAGGAAAGTCTCCCCAGTCCTGTGTCAGAGAGTGATGTTTCCTAGGTAGGGGGACAACTTCCTTTCAGAGCTGGCTGGGTACCTTGAGTTCCTCTTTTCTGCACAGGTTGACCCTTTCCTCCTGTCCCCATTGCCCCCAGGTCTGACTGTGGGAGTTGAAGGGGGTATGAGGCCCTCTTTGTCTGCCAGGAGCATTGTGATGGCAGGTGGTGCCTACTGGGGGGTTTGACCTTGAGAGTGGTTCTTTAAGGAAGGTGTTGGTAGAAAAAGGCAATGTTGGAAGACTTTCTTTTGTTTGTGAGCTAGTGCTGTTCCTAGACCTGTTACTGGTTTGTCACAGCATTCAGTCATAGCAGGGTGTGATGTTAACGTGCTGCACATTTGCTGTCTTGTGAGATTTTATCAGTGGGACAGGCTTGAATTTCCTTATCTCACAACCTTCTCTTCCCACAAGTGATTCTTTCATCAGCCTGAAGTATGATTGTATTTTAACAGTTGTGTTGTTTATATGCCATCAAACGTGTGGTATTTCTTCACACGAAAACAAGAGGTGTTCTGCTTGCCTGGATAAGGGGCAATTAGCAGACATCTTGGTGACAAAGTTTAGGCTGTGACAGCAGGCAGGAAGTCGATCTTGCAGTTAAGGGAACAATGTGAGATCTGACAACGAGACAAACACCCAGTGAAAATCACGTAATGCCTTATCCTCATGAACCTGAGTGCCTCCAGTTACTATTAATTTAAACTGCATAATAAGCTTTAAAAGATCAAGCCTCTGGTGTGTATCAGTCCTCAGACCATTTTATTAGCATGACAGTAGTTTGCTATCTAAGTAGGGTAGTCCATGTGTAAACTCAGTAATAATAATGAAGTATTGAGATGTAGCGGTTATGGGGATCATATGGCAACCTCGACAGTCTCCTTGAAAGAAGCATGACTTGAAGGAATAGAAAGTGCTGGGCTGAGTCAAGAAAGGGATTTCAGCAAAGGAGTTGTCTAACAATACAGGTGTTTGTAGTAATGAAGATTAGAAAGGTTGTTCAGAAGGAAGTAAGGGCATAGAAGTAGCCTGGAACTGAACTTTGCATCACGTGTTAACGATGTTTTAGCTGAAGCATGCTGGGGTGGAAGCCTTTAAGAATATGTTGGTGTATGAGTAGTAATTAGTGGTGTTAATAGTATTTATAGTGTACAGGAACATACTGTGCTAGGCACTGTCCTGCCACAGAACAAGGAGATGGCCACTGCCACAAAGAGTTTATGAATTAAACAACAATGTTGTCATGAGTTAATTTATTTAATCTGTATAAAATCAGTTTCAAATGTAGTACTACTTTATGGATAGAGACCCTTTCAAGTACTCTTGTTAACCTGATAGCAGTCCTTATTTGTTGTAATAATCAGCATTTCTTGTTCAAAAATGGTCTTGGGCCTTGTGGTTCCTTTCTACTGACAGCTTGGCCACAAAATGTAAAACTATTGAGGAGGGTGTTAAAGATGAGACTGTTTATGTGTGTAAGGGTAACACCAAGAAACAACTGCAATCCAAATGAGCTGTTTTCCTTTCTCTTTTGTGATCTGGCTGGCTGGCTGCACCTATTAACTTAATTTGCAAGTTTCATGCAGGTAGTTTGGATTTAATACAAAAACAAAGAAAGTGATTGATAAGGTTTCTCCAGTGTTACCAGCAGCAATTTAGCTTTTGGAATCTTAATTTTTAAAATTCAATTTCTTTTTCCTCTTTATAATGCCTTTTTATTATTTTTTGTGCCCCTTCAGGAGAGGGTGATAGCTTTGATTTGGATGTTAAAATACAATGATGGCTTTAACAATAATTTTCAGTTATTTTAAAAATTGAATATTTTGATTTTAACTTGCTTTCTCTTGGATAAAAAGTGCTTTGGGAATAATTTCCATCTGTTTATTTGAATGGACTAATTGATAGAGTATGGGGGAAAAAAAGGAATCCAAAGCCATAGCATGAAATCCTTGTATCTAGGTTGGATTAGCTTTTCTTTAGCCTCAGGGTTAATGTCATAGGGCAGCGGAGGGTGTGGTGTGGGGGGATGTATCCGTATGTGTCAGAGTTTGTAATAATAACTGGGAATAAATGCAAAACTAAAAGAAAATTTCTTGAGCTATAGGTGAACAAATATAGTTGAGCTTGGTGGTTTAATAAGGCTGGCAGTTATGGGACTGGGATACAGGGGCCCGGTTCTTTCTTAGCTCTATCTATAAATGAACTTTTGATTGTAAGTAATTCACATACAGCATCTATATAATGTATCGGTTTGCTTTGAAGGTGTGTGTGGTAAAACAGGTTCATTCAGAGCAGAAGAGGGACAGTAGTGTCATCCTACCAATGACTAAATGTTAGTAGGGATTGCAGATGTGTTGCTTTAGACTTTTATAAAGATAGTCTTCCTGTTCCACAGAGCTTTTAATTCATATAATGTTGAAAATATAACATGAAAGGCTGACAGAAGAAAGGAACAATTAATCTAGTGATAAAGTTTTGCTTTTAACTTCTATTTTTTTTTTTCTTTAACAAGTAATTCAACCTAAAAACATTATATCTGAAAAGGAAAACTGTGGCCCAGTCTCAGTTTTTCCCTTATTCTTTCACTCTAGAGTAACAGCTTGCCTCTCAATCCTAAAAATAAACTCTGTAAGGTGAAGGTTAAGTGCTAGTAGCAAATCCTTCTGAATTTGCATTGACTTACTGGTATGGAGGAGGCTGTATGAAGCCTGGTTTTTTGTGTGTGTGGTTTTTGGTTTTGTTTTTTTTTTTGCTGGTGGCAGGAGTTTTTAGCAACTCTAAATGTTTCCAGATGGTAAGGATAAAAGGTAAAAGTGAGTTATATTAAAATTTCTCCTTCAGGAATTTAATCCAATGCATTTTGAAAATTCAATGCTTCCTTAAAATGTCAGAGTAAAGATGTTAAAGTACTATCTTGGTTGTGCATCAAATATACTGTCTTAAAAATAGCTGTAACTCTGCTGCAATCTCTTTAATCTCTTTGAGTTTTAGAAGTTTCCTTTATACTTTCTGCTGCTTAATATCACCATCCTTTCCTATTGACTTCGTTGCTTACACTTGCTACTGTTCCTAACTCCCTCTAAAGTCTACTTCTGTTTCATTTAAACTGCTCTTCTTCAGTTTCTCTTAATTGAAAATAAACACTTGCTTCACAAGTTTAATTTGAAATGTGTTCTTCACCACATAAATTGCCCTTTCGCTGCAGTCCTACATACTGTCTTCAGTATTTTCAAAATATTTAATGGTATTATTTTTATATTGTCTTGACTTTCTGTCCACCCATGCTTTCACTGATCTCCTCCAATCTTCTTTCAGATGTTTGAGTTCATTGAACTGCGGTGAGGTCACAGGTGGCTTGTCGTGGTTAAATCTAAGGCGTAATTCTTGTTTCATCCATCTTAATCTGTCTGTCACCTTTGACACTCAACGTTGTCCCTTCTGTTTTCTTAATGTATGTGGTGTTTTCATGGATATTTTTCCAATTATATGGTGGTGTTTTTCCATAGACTCTATAATTTCTACTCTGTTCTGTTCCTGAAGTTAATGTTTTCTGCTGTATTGGTCTCATTCCAGTTCTAAGTGCCACTGTAACTTCTAGATCCTTCTAGTTAACCCATTGTAACTTCTAAATACTTCCAGTTAACCCACTACCTTCCTTTTTAAAGTCTTCCTTTTTGCATTCTTGGTTTTTGCCAAGACCTTGTGTATCCAGCCTCTGTGTCTGAAGTTATTTCCAAAAGCTTCCTTGCTTCCCTCTGAATCTGACTAGTTTTATCTTGGAGTTTGGGATTTTATGGAATTAAGTTCTGATGCTTTGCCTTGTTCCACCATAGTTTTACTAACTTTCCTCAGTCCTCCAGGCTTTACGAGAAATTTTTGGTAACTCCTGTACCTGACCTTCTTTTCCCTTCCTCTGTTCATCATCAGTCATTTTTCATTTCCTTCTGACTGTGCTGCCTTCTCATAGGAGGACCTGAGTTCAGAGGATTTTAAATACCATGGTGTTTTCAGTCCTTTTCGATGTTGTATATTGACCTTAAAGATATTCCTTTTCTTCCCTCGATGATATTTCCACCTTCTTTGTGTACATGCCAAGTTTTTAACCTTTTTTTGTCCTTTTTCTGTGACCCCTCTACACTTGCTATGCTGTACCTGACTCCTGTGTCCTAATGCTCTAATTAATGGTGGTAAGCACAGAGAAGCTACTAGTATCATTAGTTAATAACCCGTGTTTATGACAAGGTGAAGAAAGAAATATAAAAGAGGGCTGAAAAAATCTTTTTCTTTCTTTATGATGTAAGAGAAGCATCATGTTACCCATTTATTAGAAGCCTTGAGAGAGGAGACCATATTGTATATAGCACTCTTAAAGCCCTTCAGTTAAATGTACAGTTGATAGATCTGTAGCTTAGAGACTTTTATTTCTGTTCTGCATTTGATATTTAAAGCTGTCTTCATGGACGAACAAAAAGAGACTCAGTTTTGTATTTTATGAGCCTTTCTTATATGAGGAATAGTTCAGTCATATATAATACAAACAGAAAAAAATAATACCAGAGGTTAGATGCTCAAGAACTTGCCCATGTCTCATTAGCCAGAATCAATGCTCAAGCTCCTATCAGTAACCTGGAAACTATACATTACATTAATTTTTTTTTTTTTTTTTTTTTTTTTTTTTATGCATTACTGTAGGACCAGTTAATCTTAAGAACTGCCATAGAAACATATAGGATTTGGAAGTTTCAACCTATAAGGGATTACCTTGATGCTTGCAGTAAAAAAATGGAGTGTTAAAATGTTTAGGAATAGGATGGATCTAATTTTGGCTTCAGAAAAATCTGTGTGTTTAGTCTAAATTGGCCTAGCTTTTTTAGTAGTCAGTGGTGAAAGGTATCTTCAGATGGCAATTCCCCCTTTCCCATTTTAAATACTTATCTTTATCACACAGTATTTAACTATGTGAGGTGAGTTGTCCTGGAAACGTGTGATGGGGGTTCTTCTTCCTGCCTATGGAGATACCACTGCCAGCAGAACTCTTGGAGTGCAGTTCTCTTGGTATCAGGCAACACCTCTGGGAATGACAGCAGAGCAAATGGAAAAGTTGCCAAATTATCTGAATGTTTCCAAGTAGACAGATGATGTTTTATTGAATAGGCTTTATCTGAAATCAAATGTCAGAAGAAAAAGCAATAATATAAATATAGAAATCCAGAATAAGGATCAGATATTTCAACAAATAGTACCAGAATATTTCTTGGAAACATATTGGGTCAAAGGCGTTCAAGCTTTAACGTGTTAACTTCATTGAAGTTATTGCAAAAAAAAATATGGTTTTCTTATTGTTTCTAGTTGGTCTGCAAGAAAACCACTTTCAAGACTGATATTTGGAAACATAGTCATATATAATCGAAGGGGTGAGTTGTGCTTCTCTACTTATTTGAGTCAGAAACAAACCTCAGATTTAATGGAAATTGTCTACAACTTGAAACTTGCATAGCTGATTCTCTTTATTGATTAACTGACTAATGCAATTAAAGGTCTTCTTTCATGATAAATTTTTTCAAGAAGTCTGGACGCTTTTTGGTTTGTATTTAACTGAAAAACTCCTTTTATAGGAATTTTCAGGTAATATTAAAATACCGAGCTATCTTGGCGGGTAGCTGCATTTTTTTAATTCAGTAGTTAGTCTAATAAAAATTCTTTCCCTCCATGTCTTGATGGCTATAACAATCTTTCACAGAACTACACGAGTAAGTCTAGCTAGAGTATTGATTTCTTTTAAAATAATACACAGTTAAAATACTACTACTCCTAGCTATAATGCTGTATTCTTTCTAACCATTTTAATTATTTGAGATTATATTTCATTTAAAGCAAAAATTTATTTGATCAAAACTGTACATCAACACAAGGCAAAGTATTTAAAACTTGCAGAGCCCTTTCCATCTAATGGATATTAGAAGCTTTAGTTAAGTCACATGAAAGCATGTGTTACAAATGCTTCACCATGTTTGTCTTTCCTCCAGATGGTAATTAGACCTTTTTCCTCTTGCATAGCAGTCACAAGCTGATTTGCTCTTTTTGTTTGTGGCTTTCAAATTTGCATTAGTTCACATAGCAGCTAGGATTAGAAATTTATTAAGGGATAAAGATAGCTTTGCATCGCAGTATTGCTTTCAGTCAGTGCTGGCACAAAAAATGTCTGAACAAAAAACCCACATGTATTGCTGCTTTTCTTTCTGCAAATCCTGAATTTCTTCCTCTGTTTCCCAGGAACCTTTTTTTCCAGAATGGACATTGTGTTCTCTTGTGATCCTGATCAGCTCTGGAATCTTGGGACTGAATAACTTGTTCTGTAGTATGAAAATTAGTTATTTTTAAATCCGTTTTTTATTATGGCTGGCCAGCCAGCCAGCAAAACCAATCTTGTTTATGTGGTAAGCATTAGCAGGAAGTTTATTATGCCTTCTACAACTATTATTAAAAATATACCATACTGAAAAGTAGGGAACATTTCACACACACAAAAAAGGTCGATCTGACAAAAAGATAACACTGATAACTACCGATTCTTTAGTAATATCCCAAAGAGAGACATTGCAGTGGGATAATATTGGAGACATGTCGACTAGCAAAAAGGGGAAGTAACATTTAGAATGTGAGATGCCAATTGTTCATTAATGCAAAGCTAGACTTTAAAATATAAACTGATTTTACTGAGAAAACAGCATAGTTTTTCATTGAAAAATGTTATTGTTATATTACAATCATGTTTAAAATAGTTTTGGCATGTGTAATGTTCTTCTTTTTACCTAGATTTTTATAAGCTATTGTGTAATTCTCATTTTTGAGGAAAAAAAATAGTTTACTATGTGTTGTAATGTAGAATTTGGTTTTATGCAGGATCTCTTCTTGGTACAGCAGCAATGCGTGGAGCTGTAATAATGTGTCAATTGTTAAGGCAAACAGCAGCTATTGTGTGTTCAACAACAGTATATGCAGACTTTGGACACTAGGACCTGCTTATGAGAAAACAAGAGTACTGTGATATGATGTACTTTGTCTTGAATGCCCTGGAATCTTTGTTTTTTTGACAGAAGGAACCTTTAATATCTAATCTACAAAATTTTTTTATAGTACACCACATGATATTTATGGATTAAGCCAGAAAAGACCATTACTTCAAGTGGACTGAATTTTCTGTAGCAGAAAATAAAATTACCTATAGGAAAAATAATTCCTGTGGCTTCTGGCTGAGCTATAATACCTTGTTCTGGATGCAGTATACAGGAATGACTTTCAGAAACATGAGGTAGGGAGTGGCATCTATTCAAATAAAATGCAAGTAAGGAGACACAAATCTGTTTATAAAAGGCTGTTTGGTTTTTTTACATACCAAGAAGTCATAAATAGTAGTGACTTTATCATGTTAACTGTGACAGTGATTCGTGTAGGGAATGTAAGAAGTTGCAGGCACAGTCGTCAGTGAGATAATTTCTTTCAAGGATCTTGATAGTGTTACATCCATTTGGTGCCTTCCTATTGGATTTGGAAAAAGTTTTTTGAAAGTGGGCAAAAATTATAACTTTGCTCTGTAGGGAGGAAAGCTATGAAGAAGATACTCATGTTGCAGGACAGGTATTCCTGAACGGTTTTGATTTGTTCTATATCAGCCTTTTATCAGCTCTCAGTGGTAAGATTTGGACAGACCTCAGAGGGAGCATCTGTAAGATATTCATTATTTCAGAACATCCTCAGAGAATTACAAAAATTACTAACCCAAAAGATAATAGAGGACAAAGTCTCTGGATTTTTAATGGATCCTAGTAGAGTTTAGCAGCTGAAAATAAGGGATGATGAGCCAGCTTTCCTTAGCTGAGAAGAAACTACTCTTCAGATCATCCAAAGTTCATAGAATGCATTGTAAGAGATTGTGCAGAACAGTTTGTCCTAAGAAATCAAGAGATATCTATACACCTTAGGCATTTCCCAAACTTTTTGGTTTTGTAGGTCAGAGCAGCCTGGGTGTGTCTAAAAGGTCTTGTGCTTGATTTCAGGTATAAATGTTCTAGTCCTCGGAAAGGAGGCACAGTTACAAAAGAAATTCAGAGAATAGCAGGCTGGGAATTGTACCTTTTTTGATACAAAACCCTGCCCTTTTGATACTTTTCCTAGTTGTTGGTTGAGAGGACCTGTGTGAGGAGCATTAGAAAAGCATAACAAAAGCTTTGTTCTGACGTGGGATGATAGTTCAAGCTTCCCCCCAGTAAAAGAGAGACTATTGTAATAATATGTATAGTCTCAATGTTTTGTTTTTTTTTTTTATCTGCTGCCTTCCATTTTGCACAGGTTTGTCTTTTGAATGTCTAAACTTTTTTCTACAAGAAGTGCCTTCAGACAGGAAGCATTTTAAGTCTTTATTTGGGGAGAAAAAAAATAATTTTGTGGAATAACATTAAAAAAAAAAAAAACCCAAACAAATGCAGCCAGTCTAGAAAGAGAGATCAGTGTCAACCTAACTGTATTAATCTTTCCAAGAAGAATAGCAGGTCTCAGTCTTCCAGAAGAGCTCCAAATGAGTCTCTAGTTATGCTCACAAAATATATGATGGTCCTAGTTGGATCTGAGACTTCAAAATTACTCTGACTTGAATTATTTTGTGTATACCAATAACAGTGCTATTTGGACACCATGTTTCAAGCACAGCCTCACAGTGTTCTGATATAGTTAAAAGGTTTACTTGTATAGCAAATAAAAACTTAAATTGATTTCAGAACATTAAGCAGGTCTGTCATAATCTAATGCTTTGGTATGTGCTGGGAATATTTTGAAAACTTTATCACAACTGTGCACCTAGACCAAATGGTAGGTTAATTATTTTGAAGTGTCTGGTTGTAATGGAGTGCTCTGTTGTGCTGTGAATGTTCATATAAATTCTGATCTTATTCCAGAGTCTGTTTTAATTTACACCAGATGCATAAACTAATTTGAAGGTGGGGAGGGAAATGGTTAGGAAAACTTGGCTCTAGAAATTGAGTTAACCTTGTCATGGAGTTCAAAGGCCCAATAGCTTTAGAAAGCTATTAACCAATGCTTGCCACTTACACCCAAATTTCTGAAATTTGAAAATGTTCATTCAAGAAGTGGCACTAAATCTTTTTTACACTGCTATATCGAAGTAGGAAAGCTAAGTGTGTTGTTTTAAGCCGGGGTGGATTAGATTTTATTCTCTTTGCTCTGTTAGTTAACATGAATGAGTTAATATTCCTTTATGTTGGATCAGTAAATTACATGTATCCACCAAAAAAAATTTCCTTTGCCAAGAGCCTGTTTGGACTCCTCTTGCTATCAAAGCTTCCATACTGCTGTGTTTCCAAGCAGCAAACTTACCATTTATAAGAAGTAATTTAGTTTTAGTTTTGTTTGGTTTTATTTCACACTAATAACTGCGAACCTTCTCTCCCAGTGAATGTCTCTTCAGCAGCTCAGCTCATTCGGGTAGCACTGTGGGTGATTAAGAGCTTTCAGAGAGAGTTAATCATCTTCATAGACTTCCTCCTACCCGCACACAAGACAGGTTAGAGAATTAATTGAAGAATACAAATAGCAAGTGAAGCTTTCTGACTATCAGTAGTGACTACTACTACCTTATTTATGGTAAGCTTATAGCATGACAAATAAACATATAGAGCTATTTTACTGGTCTGTTGAGTGGTTTGCTGATTTCTTGATATGTAGGAAAATACCTTGTGACTAATGCATGGGACAAGGATCAGAAGGATCTACTTCTACAGTTTATTTTATTGCACGCTTCTTTGTTAGCTTTCCAGAATCACGCTGTTGGAAAATTGGGTGCCACAACCTTGTTACAAGGTTTAACTTGCCTATAAAACAAGTTGCAATGCCAAAGAAGGCAATCTAGAACTGCAAGCTTTGTCCCCCTTCGTTCCAAGGCTGTGGATGTTAGAGGAGCCTGTCTGCCTGGTCTTCTGCAGCCACCTGTGCCTGTCCAGAAGGATTTCCAGGCAGTGCTGTGGAAAGGAAAAAACACAGAGAGGGAAATACATTACAGGTTACAACATGGAGACATTAACTCCACTGGAAGACTATTACACAGTAGTGGTGTCAGTTTATTGGAAAAAAACAAAACAAACAAAGAAACCCAAACAAAAAACCCCAAACAAACAAACAAACAAAAAAACAAAACCCAAGGCTTTTTTGCTCCTATCTATGTCCTGATTATAGGCACTGTGGGCAATACCTTTCTATGTTGTTGATAGACTCCCTACCGGCTAAAGTTTGTGGTGATGGGTATTTTGTCTTGCACGTCGATGGCAAGGGAAGATGGTGCATTGTAATATGATTTAATATAATTAAAAAACATATGAAGTTTAAAATTTCAAGCAATAACTTCCAGAAAAATTCTGTAATTCTTTCTTTTTGGTAAATGTATTATCTCAGGAGGCTAGACAGATGTTAACACTTGCACAAGTAACGTTTCAGGAACGGCTAAACTTCTGGAAGTTCAAAGGAGTTCTAGCTCTCTTAGTTTTGTTCAAAAG
>JAVKLA010000093.1:28597111-28632203 GCA_034782735.1 Sagittarius serpentarius | reverse complement strand
ATTGAGCCGTTGACCACTACCCTCTGGATGCGACCATCCAGCCAGTTCCTCAGCCACCGAACAGTCCACCCATCAAACCCATACCTCTCCAATTTAGAGAGAAGGATGTTGTGGGGAACTATGTCAAAGTCCTTACAGAAGTCCAGATAGATGACATCCGTAGCTTTTCCCTTGTCCACTGATGTAGTCATTCCATCATAGTGCTGCTCTTTTAAAGAAGTGTTGTATTTGGCTCTCTGTTTATGGGTCCTGTTTCAGGGTATCCCTGAAATTCTATTTCATTTGAAGGAGCCTGGCAAAGTGCTGTTGCTGTCAATCTCAGTACTTGGAGTAAATAATCAGTATTGACACTTTGAATATTTCATGTGGTGACACAAAGATCACATTGTATTAGATAAGTTCCTATGTCTCTTCATCAGCTCTGCTGTGTATTGTGTGTAAAATCACAAGCTATTTTTTCATTCAGTTGGAACATGTGTAAACAGTTCTTTACCTGTGTAGAAAATAATTACAAGTTGTTCATTGTTCCCAGGTTTTGAATGCAGCCTGAATCCAAGAAGTATGAAGAAGAGACACCTTCTCTGCACTGGGGGATGGATCCTGTATTTTCTGCATTTGCAAGACTGTATATTAAAGATATAAAAGAAATGAGAGAGTCTAAACAAGTGCCAGGTATGTACTTACATGTGCTGATTATGATGTACACAGAATTATAATTGATTTATGTTGTGCTCTTTATTGAGGGATTGCAGAATGCCTCATGAACACCGGTAATTTTCCCTGCCCCTGAGCTAAATGACATTAGTATCTTTAACAGTTCTAAGAACAACAGGTTGTATGTGAAATGTATGTGAAAAAAAAAGTTTTCGTTCAAATGGCTTTTCTTCCTTTCATATCTATATCTGTATAGGTATGGATATATATATAGATACAGAACCTCTTTTCCATTAAGTTAATGTGTTTCCTCTGTGTGGTAGTGCTTGTTGTATCCTGACAAAGTTAATTCTAAAAATGCTCGTTCTTTTTGGCCATAATTGTTCCATCTTTCCACTGTCTCTATGACATTTGAGAAGGATTTTATGCCTCCTTTTGTTCCAGAATTTTGACAGTTGATGACTTTGCTGGGTGTGTGTGTGGTTTTGCTTTTTCCTCTGGATATTAATATATCATAAAACAGATACAGGTTTTGAGGGTTTGTCTGCTTAATTTCTAGATATGATAAATATATAATGTTCTTCATACATTTGAACAACCTTATTGTAAATTCTGACATCTGTGCTGAATCTTATATCACACCTTTTATATCCTAACCATTGTTGGAAATTTTATGCTTTGCAGTCTGTTTCCTGCTGGTCTTCAGCCAGTATCATCCACATGTGTACATTGTCTAAAGCAACATGGGTCTGACCTTGAATTTCTGTTTTCACTACAAAGACTTTAAATAGACTGCAGTATGTTTTCTGCTGTAGAAAGGTTCATTACTCCAAACTGAAACTTGACAAGGTGCAAGATTATCAGGGAGGAACCCAAGGAACTTAGAATTAATGAGAAAAAGCAGTAAACCCTAAGCAGAGTGTGTGGATTTGGTTTGGTTTTGGTGTTTTGTTTGGGTTTTTTTTCTTTTTTTTTTTTTTTTCCTTCCACGGAGACAAGGTACATCTCTTTGGCTCTTTGAATATGCTCTGTCTTGTAGCTTTTGTTACTCTTGTTTTTCTTTAACAGCAAGGATAACAGCAGTGTTATTCTTGCAGAAGTTAAGAACTGGTGGGCTTCTCTTCTTGCAATCATTTTTATGTACGTTGGGACTTCACAAACTGCAAAGCCCAGTATATTTACCTCTGCGTTATTTCACATGATGGGAGATTTTTGTCGTAAATCCATTGTAAGAATTAGGCTACAGTCTTGTTCATGTTTGTACTAGAGTGAGTAGTAGTACTTAGAGGCCTTTTTAAATTGTGCAGTCTTATAGTAGTACTGGTGTAACAAATGCATCTGGCAAAAAATGTTCCTGCTTCAGTTGGATGCACATTAGTTGTTTTCAAACAAAATACAAAACAATTCAGTGTCATCAGAACAGGACTGTAGTTTGGACTTGGACATTAGTACATACACATGCAGAAATGTATTCAGAAGAATTAAACTTCTGAACATCAACAAACATTTCACAAGAGCAGGAGCACTCCTAGAAAGTACAATCCTGCTCTCTCTCTCTCTTTTTTTTTCCCCTTACCTCTAAATTACCTGAATTTCCCTTCTGACTTCCCTTCCTGTTCTTTTACTGAAGTGAGTTGTCTTCTGCTTCAGGGACTCTTTCAGTTTTGTTCCTAGTTTTCTTTCCTAAGATGATCCTAAGGAAGTGGTATCTGACATGTCAAGATATCAGCCTTTAAAATTGGTGCATGCGAGCTTTCTCCACTTCCTGTGCATCTGGTGTTTTGCACAACTAAGCTTGCTTGCAATCCTGTATCATTTTCTAAACCAAACTTTAAAGAATAAAATGAAACTTCATAGAACAAACATCCTGAATTTTGTTTATTCCCTTGGTGTTGTGTATATACCAAACCAGACATCTTTCAGCGTATCTTATTTATTGACAACAAATGATAGCACAACAGAAACGCTAAAAAAAAAAAAAAAATCTTTTGGGGAAGGAAGAAGGTAGGTGTTTGTCAGTTTTTCCTCCTTAAATGGGTTTGTTAAAGACCAGCTGAAGCTAAGTATATGATTGGCTATAAATCAGACATTAAATAATGGTAATTAAGAGTGAATGAGTGCAAAACAAAGAGTTGTAACTAGGAGGAATGGAAAGAAACACAGACTGAATGTCAGGAAAAACATCCTTAGGATGACATCTGCTAAACAGTGGAGCAGCTTTCCCAGGAAAAAGGTGGGATGCCCTTCACTGGTATTGTTTATATCCTGACTGTACAGATTGCCAGGAATTTACTGTACGGAACGGTCTTGCATTGGCCTTGAGGAAATGGACTGCATGACCTAATAAGTTTTTTCTTTCCATTTTTAAGCATTAGGATTTGATGCCATAATGACTAATCCATTAAAACAACACAGAGGAAAGTAGTAAACCTGGCCAATTAGTCTCCTGCTATAAATGGTGACAAGAAGGGTGGAAAACCTCCCAGATAAAAACAGCAATTGTGTTGTCTTAGAGGCCTCAAAAAGAGAGTGGGTGTCAAACTCGATTGTAACACATAATCACATCATGGAAATGAGCTTTTCTCAAGAGTTATCATGCACCACTGCAATGTGACAGGTTATCAACAAGCGAGGCAAGCTACAAATAGCATAAATGAGTTAATAATAATTAAAGCAATCACAAACAGCTCAGTGCTCAGTAAAGGTGGTAAAGACATGACCAGAACTTGCCCTAGAGAGTTCTCTGTCTATAGCCCCCTATACTGCTGCTGTGGCTTCCTGTTGTGGTAACAGCATATTAATGTATGTGTTATTTACTGGGTTACTAGGAGCTTGACTGAATCTGCTTGCACATAGCTTCAAATGTTTAGTATATTTTTATTGCTACCAATATGAACATAATTTGAACAAATAAGCTGGCAGGAGAAACAATTTACACCTTTAAGTCATCAAGTTTAACAACTTTTAATAGTGTAAATATAATTTCGTCTTTCAAATGAATTCAGGTAGTTTCTGGGAGAGTAAGGGTGGAGTTCTATGTGAGTTTATGGGGATGGAGAGAACCAGTTTTATCTGGTGTCTGTCATCTGCCAATACTCAGCTTACTAACTGGGGAATGAACATAATAACATGTTGCTTGTTTGCATGGTCAAGAGAGCTTGGAGTCTCTGCTCCACAGACTTACCCTGAAACTGACCCAGACTTTCTTTTATAGAGATTTTATAAGGTTTAGTGGATAATTACATACACCAGGAGCATCTCCATTGAGGGTTTCTATAGCAGTGTTTATTGGTGTCCTGGTAAATCGGATGAGAGAAAAGTGGACAGACCTGCTAAGCATTCTCTACGCCACACCTGATCAGCGACTGCACGAATAGTATAGCCAGCTCTAAGATGACAGCAATACATGCATCCTCAAAACACTGAAGTGGATTTTTATGAGCAAAACTTCTGTTTGAGCTGCTTGGCTGATCACCTGTGATTTCTTCTGAAACTTTGGGGTTTTTGTATTTCTTACATGAAGAAAGTTAATTCCAGGCTCATTTAAGGCTGCCAGCTATGTAGGACAAGTTATTTTTGGGTTTTGGTTTTGATTTTTTTTTTAATATGGAACATTTTTTTACTCCCTTGCTGCAGTGTTTCCCTTTGTAAGAATAAGACTTGCTACAGTGTACGAAGCCAGATGTTCCCTTTTGAGTCCCTTGAGTTATCTAGTTTTTATAAGACCGTTATTGAACATTCTAGATGGCATATTTCAGTAAAGCAGCAGTATTCAAAGACTGAAGAAAACATTGACTGAAAACTAGCCAGACTGGAATATATCTGAGGCTTATTCCCCTATTATCTTCCTGCTAGTGGACTGTGAAGCTTCACTGTATAATGTTTATGTCAGTGTTTGTTAACAACATTTGTCTCTCTCTTGAAAGAGATTACAGCATGTGGCAACCTCAGTGCTGTCAAAGTCCACTGGGCTCTGATTCCTCACTGTTTCCTGGACTCTTTTTTACGTGTTATTCTTATTCAAGTCATCTTTATAGATGCACAAAAATAGCTTTGAAGTGATGTTTTTAGAATGTTTTATTTCAGAAGCTGAAGTTCAGGATGCTGTCCACGATGACTGTGTAGTGTACACTGCAGTCTAAGAGAGTTGTTTCTCTCCCCCTGCCCCCCATGGCTCCTGTTCTTTTAGAAATGAAAGACAGAATTATGTTAGTTTTCCTTTTGGAGGCTCTGCCTTAAGCAGGAACAGCTGCATTGTGAGAAGCTCAAACTGCTTCCATTGTGTTCTACTATTTTTTACGAAGCCTGATGAAGATGTAAAGACAAAACAAACAAAGAAACAAAAAAAACCCCGCCAAACCGAAATGAAACAACAAAACAACACTAAAAAAAACCCTAATGCTTGCAGCAAACAGTTTTTCAGATCTAAATGTGCAAGAAAACAAGATGTTAATAAAGTTCTGACACTCTACAAAAGCAAGCTTTTGGTGTCCTAAGTAGAGCTGATACTTCTTCCTTCTAGTGTTCCCAGTCCTCACTGATCCAGAGGATTTTTCACATGACTAGGCATTGTATAATTTAAGATATATTAAATATGTAAGAAAGTATGTTTTTTACTGATAAATGTCACTATGTAGGGTAGGATGTTGAAAGAAATAGTTATACTTATCAAGAATGTTCTGCATCTAGGTATATTCTTCTATAACGGACATCCAGTAAGACAGGTGGACGTTGTCGGGATAGTGGTTCAAATGAAAGAGCGAGATGCCTTTTATAATTATGGAGGTAAGAAAAGTTTCTTTCTTTTGTCTTGCACTTATCAGCCTTCTAATCTTAGTTACTGTTAGAACTTAAAGGTTGCCTTATTTGATCATTGTCTGTTCTTGAAACAACTGTGCTTTTATCCTAATATAATGTATACACGTAGCTCAGATTACTTAGCAAACTTAGGAAAGCTACTGTTTATCTCCACTTCAAAAGCAGAGACACAATTGTTAAAACAGAGTAACTGATTCATTTGGGGTTATCTAGCAAATCTTAATTTTGGTTATTGCTTTGCCACTGGAGTCCACTATCTTCCTCTCATATATGTATGCAGTTCCTGTGGTCGGATATATATGGATTTAACAGTGCCTGCAAATGGGAAGTTACTTCTCCCTCTTTTGAACCTTAGAAATCCCTTCTGACTTTTTGTATGTTTCATTGTATCTTGGAGCCAGCTTTTAACAGCAGTCAGGAGCTTGTTTATATTTAGATGCAAGAGCCTTAGCAAATCTAATTCAAGCATCATAGTACCAGTCCTTGCCAACACCAGCTGGGAGTTGTCTCCTCACTATTGCTTTTCCCAATATTCAGACTATTTTATTAACATGGAAACATCTGATTGTCATTTTGTTTAGCTGTCTTTTTCATCTAGAGAAAAAGCAGAGTGGAGTAGTGGTGATGTGGCAAGTTTCAAAAGGGGGGGAGGTCATCTCACAGTAGGAATAGTGAGTCAAATGCATAGATCCTGTCAAGGCACTTCAAGGACTCGTGTCCAGTGTCATCCTCTGCCATGGGTTTCCATCTGATGGAGCTAAGTCATGGAGCACCTCTTCTAACCCAATTCCTTCACTTACAAAATTAAGTCAGTAGCAATTCCCTGACTCACAAGAGTATTGTGAAGAAACAGTTGACAACTTAACCAGGTCCTAGCTTCCACAACACCTGCAGTTGCATCATACTGCTGCAGAGTAGTATTAACTGCTAGTGCATATAGCGTACCTCGCACTGGGTGCGGCTGCTTATAGTTGGCTCTGCGCTCTATAGAAATGTCCCTGCAAGTTTCTTAGAGTGGGTATTTTCTAGATTTTTTTTTTTTTAAGTCTGATTTCTGGATGTTTGTTATTACCCTGCCGCTATGCTAAATAACGAGTTAACAGTAAATATTTTGAAGCACAAGTTTCTCTGGCGCTTGAAGTAGCACAGGCTAAACAAGCACCTAAGAGGTGGACACGTAATTGACATAATGAAGTGTTGAAATATAAATTGAATGTCAGCTAATATTCTTTTATTACACTAGTATGCAAATGCAGCTATCACTTCATGAGAACAGAGGGAGACAGAATCAAAATAACCAAGGCAAAAACAATTCTATGGGCAAGTGTTTGACACACTGCTCTCAGCATTAGTTTGGATGTAAACTTGTTGGAAATGTTTGATTGGGGCAGAAAATGGAGGAATAGAAATAAAAAGAAACTGCGGAGTACTGGAATTAAGGCCTCGGTTTTATATCAGCCAACCTTTAAGTACAGCCTTAGTGAGCCTGGCTTCCTGCTGTCCTTTCACATCCAACTCCACTCTCTGTTCCCGCAGTTCCTGGTTTGAGCTTTCAGGCTACCTGCCAGAGTGCCCCTCCCCAGCCTGCCCTCCCTTTCAGGCAGGCTGACTGTGGCAGTGTAAAATTGTAACTTCTGAGGCAGTTTCCTGCTTGTAACTTCTTGCATCTCTCAGTTCAACAGACTCTGGTGGGTGAGTCACAGAGCAGGCATTGCATCAGTTGGAGTGCCACGCACTGCTCAGTACTTCCTTGCTTTCCATCTGCTTAAAAGTGACTTACAAAGCAATTCCCCCTTTGTACTTTTTCTCTGATAGAGAACTGAAATGGCTTTGTGTCACTGCCACTATTCCCCCCCCATTTCCTATCTGTCTACTTCAGAATACACACCGCCCATTTTAATAGAAGCTTCGGTCCAATCTGTGCTGAAAACCATACAGCCAGAGCTGGTGATAAAATAATAATTGTTAAAGAGAGTGAATTGGCTCTTTCCTGGCTTAAAAAAAAAAAAAAAAAACCAACAAAAAAAAATTACATGCTGCGTAAAACCTGATTTTGACATTTTGATTTGATTGTTTATTGCTATTGTTATGATGAATTAGGAGAAGGATAGCTAATTAAAGTGTAGCTTTGAACAAACTCCTATTTTAGTAAGTGCACCTTTCTGACCTCTTCTTTTTTTTTTCTTTTCCTTTTTAATAAAACCAAACATCACATGTGATTTTCCTTATACTCCAGAACTGTTTTGAAAGGCTGAAAGACACTTGCCTTAGAAACAAATGAAAGAAAATCTCACCGGGATCTCAGTAGGCTCATTCAGGCCCTACAAGAACCATACCTTTTTTGTTATAAAGAAATAAACACAATTATCTCATTTACCAGGTAGCTTTGAGAGTGCTATCCCTCAAATAGTTAATGTAAGAGTAAAAAAAATAAACCCAAACAATCAAAACAGCAAACCCCAAAAAACAAACCCACAAAAAACCAAACAAAGTTTAAACCCAAGGAGATGAGGAAGAGCGGCACACTGAGCGCACAAGTTTTCAAAAGCTTGTAGACCCCTTGACTGCATTTAAAATAGTTTAACATTCTCCTGTCTAATTAGAATACAATTGCAAGAGTACTCATTCGTCTGTGCTTCAGGAGTTACTTGTCTTTTTGCTCAAAGCTTTTATTTGTGAACTGGGAAAACTTTGTTTCAGAGCCTTGCTCTGTTACCAGATTCCCTGTGTGGTCAAGAACAGGTCAGTCTCTCCAGGACTCCATTTTCGGCTGTTACATTGATGGGGAGGAGTTTGGCCTCCTAATCCTTCAGTCTTGTTTGTTTTGTTTCTAAGCCCTTCTTAGGAAGACTATCTATAGCAGTTGATGCAACAGCCAGTTGCAAGCTGGAACATCTAGAAGCTGCAGTAATGTAACAGTGAAATGCCATCTGCCCTGTTTCTTGTTGCCATTGCTGGCTTGTATGAATGGCTTGGCATGGTATATGGGGGCTCTGGCTCCTACTAAAATAATTGCTTTTTGTCTATATCAAGGAGAGGAAATCATACTAGCTAGATCATTATCTATGCTCCGGTACAAAATTAAAGCTGCTGAAATAGTTGCGGATGTAGCAGCTCAAAATGGGGATAGCAATGAGATAAGCATACTTAGGTGATGGAATTTGGAATTACTTGCATCTTATAAACACTCTATGTTTGTGTCATGGTTTGACCCCAGCCAGCAACTAAGCACCACACAGTCACTCGCTCACTTCCCACTCCACCCAGTGGGATGGGGGAGAGAATTGGGTGGGGGAGGGAAGTAAAACTCATGGGCTGAGAAAAGAACAGTTTAATAGGACAGAAAGAAAGAAAATAATAATGATGATAATAATAATAATAAAATGACAATAATAAAAAATACGAGAATTGGAATATACAGAACAAGTGATGCACAATACAATTGCTCACCACTCACTGACCAATGCCAGTTAGTTCCTAAGCAGTGATCTGCTATCTTCCTCCCCTTGGCCCCTGGCCAGCTCGCCCCAGTTTATATACTGGGCATGATGTCACATGGTATGGAATACCCCTTTGGCCAGTTTGGTTCAGCTGTCCTGGCTGTGTACCCTCCCAACTTTCTTGTGCCCCTCCAGCCTTCTTGCTGGCTGGGCATGAGAAGCTGAAAAATCCTTGACTTAGTCTAAACACTACTCAGCAACAACTGGAAACATCAGTGTGTTATTAACATTATTCTCATACTAAATCCAAAACATAACGCTATACCAGCTACTAGAAAGAAAATTAATTCTATCCCAGCCAAAACCAGGACAGTTTGTTATTAGGAATGTGCAGCTAAGCTACTGGGAAAAAAGGAAGGCAAGACAATGATTTGAAATTGGACCCCCCAAAGAGGGAGATTGTTTCAAAACACGGGGCAATGCAAAGGCATTTTTCTTTGGTGCTATGGTTCCCAGAGGAAACAGCTGCAGGTACCAATCAGCACTTTCCTGATAAACATTGCTGTTACTTTTGTAGTCATAGATATGGTTTAAGGAGCAGAATAAAACTGCAGATTCCAGTTTGTGAAGAGTAGCTCAGCCTTGGAGATCGTTACATTCAAGGAACAAGGTGCTTGGAGCATTAGCTGGACATGAAATGTGATCCTTGCTGTGGTTTGACAGATGTTCAATGCCTTTGTATTTAGAGCGTGTTTGTTGGACATGTCATGTATATACAGTCTCTTGATCTGTAGAACAGTTGTTCTGATAGGTTTTTAGTTTTCTTTGGGTTTTGTCTTTTTCGGCTGTCCTTGACAGTGTAGTCCCCGGAACAGAAATCACAAAACTTATTGTGATTGAGTACTAGCAAAACAAGAAAAGCTAAATAGCTCCCGTGCTCAGGAGAAGGTGTTAAGCTTTTTCGCAATGGAAGTGGCTTGCGTGCCACCAGTGCATATACTTTAAGTTAGGAATTCCTGGCCTAGAGCAGAACCACGAGGATGTGCTGTCCTCTGTCCTTCCTGGCTATAGGGAGCTGCCTTTCTGCTCTCTGGAACATCTTCTTGTACTTGAAAGGACAGCAGACATTGTGCACAATATTAGCGTGGAAACCAATGCAGCTGGAGGTAGCAGCACTTCTAGTCTATTCACATGACTGTACCCCCCACAATGTTGAAGGGCTGTTTTTTCACTGTTACAGTAATGCTTCTGTGTTTTGTGCCTGGTTTCCTATTTTAATTTGTCTGGCTTCGACTTTCAACACTGATTCTTCTTCTGACCTTGTTAATGAGATTAAAACCCTTTAGTATCCAATACATGTACTGAAGCCTCATCATTTAAACTAGTACTTGATCTTTTTTTTGAGACTATACCTGGTACTTTGCTAACCATGCACATAAGCATAGTATCTCGTGCTGAGCTCCTTCCATGACTGAAACGACTGTAGAGATTATTTCAGAGGTATAAGTAGGGGTTGAGCACTCACTTTCCCTTTCAGACTGGTGGGAATGAGATATCCTTGGCAGTCACCTCCCTCCATATCTATGTCACTTCACTTCTTGGAACATGACTACCTGCTTTCTTATTCTGTAATTCTTGCAATTTTTTTTTTTTACAGTGGATGATAGTACTGGAGTTATAAATTGTGTCTGCTGGAAAAATCCCATGGTAGCAGAAACATCTTTATCAGGTAATTTATCAAATAAATAATTTCTCTTTTAACTGTACGTTTTTGCACATGTCTGTCATGTAATTTAGTAAATGATCAAACTTGCAGAAGAGCAACTTCAACTCTCTTTAATTTTAAACCATCACATCCTACAGCCTGGGCCATTTGGGGATTTTCGTATTACTTTTTGTGTTGTGTCCAATGGTGATGCCAATAAAACCACTACATTATGACCTGTCATGCCTTTTCCACATCAGAGTAATATGGTAGTTCAATTCTATGCTATGACATTGTTCAGAGAATCCTTCTCTTACGGTTCTTTTTGTGACTTCATCTAGTAAGGAACTAGGCTGGAAATCTGCCACATGCCACAACTTTTGTTTCCAAAGTCAGTCCATTGACCAGCAACCTGGTATACGTTCCCCACCCTTGTGGTACAGTGGTTTCAGGATTCACCTTCTCTTCTTTGTTTGCATTCATTTTCTCCTCCTGCTCATGCATATACTGTCAGTGATGAACTTGAAAGTAGCCTAAAACACAGTGGGAGGAAGCCATCAGTCTTTTACAATTTGGGCAAGTTCTAAATGGGCATTTGAAATGAATCTATTATTGCACTCAGTAACAGAACTTGGTACTGTCTGGCTTTCTCTGCTTTTTCTCCCACCATTTCTCATAGAACGAAGTATGGAATACTTTCTACTTTGGACCTTCTTGAAAGCTCATGTAGTAGATTGATGACCCTGATATGGATCTGATCAAATCCTACTCTGAAATAGATGTTACTGGTGTCATCTGCCAGTGTTAGGGTTACATACCCATAGAATGGGGAAAGAAAAACTTGATGTAAAAATTAAAAACACTGAAGTCTGTGGAACAAGCCCATTTGTACAGGCAGATAATTCATACTTACTTACATTTAACAATGATATGACAAGCGGTATAAACAATCCCAACTGGAACTGGAATCTAGAAGACAGCTGTCACTTTTAGAGAGGTGATATTGTGGCACAGCTTTCCAAAAAAAAAATATGGGGGCCCACAATCAAATCATTTTTTTATGAGGAACTTAAATTCATTAAAGGAATTGCATGAAATACTGCTTGAAATAGAATGAGGACCCAGAATGCCTGTTTCAGCCTTGTGTTCTTATTTTACATGTACATGAGTAGTGCTTGAATGGACAGTATGTTATTAATGGAAATTAATTAATTTGTACCTGCTAAAGCAAACAGCTCCTGGGGAGCACAGGAAACTTTCTTCCAGCCTTTTGTAATTGTGATCAGGGATACTTGGATCATTAATCAGGTTTTAAGTTATGAAGAATTTATTCTTCTGCAAAGATGTGTTACATAAATGTGAAGTTCTGTCAAGTGGCATTCACCTCAATGTAGACATGAAATTGCATCACGTGAATACTTTGGTCCCACCTCAGGCGACTCATTCTTCTTTTACGTAAAAAGTTCAGCTGACCTTTCTTTTCCCCTCTCATCCATCTTAGCATGACAAAATTAAAAAATGACAAAACCTATTTCAAATTAATGTTTCAATTTTGCAACCCATCTATGACATTTTCAGTAGTAAATCAGTATCTCCTCCCTTTTACACTTTCCCCAGGTGAACTATTTAAATAAATATAATAACTGTAAACTAACATTGTCACCCAAAAGTTTTGCTAGCCAGGACACATGGTGCCTGGGACTTTACCCTTTTTTTAGTAGTATGACTCCTGTGATGCTTAGGTGTTTGGATGAATGCAAAAGGACAGTACTCTTGGCCTTAATGCCTGATCTTCTTTCCCTTACTTCTTCCAGGTCATCCAAGCACACCCAGCCGTCTTACTATGCTTGAACAGATGAAGAAACTCCAAGAAATGGTGAGCCAGAAAATGAAGCTGGAGATTGGGGATGTTGTCAGGGTCAGAGGTCACATCCGAACCTACAGGCAACAAAGAGAAATTCAGGCTTCATGTTTTTGTGAGTGTTATGGATCTGTGACTTATGTAATTTAGTTGTCTGAATTTGTGAGAGGATCTAAGCTGTATGTAATTCATTGAATAATTTCCACTTTATTTTCTGGAATCTCATTTTTCTGAAGAGATTTTCATCTGTATGTCTGTATTTCAATTTTAGTCGTGTAAGATTAGAAAACACTTCTTAATGTGTGGGATTATATTGCTTGTAAATGAGGCATCCCTGGAAAATCTGTAAAAGATGACTAGCATGCATACAAGAACACTATGCAGATACTATGATTGGGTATCTGTGAGAGTGACTCACTCTTCAGTTTTCTTTGTGTTGATGTAGAACGGCCAAAGCCCATGGGAAGGGAGTTGGTGACCTTTTATGTTGCACTTCATCAAGAGCATTAGCTGCTTTGGAGAAACGGTTGCTGTTTGTCACAGCCTGTATAATCTATTCCATGGGCAGACAGCAACATATGGGTGCATTGTACCACTGAAGCCCAGGTTCTCCTAAACACTCTGGCTCTGCAGAATGACTGAGAAGTGCTCCTTATCTTCAGTCACTTGAGTGCAGATCTGTGTGCAGGTGCTGCCCCTGTATCTGACAGCTCTTTGGGCAGCAGGGTTCTGCAGTCCACTGTTTTACACCCTAGGAGCTTCCAATTACATAACTTGTCTCTGCTGTGTCTGTGCTATTGTGTAAGAGTTGGTTTTCCCCAGCGACATCTTTCAGAGACAATACTGAAATGATTCCTTTGGTGGGGGAAAGCTCATCTTTTAAAAACCCTGCGTAGCTCTGATAAAAAGTTTAGATTTTTAAGCTCTAGCTTAACCTGAGTGGGAATTCAACCCTCCTTTCCAGACAGAAGATTTATGAATATATAACCCATTCAAGGGCTGGTAATAATACCATTGTTTGAATTGCATGGCTCTCCTTTAATTAAATACCCTCTAAATTGCTTTCACTTTGGCCCAAATAAAGCTCCTTACTATGTGTTAACTTCATCTAATAGATAAAGACTGCTGAAAGATAAAATAGAGACGATAAATTCCAGTTAAATAAGTTGTCAGGCAAAAGCATAATCTGTAGTGCACCACAACAGGTCATTTACCTCCTTGTAAACTGTAAAAGCAGGAGTGGCCTTTGTGGTTTTGTTTTTATAAAAACAACAGTGAACAAAATTCACAAATTTAATACTGGCATGTGAAGCTCTGTTGTGCTGCCTCAGGTATGGCAGTCCTGGCCAAGTATGTGTGTTGTTTTTGCCACTCCAGATAAAGTGGATGATCCTGTGTGTGATGTTCAGATTTCAAGAATGCTGGAGCTCCCCTGTCTCTATAGAGAAGTTTATGATAAACCTTTCCAAGGCCCTGAGGAGGGACAGAGGTAAATGCAGTATCCAGATTGGTCTTGGGGCAAAGTGTGGGATTTTATTATTGTTTATTTGTTATTGTAATAACTGCAGAGAAAGATAGAACAGGGCCCAACTGTGATTTAGACTCTGCACAAGCATACAGTAGCAGCCTGCTTGTCTCCCAAATAATTGATGGTCCATTCAGATGAGATACCTATCCGTAATCTGAGAAAAGAAATGTAATGGTGAACCAAAGTGAGTATTAGGGAAGCAGTGAAATACTGTGTGAAGACCTCTTGCATCTAGTAAAAAAAGCTGGGGTTTTGAGCAGGATTTGGGGGTGGGGTCAACAGCTTGGATAAAGGGGTGTCCTTGCCTGATTTTGTTTTATGTGTAAGGATGAGGAACTATTCCATTGAAATGCTCTCAACTTCTGCTGCCCTTGTCAATGTCAAATCACAAATACATAACCTCAATAAACTGAGTCGAACACCCATTCCTGTATTCAGTTTAAGGGTAGCTGAATGCTTATTGGCAGGTCTGATGCATGTAGTGTGGTTTCAGAGATTGCAGATCTTAAATTCACAACATTGTTACAGCAAATGATTGAAGAGGAACAGTTGGATATTGCATGTAAAAATGGTCTGGTTTAATTAAGGGTTTAAATTCAGATTCTTTAAGGACAGTAAAATACCTTTTGACCTTTGAAAACCAGTCTAGCAGGCAAACTTTAGGTAATTGTTCTAAAAAATGTTGGTAGTGTATTTCTTGCCTTTTGACTTGTTCTGTATATCCTTGTAGTGGCCTGGAGGATCAAAATTTCTCAATCAATGTGCTGCATGAGAAAGTGAAAGGCTTTCTATTAGAAAACAAAATTCAGACCTTTTACCAACAGGAGTTGGAAACAATTGATACTCTGGTGTCCCTGGCTGGTATGCATCTACCCAGTCCCAGCTGTCAGGAGGTGAGTGAATGTATCTGTTTCAAGTTTTTAGTGGGGGGGAAATAATACCATGTACTTTTTTTAGGCATAAACAACCAGATAAGAGACCAGTGCCTTCAGAGGATTCAAAAACCACAAGTGCTTTACCTTTATGCATGAATTATTTGCAGAGCTTGAAGAAACCTTGTCACTTGAGACATATAAAACTGGACTGAAGAAAGCCATATGAGAAAATTCTGTTGTTAAGGGTCATCTTGTATTAGGGCTGAGTAACCTTACAGTCTGCAACAGGCACTAACTTATTAGATCTGTAAATAGTGGCAGTATCAAAAAAGGAGATCCCTTCAAGGTACTTGAGCGGTTCGGGACAGATGGTTTCAGATCTTGAATTTGATCAGGAGAATGGAGCACAAAGTCTTTGTCTCGTTTCTCCTTTGAAGCTCAATATATTAATAGAGATGTAGCTTTCAAAATGAGATTATAATGAGTGGATGAACAGTGCTCCCTGCTACATGTTTCTCTTGGAAATCCCTAGTTGTGAAAGGCAATAACTGAAAGGATCAGAAGGTGGGATTTAACTGAAATCCGTTTACATGCACTTGTGTGTAACCAAACTGTTAAGAAACTTTCCATTGAGATAGTGTGTTCTTGATCAACTGCAGAATGGGAAATAGAACAAAAAAACATTTTGTAAAATGGCTTTATATTACTCTGTGTTATTTGGATAAATTACAAACCAGATTCCCAACTGGTGTGAAGTGGTACATTTCTGCAAAAGTAACATTTATGGCTTTTACCATGTTACCAAAGGCAACTGAAACTTAAACTAGAGTGTTGTGACTCACTTGTTTACTTTTTGGTTTTCTGTAAAGAAATAAATCCATGGCAGTCATTTTCACTGCCTGATTCTGATATGCACTGTAAAGTTAAGTGCTATGTTATGTTAACATCTGATGTTTGTTTAATTCTTTAAAAAAAAAAAAAAAAACCACAAAAAACAGTCCCTTGTAGATGAGGTCAAATAGTAATGAAAAGTAGCTCTATTCTTGTTGGCCTCGTTGAACTGCTGCTGATAGCTGCTTCCTGATAGCTGTTTCTTTTATTTTTATTAAAGGCATTTTTGTTTGCTTTAAAGCAAGCAGGGATATAAACAGTAATAGGAGCTACTGTCATTTTTGACAGAAAAGTTTGATACTAGAATGTCTGACATGGGAGAGGGTATTTTTTCTAAACTAGCTGGAGCAGTATTAAAATTTCATAAACACTTTACATTCAGGGAAGTAGTGGTCATTGTGACAAACACTGGAAACTTGCATCTTTGAAATTTCAGCGTTTATAGAAAGATCAAGATGAATAACTTGCAACACCATTTAAAGTAGGAACTGGTGCAGAACAAACAGAAAGGCACAAGAAAAACGCCAACCAAAAAACCCAAACCAATAAAAACAATGTAGCATCAGTGTTGTTAGCAGTCATGAGGAGCTATCATAATAACTAATAGTTGCTTCTGACCCTGATGCAAGAGTGTGAGTATATGTCCCAGGAATTTGGGCACACAGATGCTTATTTAGAAATTGCAGTTCTCCCTGTTGCCCTTTGGTATTAATTCCTTGTAAAGAGGCTTATATATGTTTGCATAAGAAAGAACCTGCAGTCGTCAAGTGACCTGAATGCCTTAAGAGAAGCGCCTAGTAATGCTCTGGATATGCATTTTGTTGTTCCCCTGCTCTGCTTCTTGAAGGTGCCACTTCTCATAATTGGCAAAGGGTCAAGTACCCAGTTTGATCCACAAAAATAAGTGTCATAGATCTGATTTCTGTCCCTCTTCCTTTCTTTTCCCCTCCATAGTCTGCTGTTTTGCATTGCCCTCAAACCAAAAGGATAAAGGGTGCTGCTAATGTGGAACGATGTTATTTCATGTCTATTTGGCAAGGCAGGAGCTAGATGAGTGGACCAAACTAATTAGGCCACACCACAATTTACCCACTTGTTCACTTCTTGCACTTTTTCTGGCTGTGAAAGGATGAGTTATTTGGATGTATAACTTTTATATTTTTTACCCTGATTCCAGTGTTCTAGAGCACAGTTGCTGTAAAACTCTTTTCTTGCCTCTCTCTTCCTTTCCCTGTGATCCTAGGTGATGTGGTGCATCCACTTCATCTCTTTCCCAACTTTTAAAGTACTTGCACAGTGTTCATCATAGTGGAAGGGTATTTCCCCATGGGATGTTTTCTCCAGGGAGGTGGTGAGCTGCTCTGGGGTCACTGGCAGTGGAGTGGAGCAGGGGGTGAAGATGGAAGGAGGTAGCTGGGATAGCTTGAGGTAGGCAGCATCTCTCTGTTCCTTCTCAGCATTACTGTGCCTAAGTCCTGTCCACATCCCATACGTGTCCTACAATACCTAGTTCCAGTCCTAATGGCTCCCCAGCAGTGCAGTCTTCTGGCTCTCCAGATTAAATTTCCCTCTAGCAGATGCACATGGCAGAACTCAAATTATGTCCTCTGCTCATACATGGACTAGGGAACATTTAATTTTATCATCTACAGAGGATGGGTAAAAGAATTGGAAGTCATCGTGTTTTTAAAAATAGCTAAAAATTAACAAATTTGTTACAATTTTTAAAACCAGTAGAGCTTTATTTCAAATAACCAGTGTCCCCTCTATCCCTAAGGTTTAGCCTTTCCTTTATCCCTTAAACCAAATTACTTTTGAGACTGGAGAGGTGGGTACCACCAGGAAAACTACAAATAAAAAGAGAAAAAGTGATCTTGTGCTTAAAGAACCTAAGGAGTGTACTTGCTGGACTTAGGCAATTATGTTTGGCAAATGGACAAGCCTTTGGTTCCTTTTTTAAGGAAAACGACATGTGAACTTGATCCATCCAGTTTCTCAATTGGATTAAATATGGCTTGCAACCAGCCAGTCTTGATTAACCATTTTTATGCACTTCTTCCATGCATAAGCTATTTTAGTATTACCATTCCAGTTTGTGTATGTCACTAGTTTGGACACATAACTTGGGTTGGGCTTTCCAGACTTTGCTGTTTGTACTTCTTTTGATTTGAATATTATCTCAAGGTCAGCAATGACAAGTAGTTAAAGCAGGGAGTTTTAAAGTGTTGTTCATACTTACCGTATATACCCTGTACATTGTACTGCAGGTATAACATAGTGCATTATACATTCTTGATGCTATGTGCTTCCTGCCTTTTGAGGAAGCTTCACTTCTACTTTAAATATGTATATTGCAAAGCTTATTACAGGACTTAAGGACTGACATGTCCAGAATCACTATTACTAAAATTGTCACCTGTCTAAGCCAAGGATTAAACATTGCATGAGAAATTGCAAAAGGCAATTCTATGAGTAGAATCACGTGTGTGGTTATACCAGGAAACGTTTAACACCATCAGGGTGTGTTGTGATTCCTAATGAGCCAAAGGTTACATACTTTCAGTGTTTTGAACAGAGTGACTAATTCCTGTACCACTTCATTCTTTGACCTATTATTGATTGTTCAGAAAGTTTGTCTTGTTTTAAAGATCTGAGAATAACTGGTTGTGCAGCACCAGCCCACTAAGCTGTGTGAGACCCATCAGATAGAATATATTGATTAAAATACAAACTTAATTCTGGAGACATGGTTTCTTCTGTTGGCTTTGTTACAAAGTCCTTGGCTGGTCTTGGGAGGGAGGGTAGTGATGGTAAAATTGTTATTTAATAGCTCCTTCTCTTTCTGGGGAGGGGGGAATAGTGCTTTGCAAAAGTGATGAATGATTTTTGGATGCTTCTATGTTTGGATGTACAGTTTCATTTATTTGAAAAGAACCTGACCTGGGGGTTGGGGCACAGAACCCCCTGCTGTCAGAACATCAGGGAACCTGAAATTGTGGCCCCTGAAACTAATGCATGCTGAAGGGGGACACTTTGCAAAATGAGGTGTGAACATTGTGAGAGGTAAATTCAAAATCCAGATCCAAATCTTGCTGGTGCTTTGAATCACCAGTTAAACTGCTTAATATCTGCATTTCTCAGATGAAAAGCTTTGTAAAAATCTAATAAGCTGTGACTCCAAAGGAACTGTTGAAATGCAAGCATTTTTCAATCTTCTCCTGAAACAAAAGCAGGGATGTGAAACCACATAGGATTTCATAGTCTTAGATTTTTTTTATCTGTGTGTGTAGTCCCACATTCAGTCTCCTGTAGATTTTTGCTCAGTAGACTAAATCACAAGCTTAGGTGTACATTGGCTCTGAGGGAGGATCCAAGTACAGAGGAAATGAGGGCCTGGTTTGGCATAAAAGAAAGTGATAAGGTATTGGGAAGAATTACTGTTGACTTACGAATTTGCAGGATGAGATGCTGGAGATATTTTGGGTGGACCAAAAGAACAGATTAAGTAATTATAGATTGTGTTCACAAAGAAACTCATCAATTGTTGCTTTACTTGGAGGGATGGAGACGAGGAAGCATGTTCTAGAGCTCACCAGGAAAAAAAACCCAAATTTTCCTGTCATTTCAGGATCATATTAAAGCCCCTGAAGAGGGAAGGAGCCCTCATTTGTTCTTCAGGAACAGTCCTTCTGCCATGGAGCCCTTTGTCTTGAACTCTGGAGCACATATGAGAGGGTGCTGATATGCAGCAGCTGCTTACTTATTTTCTTGCTCCGAAGCCTGCCTCTCTGCCTTTGCTCTGTCACTGCCTTGACTTGCATTCTTAGTGATTCTGTTTCAGTATCCATCCAGGCTGAGCTGTGTGTCAGTTCACACAGAGTCTGTTTTTAATTATCCCCCTTTTCTGACGGGATCTCAGTGTTGAGCCAAACTGAATAATTATCATGCCTCTTTGGAGATACTTTTATCTTTTTTTCTCTCCAAACGTTTGCTTTCACATTAAAAATTGATCAGAGTCTTGAAGTGGTTGCTTTGCTAGCAGTTTCTTAGATTCTTGAGGATTTATTACTGTATTTGAGTGAGAGGCAAAGTCTCTTCATTTTACATATGGCTATGAGAATGTGCTTTTCCATGAGAAAATATCCACTCTTGACTTAACCCTTCCTGCTACATTTTATGTTTGTTTCTTCATTTCATCAGAAGAGGCATTATGAGGAAATACATGATAGTGGTATTAACACTGTGAATGGAATGGTGCCCAGGTGTATGGTCAAGTTTGTAATTAGTAGCAGCGTCTGTTGTTATCCAAACCAATATACATACATGTGGTGGACAAGGGGACAGACAAACGTTTGGGCACTGAAGTCCTTCAGTCTGGAACAGAAGGAGAAAACTGAACTGAGGCATTGTTCTATGTTAATTATCCTGAACTATTAGGCAATTATTTTTGACTGTTGATTTGAAAGGAAAAAGACAGTTAGCTGTTATGGGACAGAGAGAGAGAGAGACAGATGTGGTTACATCCTGTTGAAATATTGAGGATTAGCTGGAGGAAAGGGATGGAGAAACTTGTGATGCGTGCTAATGCTAATATCCCTGTTGGATCTCTGAACTATTCCTGGTTAGGCACATCAGCTTCCAGGCTTAGAAGCAGTTGGAGTTTCACTTGAGATTTGCAAATGGATTGAATGGATGTCTTGTGAAAAGATATTCTTCCATTGCTAATGTGGTGTCCGTTTCATGTGTTCCTGTATATTCATTCTAGTGCACGGTGTTGCCTGTTTCACTCTCAAGGCTTCTGTGAGTGCTTCTGGTGAGTGAAGTAGGATATGTGAAGTCTGATACTGTTGTTCAGAACAGGGTGGGAGCATTTACAGTGATAGTTGAAGAAATGGCTTGGCAAATCTTGCTCTGGTTGCTCTGGTGTGGTTCTAGTTATCACATGTTGGTTTGTGGGAAGCAGTTTAGCTCTGTTCTCAAAGAAAACCACAGAGAGCACAGTGTGCTCTGAACAGATGAGGAAACAATTGGGGAAATGAACCAGTCTGTGTAGACAAGTGGGAGGCTGAAGGACATAGGAGGACAGATAAAGACGGAGAAGAGTAAGACATGGTCTTGCTTTTATCTACCCATACTTTCTCCTCTCCACAACTGATTCTTTATTTCCTTCTGCTTCCCTAGCTGTCATTCCACTGTCTTAGCTTGGCTCTACTTCCAAACAAACCTTGCTTTTTCCTGATTTTTTTTTCTCCCTTTTCTTCCTTCCTACTCTGTTGAATGTGTCCCAAACACAGAACCTTTTTTTCTAAATAACCTCCTCAGTTATGGACTTCCCGGCATATTGTTCTCCTTTCACAAGAGACTTGTTTCCCACCTGCCCTCAAAACTGAATCCTTTGTTCCCTTATCTTGTATACCTGTCTTAATTTCTTGCATGCTCTTTATTCTTACATTTCATTAGGCTCTGGAGAAACTCTTGAGAGCATGACCAGAATGTGTGTAAAAATCTGGGAACCAAGGGGACAAGAAACAAATACTGTTCTTGCCAGCTTCTTCCTTTTCCTTGGACACTTCCTCAGTTTCAAATCAGGAGATGGGAATACAATCCCCAGCACTTGGATTCCTCCTGAATATCACCTTACAAAGCACTGATCTCCCTATCTTCCTACCCTTATTACCTGGAAAACTCTGAGTATAAGCAAAGCTTGATTAGCTAAACAGTCAAATGCTCTGTGAGCATCACAAGTCTATTCCAAAAGAGACTTCTCAGTACATAATCAAATAGCTGCTAAATACAAAGATGGCAGTTAGGAGATTGTGTTTCCTTAAGAATAGCACAAGCTTCTGGTGTGTGTTTGTTTTTTAAAGCTCAGGGATGTTGATTAGTTCATACATAACAGATACGATTTGTTAATTACTAAATGAAGAAAAACGTGTAACAACATCACCTGAAGTCCTCTTGCTCTTGAAAGCATATGGAGCTTTTGCTGGTAACTTTAGCTGAGCTGAGATTTCTCACCATCTGCTTCATTCCTTTTTTCCCATCCAGGTGAAGTCAAAAAGTGATTCCAGTTCCAAAAGGATTCACAGTGTTTTTAAGGAGGCAATAAGGATGCTACAAGAAAAAGGGGTGGTTTTCCAGAAACCTGGTAGCTCCAAGGATTTATACCATGTAAGGAACTGAGCTGTGGTTGCAAACAAGTTCAGGGGTATGACTTTCATTGTCGGTAGAAACAGTAGAAAAGTTTCAGAAACAGAAGCTGGACATCAAAGTGCTGCCCTGTTTACTCAAAAGTCTTATCTGCGGCTTACTTCGCTGTTGCTTTTACCTCTGTATCACCCAGTGAGTTGTTCTTTTCATAACTCGGTGCAAGACCTAAGCACTGCTGCTATTCCAAGAGCAGTCTGTGTTCACTGGGTTGCCAAACTGCGCTGGCACAGCTGAGCACACTGAAGCCTGGGACCTGGAACAGTTCTCTTTATTGAAGTGGGTTGAACCTTGGTGTTCTACTGAGTCAGTCACCCTCCTTTGGGTTGAATTCTGGTATATCATGTTCTTTGCCTAACTCTTAGATGCTGCTAATGGTACTAAAAATAACAACTGAAGATTTAACATTCATTATTAGTCTTGGAGGCAGTATATAATGCAGACTGCAGTTATGACAGTGTTAGTTTAGAATACATCATGGCCTTGGATTGCTTTTCAACAACCATACTATCTACTGTGAAATAGACTGCTATAAATTGCCAGTTTCTTCTGTTTTCTCCAGGTGACTGACCATGATAAGGAGCTGCTTAAAGTGACCCTTGATGTGATTAAAGAAGACTGTCGAAAACCCAAGCGTAAGTAGCAGTGTGATCAGGGCTCTGATGAGCTGCTGCTGATATATTGATGACGGTATCTTCTCCTGCTGCTGGATTAGATATGCTTCTTGTCTTTACCCTTGAACTGGGAGCTAAGTTGCTGGTGTAGCTAATCAGTATAGCTAAAAGCAGGAGTGCAAGAGCAGCTTCCTTTGAGCGTGGAGAGAGAAAGAGCAGGTGTGCCCAGCAGGAAGCAAACCTCTCAGACCTGAAATAAGCAGGCATTATCTTAGATCTTTATCTTTTGAGAATACTTAGATTTTGGGAGGAGCCAAATGTAATGAAGTTAGGTCAGCACCTAGCAGCTGTTGATTTGCACTCTGGATAAGTAGCAAATCTTGCTAGTTCAGTTTCTACAGGGGAGTTGACAAAAAAATGACCATACAGAAAGGTGAAATCCCCGCCTCCTTTAAGTCAACAATAAAGCTTGCTTAAGTCAGTAGGATATTCTCTGTAGATTTTAGGCTCAAGTAGAGCTCAGGTGGTTGTTCTTTGCAGGTAGGGATGTCAGTCTAACAAAACCCACTTCTTTTCAGATAATGTACCTCATATGGTTTCTGAGTTATCCCTGTCCCTCAAGCCTATTGTGTCTTATTGCCATAGTGATAGCTTGTGCTTGACTTGAATGTCTGCTAATTACACAAGTACATTGCTACACAGTTTATTTCAATTCTTTGGGCAGAATGTGTCAGCAAGGATAAGTTGCTGCTGGAGTGCAGCTGTGAGGTAGAACGCACTTTAGTACAGAATGAATGACTAACTAGAACGTAAGGCATATAATCTTAAATAGCTCATATCCTTATACTATCATAACTATAATAGTGCTCGTAGGACCTGGTATACGATGGTTATTCTGCAGTGAAAAAAGGCTAAGTGAAGCAGTATTATCTTTTAGTTTTCAGCTGGCTACCTTAAGCTGTGGTACAATTGTAGACAAGGTTTGTAGAGGGAGGTAGTAGTTCTGTATGTTTGGGGGATGGAGGGAGTAGATGTTACTGAGCATGCAGGTGAAGATAGGCTCATTTGCCAGAGGCTGTTTCAGTGTAACTAGTTAACATATCACGTCGTTTTATTGTCTTTTATCCAATTAACAAATACAAACATCTCTCTAAGAGTCAAATTATTCCGGTGCCCATTTTATGCATCAGCTACGCCCGTTTTATCCATCAGCTAGTTCTCCTGGGAACCCAGGTTTTTTTGTTTGTAGGGTTTTTTGTTGTTGTTTGGTTTTTTATATACTTGTGCCGCTATAAAGGCCAGAACCTGTATACAGTTGACACAGGGCACTGAGCGACTGCCTGGTGTTTAACTCCCATCTTGTGCTTTATCACACTGGTACAGTATTAGTGCTACATGAGAGGCTGGGAAGTTCTTTCTCCCAATCAGGAGCAGTCAACAGCAGAGAGTAACTTGTAGATCAGTCACAGAAAAGACTTTGAAGAGTCCAGAGTCCTCAAAGCCATGTTTTCCACACTGAGCAGGTTAAAAATAGCAACTGCTTTACAGAGCCTCTTGTTCTCCTTGAAGCTTTCCACCTACTTAGTTTCCTGTTGTAAAGAGGACAATTTCCAGGTCAGTGTCTCTTTGCTAGTTTTCAGAAGGACCGTCTCAATGTCCTGGTCACTGGTAACATAAGATTTTGTGAAGGAAAGCCAAGAAGCTTCCATCAAAACCAACAGGGTACTGCGGCTATTTTTACCGTCACTGAGTGATGCAAGAGTGCAGAGCTCAGCATAACTGTCGGACACCCTCTGCTGGTGAGATGGCAGTCTTAGCCACCCGCTTGGCCTTGAGCACTGAGCAGTGTCATAGTGAGATAGTAAGAACATGATAATACCTCAAGGGCTTTTGCTTGTTTGTTGCAAGAAATTCCTACTCATTTTCCTTCAAGAGTAATATTAATCTTCCATGACAGGAAGACTGAATTATGACAAACCAAACTCTTCTCTCCAAAGAATTATTTCTCTGCCAGTTTTCAAGGCAATGCCTCACCCCATTGCTTTAGTTGTGACACATTCTCAGGCCCAACCCAGCTGCCTGGAACTACTGTACAAATAAAAAAAATCCTCAGCGTGCCTAGTCAGAGCTCCACAAACCCTGATCTGTAATATGCCTACATGACAATCCTAGTCCTTGCCTCCAAGTGTAATTCCAAACAGCCTGATCTTAAATGCCCTTATGTGAGGCTACTGTGGGTCTATCTAGAGGCTTAAGATAGCCAGAAAAGGATGACAGTACATTTTGACTCCAGACTGAACTGCAAAATGGTAGACTTAGTCCAGGTTTGGTTTGGGTTTGAGGGAGCAACAAATTTGCCCTGGTTTTAGGCTTAGATGAGGCTAATAGTAGACAGGAAAAAAACAACCACTTGAAGTTAAAATTAATATGTCAGAATGGACCCTGTGTGAGATGTCCACAGTGGGCAAATGGTGGTATTTCTTAATTCTGTCCTCTTGATAGTGGTAGTTAGGCAAGACAGTTAATCACAACCTGGCTTGCCTCAGCTGGTGGACAAAACCTAGAACTCAGTATGTCAATGAAAGAGGGACAGCATCACTCTGCTGCAAGGAGTGTATTCCCTCAAAGTTGGGCCACAGACTAGGCATGTTTCTGGGTTACTTAATGATTGTACACACCTGCAACTACCCCAAAATGCTATTTTCTACCAGCATCTAGGAGGAAAGTATGTATTATACTGTTGGGTAACACTTGAGTCACTAATCTAATTCATGGAGACTTAAGCTAAGTTATGTAGATCAGGGATGGGCACTTTGACCTTCTTATGACAAACCTATGACTAATGCAAAATGCAGCTACCCACTTTGTTTGCAATAACAGTCACTATGACCAGGTAGAGGCATTGTTCTGTTCTCTGCACTTATTCGTCCTAGAGTGGTGGATGCATTTTTGCCTGCCAGTCCTAAAGGTCTTTTATCCTGCTGGATCACTGACTTCTAAAGAAATATCTTTGCCTAATTCACAGCCTAATAGGAATTAGGCTGAACTGTTTATTTACCAGTATTTGGCATTGCCTTCTATCTACCAGTGACTTTCCTTAGGTTCTAAGGCAGTTCTGGGTCTCAGCCGACTCTAGAGTAAAGCTTGGCAAAAATAAAAACAAAGGCAGTAACAACAAAATACAGGAACCTCCCTGGCCCATGGCAATTTCTCAGTACCTTTATCAAACTTACCTTACATCATGTGAGCTGAGGGCTAAGGAGGAGGAAAGTTGTTTGTGCTGATGTCTCTCATTTATGCTAGTTTTCCATTGTTAGCCACGGAGGAGAAAAAAAATCTATTGTGGAGTTCAGCACTTGGGGAGACTGGGAACCTGCAGCACTGACGATTAGTGGGTCTACAGGGTCTGTTGGAGGAAATGTTGACTGGAACTGCTGAGCTTCAAATGATGGCTCCACCAGGCACACAGTAGCTGCGTGCAATACTGCAGCCATTAAGTACCTTTTTCTCTGGCTTGCCCTGTAAGAAAGGGGATTATTTTTACATTTCTGTTCTCTTGTACATTTTCAGGGTTCATTTCTCTAAAAAAGGATATAAAATTTGATACTGAAGTTCTGTGACTTTCTACTTCTGTAATCGTCTGAGTAGTCTGAAGTGTGGGGATGGGATTGCATTGCTAGGTGACTGAAAGTTGCACTGCAGGAGTTTTTCCACAAGATGCCAGCATTGGGCCAGGAGTTACAGGTCCTGCCCGCAGACCTTGACGTTGGATACGAGCAAAAGGATTTTCGTTTGGTTTCTATTGCAGTTCCAGAAACTGGGTGGCTTGCATAGGTGGACAGTGGAGGTACCCTTAAGTTATTAACCTCATCATCAGGTTGTACTGAATGAGCCCTGTATATTAGAGTCTACAAGACTGATTATCTTTCACGCTCATTACTAGTGTTACAGCCCTGACACTTCGCAGAAAAGTCAGTGGGAACAATTGATAACTGGAGAACTGTAGGCACAGACTGAATCTCTTCCCTCTGAATACATGCATCTCTGCTTTAGTACCTAGGGCATTCTTCCTTTCCAACAGCTGTGGTTTTTCTCATGACTAATCTGGACTATAATAGTTTAAAAGAGGCAGTTAGACTGAAGTCTTTCCTCCATGCCTGGCTGCATTTTCATTTTTTTCTACAGATGCTGAAAAAGGCTGCCATTTCCTTCACGTCCTGAGTTGTGTTCGGCAGAGCTACAACCCGTCTCTGGCTGAAGTGGTAATGCACCGTGTCTTGGAACTGCTGGAGAGTAACAGTGATATTGTCAGCACTATGGAAGGATATTATGTGGCATTTTAAAGAAATAAGATAAAAGTCATTCTGGTCAATCCAGGATAAAGGAGGGAAGAAGGAGAGGTTGAGTGACCCTGAAAAGCTGCTATTACCTGGTATGATCTAGATGGGGGAAAAAAAAGAGCATTCTAATTCTTCAAATGCTGTTTTTGTCAAGCTCCAGAGAAGTTGTCCAAATATTTGTTTTAATATTCTTGCTGACTTCCTCGCTATTCCTAGTGAAAGCTGTATCAAACTGATTCTGGACATCCTAATACAGCGGGGGACCTGGAAAAGAAACTGGGCTTTTTCCCTGCAGTAAGATGTGACATGGCCATCCTTACATTTACATCCAGTGAGCCCTAAAGAAAAGTCACTGCTAAAGAGCGCTGTTTACAGCAGTGGTCATGTCAGGACTCGTTTTTCTGGCTTAAAGACTGATCTTGTGATCTTTCCGTATGGTAATAGCTGTGGATCTTTCTTTTTATGTATACTTTGTAACAGCTAGATAAAGGACGTCCAAGAAACCATCAAAAGATTTAAGATTTGCCTGTTCTTCCTGGCAGTGTGGGTGTACCCACGTCTGTAAATATGTATTCCTGAATGTGCACAGCTTTCCTACTACTAAAGCATTCCTTCACTTTTCTCTGAAAAGTAATATTCGGGAATGGGGTCCTGCATCCCTTCCCCATCCTGCAACCTTGCCCACTGCTTGTCCAACATGTCTGGATTCCCCTGGCTACCGTGTGCACTACTGATGCATGTTGTTGTGGATTCTGTTCAGAAATCTCAAAATCAGCCACCATTTTGCTGTTTATTTTTAAATTGCTTTCTACATCACAAATGGTAAACCATAAATCAGATGCTTTGGAAAAGAAAATACAAAAGCCAGCAAGACCCTCTGTAATCTCCGTGCTCCCTGCTGCCTTTTGTGTCTTTTATTCCTTGTCACGTTTGGGGAAAAACACCATCTATATCTGTGCTTGCAGAGGAACACAAGACATTGATGAAATAACATTGGCCTAAAGAAAGGTACTGTGCAAGACATTTGATCTGGAATAATCACAACTCTGTTATATGCCACAGTTCAAAGCCCGGAGCTGTTAAGTATTTATCCTTAGAGAGGGCTTGCTGCTGCAGGGGCTTGTCTGTTTAATTAATCTGCTTAATTAATGGTGTGGAGGTGAGACCTTTAACTTAAAAAGAGTAGAAAAGATGGAACGTATCCTTCCTGTTTCCTCTGCACCTTCCCTCTAACAGTTGAAATAGCAGACTCCCAGGAGGCAGATGTAGTGGTAAAGCCCTATAAGGATTGACATAGCAGGAAAGAATAAACCATATGCATGAGGAAAGCCAGTAAGTAGCCCCATGTGTGCCAGATCTCTGGTTTGTTGTTATATGCCTCATTCCAAGCCCTGGCTGCACTGAGATATAGGCTAAGAGAAAGACATGACAAAATATTTGGCATTTGCATTCAGAGGCCTGTGGAAAACTCTGGCCTTAAAGAGATGGTGTATTTGTCCATAGTGGAAAACTATGTATGAATCATTCTTTTGCTGTAAATTCCCTACTTGCTGCAGGGCTCAATAGTTGGTTTCCCTGCAGGCTGCCCTACAACTAGCATTGCTGTTCTGAGTTGCGTACCTTCTAGTCAGATCTTAACATGGGCCTGAACAGATGCTGAAAGGATGTACTTGTACAGAAGGAAATAAAAGAGAAGAGGATTAAGAAAGAATTGTAGAAGTCTTCCCTCCACCACTGCCCCCAAACATCTCTGGAAATCAGGGAAAGAAGTCCAGATTCTGACTGAAGTGGCACTGAGGAGAATGGCAACTCTAATTTATGCCTAGAAAAAGGTCTGGTTGGCCACAGGGGACATTTGCTTTTCAGGTTGCTGGTCTAATTACTGATCAATTTGAAGTGATGCTTAAAAACAAAGGCTATCTATGGAAGAATGAGTTTGGAATATTGATTCCTAAATTCAAACTCACTTCAGGAGTTAACCATATGTTACTGCTTGATTATGGACAAGTCGCCTACTCGGTATGAGTTTGAGGATATTTTAAAGGAAAGTATATGGTGTCTTGGACCATATAGAACAGCATGGCATCTACTTTAAGAGACTGGCTTGGCTGTTCTCTTGAAATGTTCTGTATTAGCAGAAGCTGATTTTGCTGGGAAAGGGTTAAAAGAACACTGTTAGCTCAGCAGGAGAGGTGATCTCCTCTCTTAGGTTAGAAGACAGACAGACCCTGGTTCTCCTGAGGGTGTCAGCCAAGTGTGTGGGCTGGTTGAGTTTTGGGAGGAGCTCTGTTCAGCTAAATATTGGAGGAAAAGATAGTCTGGAGATCATGTTGCTCTTTAGGATCTCTTTAAAATAAATTCATACCAAAATAGGATTACATCTTTGTCCTTTGCAGCTTGTATAGTCATACATGCAGCTTCTAATGGGTCCTATTGCATCCAACTTTGATGCTGCACTTCCTGTGGTTTAGATGTGTTTCTGTGTGTAAAGTCTGCCTTAAACCCCTAGCTACCTGTTTTCTATGCATTGGAGGTTGATGCAGACACAAAGCTCTGCCCTCTCTGTCCTGCCCCTGTTGCAATTTAAAAGCACTGATCAACTGCAAAGCCTCAGAGGTGAGGTGGGAGGAATTTATCTCGGGAAAGACAGATAAGTCACTCTGGAAAGAACCTGTCCTTGGAAATTCTTGAGTTGGTCCTTGCTGGCCATGCTGGACTCTTGTGACGGAGAGTGTGTTCTGTTGGAGATTGCTCCCCAAGAACAGGAAAATGGGATTTTTCTCACTTGAGTTAACTCAGGGAAATAATATCACTGAACACAAGGGAGCCTACAGTTTTTACAAGAGTGAAAGGTTAAGGTAAAATTAATGGAGGAGCCTAGATTTAAGTTACACAGATTCTAATTCTGAATAACTGCATGGAATAGTTGTGCCTTAAGCTTGCATGCTTTATTTTTTTCCAGAGTAGCCACCCAACACAGACTAACACTTACTCTGGTTGAGTGCATTCCCTCTCTTGTACCTACAGGGAATACCATATGCATATGCCTGCATAGAAGTACCCCAGCTAGCTGTGGAAGCACAGAGCTCACTGTAGGTTGCTTTCCCCCTTTACTCAGTATCTCTACAGTATGCTTCTGTGACAGCAGTCTAGACATACCCATATTGGTATAAGTCACCTTTATGTAAGTCTAACTACACACACTAGGGCTTTTACTGCTAATAAACTGTCTCTCTGTTTAAAGATCATATCCTTAACCAAGAGAGTCGTATCATGCATACTGTTAAAATTTTCAGACTTAGACCACACCCACAAAATATTGTGCGGAACATGCAATGAAAGCACGCGTTCTTGTTTTGTTTAATTTGAAAACTCGTTAGGCAACACAATTATTACTGGTTTATTAAAGGACTTTGAAGGTGGCGCTTTAGTGTAAAATTGACAAGAGAGAATTCATGTTGTAGGACTGCTTCGTGGCCGGTTCCAGTTTCCATAGAAACTGTTATGGCAGTAAAAGGCAGGTAAGTAAAACAGAGTTTTTAAAAGCAGTCAGCATTTTTATGTTACCTTAAAAAGGTATGTTTCCATGGAAATGCAGCACCTAAGAACAAAAATTACCAAAGAATCTTAATGTTTTATTCTAGAAAAATGCAAGGTGATTGCTTTTCTGGTGAGGAAATGAAAGAACAACTCCACCTTCAGTCCCCACCATCTTCTTAGGTGAGAAAAGAGATGAGGTTGCTTCTTGCCTCAGTTTCCCTCTTTTGTAAACTGGGGATAATACAGCTCCCTGTGTAGGGCATAAGCCTCAATTTTTTCTTAACATTAGTCTTTAAAAGCTCTTGAGATCTGTTGATGGGAGCTGTTAGAGACCTCTGTGGCTGTGTGGGAGAGGGTGAATGGATAGATGCTGGAGTGGGACTTAGTTCTAATCCAAGCCCCACGTTTGCTAATAGCTTTATCTTTCTCTGCCTATCCTTCCATGCATATTGCTTTGCCTGTCTTGTCTTTTTGCTCTTCAGATCCTATGAGGCAATGATGGTCTCCCTGTTTTTATTTGTATCAAATATTTTTCCTGGAATCTAGTTCCCTCTTACGACTTCTTAGATGACTTTTTAAAAATAGAAATCTGGATACATGAGTTCTGAGTGTTCTTGTCCTCAGACCTTTGGCCTGTAAATGCGTACCCATGAGGGTATGTATTTTACACAAGCTACCTGGGAAATGAAGCTTTTCTTTCAAAGTAATAAATGAAAAATTTACAGATTGGCTACATGACTGAAAGCTGTTACTTTTGTGGATCTGTCCATACTTTTGTATTCCAGTGATGAGCACCATAAATAGAAGTAGTTGCTAATTCATTATTCAGAATGAGAATTCATCGATGAGCAGCCAGTGAGGCACGGAGCCACATGGAGAATTATGAGACAAAGTACTGAAAATCTGCTTGTCAAAGAAATGCAGTTTGGTTTGCTCTGGGAGTAAGCTGATCCTGTGGGGAAAAGATGTGCCTAGCAAAGATTTGTATCTTTATACTTACCTCTAAATGGGAAGGGAGCAAGTTCAGATCCCATGGGCAACCTGAATTTTGAAACTTCCTGTCAGTGTGGCGCTACATTCTTTACTGATATCTTTCAGTGTAGTCTCCAGCCCTCCTGCCCCAACCCTACAGGCTAGTGAGCAAACAGAAGTTGAGCTGCAAAGATAAAAGGATAGTTATAATAATTGGTTACCATCCTCCAGGAGCCCCAGCATTACAGAAACATTTTTGTGGATGTTTGTTGGCAGCAGGGAAGTGCTGAGCCAGGGATCTTGGGTTTCATTCCCAGCAATATGCCCTGTCAGGCACACAGGCTTTCCCCCTCATTTCTTTTGTCTATTTCTGCTCTCCACTCTCTCCTCTGTCATTTCTCAGGCCCTTCATTTCGCTCAGAGTCTCACGGTTCATCTCTGCACCACAGATCCTGGTCAAAACTCCTTCCTCTCTACTTTGTTCCCTTTTTTTTTTCCTAACTCAAATATCCTTGTCAGCATCTGGCAATTGAAAGTTTCAGTATAATCCCCTTGCCTAACTGACCTGGCACGGTTCACAGCCCATTCCAGTTCCAGCAGGCTGTGCTTCTCTCCTTGTCTAGGCACCAGAAGAGGCAGATACCATCTACTTCACTCTTGAGCTTTCTTCCCCATGTAGTTTGCAGCAGGAAAGAGCTGCAATTTCAGGAAAACAATGCTTTTTCCACCCTACCCTCCCAAAGACCCAGTAGCACCCTCAAAGATTCTAGTGGTGGTTTTCTTGCAGGTATCAAAGTACAAAATAAATATAATTAAAAAATAAAACACTTGTGTCTTGCCCAAACCTGAGCAAGCACAACTCGCGTCCCGAACAAGCTATCTGCCTCTCCCTGCCACTCTCACATCCTTGCAGATTTCATTGCAGACATGATAAGTAAAGTTGATGACTTTTAGTTAGTGTGTCTACTAGTTAGCATGTCTCCTTTTAGCCTATTTTTTCTGAGAAAGTGTGATTATACTCTGATGTGATTATACTGTGTGTCTGGGCATTTGTCAACTTCTTTCCCATCACCCCAAGTGACTTTGTAGTCTGTTGGCTAATTAAGAGGGGTGAAGGACTCTGAGCTGTTATGGTCTTGCATATATTTAGAAAATGGATGCACTGATAGAAGAGGGAAGCCAAAATTAGTGCCTCCATTAAGGGGAAGGAAGAAACTCAGTCATACAACACTAGAGAAACCACACACGAGACAGTCCCAAGGAACCTGGGTTTGTAACTTCAGTAACTTCAGCTGCCACAGGAAGTACTTGTTCTGCAGTGCCCTTTTAAAAAATGACTGGACTGTTTTTCCTGAAGTTTGCTAGCAGAGATCACCCCAAGGCAGACATTTGTGATAGGAAACTGCAAATCAAACCATTAAAATCTGGCAAAGTTACAGCATCTACATCAGGGTACAAAGTTGAGTAACTGATAGTTAGGGGTGCCACCAGCCCATTCCCACTTACATCTTTTAAATGTGCAATGGAGGCTATACTAATCTAGTCACGGTAACTTACAAGTTGAAACGAGCCCAGATTAACAAGATTGCCTGAGCATAACATAACCAGGAATTTGCTAGTAAAAGAAATAACCTAAAGGAACGATTTTCAGCAAGTGTTGAACTACTGAACAGTGCGGTGCCAACTAACCTGGCACAACATGTCCTGCGGCTCCTGTTTTAGCTTGCTTTTGTTATTGATTGGAAGAATGAAAGCTCCTTCCCTACCAGCTAGAACTGGAACTCTCTGCCACCTTAGCCTGCAATGAGCAAGCTGTGAATCTACAAGCATGTAAAGGCCAAAACTTCTGCTCATCTTGCTTGAAAACTGGAGGAGCAGCTGCAGCTAAGCCACTGCTTCCATAGAAGATTTAGGCTGAGACATCTAGTTCTTTGTTCTTCTTTTTAATTTCCCCAAGTTAAAAGTAAAGCAGACAGGAAAGTCGTCCCACCTCTGCTGTGAACAAGGTAAGATAAATTGCAAATGTATGTCACTGCGTAACAGCCAATGTGATTAAATGAAGCATGTGCCAAGTCTGTTATTGACCTGGAAAGTCCATGGTCCCTCCCAGGAGAGGAGACCTCATCCCAATATTACAGTGATATTTGGAAATAGGAGGGAGGAATTGGTTCCCTCAAATGTCTTCCCCAACGACAGAGTTGTGAAAGCCCTGCAGGCCTACCTGATTCTAACACGTGCTTTTCTTGGCCAGGGGTAAAGGTGGTAGGGAAGCGAAAAGGGTGCTTGGAGTTAGGTTTTTCTCCTATTGCCAAAATCTAAGTCATTCATATTGAGAGTATAAGAGTTGTCCTTGTATGCATGTAAAACTCTTCTTCGCTGCAATGTCCACAAAAAAACCTCAGAGCTCTAACAAGCCAGCTGGTGTTCTGAAACTGCTGCGTACACTGCTGACTAATACTCTCTCGTTGTTTTCTTCCCTCACCTTGTCTTCCTGCCCCCCGCCCCCACCTAAAATCTCTTGAACTTAATTCCTGGATCAAAGTAGTTGTAGTCTCTCTCTTTGTCCTTCTGTGAGCACAGTGATCCAGGACAAATGTAACAGGAGCAAACTGCTACAGAGAGGAGTTTTTGTTGGAACCCTGAACATAGGAAAGGATGAGAAATACAGAGGAAAGTGAGGGAGGAGGATTTAGCACAAAGATGTTTGAAATTAGTCTCATTGAAAAAGGCTAAAGAAATAATTGCCTAATGATGCTTTAGACATCTGTTTCAGAACAGGCAGCAGGTGTTGCGTGTAATGAAAGCAAGGACTCATACTATTTTATTTTCTGCAATTAAAAAGCAGAGGAGTAAATGAGGGGAGGAAAAAATGGAGTAAGAGAACATTTATCATAAACAGCTGGATAAACTTATATAGAGAACAGTAATATTTATATGCTCTTCCTCTGCCTTCTTTGTACTATCCTTTAACAGCTCCTTTGTTCTGTAGGGTATTTTGTCCTTTCTAAAAGACCAGTGCCTTGGATACTCAAAGCTAGATGCTAAAGTAAGAGCTGGCCACCAAAATGCCGTTGAGGATCAAAATCTTCAGGACACTGTAATTGTCACTTACCCAGGTGCTATTACTAACTGACGGAAATGGTCCTGAAGGAGAAGCTGCCCTTGTCTCACAGGTGGTCTCTGTGTGCCACAGGCCAGTGGCTGAGAGACACCCATAACGAAATGGTCTTTAGGGTTGTATTGCTGGTGCTGTATGGCCACAGCTTAACACATGCCTGGATCCAAATAAATGCCTGGAATTACGTGGATGTTGCGTCCACTGCTCTAAACTGAAAAGCACATCTACGCCAGGCCCTGCTAGAGAAACTATAGCTTCACTTTCCCCAAGACATTTTCTGATTTGGGATGATCTCATTCCTTTTTCCAAGTGATAAACATCCTACAGGGCATGTGGTTTTCATAGAATCATTTAGGTTGGAAAAGAGCTTTAAGATCATTGAGTCTCACCGTTAACGTAGCACTGCCAAGTCCAGGACTAAACCATGTCCCAAGTGCCACATCTACACGTCCTTTAAATACCTCCAGGGACGGTGACTCCACCACTTCCCTGGGCAGCCTGTTCCAATGCTTGATAACCCTTTTGGTGA
>JAVKLA010000093.1:28490969-28589881 GCA_034782735.1 Sagittarius serpentarius | reverse complement strand
GGGGAGGGGACGGGACGGGGCCGGGCGCGGTGCGGTGCCCGGGGCCCGGTGCGGTGCCTCGGGGAGCCATCCCCCGCCTGACCTTGGGCAAGGCGCTGGCCCCCGGGCAGCCCTGGCTGCCGCCGCGCCCTCCCCGTTTGCCCCTGCGGGGTCGCAGGTGAGGCGGCCGGGGGGGGCGGCGGGGACCCGCACGGCGTGCAGAAGGGTAGCTTGCTATGGAAATAAAGCTCTTCTTCCTCGCCCCTTTTTTCACGCCGTTTGGTTGTTAGCTTTTTAAAAAAATGTTATCATTTTGAAGTTTCCTTTCCTTCTGAAGGTAGCTCTTCCCTTCTTGCTTAGCAAGATCCAGCACAAGATGGGACAGGTCTCTCGGCTCCCCGGTTTGTGTCCATCCTGGCCACGGCACTGCAGAGCGCCCGGTGGGGAGCGGAGCAAACCTCTGCTGCTCGTAGGGTCAGTGAGCCGGAGGTGCTGAATGCATCTTCACTCGTTTTCTCCCATAAGTTACACTAAGACCCTTTTTGAGGGGGGAACCGGTTTGCATGGTTATCAAGGCAGACTCAGCGTTTGGGATCTCTTTCATCTCTTTTTCGCCTTCCTCCTTTCACACCTTCCTGCCAGTAGCGCAGCATCAGAGGAGGATTTTTAACAACCTTCCCAGACTCGAGTATTGCAGGGTGTCATGTGGAAGTGTCTTTGCCTGCAGGAGTTTGCAGCGTACAGTGGAGTAGCTTTTGCCCATCCACATAAGTAGAGACGGCATCTTTTCTTTCCTCTCTGGCTCTTTCTGGGTTTCAGTTGCACCAAATCCTTTAACTCTTTCCTCAAAATACAACCTGTACTTTAATATACAGAAGGTTGGATTTTGTGTATAGAGAAGCTAAATCATCCAGCTTTGGTAAGGAAAAGCCTGAGGGGGTGTTGCGTCTGGTGTGAAATCACTCTGAGTGTACTGTGTTTCCTAACATTGCATGTCTGCCAGATTTCTTCAGAGCTGGTCAGCATTTAAATGGGTTCCCTGAAAGATAAGGCCGAAGATCGGACATGAAGCTTTGTATTAGTATTTCATATCGCTGAGCGTTTTCCTCAAAGGCTTAAACCATAACCCAGCTTAAGGCTAGAGGGCACTATGTTGCTGAGAGATGCTAATTTGTAGATGTGAAGCTGAAGAATTCCATCTACCATGCAATTAAGCATCTTGTGCCCAATTCATAGGAGTGGAAGTTTTAGGTCTTCTCAGGTTGCCAGCTGGACCTGTGTGTTCAGTCTATTACTCATTCAGCGCTTCCAGGTGGGAAAGGTTTCTTTAGCTTTTGCAAGCTGCTGCTGTGAATTGTGGCTGACTCCGCTGCAGGCTGTTATCTTGCCTGAAAGGTGGCAGCTATTCAGCATCAGAGAAGTTCGTCTGCCAAGCACAAAGATATACAAAAGATCTGGTAACAATACCTTCCCGATTGCCAAGAGAAATCGGCGTTGTTCATTTCTTATTTGTTAGAAAATAACCAGAAAACAAGGACTTAAGTCCTGTATTTACAGTTTTGAAAGAAAATATTTCCCGTGTTTTCCTGCAGAAACACATCTGTATTTCCTTGACAATCATTGTCATTGCATTTTAATCACAGTAACCTAAACTGTTCCGAGAAGCTCTCTTTAATGCTTCAAGTGGCAAATCTGTTTCTTCCTCTTCATCCTTCACTCTGTATACCTTTTCTAATATTGTCTTCTGCTCAGCTGTTCCATGTCCCTGTGTGTCCAGTTCTTGGCCAAAAAAAATCACAAACTAAATGGTTTGTTGGGTGACTAGTGTTGTGTCTGCCTTTTGTTCCACTTACTCTCAATCTCTGGCTGTACGGTGTTCAGCACAACAGGGTCTTGGTTCACAATCAAGCATTGGAGTAATTCAGTTAAAAATAGTGGTTATCCATGTGCTGGTGAATCTCTTTCTTTTAGATGAGTGAGTTAGCCCACAGGTCCAAAAGTCTTGGACTCTTCTTCATTTCCTAGATTGCAGTTTGCAGCATAGGCATTTGCTACAGCCTTTCATCTGGCTTTGGCTGGACTGACTCACTGAGGGTGAACCCGCACTGTCAAAGAACTTAATTCCCTGGGTCTGGTCCGTTGATCTCTGTTAGTTTGGTTCTGTGCTCTTTTTTTTAACATGAAACAACTATTTTCTTCTGAAATGAATATAAACATGACTTAGGATTTAGTTCTCTCCATTGCCTCTGGACTGTTTGGAGAGGGCAAAGCGTGGTGCTCTCTGCCTTATGGCTCTGTAATACCAAAATGCCTTTCTACCTCCAACATCCATAAACGCCTTCATGCCATGCCTTAAGGCCATGCAACACGTACCTTGGTACCTTGGCATCCGCTTAATGATGTGTTTCTCTGGTGGATGGTGACATAGGTATTGCAGCCATTTTAACGTGACTCCCTTTCCTTTTAATTGTGATCTTTCAGGTCCACAGTGGAGCCTGGAGAGAAGAAGGCAAGTCTTAGGCATAGTGGGCGTGTGGAGAGGGCTAAATGTGAGTAGCACATAAGCCCCTGCGCTGCTTGGCCTAGATGCCAGGAATCATTCCCTGGAGCAGATGTCTTTCATGTTATGAGCATAGCTTTTGTGGCCTTGACTCAAGAAAGTAAAAGAAAGAAGGTGGCTTTGCATATCCTCTGCTATGATCCCTGTGTGTGAAACTTCAGAAGAGATTAATACCTCACTGGAAGATTTCTAGGGCTTTGCACATGGGAGGAGATTAAAGTCTTGGATCCAGTGCTATTTGATAGGAACCCAGCGAGCTCTTTCCCTGCCTTGGAAATCACTACTGGGGAAGGAATATGCAATGCGTCCCTCTGCATCTCTGTCAGCAACTGGGTACCACAACACCATCCGGTTGGCTGGGGGCCCAGGATGGCAGCATGTGAAAGGATAAACAGGTCAGATCAATAACCACATGCCTCTTGTATGGTATATCCCTAATATAAGCTACCGCTGCTCTTACAGCTCTTGACTTTCCACATTAATTTCCTATTCTTTCTCCATACTGATGGTCTTTTAAAAATTGATTTGCACTTGATAATACTTGAAACATGTTCATTCTCCTTGCTTTCCCCCTTCCCTTTTCTTTTAACAAGAACAATGTCAGGAAGGCCAAGTCTGGGTTTGTTGGAAAGACCCTTGGTGCATCAGGGGTCATACACTGGCTGAGCAATGTTGTGGTGAAACTGGGTGGATTAGGACGTTGCAGTTAACGGTTGAAGGTGTCAGTTAATCATTCTGAAGAGAAAAAGCTGGTAACAAAATGCAAATCCCTTTTCCGGCCCCTGCTAAGTTTTAAACAGTCTGAAAGTCTCTTTTCTCAGTTGTTTGATCTGTTTATGGGGTAGCTTGTCTGGCTTTTAGTCTGAAATTGTGATTGTCTGAATTAAACATGAAATGATCCCAAATGAGAAATGCATTCTCTATTTAAGAAGACCCACTGTTTGTGCTTCCTTCCTTTAACCATCCATCGAGGAGCTTAAATAAGACATCCTCCCCTCCCCTCTCTCTGTTTCCAGGTTATCTTTAGTCAGACAGCTTACCATTTACCCAAATGTCTGACTCCTTTAGAAGCCCTGCAGGGAGCCTCTGCCTACCAGATGTGTTTGATCCTGCTCTCAGGGAGGTGAGAGGGGGACACCTTCACCAGTTCACGGCTTCGCAGGACCTGGGTGATGGCAAACATTCATCAGAAGCCAAATGAATGGTATCCCCCCACCCTCCTTCCTCACCACTTGCTTTTCTGCAGAGGAGTGAGTAGTTACTGATGTGCATTATCTCACTAGACATTTATATGCTTGAGGTCACTTCTGAGGTCTCTAAGTGTGCCTGTGTTATCCCAAGGGCAGGGATGGATGCATCAGTACAGATTCCCTCTTCCAGCATTACTCTACTCCTGTTGCAGTTGGGTTTTGTGTGTTTTTCAGCTTTCCACAGCATGGAGGGAAGGTAAAATGCTCTTGCTTTACAAGTGACTGCCTTGTCTCTTTCCAGTTAGAGTGAGGTGCGTTGCTGATTTTAGTCATCTGAGATGTCTGCATGCTGTCCCAATTCCTCCCCAGGGTAATTGTTTCCTAACACCATCTCTGAATATCTTGAGATCGCTCTTGTAGAAATCTCTCTGCTGCATGGATATGGTTGCTAACCTCCTCAGGGCACTGGCGTTGCTGAATTGTAAGGGACTGAGTCCTGCTGCGTTTCGTTTCAGTTCTGCTTCCAGGAGAACGTAAGTGTGCTTGTCACAAGTGACCTGTTGTAAAATGCCAGCATGCTTTGAAGAAAAAACTTGTACTGCTAGGTTCAAGCTCTGTTCCTTTTGTCTTAGCTGCTCCTGCTTACCACTTAGGCTCAAGAGCAACTCAGATGCGAAGAAGCATCTTCGTGGCTTTATTTCTCTTTGTTGTAAGCTGCTGGTTATACAAAGGCCAGCACTGACGACGAGGGTCTGTATGTGTCATGGGTTTAGTGGCAAGGATCTTTGTTCCTGTGTTGGTCCCTCATTGCTGCCATGGGAGAAGGAGCTGGATTCCCCCTGCTTGGGTGATCATATGGGTTGTCCAGTGTGGCCCTGCCTGGAGGTCTGAGTTGAGGAGCTCCATGTGCCACTTGTGCTAAGAGTACCAGCAGCTTATGGGTAAGAAAGGCTCAGCCTGGCTTTTTTTGACTTGTTTAATTAGCAGAGCTGGAGACTGTGAGCCAGATCTCTTGTAGAGTGAAGAGGATGTGACATACCTGGAGCTCACATGGCTGGTGGCCTGCAGGTAGAGCACAGTGAGGGACCTGATGTGAATTAGAAGGCAGTGTTACATATATAGATGGAATACCTATTTAGGACTTATATCCATTTTGTGCTCTCCCCTTCCCCCCATCAAGACATCCTGTGTGGCTTTCCTTCCCGGGGCTGTGATCCAGCTTGACTGACTGGTCTGAATTATTGTTGTTATTAATACTATTATCTTTGCCTGGGGTGCTGGAAAAGAGCTAGAAAATTAGCAGGCTGCTCCGTGATGTCATCGTTCCTCTGAACTGAACTTCTGTGCATTGGCAAGGGTTACGTCAAAGATGGCTGTGATCCCCTGTGTGCAGAGCAGAGGAGTGCTCAGGAGAAAGCATATTGGGGTAGAACATTCCCTCTCCTTTGCAGTGGCTTTCTCTGTATGTAGACCACAACTCTGCTGGGGTAGACATATGTCTTTAAGGATAATTGCCATCCATTTGCCTGTTTTAGATGCAAATCTTATGATTTTGCAGACTACAAAATCTTCATTGTTTTTTAATGTGTGATGAAACATGGCAGGAAGAAAAGAAGTCAATATTTCTGAAATATCTGGAAGTTGTGGATAGACAGTTCTCTGCAGGTTGGTTCAGCTCTTTGCCCCTGCTCCCAAATGGTCAGAGGAGCAGGGGTAGCAGGAAGGAGAGATCAAACCTTGCTAGCCCAAAGCTGCCTGCACCCACTAGTGCTCAGAGGACTTCTCTCTTCCTTACCACCGCAACCAGTTCTTGATGGAAATGTTGCTTGTTGAAGTGAAATTCTTCCCTAACAACAGAGGTTTGTGTTTCTGTGTCCTGTTGGGTTTTTTACTTTTTGGGCACCATTGTTTTATGAGGCCAACATAACGTACAGGTTTTTCCTATTCACTGCCTTGAGAGATTCACTTTCTTCCCTTTCTCAGCATCCTCTTAGCCTTCCAGTGCCATACCTGCATGTGATTCTTTCTCGGAAGTCTTTTCCATGTTACCTTACCTTAGGAAGTGCCCAAGAGAGGCACAGTCCTTTGAGCTTGTTCACAGCAGGTTTGAAAAGTAGCTCAGATGTTTTAGGCATCTACCTGCTTTTCATCATGCACTGTCCGTTATTGCCTCTATAACTCAGAGCTTCTTCAGCAGGCGGTAGGGTAGCCCAGCAGATTAAGGAGCACTCACAGTCCTTTCTGCCAGCAGAGTTGTAGGTTGGTAACATTCAGCCAAGAGACAGCAGTATCTAAATTCAACAGTTTGCAAAGTAAAAGGCTGTGCCCAGCCCTTAGGAATAGATTAAAAAACAACAGAGAGGCAAGGTAGTTGTCCTGATTTGTTGTGGTCAGGGCAGAATGAAATAACGCAGGAGGCTTTACAGCCTGGCAGGCTGCCTGTACTGGCTCTCCTGTGGTTGAGCCTGCAGCGTGCTGGGAGGGCAGCCAAAAAATATCCAAGAGAAAAGCTTTCAGCAAGCCCATGAGCTGGGGGCAACAGCTCCAAAAGCCTCCAAGTTCCGTTTTAAAAGTGATGAAGATGCTGCTATTGACTGTCACTGGGACTTGGTTACTGAGGAGATGCTGACCTAGGAGACAGCAAAAATGCTTTCAGCTGCTGCAAGCTGCAGGTGACCTCTGGCTTCGTAAGAGCCCCGAGTGAGGTGGCTGTATGGGTGGGTGCTAGGGCCCACTTGTGCAACACAGTTTGATGGCTCGTAGTCAAAATTACGCCAGTCTTACTGCTTTAAGCTAAAAGGGAGAGGAATGGAGAGACCAAATCATACCCTTTTCCCAGGAGGGGTGGCTGGAGAGAGATGAACAGACATCCTAAGGAAGCAAGTGATGGAACAGGAAATGGAGCCCAGACTTCCGGCATCCCAGAGCAGCCCGTCTGTTCATCCCAACCACACACCAGCCCTGGGAGAGATGGGCAGCTCATAGGTATTGCCCTCCTCCCATACCTGTGAGGTAGGGTGTATGCCGGTACCCTCAATGGGAAGATGAGGCAAAGAGGTTAAGTGGTTGGCCCAAGGCCACCCATGAAGCATGTGGCAGCATTTTCTATTCTTTTCTTTGGCTTCCAAAGCAGTCTTGCAATTTATCTGATAAACGTACACAGCCTGAAAAAATACTACTCTCGTATTCTGTCATTGTCTTCCTCAAAACCCATTTCCCATTTTATATGGGTTAAACAGGAAGAGGGATTCAATGTGACCCTACCTGAGGCAGGAGGTGACGTACAAGCTCTCTAATTTAGTCATTTGGGAGGAAACAGCTGGGCCTTCTAATGTGAGATGATTTTCTTTTTTTTTGATCTTCCTTTTTCATGCCGTATCCTCTTAATCTGTGCCTGCTCACGCAAAGGGAACTGGTCCCCAGTAACCACGGAGAAGAGCAGGATCATTAGAGGGGGCTGACAGCACCATGCGTCATTTGGCATTGTGAAGCTGAATGCTTTCTTGTAGCTAGAGCTGACACCTTCTCGCCTGGAGCGTGCCATGTAAATATTACATGAAGAAGGCAGGGAGCTGCACAGTAGCATACTGTTTGAAATTGATGGTGTCTGCTGCTTAATCAAGTCAAGTTAACGGAAAAAAAACCCCAACTCCCAGTAATTTCCCTGGGCCTTGGCTCACACCTCTAGAGAGAGGCTTCATTGAAAGTTTTATGGATAAGTTTGTACTTACTGTGTTTTTTAATCTAGTGCATTTCCCTTTGTCTTTACTATAAAAGCAGAAATACAGTCTCTAGGATCTCTCTGTTATCCTCTTCTAGGCAGGGACATCATCACATTTGGGGGGGAGGGGAAAGGCAAAAGGAAACCATGTGGATTTCTTCTCCTGAAAGGATTTTAAAGTGGAACATCTTGCAACCTAGTTGGAACCTTCTGACTTTAGCTTGCTCACTTAGTCTTTGCACCACCTTCTAGGTGAACAGATAATAACAATCTAGTCAGTCTTTCAAACTCACATTCACTAATGTCAGTAATACGGTATACTCATTGTATGTATTTATGAATATGGGGGTTTTTGAAATGCATAAGAGCCTTTATTAGAAAGCAAGGATGCTTTTGCACTAAAACATATGCAGACAGACCCGAAAGATGGCCTCTGCACTGGGCTGTGAAGACAAGCGATGACACACAGATACAGGCAGGTGGGAGCAGTGAGACAACATCAACTAGCTGAGCAGGTAATCGTCTGGACATAATGGTAACCCAAGCTACTGTCTGATGGTCATTTAGGCATCATTGCAAAGAATGGGCATGAAGAAGGATAATGTAGTAACACTTTAAATTGCCCTGGGGTGAAGGTAGAGCAGAGAGATATTCTATTCATTGTAGTACCTGTAAGTGCTTTAATGTGGTGGTGTTAACTGGTGCTCTCATGCTTAGTGTGACCTTTGTGACAATCGTAAAGATTTTCTTTTTGACTTTTATTGAGCTATTGATTTTGGCAAAGCTACTTCTTATTCCAGTTTTTGGAAGAGGAGCTCAATGTGTAGGTAACTAACCAAGTCCTTAGACTGGGAGCATTCTACTTCTGTGGACAGAATACACATCCCCAAATCTGTGTCTTCATCAGAATTTCACATATTGCACTAGTATGCTGCACTGTGTTCTTAATTGGTCTTAATAGTCACTGACTACTCTAGCACAGGATCTGGGTATACCATGACTTCACAATAAGGCTGTAATGCTGTATAGTAACATTCATTATTATAATGCAACTTCCTTAGTTTGCGATGGTTGACTCGTTGGGTGGAATAAAATATTCATAAACTTCAAGTGTCCATAAACACGTGTGGTCCCATACCTACTGTGTTTGAAACCTAACTGGCAATAATTATGTTTTGATACATTGCTGACACTGTTTCTGTGACCAATGGGGTGTGTTTTATTTTTCCTATAGACCACGCTAGCTAAACGCAGTGATGCACCAGGCTCCTATGCTCTCAGCAGTCAGCAGCATGATTTTATAGGCTTGATGCAAACTTGTTTTCAAGGAAAACATCCCTGCCTATGTTCATAGGGAGAAACATGCCAAACCTCTACTAACCATAGCTGTGTTTAAATGGGAGCTCCACGCTGCCATTTTGTCTCCTTTGCAGAAGTCTTCCATAACTGCCCCTGAAATACTGGAAGCATGGTTCTCACTGTCCAGGACATGCCTATAAATGCAAACTTTAATGTAGGAAGTTCATTAGTTCAAACCTTTCTGTATGATTTATGTCCAGTGTGATACACACAAGACATTATGTAGTGTGGTGTGGTAGAAGAGCTTGCGTGTCCTCTTTACTGGTGATATGGCCTTGGATCGTTTGTTTAACCTCTCTGGATCTCAGTGTGCTCTGCTGCAAAGTCAACAGGATTTACTCACCTTTTATAAAGTGTAAAGATGCATGTGTTACTTAAGAGTTGACTGCTAGCGTAAGCTTTGAGACCCCTGAGTTTGGGTCATATTGCTCTACCAGCAGGTCCACCCCTCAGAGCAGCAGTTGCAGAATGGCAAGGTCATGTTGTTGTCTGGAAGCGGGAGTCAGACCGTTGCTTCCCTAATAGCTTTCAGCAGACACGGTAATGAACGCAATGATATAAAAGCTACGTCCTCCTCTGAGGAAACGCGCGTTTAGGATGCCAGCCATGCTTGCTGGCTGTGAGCCTGTTTCTCTAGGGCTCTCCTTCCAATCTTGGAGTCCCAGGGTCTGTGGAGGTATTTGAGGTGAAGCATGGAGTATGGTCTTTCTGGGCGCAAGGCCTTTGGCAGTAGGCTATTAACTGCTGCTGTCTGATCTCTCTCCGGTGTGTCTGGGTTCCCTGTCAGGAAAGCTCACCGGCAGAGGTTAAATCTTGCCAGGCATTCTTGTACCCTTGGGAGTTTGATGCAACAGAGAGCATCTGAATTACCATTTTCCTAACTCTGTGAAGATGAGATTTCTAACTGCTCCCTCAGCATGCCATGAGATTTTCCTACTCTTTGGCTCAGGCTGTTCTATTATTATTTATAAATTAACCCATGCATGTGTTTTTTGTGGGTAGAAGGTAATCTCTGATTTTTTTCCCCTCTCCAGCAGGTGCAAGCCCATAGTAGACCCCTGTGACCCCAAGCAAAATACTCTGAAAATCAATTTTAAATGTTTTTCCATTCCCCTGCCCTGCGAGTGCTTTGCTGCACTGTCTCAGAGCTCAGTATATTTCCTTTGCCTGAAGATTTGGCACTGACACCTGCCTCATCTCAAGCAGCCTGAACTGAGGGACGGTTATTTGTGGGATAGATGCTACAAGAGGCAGCTGAGCTCCTGGTCTTCAGCAGAAGCAGGGCAGCTGGCACAGCCCCTGCTAGTGTGTAAGTGGGAGGCCTGCAGTTTCCCAGGGCTGTCACTCCAGCAACTTTCACCGGCATTAAAATCACTTAGAATTTAAAAACAAACAAACAAGGATATGTGAAGTATTTTCCTGGAAGAAAGCCACAGAGAGCAGATTAAGTGCATCTCCCTCCTCCCATCTCCCACACGTGTCACAGGAGGAAAGACTGGAGTTCAGCATTTTCCTAATTGGGATTAAAACAGGCTCTGGAGCTGGCTTCTGGGACGGGACAGCAGAAAGCCAGGAATAGGAGGAAAGCTCTGTGTGTGTGTGTGTGTGTGTGTGTGTTTTATAAATATATCAGGTGAAACTGTCAGAATCCCTGAACCAGCATTGGTGGTAATATCTCTATTAACAAAAGGGCTGCTTATTTTCTGTTAATAACAAGAGTTTAGAGCTTTTGGCTGAAGTAGAGAAGAATAAAAAGTGACTGATTCTAGAGGAACATCCATGCTGGTTTTCAACGTACCAAGGGGTAGCAATCCTGTATCTTCTGCATTTTACAAGCCCTGGACATCCTTAACAAGTTCTTTCCTTTCCCTGAATCCAGATAAGTTTTCCTTTAATGCTTCAGCAAAAGGTGTTTTATAAAGACAGCACAGGATATTTTACTCAAAGGGACTCCAGCGCAGTAGCCAGCCTCCAAAATACTCTCACTTGAGGCATACAGAAGAGTCTCCTGGCTGTTATTGCTCAAGAAGAGATTTTCTGTTTAATCTTTTGCTGCTGTCTTTGTGATTATAACAGTCTATGTCAAAACTCTGGACTGTTTTGGGGAAGCAGCTTTCCACCTGTTCCTGAGCTGGGCAGCTGTAACTTACATTTCATCCTTTAATACAGACATCACCAATCTGTAAAGATGAGTATAAATAGTTTGGTTTAAACTAAAAATATTTTAAGTGCATTTGTCATGCGTAACAACCCTTTTGGAGATCGCAGTAGTCATGATCTGGGCAGAAGAATCCACCAGTCGGTCTTTAAACCTCCCTCTGTCCTCTTGGCATAAGGACCAGTGGCTTTTTGTATAGCAATGGCAATTTGCTAGTGGCACTGGAGAGTGACAGTGTGTACTGGTGTGCAAGAGGCACCACCATCTTGGAGGGAGTCTCCTTTTTTGAAAGAACTGAGGCTCTGGCCCAAGTGAGCGGGATCTGAGGACATACATCCTGGGGATGGGAGCAAGACATTGCTGCTCAGACCCTTGGCGTCACTGCTGAAGGTGTTGGCCAAATTGCTTGGTTGTGGCAGTGTTGGGTTTTCTACTGGTCCTTTCAGCTGTGAGTAATGCTGTGTATCTGTGTACCCTGGTGTTGGCCAGGATGAACATTGGGATTACTGTTTTACATAATTCTTCTCTTCTTGTGTTGGGGGAGAGTGCAGGTGTTTGGGGTTTTGAGGTGAGTCTTCGTCTGTGTGTGCATGCATGTGTTTTGCTTCTGTTTTAACTTCTGTGTTGCTCTGCATTTGAGCAAGAAGAGGGCATGGTCACAGAAATAGGGTGGAAAGCAGAGGTGTGCAAAGGATCTTTAGGTCCCATTGGAGATGATGCCACAGTCCTGGCCAGACCCTAAGAATAGACTTTTTTTATTTCATTTTTTTTCCCCTTCTTCTGACAAGCTCTAACCTTGCCCGCAGCATGGCGTTATTTCCCATTGTCTTAATTCTGGAGTTCTAGGTGATCTTCCAAATGTAGTAGGGCTGGACTGGAGTGCATCTTGTGGGCAGTCACCAAGGCCTTCCACTGGGTTTTGAGGGTCTGTGGAAGGACTGAGAGTATAGCACCGATATGCTTACTTCAGCCTTTACACCTGAGGAGATGTGACGCAAAGCTTTCCCTGTGTGCTGAGGGCTTTGTGGGGCTCTACCCACTGTTATCATATAGCGATGCTAAGCCATCAGGGCTCTAACTGATCTGATAAGTAGAGTGAGATCGTTCTCTACCAGGCACTGGCATTTATGTGAGTCCAGGTGTCTTTGTGTTGGGATCTTGTTTGTGAGGAGCTGAAACTTCTTGGCTGTTGTCTTGCTGTGTGTGAGAGGTGTTGGCTGGGTTATGATAAAGCCTTTCACTCAGACCGGGTGAGGGTGCAACTGGCCACGTGATTTGGATCACGGGGGACTTGAAAACATCCTAAGGAGTCAAATGAGGAAGTGATGCCCACTGTTTCTATTTGTAGAAAGAGACTTTAGTTAGTGCTAGCACAGGACTGACAGTCCAAACCTGATTGAATATATGTTACCCGCCAGCACCCTGTCCTGCCTGGTCCTTTATCAGTCTTCTGCATCTGGTTAACATGAGCCGTAGCAGATCTGGGTCAAACCCCTATTGCTGAAAGGCCAACATGTTGTCTTTACTGCATGTTGTGACAGAAAGGGTTAAACAGAAGGTGATGGTGGCTAATAGCTTTCTTTAGGCAGTAACATGGCAGTAAATGCTGAGATGACATGGGAAGCTCTTTAGTTGACGTCCTTGCGAGCCTCTCGGTGACATCAACCTCCTGGACCTTTTCCAGCCAAGTTTGGCCTTGCCCCAGAGACAATAGATGTTAATCTGTTGGCTTGTCAAAAAAACGTGTTAGTGGTTTTTTTACAGACCCATTTCCAACACTCAGATTTCTCCGCTAGTAAACACAGCATTATGTCATTGTTTTACCAGGAGCACCAAAGCCAACTTTGCAGTGCTGTCGTCACCAAACGTCCATTCGCTTTGGGGCTTTATCCGAGTTCCCAGGCTCTTTCTTCCCACTCTTGCATGTGTTCTGGTCTCTGTGTCCATCAAAAGCCTATGGATGCTTTATGGGAAACGTGTAGGGTCTAGCAGTTGCAGCTAACACTTTCCAACCTATTTGTCTTAGATGGGGCTTCTGTACTTGTTTAGCAAAGATGCCTTGGTTTGTAAAGCTTCATCTTCTTATGATTTTAGCCGAGACAAACTCTTGGATTCATGCATGCAAAACAAGGTGAAGGGATTTGCAGCCCAGCCTTGCTCCTAAATGGTAAAATAATAGCCAAGTCATAGCCAGGGGCAATACCCCGCCCATGCTAGCTCCTGTTTGTTTCAAAACACAATAGCTGAGTTCCTATTAAAAAGACTGGTTGTCAAATTGCTAACATAAATGAACTTCCTTAGCTTTCAGAAACAACACTCACCACAGATGAAATAAAGCCATTTATAATATTCTTGTAACTACTGTTCCTTGTTTTGCTTCTAGGCTTATTTCCAGCTGTCTCTGCAAAGGATATGAAAGTAAAGATTTATAAAGTTACCTTCAGTGGTTGGGAGCTAATCTGCTTAAAACAAGCAAGCCTCCCATCCCTAGCTCTAGTCAGTCTTTCTGGGGCTGGCAACAGTCTGATCCTTCTCATACTAAGACCCGTCTGAAATGATACCCCAAATCATCTGAAGTAGTCTAGAAGCAGAGGAGAGATGCTTGTTTGAATGCAGATCCTGAATTCTTCTGATACAGGCACAGGTAGATGATGGAGAGGAACAGGTTCAGCCTCTTGGCAGTGGTGCAGGAACTACGACATTCTTGGGCACGAGGTGGAATAAAATTATATGTTTTTTCTCCACTATGTAATTAAGCTGTGCAACACCTTGCTGAAAAGTGATATGAAGTCTGAAAGTACAAATGGTTCAAAAAAAGAATTGACAAATTTCTGGGGACAAGGCTGACTGCTATTAAACACAGCAGTCAAGATACGTGGTTGGGTCAGAAAGTCTGTAACCTACTGATTGCTAAAGACTAAGCACACTGTGTTCTCTGTTGCTATTAAGCAGTTACGATATAGTTTTGTTAAAAACAGACTGCTGAGCATAGATACAACTTCATTTTGGCCCAGTCTGGGCCTTCTGGTGCTTTCTCAGATGCCCTTTAACTGTATGGCACTATCTCAGGCTTCTGAGGATTGCTGCATGTTGCTAAGACTAGTGAGAGCTGTTGAGTCTTGACCAGATGAAGTTAGGAAGCACAGTGCATGCCGTGAGGAAGTGAGCATCCCATCGTCACTTCTGGCTCTCTCCACTGTTCCATACCCTTTGGTTTTTTGATCCTGTCGGGCATTTATGGGGTAGCGTCATACATCTGGGCCTTGGCAGATCACTTCGTGCTTCTCAGCCTTGGGTCAAGTAGCAATTTATTTTTGTAGAGATTGCATGTCTGGTATTACTGTTAATATATATTCAGGCTTTGTACTTATCTAATGCCTTTCATCCAAGGATCCCCCAACACTCTGCGCATCAGCATCTCTTCGCAAGGTAGGCAGATCGGACAGGGAAAGCATTGTGTTTGTAGCAGTATATCTCCTAGCAGAAGTGCCTTCTCGGAGCTGTCACAAGACTAGTAGAGCTGATGGAAAAAAAAATTTTCTTTTATGGCTGGAAGTACTGTGAGTGGGTCATGGGACTGTAGAACATAGACCTGGGACACACCGAGGTCATTAATGGTGTGCAAGCATATTGCATTCCCAGCCTTCAAGGTGGTTGGGTTGGCTTGATTGGAAGCTTCAGACTTCTTCTGATGGCTAATGACTTCCAGTGTAGACTTTTTTTAATTCACAAGCATCTTGTTTGTTCTCACACCGGTATTGTCCTTTTGCATAAACAGATCATTTCACTCTGTTCGGTTTGACTTCCTGTCCCACTTTTCTCCACTGTTTTACAGAGCGTGATCATGTCTCTTCTTAGCCTTCATTCTGCTGAGCTGCTCTAGCCTCCTCTTGTAGAAAAAGGCCACGCTCAAAGGTGCATAGCAAACGGGTTTCCCTGCCCCACACTTCTCACAGTCATTGCAGACTGAATACAAGCGAGCTGTGTAGCCCAGACATGGACAACAATTCAGTCTGGGCAACTTCAAGCACGTAGTGGGTTAATTTGCACTGCTGGGTACAGCCTTGCCCATGTTGGCAGGGGCCAGATGCAGCTGCCTGGGAATAAGTTTGACCTCAATGGAGTGATTTGCCAGAGGTAGTCAGGTGTGATTTGGAGGAGACGTGATCCTGGGTCTGCCCTGTCCCTGAGCTGTGCTGTGTCAGCATGAAGGAGGATGCTTGCTGGAGAGTAACTTGTGGTTCTTTCATGATTTCATTTTCTTCCCTTCAGGGAGTTTCAGAGCTAGTCCCAAAGCCTTGCAAGTGACACTCCACTTGCAAAAGCAGAGAAGAGAAAACGTGGCTGATTATGTTCCCACGTTAGCCTTAATGAGGGTAATTTTAAGCAGATGGTGTCTCTTTAATGTTCTGAAAGCACAGATAAACTAGTTTTCAGCAGGTCTCAGGGATGGAGTGGGAGAGATGAAGGGCATCATTTTAGCGGGTAGCAACTTGCCTGATGAGATGCTTGGCAGGCTTGCTAGAGTGCTTGGGTGAAGCCCTCTCATTTGGGCAACCTCTGTGCGTCCTGCTTGGGTGAGAGGAGGGGTGGCTGGCGGTTCCTGTCTGAGCTTCAACAACAGTAAATAATTCCACGTTGACATTGTGGAAGCATGCTGTTTCTGTGAAGGGAGGACAAGGGGGGAGCCAAACATAACAAGAGTTTCTCAGTGCTTGAGGAAGAAAGCCAGGGTCACATTTGGAGCTTGTCGTGTTGGCAGACACAGAAATGACGTGCCACATCACATGTGTGTTGCTGGAGATAGCTGGGGTGATTATCAGCAAGCGTCTTTGTGGGTTGGTTTACGATGCTGATGATCTGAAACTGATGCTGGGATGTTTCAGACAAACACTTTCTTTTTTCAGCTTCCACATCTGCTCCTTTTTTAATGTTTTTGGCATTTGTCTTTGGGGTAAGGAAGAGGCCATAGCAACCCCTGGTATTTCAATCCCCGTGAGTTCAAGTTGTGTGGTTATAGATCTGCTGCCATTAAAATCAGCATCGCTTGAAGTTGTCCACTTTACAAAGCTGGGTGCTGACTCTGCTCCAAAGTACTGAGTTCCTTGTCCAAAGCAGTACTTGACCCTGGCTGTTTGGCCAGCTATCCTCCTAGCTGGTGCCTTTCCATCCTTCTTTCTAGCTGGTGCCTTTCCATCCTTCTTTGCTGGGAAACAATCCCAGGACGTGACATGAAGATTGTTCAATGTCTTCACTGGCATGCTCAGTACCAGTTTTTACCCATCTTGTAGGACTAATTTGTTATCAGTGAACTAAGAATCATAGAATCATAGAATGGTTTGCGTTGGAAGGGACCTTAAAGATCATCTAATTCCAACCCCCTTGCCATGGACAGGTACACCTTCCACTAGACCAGGTTGCTCAAAGCCCCATCCAACCTGACGTTGAACGCTTGCAGGCATGGGGCATCCACAACCTGTTCCAGTGCCTCACCAGACTCACAGTGAAGAACTTCTTCCTTATATCAAATCTAAATCTGCCCTCTTTCAGTTTAAAACCATTACTCCTCCTCCTATCACTTCATGCCCTTGTAAAAAGTCCCTCTCCAGCTTTCCTGTAGGCCCGCTTTTCATACTGGAAGGCTGCAATAAGGCTCTCCCTGGAGCCTTCTCTTCTCCAGGCTGAACAACCCCAACTCCCTCAGCCTGTCCTCATAGGAGAGGTACTCCAGCCCTCTGATCATCATCGTGACCCTCCTCTGGACTTGCTCCAACAGATCCATGTGCTTCTTATGTTGGAGGCACCAGAGCTGGACGCAGTACTGCAGGTAGGGTTTCATGAGAGGGGAATAGAGGGGGAGAATCACCTCCCTTGACCTGCTGGCCACGCTTGTTTTGATGCAGCCCAGGATATGGTTGGCTTTCTGGGCTGCAAACACACATTACCGGGTCATGTTGTGCTCTCATCAACCAAAGAAAGCTTTGAGATGGCTGCAGCTTATGTCATCAAAGCAGTCTGAGACTCATTTTCCCTTCAGATTGTCTTAGAGGGTGATTTCTTTGGGAGTCTCGGGGGGAACACAATGCCTTATGTTTTAAGGCGGTAGTTTTCACACTGACACTTGTGGCCTGTTTCAGAAGTGCTGGTAAAAGTAATAACTGGCAGTAGGTTTGCCTTTCTTAGGCTTAAATTCACTCTTCAGTGGATGAAAAATGTGCAGAGACTGCTTGTTAAAATTATATTTGATATCTTTGCACTTCTCCACAAGTGTCAGTGAAACTACAGAAGCACCTTGGAGCGTGTGCTTACTGTGAAAGAGGTAGCAATAGGTAGCAGTGTGGGGGATCGTGAGGAAAACCCTTACAAGTCTTTAATGTAGTTTACTAAAAGTAAAACCAGAAGGTTGCAAGCCATCTTTCTGGATGGAGCAAGATGTTTGTGCTGGGATAGTGATGGTTGTTCGGTGGCAGCTCCATTGTAAAGCTTCTGTGTAAAGGGTTCGTGTGTAGAGAGGCTAAAAAAATGCGTGGTGGGGAGGAACCAGGGCTGACTACTAGCGAGAGCGCAGTGATACTTTGTGCTTCCAGCTAGCTGCTTCTCCGAGACTTGTAAAAACCTCATACACAGCTGGTGAAACCTCTGTACAGCCCTGCAAGGAAAATGATACAGGTCTGCCTTAGCTGGTTTTTTTTGCCTGGAAGATGGGAGACCTGGCATGACTTGCCTGTTGTCGCTGAGTAGGTTAGTGGTGAAATTCGGAAAGAGTGTCCCTGAGAGACTGGATTTGGGGTTTGTTTGGGGTTTTGGGAGGCCTGTCTGAGACTGTTTTCTCAGGAGGTGGCAAATACCTGTGTGTTGGAAACTGGACTGTTCCCGGGAGTGTTTGAGCTGCCCACCCCAACATCCCTTCTGCTAGTCTTGGCCAGTATCAGGTGTGACCCTGGTTTTCCACCCCTGCTGTAACCGCCCAAGTATGTTCTGGGGCGAGGACAAGGATTATCCTTAGTACTCTCAGGTTATTGCTGAACACGTGAAGGAACACACCATTTTTGCTGCTAGCCTGAGGGACTGGGGCCAGAACTCCCAACTGACCAGTCAGGAGACAAGAAGACATCTCCCGGGCAGTCGCACAGTTGGGACTTTTCAGTGTAAAATGAGCCATGTTGTATCAGATGCAATTACAAGCACCTGGGTCGACCAGCTGATGCCCAGCTCCCTCTCCAGCCACCCCAGAGATGTTGTGCCCATGCAGGTATGGAAACAAAGTGTAAAGCAGTAAGGCAGAACAGCATTAATGATAACGTGCCTGAGGTACTGGGCCCGTTTCCTGAGGCCATGTTACCTCCTTGGCAGATGGGGATTAGCAGGAGGAGTTGGGTTGGGGGGATTGCCAACAGCTGTCACTTATTTTAGAAAAAGAGAGGCTCACTCAGCAGTGTAACTCTGGCTATGAAACACTTACTAAGCTTGTTGTTACTGTAATACTTAAAGATTATACAAAGGGGGTTAAAATTAAGAACACTTATGCAAAACTGCTCCCTCTGCAGTCTTCTCCCAGGTGATTTTTCAATAATTGGTTAGTTGTCTTGCACTGGGAGTGTGCAGCTGAGGAAAAAAATGAATCAACTCTTGCCAATTAACTCTGCCATATCTGGATTCCTGCTTGTGTCCATGGGGGTTTGCTGGGCAGAGGAATTGAGGTTCCTTATGCTTGAGCAGTGAGCTGTGATAGTGATTTTGACTCCACACGCTCGACACTGATCTTGCAAAGAGATGCTATTGCCAAAATTACAGGGGCGGGATTTGGTCTCCCTTTGATCTCAGTTTAAATCACATGGGCAATTTACTGCAACTTGGTAAGTAATAGTGCATGAGTACTGGGGTGCTCACTCTGCCTGCAAACTCATAGTCTGCTCAAATGCATAGTAGAGCAAACTTGCTTTCTTTGCAGCTAAACTAAGTCAGATTGTCTTGCAGTGCAGGTCAAGATTTATGCAAAGTATCCATGAATTAACTAATGCATGTAATAAGGTTAATCATAGCACTTTGGTAATGTATGTGATCAATCTGTTGCATGATTTAGTGAGCCATCTGAAATGGCTTCAGGGATGGGGAGCTTTTGGTTGCATCTCTTTGGTGTGGTTTGGTGTTTGTTCAACATTAAATGATTCATATGGTGAACTGAGGGTGAATCAAAGGTCTCTTTTGCAATTCCCGTTGCTTCACTGGGTTTCCTTGGGAAGATCTTTTTAATTTGTGCCCTGGTTTAATCGATCTTTGTAAAGAAACATGCTAATGATGATTCTGGCCTGGAGTGCTATGGATTTGCCAGCAGAAGAGTCTGTTATCACAACTTGAGATGCCTCTCTCTCTCAAATTACAACTAATTTGATTTATTTTGAGTGTGTTTTGTATTTCAACAATCTGTGGTTTTGTTGCCCTGTGTTTGTTGCTGTCGTCTTAGACTGTAAGAGCTTTCCTTCATGCTGGAAGAAGGAGGAACAGAATATAAATACTATTATCATTACTGGTGCTGAAAATAGGCTAAACTTCCAACACACCAAATGTCTTTTTCAGTCTTATTTAGAGATATAGTAATATTCCAAAGGATGCTCTAAAACTCCTTTTCTCTAGTGAAATATGTTTTTAGCTCACTAGAAATGTGATTTTCTAATAAACATGAATTTTTAAATTGGAATCCAGCTGCATGCTTAGCATTCCCCAAGTAGCACAAACTGATGCTGATAAAAATGACATGGGCTGTCCGGTGCTGGGAGAGAGGTATACATGTAGGGGGCAAGAAACTAAAGTCTCTGGAGCAAGTGTTCCACAAATTTTTGCATAACGCACTGGCTCAGTTTCTCCTGGGCTCTCAGCTGGCCCTGCAGCTGTGATGGCTCCTTCGGCACATCCCGACTCCTCGGCAGCTCAGCTGTCAGTGGACAGCACTGAGGCAGAGAAAAGCCCTTTGCTGGCTCTGTGAGTGTAGGGGGCTGTCCCAGCAACAAAATTCAGTTTATTTTTATTTCTGGAGACTGGCTGGATAGAGTTCTGCTCCATACAGTGCTAAATTAGAGGATGAAACTGCGGCTGAGGTAGGGGGTGTATGTGTCTCTCCTGCTCCCTGTGAGGAAGACTGCAGAGAGTAGTGGCCTTGTCTTCCCACCGTTCCTCTAAGGGCAGGATGAATGTTGTTCACACACAGGCATTACCTTCCTCTGCCTCCCCCACTGGCTCGGCTGGCATGTGTTTATTCTGGTCCCAGCTTCTCTCCACTCTCTGGAGCTCACTGGAGAAAGGACGAGTAGAGCATAGGAGGCCAGTGTCACTGGGACAGGAACCTGGGCTGGCTTTTGGGCTGCCCTCAGTCTGGGTCTGTTTCTGCAGCATCCTTAAGTGGGATAGAAAGGTTTTTTTGAAGATGAAAGCAAGCAAGTTTTGGAAGCTGCTCTGCAGTGAGGCAAAGACAAGGGCAAAGAAGAAGGTATCAAATGCATGTGGGTAGAAATGTGTCCAAAATTCTGCTAGCGGGGCTAGAGACAGCTACAGTCTTAGCCATCTCTAGGCATATCCAAAGCTTGCTGGTTGTTAGTAGAGCTCAGGTGGGCTGGTGAACAGAGTGCAGGAGAGAGGATCTTGGTCTGAGCCACAAAGCCATAACAGCCCTCCCCTCTGTAGGGCAGTTAATGCACCTAGCAAGGGCCCCTTACGCTGCAGCACCAAAGCCATGGCTGTGAAGGATCTCTGCAGTTTCATGGATGTAGGCTGTTTCCTTTGTCCCAGTCCTCCTTGACTCATTTCAGACATTTCTCTGACCTGGGGAGGATTGCTCCAAGGGTCCTGACTTCAGCCACTGTGCTTCTCATGCACTTTAACCCCTTAATTTTGTTGTTCTAGTTCAACCTCAATTAAACTTCCATTTCTCTTGAGTGGGGGTGCTTGGGAAGGTGTATGTCCCTGTCCTTTCACACGTGTTGCTGGTATGAGTGACTTCAAGTTGTTGCTGCATATACAGGAGCATGGTATATGTCCCTTCTCTAATACCCCACGCAGCTCCTGCCAGAGGACCAGATGGGTCTGGGTCCCAGAGCCAGTCAGGCTCCTGCTGTGTAGGGTGACAGTGTCGCTGAGCTGGGGCAGCTGCCACTGAAAGCAGCCCTGGTCCTCTTCCCTGCACCCTCTTTGTCTTGACACTTCTCTGAGACTGTGGTTAGCCTATTCAGGGAGCAAAAAAAGTCCCAAATTATTTCCTTCTTTGGAAGAGAAGCTTTTCTGTTGGTCAGTGGAAGCCTGGGGCTGTGCTCAGGGATGCTATCCTGTGCTGGGGGTAAAGTGTCATCACTTCCAGCTGCTCCTGGCCAGAGGTCACATCTTCCCGCAGATCCGATCCCTGACACCCTCCCTTCTCCCAAAACAGCAAGGGTTAACTAAAGCCCATTTCCTAGTAGGATTTTTCTCATCTGGATTTTCAAGGGATGGCACACCTGGTCCTTCTGGCAGATGGGAGGTGGTGGTAACCGCTGGAGGGAAAGGGCAGTGACGGCAATGGCGAGCAGTGGCCAGCTGCCTCCTACATCTGCTCAGCTGCAGCTCGAAGCACGTCTGACCGCAGCCGGGCAGCAGTTGCGCCTCTGACTAGCCAGTCTCCGTGACACAGACGATGTTCAAAGCGCCTTTGCATATAGGAAGTAGTTTAATCATGGTTTTGTTCCCTGTTTCAGCAAATCTGACCAGAGTCTGCATTGTTAAGTGTAAATGTCACACACACAAATATAATAACATCTGGTTTAAAGTGAAAGGGTGAGGAAATGTGTGTTATGGTTAAAATAAAATCTGCATCCTGAAGTCACTCCTCCACAGCTAGGTTTTGTTTAGATAGATTGAATGTAACCTGTAATATCAAGACTCAGCTTGTACGTGGAGAATTAGAGCAAAGGCTGAGTGTTTGCCATAGCCCTGAACTTTCTGCCCGGGTCATAAATGTTTTGGAGACATTTTTCCTGTCTCCGAACATCCTTTTAGCAAGTTCTCCTCCACAATTCACTACCCCTTACTCTGGTGTGCAGCCTGGTGGGGATATCCTCATTGACTTCAGGTTATGATTTATACCGTTAGGATAAATTGAATCTCAGCCCATCTTGATTGGGCCCATTTATCAAGAAAAAAGAGCTCCGAACTGCAGGCAGCTGTAGAGAGCTGCCCATCCCAGCATGTGTGGCCAGCTGCCTCTCGAGGAATTCGGTGCCGTATATGTGTAGCTGGGTCATCCTCCAGCTTTTCCTGTTGCTGTAGTGCAGTGCAAAGGAGCATACAAATATATTTGCTGTAGATAGCTGCGATGCTCACAAAACCCTGTCGTGTTATTGGCAGCTTTCAAAACTGTGTCCTTGCTCCAGATTTTTGGCCATCTCTGTCTTTGGGGGGAGTGGAGAGAGTTTTTGATTGTGTGTGTTGTACGACAGTAGATATGTTGTCACGCTGTGCGAAGGTTTAATGTCATTTTCATAATGGCCTAGAAATTTTAACTTTTAAAACTAAAATGGGAAACAAATGAACTTCCTTTTTATGCCTTTAGGACAAGAAAGTTTGGGGAGCTTGTATCTTTCTTATTAGAAACCACTTGGTATTACTTTAAAAGCGTGTACACCAATTACATGTTTATCATTTAGATAGAAGTCTTGCAGTACCCTGGAGGCCTCTTTTAAACTCAGCATTAGCTTGAAAACACAATATATGAAGCCCTATCAATGCAGCCTATCAGGATAACTAAATATTATGCATGGAGCAAAATATTTCCCTTTCTTTATGAAAATAAGTGTTCTCTGCAGTGTTACGCTTCAAGCGTGTTGTTCAAAAGATGTGATCAAGACATCAAAGAGAGGAAAATTATTAAGATAGCAGAAACTGAACCAGCTGCCTCTCCTTTGGTAATTAAGAGACAATGTCATGCATTGCCCTGCTGAAATTGCAAACTTTCTTTCCCCCCCACCCTGCTCCGAGAGCTGTGTTCTGAAGTGGGAGTCATTTTACCACTTTTAAAATGAGCTGTTTAATTTTACGGTCAGAATAAGACTTAGCAAGAAGCAACAATAAACTTCAGCACTGTGCTATAATATGGCTCATTAGTCCTCAGACCAATTTAAAGGGTCAATACTATTTTCTCCTCTGTTTTGGATGGGAGGACATGACAAGTTGATGGGTGCCCTCGGTCCATCTGACCTGGCTGAGGTGTGCACGCAGGTTTGTTCCACTGGACGGTCTGAGGGGAAGGTTTCCCTAGTGCCAGAAATATGATTGCACATCTTACATGGGCATCCTCACAAACTCCCTGGTTAGGAGGGGTGAAAGCAGTCAGAGGCTCTGGCCCACTCCGTGGTGGTACGCTGTGCAGCCACAGTGCAAAGGTGTCTGTTCGAGAGCAGCTTCTTTGTAAATTAGCATCTTCTGAGTTGCACTTGCTACATACCCCATAGCTGTGGTCAAGAGGCAAGATAGGAAAGTAAATGCAAGCCCTGCGTGGGCAGTAATTCAGTACATCTGTCAAATTTGGGGGTCCCTGCCTTGGCACATCTCTGGGGTGACCTGAAGCAGCTCTTGGGACTCTCACATGTCTGACTTAATGAGTGTTGAGCATTAAAAATCGTCAGAAAAGATGAGAAAAGACTGACTGCCTTCAGTTTTGTTCTTGGCAAAGAAAGTGGCTCTTGGCTGTGACAGCACTTTGTGTAGGTGTGTCTGAGCTGGCTGTAGCCCTGGGTTTGTGTAGCTGGGACAGCACAGATCTTGGTGTATTTACTTAATTTCTCACCTGGATGTTGCAGTTTGCACTGCAGTATCTACCCTGCCCCTTCAAGGCCAGCTTGGGCCTGCCTGTCTCAGAGCTGGTTGGGGGCTGCCTGTCCCCATGTGGTGTCATTAAGGTGTTATGGTCCTCCTGTCTCTGGGATTCACAAGCTGGTCTGCAGAAGCAGACTTCCGTGCTCCAAGGCTGCAGTTGAGCAGGCGACCCGAAATACACTGGCTTTTCCTTCTCAGGAAGGTCTGCTGTGGGCACGTGAAACTGGCTCCAAACCAACCTCTTTGGTTTGTTAATGTTCCCCTTTAAGATAAGAAGCAGCAGCATCTCCTCCAGGCAGCAAGAAGAACAACCTGAGGATGAGTTTGCGTGGAAGGGCTTATCTCCTTTGAAATTTCACTCCCTTGAACTGAGGGATGTTTGAACTGGGGTTTCAACAAGAGCAGTGTCTGAGGGGAAAAAGCTATGGTGAAACATATCTCATAGTGACTTGCATGTCAGGAGGCATGGCTTCTGTCCTCACCCTTGCTGCAGACTGTCGTGTGACTGTTGTCAAATCACTTGTGGTCTGATTTTTTTTTCTTTTATTTTTTTTTTCTTCTTTCTTGTTTAAATCAGTTGCAAAATTCATTAATGAAGGCCATGGTGGCCGCTGGCGTGTGTTAGCCTGATGCAAGCTACTGCCTTTTCCTTGTCTTTTCCCTACTTCAGTTTTGGGGGATATGGTGGTGTTTTTCCATCTTTGTCAGATGCTTTCAGCTTAGCGAATGGAAGGTGCCTTCCTAGGGTCATACAAGTGATGTGTGCAGTCACAAGGAGACAGTACTTGCAGGTTTAGATTTGATCCCTGCCCAGCTGTCCTTGAATAGGGATGTAACAGCAGTGACACCAGGTTTCTGGAGCCACATGTTACAGCAGCCTTGGGGTTTGCTAGATATAATGTATATTCTGGGGTAAGACTATACCTCCTTTTTGCAGAGTGGTCAGACCTGTGCTCTTCCCGCTGCTATCAGCTGAAGTTTCAGATAAGGGAGAAGGTCAAAACCACCATGTAAAAACTACTTTTAAAAATTACTCCATCAGGCAAGATGTGTCTGGAAATATAGAAACTATTGCATCTGCTGTTTGTGGCAGGTCGTTAATTTATTCCTGGAAAAGTTCCTCTTTGTGTTTTCTTCTCCAAAATTGCTTTCCGCTTTTGTGCAAAGGCACGGTATTACTCCATCATCTGTCACAGAGACACATTGCATCAGAGCTGGCATAATATTGTATGATGTGCTTTGAGTCTAGCCCCGGCCAAGCCTCACAGGTCAGACAATGTCAGGAAGGAGAGAAGATGACACCGTTAGCTGTTTAAAAATCTGATTAAGGGGGGGAGATAGATCAAAAGAAAAATTTGAGTGGGAGCTGAGGCTGCTTGGGGGAGCTAGAAATTTCGCTTCTTTAATCAAAATTACAGCTTGCCCGGGGCACAGTCTAGAAGTGATGTTTGGTGCCATCTTGCTGTGTTTTTGGGGCTGAGCCGTAGCCCCAGATCCACCAAGCTTTGATAATGGAGAGAGGTGCCTGGGAGTAGAGCGTGCTCAGCACTTTGCAGGATGAGAGCTTTTTGGCAGCTTGTGTGAAATAAGGTCAGAGCTTAGGGACACGAGTGATGGGTGGTGGACAGCTTGAACAAGGGGGAGCAAGCTTTTCTCTTTCTCTTCACAGTCATTCCCTCCCCCAATGCTTTTCTCCACCTGTAATTTTGTCATTACGTGCAAATTGGTCACAGTGACACGTACTTATCAAAAACCGCCATTGTGCATAACATAGTCCCCAAATTGTCCTTAATTCCTGTTGTGAGAGCGCTACCGTCTGCAGTTAAAACCACCAGAGCTAAAAAATGTGCATTTCTAAATTTTGTTTTAGTGAAAAAACACAAACTGAAGAACTGCCATTGTAGTTCATTTTCAATCAACACTAATACCTTAAAAAAGGATGTTTTTCCTGCTGAAAGACAGGTGGAAAACAGCTTTTATTTGAATCTACGTTCTCTGGAATAAAATATTGCATCTTGTGCAGAAACTAAAAGCACTGTTGAAAAATACTGAATGCAACAAATAAGTCATTTTATTTAGTTAAAAAAATATTTTGGAAGGAAATCACTCCCAGTTTTGATCGGCCTTGCCATAGAAAAGAAGAAATTATCTCTATGTGTAACATAAAAGGGAGCTTAACCAACGGCCAAAATAACCAAGCCAAGGGAACATCCAGTGTTTAGAACAAGCAACCCAAGCTTTAAGTTTCTCTCTGATCTCCTCCATTAAAATTCACTCTTGGACGCTATTTGATAGGCAATCCTCCTGTCTCCTTGGATAAAAGAGAAATTTAGCTGAAAGTAAGGTCTGCGTTGGACACCCTGGCTTTGTGGCCATGCGGAAGGGGTCTGCAATGGCAGGAGGTGGCACCATGTCCTGCTGAAGCCGTTCAGCTCCTGCCAAGCAGCAGGGGACATGCCACCACCCACCAGTGCCCCCCTCCCGCTCTCTGGCTCACGTGCCCCACATTGCTGCCTCCTGCCTTATCGGGATGAAGGTGACAAGGGCACAGAGTGCTGATACCCACAGGGTGAGAAGGTGTCTCTGATGGTTTCTAATTCCAGGCGTTTCAGCTCAGAGCTACTGCAAACCCTTTGTGCTCTGAGCTGTAGCAGCGGCAGCAAGCAGCGTCCCGGCTGTATAACCATCTTGTAACTCTGTAGTGACCGTGCTGGCTTTTGGGAAACCAGCCACAGTCTGAGCAGGGCTCCCAAGTGGCTCCCTCAGGGTGTCCTTGCTCCTGGTGTTCATGGAGGTAGTTTCTGTGGGCGATGCTGGGGTTGGAATCTCCTGCTCTGCCATGGATGCCCTTTCTCAGCAGTTTCTGATGTAGCATGAAACGACTCCTTGGTCTCTCTTAATCCCTGATGCGGCTTCTTCTGTTAAATCTCTCAGCACAAGTTAGTTGATTCCTTATACTGAATAATTTAAAGATATCTATCTTTAGCTCTCTTGGTAGGAACTTGGAAGTCTATCCAGAAGGGAACCCTTCTCTTCTCCTGGTGCTTGCAGGCTCCAACCTGCAAGCATGTCATACCCTGGGTAGTACCCAACGCAGGGATATTTGGAAATACTCTGCTGCTGTGGGGAGTAGTCCTGGCAGGGGCAGCGTCTGCAGTAGGAGACTGAAATAGTGACCAGAGAAGGGCTTGGACAGTGTGCTCCTATGTGTGATGTATGTGACTTGAGACAGCTGCAGACTGTTGGTACTTGTAGGTGGAGAGGGTTTAGAGATTTTGCACAAAGCCACCTGAATGGGCTGAAGGAGGAATCTGGCATATGGGTTCTAGGCGTGACTGCTGTCTGTGTGAAAAAAAACAAACGTGTTTTAAGTGCCTGTGATCAGAGGATCCTGTTCAGACCTGGTATCACGCTATTCACTTCAGCCTGGTTACTAATCCCAGCACTGAGTTTGACCCTTAAACTTTTTGTTTTTATCATGTGCTTTGATACGGTCGTAAAAATACTGACTGGCTGGCAGAGCTCCAGGGCTTGGCTTTATATTCTAGCAACTGTGAAACGAATGTGCTTAAAGCGGTTTTATGCTTCAGGATATTGTTTCCCCCCACACCCCCCCCGATTATTTTAAAGCTCATGTTCTCTGTTCTGGAGACATCTCTGTTGCCCTGCATCTTGTGCAGAGCAGGTTCGTCCCAGGATTGCCTTTGCCCTGGGCCTCAAACCTGGGTGTATGGAAACACAGGACTTCAGTGGAAATACTGCCTCAGGCTCCATGGGAGAGGAGATGGAGCAGGAGGTGGACTGGGACCTAGGAGGCCCTCCTTCCCCCGTGATGCTGAAGCCTGTGCTGCTTTCCCCGTCAGACGTGACTAGCGTTTGAACTTTCTGAAGCATTTGATACTGGGACATCCCGTCCCTGCTGGGCTGGGAGACCGTGTGTCTGTATGCCCGCACACGGAGGGAGACGAAAAGTGTTATAAGAGAAGATCCCTGTGCGTGACTGAGCTGCTGTCCCCCCATGCCAGGCGAGTGAACGGGCTTTTTATATCCGATAGGATTTGAGCGTGCCACAGAGAGGCTCTGGCGAGTTTATTCTGATGCTTGGAGGGGCAGTTTTGGTTGAGTGGGGTGCACTGCTATGCTGCTGCATTTCAGCAACATGCCTGCTTAATATAGGTCCATGTTAGTTTTATTTCAGTGTTATCTGAAAGGTTGTTAATTTAAATATAAATATGCCCTTGATACTTGCTTCACAAAGCTGTTCACCCTTCATTTCTGTGAATAAATGTCCTCTGACTCCTGAATTTTAATCTCTGCTCTAAGGCGCCCCTAGAATGCGTTTTACCTGGGTTTGACTAGACCTGCCCTTATGGTCCTGCTTCCATGTGGGCTGGAGAGCAGTTCAGTCTGCTGGATACTGCATCCAGATTATGCCTCCAGTTGCTGCTAGAGAAACGCAGGGAACATACTTTCTGTTTACTTTGTATAGGGAAATTACAGCTACTGCTCTTCCTCATTCCTGCCGAAGGGCAACTTCTTCATTGCAGAGGGACATTGCACCCCATAAGAGCCTACTTGCCTATGTTGAAGTGGATGGACAGGACATACTACTCCTTGAAGGCAAGTACGCAAAGAGAGCATCTTTTCTAGGCCAAGGTAGAACGTTGTAGTTGAGTCAGATGTTATTAACCTTGTGAATACATCATGCCCTATGGTAAGCAGCTCCCCAGCACACTCCTGGTAGCCTTCTGCTTGTTCTGCTGCCCAGCCTCAGCACGAGGAGCTGAGCTGGAGACCTCGGTCCTGGTGCTTCACATGGCAGTGTATAAACAGCTGCTGGGCAGGGACTGCACCCTGTTGGATTCTGCCTGTGGTGTCTAATTTGTTTCAAGCGCTGCTAATAATTAGGCAAATAAAATGATTAGTTAGAAAAGGAATTCAGTTTATTGGGAGCATATTCCAGGAGGGGTTTATAGCTCTGAAATACTATCTTGCCAATCAAGTAAGTACTGTGAAGAGGATCACAGTAGCCAGCTTGGCAGTCAGCAGGAGAGTGCTGCCTGCAGCCCAAGGCTGGAAATAAACTTGCTATGGAAATGCACTGTTTTATAGCCATGTTGCTTTTTTTTCCTGGAAAAAAAATCTTGCCTCCAAAACATTTTTTTTCTTCTGTCTTGTGCCTGACACTATCAAGTTTACCTGCCCCAGCTGTGTGTGCCGATGCTGGCATTCCTGAGGGATGTTTGCACGTGAATTCCCTCTCCGTTTCACCTCGTTTCATGGGTCTTTAAGACCTAAGCACAAGCTTTTCCTGAAGTGTTTTTCTTCCCTTCTTGGAAAAGCTTCTCCCACCCCCCTCACCTCCAGATGCCATCCCCTCGGCTTTGAGCCAATGACATGGTTGTATTGGTTCTTGGAGCGGAGCTTCCAAACATGACTCCATTTCAGTGGTGTAGCTTCAATTCAGTTTTCCTCTAGAAATGCTATGGCTCTTTTTAAGGCCATGTTCTCATGTCTGGGAAACAACTCTCTAATGTTTCACAGTTATTGTTCAGACTGGGTCTCTCATGGTCTCCATCTTCACATCCATCCCACTGGCATCAATGGCCCTTGGCCCTATGCTCATTTGAGGGTAGGAGTTAAAGTCTAGATGCTCTTTGGGTTGGTCTGAGTCCTACCTGTTTTTGTGGTGAGGAATTCGGTAAGGTTGCTGGAGCTGTGACAGATATCCAAGCCCATTTGCACAGTTCCTTCTGGGGAAAAGATGGTTTCTTGGCAGCTGGGAAAATCACAAGAACATAGAGTTGGAAGAGAATTTCAGCTCATGTCAACCTAAATACAGTGAAAGGTGTACATTTTCCATTGTTACCATGTTTGTTGCTTGCTAGTACCCAACAAAGGCAGGGAGAATGAGACCTGCATTCCTCGTACCATGCAATTGAAGTCAGTATTTCCTTTAGCAGAGCTGTCTTGAAATTGCTCTTCTAAAGTGGTCACAAAGATACATGCAAGAGCATGGACATGGAGGAAGCTCTGCTTGAGTTAAGTTTAGGAACAGATCTACAGACTGTTTCTATAGCTAGGTATGACCAGACCAAGACACTTGTTCCTGGAGAGTTTTTGTATGCGAGATGGGACAGATGCTTTTACCTTCCTAAAGCAGGTTGTAGGTTCATTGCAGTCTGCCACTGTCAGCTGCTGATTTTGGAGCAGCAGTGACAGGAATGGCATTTCCTTCCCCTCCCTGGCTACAGGCTGATTGTAGCAACTGTGTTTCTCGGTGGGAGAGGGGAGAAGAGAAAGGAATGGGAGTCCAGCTGGTTGGAAAATTGTTAGGAGCCATGCATGAATTGACTGCATCCCTTCCACTCCCTGGTTAGGGAACAGAGACCTTTGGAAAATGTTGCTGCTGGTTTCCCTGGGATGAGGGAATACCCAAGCATTGTATGCCAGATGTCCTTTCAAGGGGAAAAAGAATAATGTGGCATGGCTGGGATATTATTTGGATTGTTTTTTAATGTCACACCTCGATGGAGTCTGAGGTTATTAACTGGGGGATAGACTCGCAATATTGTGGCCAGATGCAGCAGTTGGCTGAGCTCCCTAGCTTCAGAGCTCACTTTTAAATCATCCTTCGATAATTTGCCCTGCCAAGGACATTTGCAGTTCAGTGGTGTTTTGGAGTCAGTTTTTGAGCTAAGGAGGGCTCCCATGTTGGCAAGAAGGCAGTTGGGTCTCCAGTTGCCCTGGCAGGTGTTTCCAAGTGGGTCGGTGGACCTGTTGAGTGGCCAGGTCTGCAGATGGGAATTGGTACCCCTCTCCCGTAGGTGGGATTTCTCTGAACTCCTGAAAAAACCTTCAGCCTCTTTTGCCTGTCCTGCTCCTTGAATCCATGGGACATAAATGGGGCCAGTCAACTAGAAGAGGTGTGACATTTTTCTGTTTTCTGTAATTTTGCATGCATGATATCTTGCTGTGATAGTGATTTGCTGACTTGGAGAGTTAGTGACATGCTTGCTGGCTGCGGCTCTTTGTGGTTGCGAGTTAAGAGGCAGTGCAATTGACAGACCAAAGCCATGTGGCAGCCTCTCCAAGGAGTCCTGGCTGCTGAGTGACTGCAGTCATGACCTGGCTTTCTTGCCACTGTGGTGGGGCTGCTTCAGGGCCTTCCCTGGGCTGCATGACTGGCAATGTGGCATCCACAGCTAGGGTGGTTTAACAGATGTTGGAAATGTGTGTAGACTGCTGCAGCTGTGGCAAGAAGTGAGCCAATCTGGAGAGGATTCAGTCTTCTCCCGCTGAAAGTTGGCAGGACATAGCTGATGTGTGAAATGAGGGTATTGGAGCAATTCGTGTGTGCTGGAGTCGGGGAGGTGTCGGGCTGGAGGGTTCCTGCTCATCTGTGCAAGGCTGGAAGACCATTGTCATACTTGGTCAGGGTTGTAGACTGACTGCACGGGCCTGTTTTTGGGAAAGCCCAAAATTATAGTGGAAGGATGATAGTCACCAAGAGTTAGGATTTTCAACAGAGCCCACAAATCAACAGCTGTACAAGTCCAGGGGCTGTAATTCGTCACTTCTTTGGATGAAGTGACAAAGAGGAAGACCTTGACAGTCACAGGTTGCAAGTCACCAACAGAGTTAAGTGTAGGCTTAAATCCCATTGAAATCTCTGGAATTTAGGCCCTTTCTTGAAATGTAGCATGTCCTTCAGTCCCTTGTTAGGCTGAGCCCACAGGGGATCACTGTTGTAATCTCTGCAGACTGTTCAGTCTCTGCCCTGTACTTTCCAGGAAGATTTCTTCTCCTGAGGAGATGACATTTATCCACAGGACCAAAGAAAAACACTCATCATCTCAGTGTTTAGAAAAGGGATGGTTGGTGGGGAGATCTTTTTTGTGACCATGAAGAACTGGAAACATTAGGTCACCATCTCATCATCAGGTGAGACTTGCCTCCGTGTTTACAAGCCATGAGGAACTTTACATCTGTCTTTGTGTTGCTGATGGAGAAAGCTCACAGGCAGCTCAGGGAACCGGAAATCGCCTTCTCTGGAGCACAGACAGTGTGAGTCCCAGGCGTGCAGGCCCGGGTTCCACTCTTGCCTATCCCATCCAGGGCAGTCCTGGGCCTGCTGAGATGCTCCTGGAGAATTCTGATGGGAGCAGTGGTTTTGCCCTGTGGTCAGCTATGTCTCAGGGCTGGTGGTTATCGTCCACTATAACTACCGGTCAGTTCTCCAGCTGGCCGCCTTTGCTTACCCTCAAGAGCAATTTGGATGGTTAACAGAGAGGAGAGACTGTGGGAGCCTAATGGTGTGTCTCTGGCACCCAAGCCTGTGGCTTTCTCATCTGGAAGAGCTCCTGCCTTCATTTTGTCTGACTTTGTCTCCTCCCTCAAATGAGAGCAGCCACGGTGGCTGTGTCAGACAGGGTTTGGTGTGTCTTGTGGGAGACTTCCTCCCTGCTTGCTGCTTCCAGTGGTATTTGGTTGACCTGGGAGTAGATCCCTACCCCAGATTTTATTTTGTGGTTTGGGTTTTTTTTTGTTTGTTTTGTTTTGTTTTGCTTTTTACCTTGGAAGCTATCCCACTGACCTCCAGAGTGATGAATTGCACCGTCACCACGCCCAGGGGATGTCCAGGGTGTCTGTTCCTTCTACCTGAGGCAGACCAGGGCAAATCCTGGAGGAAGTGGCCTGGTGGCATTGCTGAGGGCAGCCCCCGTCATTTAACAGTCTGCATCTGCTGGTGTGTGGGGAAGGGTTTATTTTTACCTGGGGACCTCCCGGTGGAGAGCCGGCTCATGTCAGCAGGCTACAAACAGAGTTGGGCCCATGGAGATTGTGGGACTTGAACCTGGAGACCTTCCTTTGCACCTCACCTTTATTTGCATGGCAGCCCATCTGCTCCTGGTGCGGAGCGGTGCACGGAGGCAGATGGAAAGGGAGGCACTTGCTAGAGCATGGGATGCTGTGCCTCTTATCAGAGCCTGCTGATAGCACTCATCTGCAAATCGGGTGATTTTACGTCCGTCTTCGTGTTGTTCCAAGGCAACAAGTGGTTTATATTTGAAGAGTATTAAATTAATGTTATTGAAGCCTTAAGAAAAGGCACAGTGGGCCAAGTCCTGCTAGTTTTGCTCACATTTCACAGGGCTGAGAAGGGTGAGATTTGATCCTCTTTGGACCTATCTCTACTCAAAGGGTGGTTGCGGGGGAGAGAAAAGAGGCAGGGGAATTACAACACTGAAAAAAAATCCTAGCTCTGCCCTGAGCCATTTTGTAATAAGACACTTCAGGGCGTGAGTTATGATGCTGTAATTCTCACCTCATGCATTTTGTGGCATTCAGCTGACTGCTTCATGCCCTGCACACATAGTGTGAATGATTTTGGCTCAGCTTGCCCCCTGGCCAGCTCAGCCCTCAAGCGGAGGTGGCTGCATGGAGGTGACTGCAGGACTTGGCTCTCCCTCTGCTGCTTTTTATTCCGTCTTTCCCTTTGGCAACCAAAGCTGTGGCTGTTTGGGGCAGGCCTTGCATCTTCCTAATCCAAGCTGACTTTGGTGTATTCTTACCTGTAAGCAAGCCCTTGGTCGTAGCAAAAAACGTAGTAAAAAGGATGTTAGGTGCTATAGAAGCTGCATGTTGCTCTGTTGTGTCTGCACTGCTCCTGTTACCTGCTGGAAACATTTGGGGCAGTAAGGGTTGGTGCCTGGGAGCAGCAAGCAAGGTTTGAAGGCTGAAATGGGTCAAGAAGTTGTTGGCCACATCCATCTTTATCTCAGTTTTCTGCTTCAGATCTGCTCTGTAAGAACGAGTGCTTAGGGAAAGGATTTTCAAATCAGATCATTATTAACAAAAGGCTTGGCAGGAGATGGATTCATCCTGCAGCTCACTTCAGGGATGCAGTAACGCATTTGCTGCCCTTGGGTGGGACAAAAGTTGTTGCTTGCTTGTCTGTCTCTCGGGACACCTGCAGGGTAGCAGAACGTGCCTCTGCCCTTCGGCCAAACTGACTGTCCAGCCCATCAGCCTCATCACATACCTGTGCCTGGGGGTGTGTTGGCAAAGCAGCTGCATGTTGAAGGCGCTGCTCTGAAGCTGGCAGCCCAGCCAAGTCAAAGAGGAAGCATCTCCTAAAAAATGCCTGTCCTCTTCCCAAATTCCATGAGCACGAGTTGCTGCCTGTCCAAGGTCACTAAATGCACAAGCTGACTTTGATTCATGCTGTGCTCGCACGGGCCCTTGGTGCACTGGAAGTCAGGCCGGGCCTGCTGTCAGGATGCTATTCCGTGTTATCTTTGCATACCTGCTTCATGGTAAATTATAGTGGTGCCTCCAGCCCCTTCCTGTTTTAGCAATTCATAAATTGGAATTTAAAATCACTCTGGGGACCCAAGTTAAAAACTTTGAATCCTCTGAATAAGGATTGCAGTCAAATCCTCATTTTTTAGGAGTCTGGCACTTGGAAGAGTTCCATTGCTAGCAGTCGGACCCAGTGGCTCTGACAGAGGTGTATGGTGTTCAGAAGTCCAACCAAGCAGAGCAGCCGCATCCAAGTGATGCTGTGCTGGAGCTAACGTGCCCTGCAGAGAGTTGGGGATCTTCGGCGTAAGTGGGGCTGACCCAGCCAAGCTGCTTTGTGGACCACCATGGACTGACAGTGCAGCATCATGGAGGAGACGCAGGTCAGCATCAATCTGGGCATCTCTACACCAAGTAGATGTTTCCTTGCTGTACATCTGCCTTAACTTCAGCCTTGTAGACATTACATGTCTGTCTAGCACAGGATCGTCCTGCAGGCCGAGGAAGAGGCACCTCCAGAGACGGATGTCTGCCCTAGCCACGTACCTAGAGAAGGATCTGAGATGAATAGCTTTGACCAGTTTGAGATCCTGACTTTGGGATGCATAAAACTAGGACTTTTTCCCCAAATCCTGCCTAGCAAATTCCTGCTGTTTCCAGATGCTGTATGTGTTGAGTGCAGCTGTATTAGTTCTTGAAAGCCTGCTGTTACAGACAGTAATTTTTGGGGGCTTTGGGTGGTCACTTAAGCAGATTTAATAGAGCTTCTCTCTGTGGAACATTAATAATTCCCTTTAAGTGGCTAAGAGTGGGAGAATATTCAGGCTTGGGGACTGAAAGGAAGAGGTTTGTTTATTGTTCCAAGGCACTGTAAACCCTGAATTTGAAAGAAATGTAGATGCATACAGTCATTTTGCTGATTCATATTTTATTACTGGTTTTGATGGAACATATAATATAGGCATGGCCCTCAAGGGCTTATTTCTAAGGTGACACATGCTGACTTGCAGCCACACACTCTCCTTCCAAAAATGAGTAACTCCCAGGGTATGTGTGGCTTGTGGCTGGGTTGTGATAGGTAAACGAGAAGGAATTAGTGTGGTCATACTCACTGCCACCCCTGGCAGCTCTGACAGAAAGTGCATTACCGAACAGCAGTGCGTGTCTGCAGAGGAGAAGTGGAGTTATGGGGGAAAGCTCTGTGAGTGACAAAGCCCAGCCCAGAGTGATTGAAAATCCCTGGGGATTTTGTTCTCCCCAGCACCGAAAGGGTCCAGGCTTATGGCAGGGAGCCGAGGCAATGGCTTGTACCAGTACGTGAGCCAGGTGTGGGGACTGATTTGGTGATCGTGGCCTTTGGCAGTATGGTTACAACTGCTGATGATAGCCGCATCCCCAAATTTTACATCCTTTTAGGGGCCCATCTCCTTTGTACCCCATGTACAGTCTGGGGAAAAGCAGGCTGGTTCAGTGAGCAGTGCAGGTCAGTAGCACAACTTGGGGACTTTCTCCTCTGGCTGCAGTACAGTCTGGAGACTCATCTCCCAGCTCCTCAGCTGGGGACAAAGTTAGACAGTGTGACTGTCCTGTCCAGCAGCTATCCCTGTGCCCAGCAGTTAAATATATTTTCCTACCGTAGGATCCTTATATTTGCAGGTTTTAAAGGGTGAGTGATGTTTTGAGCAGAAATGCCCAAAGCACAGTATTGCTTCAGGCTGAAAAATCATCTCTTCATATCCTTGTATCCCAGCAGGGCAGAGCAATGCTTGCCCATCTGCAGAACCCACAGCCCAGCATGCCAAATAAATGCAATCTGGAAACCAGTGAGGATGGCTGCACGTGTCTTTGCCTGTGTGTGGCCCAGGCTGCAAATTGCAGAGTTGGAGAGGGATGGGTTTTCGCTGTCCGTGATAGTCCTGTGTGTCTGGGGCGGGAGAGCGTTCCTGCAAGTGGGAAGGCAGGAAGCCAAGTGTGGGAAAAGGAGGGTGATTGTGAGAGTAGGAGAGAAGGAAAGGGCAGAGACAATAGTTCAACTTAGCAAAGAGGCAGCAATTGAGGGTGCGAGGATTTGGCAGAGTATCCTCCTAAAACCCTGAAGTTCCACAGGAAGAAGGTAATTTTGTTTTTAATTCAGTGCCGTGCCCTGACAGGAGGGAATCTCTTCTGCGCAGGACTCTTGCGTCAGTTTTTCTGCCTTGGCCAGAAATACTGGGGGGAATAAGGAGGGTGCTCTGTGTTTGCCTCTTCTTTGGCATTTCACAGTGCAATTCAGGCATTCTTTGCAAGATGAGGACACAAAACCATTTCCTTCTTTCAATCTTCTCCCCACAAGAAACATGGATTTCTCTGAAGCCTGAAATCAAAAGTCACTGCAGTGAAAGAGACCTTTCCAGTGACTTCAGCGTTGCATCTTTCTGGGGTTGTGGAAGTTTGTTCCCTTCTTCCCAAGACTTGGTTTCACATTGTCAGGATTGTCCTGTAGAGAACAGACACATTCAGTCTTACGTATATATGGTCATGCAGTATAATCAAAGATCTGTGTGCATTGCATGTTTGTTGAATGGTGTTTACATTTTGAGGATAGGTCCGTTTTTCAGGCACTCTTCTAGCATTTTGCAATTAAAATCCAGATACTCATCTGTCAGCATGTTATGCTGGCAGTTTTGTGATGATTTGCTGGTTGAGCTAGTTGATTTCACCTCAAGTTTTATCCTTCAGTCATGCATGAAAAATATAGTTGCACAAACCATATAGAAATAAGAATTTTTCAGAGTTGTTTTTTGTCAGGAATTGTAGATCACACTTAAAGTACTGTACGCCTCAGGTCTGGCTTTGTGAATCCGAGGGTCTCTTGGTTTACACGAACTTTTTGTTTCCCTCTACTCAAAATAATAAGAAAAAAAAATTATCCCACTATTCTGTGGCAAAATCCCAGGAGAATTTCCATTATTTGGACTAAGAATGTCCCAGAGCTTTGTCATTGTTCTGGAAGGGCCTGGAGGAGTTTTGCTCCCTTTCCCAGGCCCTTGCTTTGCTTTTCCAACACTGCATCTGGGGGTCACATGTAAGGTTACAAATGAAAGCCGGAAGATTTGCATGCTAATATAAACTCCATGCAAGTGTTGGTGCAGAGCAGGATTCCCGAACATGAAAAGCCGAAAGGGAGATTGGGTTTTAGCAACACCTCTTTGCAGTTGTAAGGCTGATTGTGCAGGGAGCTTTTGTCATTTATCTAAGTACGGCTACATACCTGCAGTGTGCAAAAATCTGCTCTATGCCCATACATGAAACAGAGTCAGCAGTATCATGGTGTGCTCTGTCTTCATGTGGCCACAAGCTATGTACTCTCTAGCCCTCTATACAAGCTCCGTAGTTGGGAAAATGCATTGTACCTGCTGGTACAATGTAGATGGGCCCTTGTTCTCAGAGCAGAAAGAAAGGTACTTGGAGAGATTTCCCACGGGCATAAATAACTCTGTGCAGAGATGTGTGAGATTTGTTGTTAACTGGAAAACAGCGATTTCTGGATTATGCTTTCTCTCTGTGTGTCTCATCAATCTTGATGCATTTAACGCAGTAGCAAGCAGGTTCTTGTTAGTTCTCATTTGAGCAAGCTATTCCTCTATCCCTGGCCCCAGCGCACTCAATGGCAAAAATCGCTTTGCCTTAAATGTAAGCAGAGCTCTACTCATCTTATTTTGAACATCCCCCAAGTCAATTCCTTTTGTGCCAGAACCAGTTCAGCTGCTTCCCTCTTAAGGCTCTCTGATTTGGCAACATCCTTCTGATATTTTAACAATCCCACTTTCATGTGAGGTTTGATCCAGCACCATGAAGGGAATGAAACTCTTCCCATTGGCTTCCATGGGTCTGATGACTCTGTAATGGCAGTCAAAAACGGATGCAGGTTGCACTCATTTGGACCGGGGCTGGATTTAATTTACAAACATTGCCCTCATCTGAATGGTGCCAGCACTGACCAGACAGCAGAGTGATCTCTTATAGCTGAAGCTAGAAAGGTGTCTTATAAACTAAGGACAGATTTTAAGGAGCTCATAGCTGGCCTCAATACTTTCCTATTAAAATTAATTTCTGTGGAAGAAGGATGAAGCCAGTTTTAAGTCAGTTTTTAAGATCTTTTCCTGTGTAAAGAATAAGGGCAGGGGAATGAAATTATCTTTGTTTTTGAAAATAATATTTTTAAAGTGCTGTTTTCCCTTTGTGTCTGCCCTTTACCCTGCGACCGACACTATGGCTGTAAGAGATGAGAATTGACTGGATAGAGGGACCTCCACCTAACTTCTACATCCAGCACTGGCACTGAGGACTTCTACATTGAGCCATACTCTTCAGGAGTGATATGTTTCTTTTCAGAACAACTTCAACTACAAATCAGTTTCTAAAACCAGTTTAATGAAATTAATGCAATTTTTTGTATTCAAAATCTTTGCGTGAAACTTACTTGAAGGACTTGAAACTGAAGGGTCTATTTTGTCTATTGATTGTTACTTGTCCCACTTCTCTTTCTTTTTTCGAATGGGGTTTCTCTTCTTCCACCAGGACATTCTCATATTTTGGGGTCCATATGAAACACCAACCACCTGCTGGGCAGAAAGACACAAGCACTGAGTTAAAATAGTTTATAATTCAGGTGGCATCCAGATTTCAATGAACTGAAAACTTTTTACCTTCAAGTGCAGCTGGATTAATTTTGTTTGCTTGCCATAGACAGACTCCTTCAGACCCAAGTAGGGTATTTGAGAAGGCCGCAAGGGAGCCAGGTTTCACAGAGAGCCTGTACGTTCTTGTTCCCATTTTATGTTTGTCACTCTAATGCTCTGTAGGCTTAGATGTTGTGTTTTCTAATCATGTGTCAACTCCTAAATGGCAGAAACTCAGTCCTGTGGTTATTCTGCTTCACAAATAGTTCCATCACATGTGGAAAGTAAATGCAGGTGGATAGAAACAGACTGGAAACAGAAATACAAGTCCATGGTGTACTCTGCACAGATGCTCTTCCTCCTCCACGTATGTAAATCTAATGAGTGGATGTTGTCTGCCTCCCTTGTCTGCTCTTTCCTGACAGGGAAGCTGCTGTTCTGCTTCCCGAAGCTGGGAGGTGGTAGTGGGGAAGTGACCAGTCTTGCTAGTCCTGTTTCTTACTCTCTTTCTGTAAGCTCCAGTTATTGGATATGTTGGAGATAAGATAGGAGCCTTGACAGGTCTTTGACGTGACCCAGGATATCAGTTAAAAAACAAATGAAGACTTGCTAATGCAACACAGATATTGCATGTCTGCGAGAATTAGACACATCATATTCTGCTGACACACCCCCTAAGAATGAATTTAAATGAAGTAATCAAACAAGGCTGGCAAGAGGCTTGGAGGTGGTTTGTAACTGAGCTGCAGGGCTCCCAAATGTTCCAGTTCTGCAGCTCTCTGGTCAAGGTATTGTCGCAAATCACGGGTGCAAATTCCACTTTTTATGCCTCTCATGGCCATGCAAATGATCATGCGAAGAAATGTAGCAGGGAGGTTTTTCCCCTTTGGGCTTATTGCTCTGATTGTGTGGGACTGCTTAGCATCTTCTTAGCAGGAAGGTGCTGGGAAGGCCTGAAGTCAGTGCTTAAAAACCCAAGTTGGCAAATGCCAAAAACCTGAGGGGTGAAGATGAGACTAAATAGAAATTTGAACCATGGGCTTTGAAACCTCATCAGTGTATGAGAAAAAAATATGGGAGGCTAAGTATTGCCTTACTCTGCCTGTGTAAACAAGATGAGCTGGATTCGTCATTCAGACACAACCCTGTTACTTGTCTGGTCCGTACCCCTGAAGCTAGGAAACTAGCAAAAACATCTAGCCAGGTGACTCCGTACTCAAATGAACTCCGCTTCCTGTGTTCCCAGGGATGTCTGCTGGCTGGCTTGAGGCAGTTGTTTGCTCTTCTCATTTGTGTTTTAAGTACCAGGATTTGGCAAAGAGAAATGGGTTTCCTCCTGGTTAATCCTCCACCAGGAGGAAGGTCTGTGCCCATATAGGATGCAGTAGTGGTGGGGTTTTCTAAACTGGAAAGGACTGAGCTTGAATCTCAAGAGTATGGCAGGATTCAGAGCTAGAAATGAGTTTATTTTTCTTGTACACAGAACAGGTTTGATTTGATATGGCTGAAAAGAGAAGTAGCATTAATCCAGCATTAATCCTCTTGCATTGCTGTTCAGACCTGAAACAAGATCCACAAAAGAAAACAGTGAAGGAAGGAAAGCTCTCCTATCTTTCCCCCCACCCCCTGTGTGTTTAATTAGACTGTAAATTAGCTTGCAAATTGTAATGCAAACTGGAACTGCTGTGTCCTGCTTAAATTGCCTGTGTGCTGGCTGCTCACAGATGAGAATTGGCAAACACTGGGTCTGTCCAGTTTGTTCCCTCCTGGCATACTGTAAGTCTGCTTTGCTTCCAAAACTTAGGTACGTGCAGCATTTGTCCATGAAACCTGTGGGTCGTTTTGGCTTTTTCTCAGTTGCAATTCCCCCACTGGTAATGGAAACGCAAGCTGGGTAGAGGGATGTCCATGAAACCACATCTGCTTCATGAAAAAGCCAGGCATCCCACATCTGTGTGCAGCCTGCATCAGCCCCCGTGCTCGGGACTGCTCTAAGGCACCCTGCCATGGCAGCAACTACCCTGCAAGAAGCTTTTCTGTTTGAGGCTGCTTGGGTTTCATGTTTCTTCTGAGCCTCATCTCTGTTTCTCAGTTCAGTCTTTGAATTCCTGGGCCGAGAACAGCTCCAGACTGGGGTTGAAAATAGCTCTTCCTTGGCCCTGCCCCAACTGAGTTGTGGTCCCGTGGAGACCATCGTGCTGAAAGGTGACATCATTGCATGGCACCGGTGGTGGACTCACCATGGGCTTGGGGTTGAGGGTCTGACTTCATCTCTGTGGGAATTTCGAAGGTCCCACAGTGCTTTTCAGGGCCTTTTGGATGCTAGTGAGCTGGGCAAGGAGCCCATGCTGCGATCGCTGGATCCAGAGTCAAATGCAATCCAAGCCAAGTCAAGGCACAGGTGTGATGTGTGTGTGAGGAGGGCTTACATTCTTAGTGCTTATTCCTGGGGCATTTTACCCTCCCTGCTGCCAGGATGGCTTTTCTATAGGGCAGGAATTTGAGGGCCCTGTGGGCCCTCACCCTGGGGAAACCCTGGCTACTGGTGCCAGTGTCTTGTGGGATGGAAGAAGGTACCTAAAATCAACCACGCACTTCTGGAAGGTGAGCAGCTTTGCTGTTTTGGCCTTGTGGGTGCTGAAATTGCTGTCTCTAGGCTGTTATCACTCCAAATCTGGGTCTGGGCCAGCAATGATTTGTGCTCGTCAGAGCATCTTTGACATTAAAATGGTTATGCAAACGGTCAGTTGGTGCAGTGCCCATACTCCGTTAATTTAGGGCACAGATGTGTGTCGACTTTGTGAAGGGCTGCTGCAGTTTGAGCTGGTTTAATGTAAACTCCACCAGCTAAATGAACCAGCTGAAATTGCTGCAAGGCTTGCGGGAGTTGGGCTGACTTTGCACGGAAGCAGACCAAGGAGCGTTCACATGCTAAGCTGTGCTGGTAGAAAGTTTCCAGCTCACAGGCAGTGATAGCATCTGAATATGGGGGAAAAGGAGTGCCTTTTCCAACTCGGTCATGATTCACTGGAGGACAAGCATCCAACACTTCAATACGAAACTTTGAAGAAGTTGACATTCTCCAGGTGAAAAGGGCCTATCTTGATGGTATCTGCATACAAATTGCACCATAGCGTTGTTTTTTGCATTCATAAAACGTTCTTAATAGCTGGTATTTACTGTAATTACTTATTAAAGGTTAACAGCACCCTCTCTTATGTGTGCAGGATACTTCTAGTCTCTGCTTTTCAATCTTGTCTTTGCCAATAGCTTGTGTATTTGTGGCTGTTCTTATCTTGGTCTCATCAGACTGCTCATTTCAGGCATTTATCTTCAACTGCAGCTCATCTGGCTGTAGAAAACAAAACATTAGCCTCTAAAAAGCCAATTGAAAAATCGGTCACATGAGAATAACCTGAGTTCTTTACCTCTGGGGTTTGTGCCAGCTGGAACTGGATATTTTCCACTGAAAACAAGACATTCAATGATAAAGTCATGCCCAATGACATTTGAGTGAATGCTTTTTGTAGTAGGAAGTCATCTCTCCTCATCACTTGGTGTAGGCAGTAAAGGGAGAGCAATAACTTCGGTTCGCAATAAATTTTCTGCTCTGTGGTGAGTAAAATGGAAGTTTCCCAGAGCCAGAATTAAACAATAATTAGCAGCTGATAAAATCCTCCTGACATCCTGCACCTTGTTTCATGCAGCATGAATATTAAGAGCTGCTTATCAAGCTCAGTTCCTTATTAATATTCTCCAGTTAGTACAGGCCCACTCTTTGTTTCTCTGAAGAAGAATTTATTTTAAAATACATAGTAGACTAAAGAAAGACTGGATTTATGAAATTAAAAATTGAACATTCTTAGTGGCTGGAGTACCCGGTGATCGTGCAGTGACTCGTTCGTAATTTGTACTTCAATTATTATTTATTGTTAAGGACTTTTTTTTGTTAAGGATATTTGAGGTGAAACATTTGAATAGTAGCTGCATTTTGACTCCTTTAAGGTCATAAACATGGCAGATACATAAAGCAGATCTTTTTACCTTAAGAAATGAATTATTGTAGTAACTTGTAATTTGCAATCATGATTGAAGTTTAGTTCTGTGCATGTATGGACTGTAGGAATGCACTGTACTTCCACGGAAAAGCTTGCTCCAAGACATGCAAGATGCTTTTGATTTTTATCTCCTTTTATCAAAAAGCAGCACGCCAAGGATCTGGGACTCTCCCGCGGGCAGGACCAGCTGTGTGCTGGGGCAGTGGCTCGCGTGGCTCAGTTTTGGGGAGCTGTGGGATGCCACAGAAAGCCCTCCCTCAGCTCTGCAGGAAGCTCGCAAGAGCGATGCTGGGCCTGCCGGGTGTTCGAGCGTGGGACGGCTCTCCATATTTATCTGATATTTCCTGCTGCCTCCTTTTCCCGTTGCGTTTGCATGACCTCGGGCTCCCCCAGGACTGCTTTTCTTATTCTCCCCTGGGATACCGTTGATCACTTTCACAGCGACCCGTTTTAAGATCCAAGCAAAAAAATGACGACGTAAGCTGATGTAATGTTTGCTGCTCATGAAAAGGTTATGGGTCTGACAGGCAGCAGAAGCGAATAATCACCAAACTCTGATCTCTGAGGGAGAGAAATGTGATATTCTAAGGCTTTTGAAACCTCTAGACCTTGCTTTTAGAATCTGGCATTTTACGGATCTTTTTCAAGCAAACAGTTATTCCCCATTATTTTAAACGGTGGCTTTCAAGAAGCAATTTGATTTACGCAAACAAGCAAAGAAAATCACTAGCCATTTCAGATTTTGCACCTGTGTCCCACCAAGCAGATTTTGAGCCCATTCGTTTTTCGCTTCACAGAGCTCCAGGTTATGATTAAAAGCTTTTCTTCCTCCTGCTATGGTCTTCTGATGGAATAGAAGCATCTGCATGCTGCCTGATTCATCAGTTGCTGAGCTTGAAGGGACCTAAAGCTCAAAAAGATTTAATTGCTGTTTTAAACGTGCAGCAAAAATCCTGGCTTGACTGAAGTCAGTGGCACCTTCATTCCTGAAGAGCCTGGATTTCAGAGCTGGGGCTGTATCTGCACCATGCAGTGCAGTCCTGCTCCTACACCCGCTCCCTGCACCAAACGCATCCAACCTCTTGCCCAGAATATCCCTTCGCACCCAGCTCTGCCCCATCTCATGTGATGGGGGTGTTGTGCCTCTTACTGTACCACTGAACAATGCTGAACTCTAAAGCAGGATTAACTCTTGTCCAGACTAGGTCTCAACCAAGCAGACTTGCAGGCTGTAAAAAAAGTTGGACACACACATCTTTTGTGCGTTCTGAAGGGTAGCATAGGGAAGCCTGAAGTGCCATGAAACTCAAAAAGCCTGGATGTCTGTGGCATCTGTGTTTTGTTTCTAGCTTCTGGAGAAAGGATGCATCATTAAAGAAAAAATATAATCTTTACTTGTATGTACAGTATGTTTCTCCTATCCCTGTCTTGTCCCTTTTGTGAGAACCCGGAGCCAGAATTACAGTATCTGAAGTTGCTTTTGGATCCCAGTCAGCTCCCATCTGTCATGATCTGTTTTTAATCGAATGGATTTTCCATCTGAAAGTAGCTGTTGGATAGAGAACGAGCAGAAATATTTGTGTGGTGAATTAGCTCAGAGTGAAGCTACAAACTTACACACACATACACACCCCCCCACCCACCCAACAAACACATGGAAAAATACTCTTCAGTGTAGTGTGGCTGGCCTGAAAATTGGCAACAGCAGCTTCCTTCCCAGGCTCTGACTCCTCTGACTTGTCTGCGTGGGTGAAATCTTTAAAGGGGACCTGAAATCTTCATGTTACACAGTCTTATCTCACCTGCATGAAGCAGGACAGTGCTGGTGTCACCCTTGTGTGTATGGGTACTGCGCGAGGGAGGTTGGGTGCCTTGGTTTTCCAGGAGAAATATGAGACACAGCAGAGGAACAACCTGGATTTGCTGAGTTGTGCTCTCACCCCTGGGCAGTCTTTCCTCTGCCAGCCTTGATGGTCTCTGCTCTGGTGGGAGCAGCAGATAGGTTTGATGCAATAACTGAGTGAAATTCAGGCTCTTAGTCCTTACCCTCAGTGCTCTATGAAAGGTCCCACATCTCCTTAACAGCCCGTGCTCAGGACATCCACTTCTCAAATACCATGAAACTGGGCTGCAGGAGATGGGGAGCAAACTGCCTTGGGGAACGAATGTGGTCGTAACAGGCCGAGAGGAAAGTGAGGCTGCAGCACCTCCATGGTTTCCAGGACATCAGATGACACCTCTTTCCTACCAGGAAAGAAGAAGGAGGGAAAAATCTCTCAGCAATCCTTGGAAAAGCATTGTTAAGCCTGTTCTTCAGCATCCCTCCAGGGGTTTTCATGCAATACCTTTTATCGTGAAAAGCACGGAAGCAATTACCTTGCATCAGCACCTTGGAAGACAGGCTAGTGTTCTGGGGGAGATGGAGAAGAGGGTGATGCTTATCCATCCCCTGCTGCTGGAGACAGAGCTTCACTTCTGCATCCATGGCAAAAGGGAGAGCTCCTGCTGCAGCACTGGGGCTGAGGGAGGAGGGATGCTTTCATGTTTCCTCTGCCAGATCCTTATCTCGCTCCATATGTGAAACCTGGAAATTGCTTTAAAGACCCAGGATCTGGCCTAGCTGTGATTTCCATTACATTGGCATTGCTAGTCACCCTCAGTGGTCGCCCTTGATGGTTCCATCTTGTGTTTGCTGAAGTCTTGTGTATCTGTCATCAAGGGATCAGGACCAGCATTTGGCCTGAAGGCAAGTGTGTAAGAGAGCAGAATCTGCCTCATTTTTTTTCCTTTTTTTTTTTTTTTAATGTTTTGGAGGTACTAAGATCAAAAGGAAACATTTGTGTGTTTTATATAAATATGTGTGTGTGTGTGTGTGCATGTGCATGTGGGTACAAATAATTTTTTGGTCACAGCTTCTGCCAAAACAGGGTTTCTGTAAGTTGATTGTTTTGGGGATGGACTAGGGCTGGACAAGGGAAATCCTGGGCTTGTTCTGGGCTTGTGTTGCTGTTTCCACTGATGTAAGAAAACAGCATCACTCTCACTGACCTGCTTTACATCACCTTTGAATCAGTCTGATAGGTGCCGAGTGGTATGATGTGACTCAGCACAGGCTGTGGGGTTGAGCTGTTGTCACACATGTACGGGTGTGCGTAAGCGGCTCTGTTGCACAACTGTAATCCCACAACCCCCCTGGAGCTGGGTTCCCTTTGAATTCTGTTTTTGGACTAGAACCACGTCTTGCCTGGGAAGGGCCACGGTTGCATCTCCACATACAAGGAGAAACTGGAGCATGGGGTGGGAGATCAGCAGCCCATGATGGGCTGTTGCTGCAGGGGTGGAATAGCACTCCCAGCCATGCCTGCAACAGGCCCTGGGACCTTCCAAATAGGGAGAGGTAGAGGGCAGGGTGTGCTGCCATGGACCAGAAAATGTGCCATCATGCAATTAAAGCTTTAATCCCAGGGAGAGCAAAATCGGTGGGAGCTATTGATGAGGATGGGTGGGAGAACACTGGGTGCTCTCCTGAGACCTCTGCTAAAGGCTGCAACAGGGCAATGGCTTTAATTTAAGCTAGTCCTGCACCCAGGGCTATATTCCTCATTGTGAGCAGCAGCAGCTAGTGAGATGTGGAATTAACCTATGCTAACTGTTCAGCCTTTGGACATATTCTGTGCTTCACAGCCCACACTGACTTGTGTTTTCTTTTCCCTGAACAGGTCTATATCATCAATGTAACATGGTCTGACCTGACTTCCCAGATTATCTACCGGAGATACAGCAAGTTCTTTGACCTGCAGGTAAGTCTGTGTTGTCTAACATAAAATATTATTTCTACTCAGACTTCTAGTCACGTTTTCAGCTGGGTTAATAGCGCCTTTAAATAAGGCTTTGTGCTTGTTTGGTCTGTTACATGTCATGATCTTGAAACTTTTCAGACTCTGTCCTTGTAGGGTATAAGATAAGTGGGTGGTATGCTCACAGTGAGTAACTTGCACTGTAAAGACATTTAAAGCTGACATTTTCATGAATGGTTCCTATTGAGGAGGGGATCTAATTTTAAATACTTCAGATGCACTTAGGACAAAAAGAGAGCTATATTTTTGGCCCCCAGAAACTACTTACCCAAGTCGCTGAAAACAACAGATCTTTTGCGCATTCCCACAGCAGTTCGGTAATAGAGATGGTACTAGAAACCTTCCAGCTCCTCCTAACCATCTATCCAGCCAGTCAGTGTCCTGTCTCCTGCTGTATTGTACGGCTCCTTTGCTGTATTCTGTGCCTGTATATTTAGATTTCATCGAAAGCTTTCTTGCTGGATAGCTGCTGATCGAAGTCTGAAGCCAGGAAATGGGAAAAGTCCAAATTACAAAGTTTCAGTGTGGGCATCAGCTACTTCATTTCTGGTACTGCTCCCACGCCCCTGCACAGGTAGGGAGAGCTTTCTAGCTGATGTCCTGTTTAGCAATAGTCCAGATTCATTGATACCTTTGTATCATTGTACCTTTGTAGGCAGCAAAACTACAATTGCCTGGGTTGAAAACAAAAGCTGTGTTTTGACAGACTCCTGAACTTTGGGGGAGATGTCAGTTTTGGGCTGGGGCTTGTGTTTGGAGCTGGTCTGTGGTTAGACTATCAAGTGAGTCCTCACAGCCAGTGTTGAAGGATGTACACAGCTGGCTGGGCTGTGTCCTAGGAAATAACATTGAGACTTTTTGCCGTGATAAATTAGGAAAAAAAAGGTTCCTCCCTTGAGTACCTGATCTGAGATATCTTGAAGAGTACTAGTTTCATCATTGCTCCCCTTTATGTGTCATTACTGGTACCTGGACATCTAAAGTCTCTAGCCTGTTTTGCAAGCTATATTGGTTATGGCCTTCTGGCTTTTCTGGTAGAAAACAGGACCATCTATGGCCAGTCCTGATTTTCTGTGCTTTTTGTGTGGCTGGAAAAGAGCAATGTTCTTAAGCTTCGTCTTGTGCCCCTCTCCGTTTCTTACTCGGCTGAAGTGCCAGGCCTGCCAGTCCCGCTGCTGTGAAGAGTATGTCAGTGGCTTCTCTACATTTCATGTACCTGCTAAAGAAGCACAGCTTCATCATCACAAACATTTGTTGTCAGCATGCGGATTGTGGCCAAAACTGTTTCTTTCTCTCTCTCCTTTTTCTTTTCGCCCCAGTTCTGTTTTCATGCATATATTCTTCTGGGTCTCCTGGCCTTTCCTGGTAGGTTTGAAAAGTTCCCATCAAGCGTGGAGTTATCAATGGGGTTAGTGTGTTGGACAGGAAATGATGTCTCAATCAGGGAGTGAGTCCTGAAAGGTCCCATTGATAAGTGCAAGGGGGCCTAGCGCCAGTGGAAAACTCTCGCTCGCACAACGCTTCTCCCCCCACGAGAAAATACGACAAGAAAGTAACAAAATTCCCTTCCTTAACCCTTTTCCCTCCCAGGGATCTCTGTCAGGGCCACCACTGCATGAGCGGTGGCAGCCCTCTGCGGTAGCCTCTTTAGCTCTTGCAGCGTGAGGCACACAGTTACTGAAACTGAGGTCCTCAGCTGGGGTTTCCGCAGTCATGTCTTTGTAAGCTTGTCACTGTGACGATCTGTGCCTCAGTTTCCCAGCTGTAAGATGTGGACAAGGCCCTGTGTGCTCAGGCTGCCGTAAGCTGCTTTTAGACTCCCAGAGGTCATCAGTGATTGTCCTGTGCTTTCCAGACTTTTGGTGGAAGCTTGAACTTCTAACCTAGCACTGGCTGGACCTGGGTTTTGTGACCTGATACCATGCGTGGTAATGTGGCCTTAGCATAATCAATCTACTTTGGTAGTGTCCCTGCTTATCCCTCTGTGGCCCTTCAAGCGGAAAATCAAGCAAACGCTTAGTGAGTAATGCTTGGCCCATTCATGGGCACCACTCATGTCCAAAACAGCTGGAGTCTGCAGGTCTCTGCCAGCTCCACTCGTCCCACTGTGTCCACAACAGAGCTGCACTTCAGGGCTTCCTAAGCCTGCACGTGTCTCATTTGCTCTTGATTGGAAGTGGAGGAACAAGGACTGACTTGTAATGACTTAACCAGGGCTGCAGTGTCTGGTGTTGACAGTGACACTGGATAGGACCCAGGGGGCTGCCCAGTGGTGAGGAGGGAGGAATACAGATAATTAATTTCGCTACTGTAATTTCATGTTTCTTTAAAAAAAGAGCCCACCCTTCCCTGAAGGGCTGTCTCTGTGGGAAGTGGCTCAGTGGTTTTGAGAGCCCTTGCATTACTAGATACTGGGTTTTTTGAAACACTTCCTAGCAAATCCTCTTAGGCACTGCAGGCAGTAAGAGGCTGCTCTGTCCCAAGGATTCAAATCCAAAGAGTGTTTGGTTGTGCTATTTCAGCAACGCATATGCTTGAATTGGGAGTCAGGTTGTTCTCAAGATGAGTAATAGGGCAGTGAGACTGGACATACCATGGGATCCGGAAGCTGGAGTCTGTCCCATGAAGGTGTGAGAAGTACAGCAAATAGAACCCAATGCAACAAGCCAAGTGTCAGTGCTGTGCTGCTTCAGTGAGGGCTACAGATCTATAAATACGGGCTTAAATTAAATCAGGGCGTTGCTGCATCATTTAATTGTGCAACCAAGTCACATCTGCTGCTAAGTGTGGGTCAAAGGATGGCAGCAAAATACATGTGGGTGCCAGTGTTTCAGTAAATAGGATTGAAATTATTGAATTAACTCTGCATAGATGAAAGCATTATGATAAATTGCTTGTCAAGTCCAGTTATCTGTTGTCTTTCACACTGGGCAGGCATTTGCACCTGAGCACCACATGGGGTCAAAGCCACCTCTGAATGTAATATTTTAAGCGCTGCTTTCTCGTGCACTTGCCCGCGATGTAGAGCAGGGGAATGTGAGGTGCGCATCACTGGGAGAGCGATGCGAGCGTCACGTGCAGGTAGTGCTGACCCTCACGACAGGCTGGTGGCTCACTGAGGCATGTTCCCTGGATGCCATTTGAGGTCTCCCATCATCACGGATGGATTTGCTGGTGGTGGTAGCAGAATCTTGTCCTGAGCTGGTAGTTCAGCAATGCTCCTGTTGTCCCCAAAGGAGCTGAGAAAGGACAGTGGTTTTTTGGGATAGCAGGGATAACTCCTGGCATTTCCACTCTGCAGTAAAAGACATTTACAGGTGTAAGGCCCACATTTTTCTTGCTGGAAAGTGCTTTTGGAGGCTGTTAGCAGGATGGGGCTTTGCAGTTGAACATGTGCATAAATAATTACCCAAAGCATTAAGTGGAGAAGTGTGGGGATGCAGCCAGCTTACCCTCCCAGTGGCCATGCTGGGCTGGAAAGCAACAACAAAGTTTGCAGCTGGCAAGTATGTAGGGTGGCTCTTTCCCCCCTCCCCATACCACCCTTCCAGTTGCTCAATACCACCTTAGGCTTTTTATAGATATTACGACCCCAGTTGGGTGCTGCCCCTCGCTGCTGAGAAACCCTCTCCCCAGCAAAGTGAGCAGGCAAAACGTGACCAAGCTTCAGTGCCTGGTGTCTTAGCTTGAATCACTAGTGGCTCATCTTCTGCATTTTTATCCAGCGACTCCAAATGTTCTGGTCTGATTTCATGCCTGTGTTACTTGGTACCCAGAGTCAGAGTATGAACAGGACCAGAGTCTTGGCAGAGAGACCGAACCCTATATTTAGCTACTGGCTTCTCCGTTGCTCCCATGAGGATGGCTGGGTCTCTGTGTGCGGAGCTGGGGGAGGATCCTTCCTCACAATAGCAAAATACAGATTTCTCCAAGGCAAAACACAGCAGCTGCCTTTAGCGGCATGCCATAATCCCACGTTGTGTTTCTGGCTGCACGAGAGGCGAACGACATCCCTGCTGGAGCCGTGGCAGGAATGTTAGGTAGGCAGATCGCTGTCTCTCCACACAATGACCCACACAGATGTTTTGGCTGCAAGGAGACATCTGAAATGTCACAATTTTGAAAAGGCAAATAAACAAGGCTCTGTTCAAGCATTTGCTTTGTGTATCAGTTAGCAAAAAATTATCTGCCTGATGTGGTCTGCTGATCTAAGCAGGTTTTCTTCAAAGTGGTGCAGAAAGAGGAACTCACTAGCAGCCAATTAGAACATTAAAAAAATAAAGAATATCAAGAATTTTATTAGGGAGCGGAAAGAGATGTAAGTTGTTTTCAGGCTAACGATAAAACATCAAGAGCTTCTTTTGTTATTGCTAGGGTCATCCTGATTGTTTATAATGCTGTAATGGAGTATCTGAGCATTGAAGAGGACATTAAACAAAAACAGTACTACAAAAAACAGTAATTGCAGTCTGTATCTCTGCTTTTCTTACTCAGACTGGAGTTCATCTGAACGCTGCCGCTATGATCGTTCTTCCGTTACGTGCTCTTCTGTGCAAATATCCCTTTCTCTGTTACCCCAAGCTGCATCAAATATTGTAACATTCACTCTCATTTCCAGTTAGGTGGTTGTAACTGTGCCACGTGCCTGAGCACCCTGTATTTCACCAGGTCACTGTGATTTGAAACAGGACCTAGTGGCTTTGGGGGTTCAGGCTTTCTGGGGCAGAGCAAAGGGAGAATCGTTGCAGGGTAACTGCCTGAGTGATTCTGATGGAATTGTGTTATTCACTCCATTTAGTTAATTTGGGTTAATTGCCCACGTGGAGACCTGCAGTCCTAAATCTGGTGGTCCAGTGCAGTTTAACTCAGTAATGACTGTTTTTGTAGGACCTATGATATTACGTGTTGTAACATTCATGCTTTTAGCTCTGCATGAGTGGTGAATGGACAAGCTCAAGCATGCGCTAAATTTATCAGTGGTGAAGAGCGTAGGTAAGAATGCAATGGGGCGAGCATGCTCCTGCATTTGCAAATGCTAACTCCTAACCCTCAACCCACCAGGCCTTTTTAGCAGGATGAGTAGAGTCACCATCTGGTCTTCTCAGCCATCCACAGCAGCAGGGTCACTGCAATGCGTGATGGTTTCTTCCATAGGTTCCACCCCACGCGTAGCTCCTGGCACTGTGGGAAGGGAAGAACGGCTGTTGATGTGGCTCCGTGCTTGATGCAGCTTGCCCCTCTCGCAGCGTGGGAGGCTTGCGTTAAAAAGATTCCCAGCCTCTGACGAGCTCAGGGAGTGTTTCTGTTGGCCTACATGTGTGCATCTGAGGGTGCGTACGGAAAGAGGCAGGAAAGCTGGAGGAGAAGGTGGGGTCGAATAGGACAGGAGAGGAGGTGGGGAGGAGCAGCATGGCAGAGGGTTGTTGCATCAAGCCGTGGTGCGAGTGCACAGTGAAACATAAGGCAAAGGGGGAGAAAGGGAAGATTTTACTTACTGGCCTTGTTTCTGCTGGGCTATGTTGACAGCAGGGGATCTGGGCTCTGCAGTCAAAGCGTGTGCCTCCCTCTGCTCTGGGCTATGGTGGCCATGGCCAGGATGGTCTGGGTTGCAACAATCTAATTTCTTCTGCTCCTGTTCCCTCGGTGTGGGGTGCTGGGCCTCAGCATCCTGGCCCTGCTGTAGACATTGAGAGCTGCTGTGAAATCCTCCTCTGGACCAGGGGCCTGGCTCCCTACCTGACCTGTGAGGTTCAGACCCAGGGCTTGGCTTCAGGACCATCCCTGATAGTCATGGGACTGTGGGGCTGGAGTTACTCCAGCAGTTGTGCTGTAGGGTTTGGTTTAAAAACAGCTTCCTTAAGAGCAGGATTGAAACTGAAACAAGCCTGGGAAAATTCAGAGGAAATCTGAACATGGCTCTGGCAACATGTCAGCCCTGGCTCCTTGGGGAGAAATGGCACATCCTTTCTTCTGAATGAACATAGGCCAGTTGTCTGCTGCCGCTGTCCCGGACAGTGTGTGGAGAGGCTGGCGGTGGCAAGGTTTGCAGGTGATGCACAAAACCAGATTTCCCGGAGGAGCCCTGAGCCACCAGCTGCGAGGGCTGACCGTGCCTCCCATGTTTCGGCAGCTGTGCTGGAGCTCCTGGTGCAGCCGCACTTGCAAGACTTGGCTCTTAGTAGCAGAGACCCCCCTGATGCCTGCCCTCAGAAAAATAGCCCTGCGGCAAGCTTACCAGTAACAGGGCTTGCTGGGGTAATTGAGATGCCCCTGGAAAAAAATGAATAGCTGATACGGTTATTGAGCTGGGAATAGTTGTCTCAGCTGATTTAGAGGCTATTTTGATACTATTTGTCCTTCTAGCTCTTAGTCAGTGCCTTAGGATACCAGCTGGCTTGGGGCAGTATCTTTGTCTTCAATGAATAAATGGAATTGTTTATAATTCTTATTTCCATCACTATTTAAATGTTTGCTTGGCAAAACGATCTGTTCAGCTTCCAGTATTTGTTTCTAAAGAAACTTTACACGTCAGACAAAGGTGAGGGCCATGATGGGGAAACGGCAAAGTGCCTGCCAAGCTACAATAAAGGCCATGTTCAATGAACACGGCAAATAACCTGCAGTTGAGAAAGCAATCCAACCTATGGGAACCCTTCCCTTTGTACTTCTGCATTTGGGTCCTGTTGAGCCATAAAGCTGACGCTTGAATATTGCCTGTATGCTGCAGCGTGGGAATCTTCTACATGGTGGCTGCAGGGTGATATTTGCTGCTCAGCACCAATTTAATATACTCCCCAGCCTGCCCTGTATGCATGTCTGGCCAGGACACCGGTGAGCTTAAAAAGTGAGGTGGTGGCTTAGCCAGCTCCTCAGGGTGTGACGGCAGCAAGGCAAGAACAGAGGTGATACCCACACTACTCCATCTCAGTGGTCTGAGCATTCAGTACAGATGCCCCTCTAACAATAGGGAATGGATTTTGCTGTCAAAGGAATAAGGTGTTTATTTTCTCTGGGGGCTGCCGTGGGTCAGAGGTGACTCTCCCAACGGTGCCATCGTAACCTCTCACTGTGCAGAAAAGGTTTTGCAATACCAGGAACACCCACAGGAGTCTTACACATTTTGGACAAGGTGGCAGTGAGGTTTTGGGGCTCTGGTTGGATGTTTGTCCTGATCCTGCTGTGGGACAGGAACCTCTGGAAGCTGCATCTCTGAGTATTGTGTCCTCCTCCATTCCCTTGCTGCACAAGACCGGGGTCCTGGACCCTGCCATGGCATCAGTGACTGTGATGGATGCTGTTTGCCATCATTGTACCACACTGACATTGTTCTGTGCAATGCTGATGCTCTCCCAGATGTTGACAAGCCTTTATTTCCCTGGCGCTGATGTCTTGTGCGTGGAATCAGTAGTACTGAAACATTTCATCACACCGTCAAGAAGCTTTCACCTTACCTGACCCAGATGAAATGCTAATTCACTTCTGAGGTCTTACAGGAGCACGACGTCAAGTGGCAGGCTGCTCTAAACATGAGTTTTTCCCTCCATCCTTGTGATGTCCTCATGCGATGTGCTGCGCTGCGACAATCTGAGCTACTCCAGAGGGGCTGCGCAATTAGTGATCTGTTCTGATTGCTGAAGGGAATTTGCTGTCTCTGCTGATATCCTGCCTTTTGCGGCCTCTGAGCAGAAGTTCAACACTGGCAGATCTCTGTTAGCATTCAGTTTATAGCTCTTCTTTAGGCAGGCTGCTGATCCTAGAAGTAAAACAAAGTGTAATTAAGCTACAGGCTCTATATGTAGTTAGATAAACACATAGGCATTTGTTGTGTTGGGGGTTTTTTGGGGGTTGGGTGGTTTGGGTTTTGTTTTTTGGTTTCGTTTTTTTTTTTTTTTTTTTTACGAATACTGGGAGCATCACAAAGAGGTTGTTGACATCTTTACTGTGTCCTTTTAACTATCCATGGTCTCCTACTGCTGCTCCTCCACCTTCTTAGAAAGCACCTTCCATCATCACTCTAGGGAGAGTGTGCGTGTGAATGCACATGGACATATCCTTGATTCCTGCTGGAATAAATCAGAACTGCAAAGCTGTGTGCTTTTGGCCAGCAGGTAAACTTTACTTGTCTAGAGAAGAGCCTGTGCCCCTGGGGCCAAGGGGACTGTGGGTTTTCAGCCCACTGCTTCCCCGGAGCACTGTGCAGCTACGGCAGTGCGGCGCCAGGACAGTGCGTGATCCTTGGTGGGCAATGCTTTGGAAGTTGCTGCCTCTCACGGTGCTAAGGTTTGGGGTTTGATCTGCACAATTTCATGAAGCTTGGATTGCACATTCAGTGCCCTGTAAAACTCATCAGCCAGGGGAGAGTGTGAAGTCTGTCTCCAAAGTGTGTGATCGTGCTGTGACGGCGATGACTGCCAGCTCTGCTTCATGGAAGAAGGCCTTAGGGGCTTCGGAGGGGAAGGTACACCAGGGTGTGGAGTGAAAAAGTGGCTCATATTTCAGGTAGATAGTGAGAGCTCATAAAGCAGAGTTCTCCTGGGAGCCTCGATCTCCAGAATAGCAGCTGTGGGAAGTGTCCCGGTTAGGGTCCCCCAGCAAGCGGACTGGAGCTTCCCCTGGCTGCAGAGTTACAGGTACAGGTGGGGAAATCTTAGAAATGAAATGAGTGGCAGAGCTCAGCAACGATGAACTCTCACTGCTTATAAGGAGCCCAGTGGGGTGTGTTTTTTGGAAGGTGTATGGACTTTATGAGTATGAGAGAGAAGCCTGCACTGAAGGCTCTTGGCCCAAAGCTGCGTAAGCTTTAGGAAAGATTTGGGAAGGTTCAGCTGTGATGCCAGTTCCTGGCGCAGCTTCCCTCTCCAGTTCAGATCTGATGGCTATAAAGTGATACCAGATGTTTGTGTATTCATGGGATAGTATTTTTAGACTGAAAAAGTCTCTGTGGATATTGTTTGGAAGCTATAAACAAATTGCTTTACCTGCTTTTTGTGTGCATGCATTTTTTGTGAATTATCTAGAAAGAGTTTAACTTGGGTGGGTTTGTCCAACCCAAGAATCTCAAGGGAGTGCTGCAGAACTGTAATGGATAGCAGGTTATCTCAGTGGACGAATTCACATTGTCTGGAGTAGGAACCTGATTCATAAAGGATTAAAGCCACTCCTCTGGGGAACAGGAAAGTTAGCTTATATTCTAGTATCAGATACTCTGCATCCACCATTTGAACTAAACAAGCTTGTTAGCCGCAAAGATCCTTCAAGATCTTTGGAGAATATCAAACTCCGCTAGTGGACCGCTAGCAAGCACAGAAAGCAGTGAAATTGGTCAAAGAGTTATTTGCTGTGAATTATTCCCATGCTTTCTAGAGGTTTGTTTTGTGTAAGTTGTTCTTGTTATCAGTACCTACATCTAACGCCTATCGCTGACCCAGAGGCTGTGAGGACAGTGGGGACCCCGCAATGTGGGAAGGGCTTTCCTGGATACAGCCACAGAGAGGTAAAGCAACAAGTTCTCCCAAATGAACTGAGTTGACTTACATCAGCTGAGGAGGATTCAGACCTATTTTCATAGCTGTTGGTTGCTTTTCATGTTAAAAAACAAATGTATTAGGAACCTGAGTGCCTGCAGGGTTGTGGTGCTACTGGAAATTTAAAACCATGCCTGAATTTGCCAAAAATTCTGAAACATGATGGAAAATGTTGGTATTGGGCCCAGGCCTGCTGGTTTTGCACCTGGACAGTATCTTGTACAAGGGATTATGCAGAATCGTGGTAAAACTGGGCTGAAAGTCTTTTTTCAGTGAAGTGTGTCAAGGCTCAACGTATACCTCCTGGGTCATCCCTCCTCCATCTCCATTATTCTGGTGTTGGAAGGTCTCGTCATAGCCCATTAGGTCTCCTCAGCAGGATTTAAAGCTCAGCCTTGGGAGGAGCCCACTTGTTTGTTAACCTTGTTCCAGGTTTTGTTTGCTGGAACAATAAAACACGGGAGAGGAGTTCGGCTGCGGGACTGGCCTCAGCCAAAGCTACAGCTCTGGGGCTGCACTCACACAGGCAGTGAATTCTTCAAGTGCCACTTTATTAGCACATTTCCTCTTTTACCAGAGATCAAGATCAGCCTTTTTTTTTTTTTCTGGAATATGTGTGTGAAAATTAAATTCCTTGGCAGGATTTTTCCGTGGCCTTTCTTCCCTGAAGCACCCAAGCCCAAAAAGTTCAGGCATGACAATTCCACCCCCTCCACTGCTTCACTGCTCTCCTCTAATCGTACTCAGCTTTCAATTATTTATACTGCCAGAAAATTGCATGGAGTTCACACCCCCAGCCCCGAAACACAATTCTGCTTTTGTGCAGGGAATACAATCCTTCACTTTCATTAAGTGTGCAGAGACCGAGATGAGAAGTGCCTGTTGTGTTCGCATCCCTTGGCTTGCGATGAGAGGAACTGGTTGTTTTCACAAACGTCCTAAATAGCCCTGCAAGGGTTACAAGGAGTTTATTTACATTATTGCATTTAAGTGCAAATAGAAAATTGCCCAGCCATAATGGAAAGGTTATGCAGGGCTCTGTCAGGGCTCTTTTCCCCGCCACCTCGCCCCTCCCGGCTTTCTGCTCCTACAGGCTCAGATGTGGGAAGGCTGTGTCTGGAAGGAGCTGTAGCTCTTGGTCCTGTTACACCAGGGTTTGCTTACAGGACAAACAAAAGCATCAACTGGCGTCTCTTCCACTGCAGACTGTGCGTAGTCCTGCCTGCCATAGGAAAGACTCCTGATTAGGCTCACCCCAGCCTGATTTATGAGCACTGGGTGCTATTTGCTTCTTCCCTGTAGCACCTGAATAACTGACCTTTTCTGCAGAAGCAGCGTACAGAGCGTGAAGTTGGGAGTTTGTTTTCTGCCTTATTCCCTTCCTACTTGCCTAGAGTCGTTGGCATGCTTCTCCTTTTCTGCAGGCAGAGTGGGTTCACGTCTCGTGCAAACACAAGTATTCCCACTGCAGAACTGGCTTTTGCAATTTCCCCTTTCCCTCCTTCAGGGGAAGATTGATGAGTCTCCAGAGGATCGGTCAGTGCAGCAAAACCCACAGAGGAGCCACGCTGCTGAGCAGATGAGTGGTGAAGTCATTCAGAAAGCAAGAATACTGATGGTCTGGGGGAAGCACAGCTTTGTGCACAGTCATTCCTGGGTGCCCTGTTTGAACAACACATGGCCAAGCTGGGGGCTTTGCTCTCTGCCTTCTGCTTTTCATTTAATAGGAGAGATCTGGTCTATAGGACCTGTGCAGGAAAGGGAGGACTGGATCTCTTACAGCACGTAAGATCCTTTGGCACTGCCCTGGCTGGTAACCCACTGACTCCACACCCTGCATTGAGCATTTACCTGTATAAATGCCTGTAACCGTAGTTTTCTGAAGCTACCCCATTTAACTGTTGGGTTAGCATTTGCTCTTCCCTGCCCATGCCCAGCAGAAGCGTGGCAGGATTGGTGGTCCCTTGGTGTGTGTGTGAGAGGAGGGAGTCCTGGGAGCATGCCACGAGCGTGTTTCTGACCCCCACAGCATTCCCAGGTCTGAACCCCGAGAGCTTCATTCTGGGTAGGAGCCACAAGTACGTAGCAGCAAGTCACACTGTTCAGGCCTGCAGCTGCAGCAGAGCAGCGAGAGCCGCAGCTCCCTGATGGTGCAAGCAGGTCCTTGGGCACGGGACCTGTTCAGGTGCAGCTTGTGACCCTGTGAGGGTGCAAAGCCAGCGGAGTGGGGAGTTGCAGTCCAGTGAGGAGGTTCACGCTTTGGAGCAGATCGAGTTGCTGACAAATTCATGGTTGGCAGAAGCGGTGAACAAGCTCGCAAAGGACTAAGCAGAGACTCCGAAAAGCATCCCTGTGTGTTTTAAGATAATTTCTGTAAATCTGCAGTGCAAGCAAGACTTTCTATTGAAGCCATTCGTGAGGCATCAGTGTCAATGCAGAGATGTCTCTTCATTTACCAGGTGCAGTCAAGGGCAGATCCTAATCGATTTAGCAGCGTTTTTGCAAACTGAGTTAACATCACAGCTGTGTGCCTGGGTCTTGATGCATTTGTTTTTGTTAAGGGTGTGCTAAGAAAACCAGTGGGACTTGCTGAGCTGCTACCTTCAGCCAGGTGCTTTGAGAGAGGTGAAGGACAAACCACAAAAACACTGTGAGAGAGAGAGGAAAATGCCAAATGGGAAGGAATTAGAAAGCAAACCAGAAAAGGACTAAGTAAAATGATAACAGGGAAAAAAATCTTTCAGAGGACTAAGGTGAGTTTAATGATTGAAGTTTTGTCTTACAGGGAGCATATTTTACCACCTGGAGCAAAAATTATTTCACAGGCTTTTCTTTTTATCTGCCTAATCTCTGGCTTTTGACAGCCTGGTGAGCTGGAACTGGCCTTTCTGTGGTCTGGGGAGCTTTGAAATCCCAAGTCCAGGCTTGTCCTGGTCACTACAGTGATGTGCTGCTGCTCTTTGAGCAAAACTGGTATGTGTGTCTTCCTGGTGAAAAAAATATGTTGTGGGATGGCGCATTGTGAACACCTGCGTCCTTGTAACAAGTCCAGCTTGTCTTGTAGTTTTTGGTACATTGGTGGCTGTTCATGCAGCTTTGAAAAAACGTCTGTAGCTGTCTGCGATGCTCATTGTGTTACTGTACTGAGGGTTAGAGGCAGCCGGTCTCTGACACATCTCGCTTGCACGTAGGGGTAGGATTTAGCATTTGATGTTTCAGGAGATGGCAGAGACTCCTTTGCCGTTGTAATCTGGGAATAAGGCAGATGGGGCAGTAAAGGGTGGTGTGCTCCACGAAGGTGGTCCCTGGCTATCCTTATGCAAAAGGAGACATTTGCAAAAAGTGTTCCTAAGATGGAGAGAAGCCCTGCAAAGTTTCAGGTTCGTTCTGGGTGTGGGACAGCCCCGGATAATACAGCTGAGCAGGGGTGTGCTATGGGCTGCAGGAGCACTAGGGCTGTAGGTTCCTGCCTGTTGTCGAATCCTGTTCCACTCTTAGGTCAAAATATATTTCATCGCCTTAGCATTGAGATGTTTTTTGTGTAATTAGGAGCTTGGAAGTCTGCGGTGTGGAACAAGGAGTAGGGAACTGCTAGTGTGGCAGGAAGGTTATCTGGAAATACCCACCTGTAAAATGGGGGCTATAATCAGCCCTCCTGGAGAAAGTTTATTCATTAATGTTTGTAAAATGCTTTGAAGTCTTTGACTGGGAGTCTTATTAATAGACCCAAATGTTAGTTGTATTACAGTAGCTAAGCCAGACCTTAATGAGCATGTTCCCTCTCCTCCCCCCGAGCCCCCAACCGTTTCTAACAGGGTTTGGTGAAGAAGTGAAACATCAGCAGAATGACCAAAGAGAACTGAACTGCTCAGCAGAAATATAAATAGTGCTTTTCTTTCTTGGGATTATGTCCTGGTCCCATGGACTTTTGCTGCCAGGAGTGGAATTTGTAGAAGGGATGAGGAGTTTATTTCCAGACTTGTACCACTTTATCCCAGTTGGTGACTGGTTTAGGGTCCCCTTGCATTAGTACTTGCTGGTGCCCTCTGAGTGATTAAAGTCATCCCAGCTTGTCTCGATGGGAAGTCACCATAGCAAGGCTGGCATGCTGGGATGGGAGGGAGCTGTGACTGTCGATGGGGTGCATGGTGAGCAGGGGAAAGACTTTGTTGAGGCAGAACAAGGAGGTCCCAGAGCAGGATGCAGGGCTGAACTGGTTTGACGGGGCGCTCAGCTCTGGTTGCCTGTGAGTGCCCCTTGCTCCATGCCTGTCCATTTCCTACAGCATTACTGATCCCCTATCGATAACAGAATAGCATTTGCCTTTTGATTTCCTCAATTTCTGGTGTCAGGAGGTGAGGCTTGGTGATGGCGTTAGTGGCAGTAAGGTTCAGTCCATGCTGTGTCCCCAGGGTACCTGTGGATGGGATCGCAGCATGGAGGCAAGCAGGTAAATGGGTATGTCAGGAGTCACAGTGTGAGGGAACGTCCCAAAGAGTGAGCTGCTGTTACAGAATTGTTCTCCCGGCTTGCACCCATTTGCTCTGGGTGGCAACTAGGAACATCTCATTAGCGTGGCCTGATGTGTCATGTGCTCAGACATGGCCAATAATATTCCCAGCCAGCAATGACACCCCGGCTCGTGGTGCATCCATTCCCTGGCCTCGCCCGAGGTTAGGCTGGGATGGCTTCTGCCTCGAGGACTGTGTTGCTCATCATTGCCTGAAGACTTGAGTCGCCCACATATGCCTTGGTGTGGGGGAGGCTGCTCTGCATTGGGATGATCGTCTCAACTGGGTGAGAAAGGAGATGTCTCCAGCCCAGAGGCCGAGCACGCTATGTTGCATGTACCCTGTAGCAAGGATGCTGGAAAGGTGGCTTGACAAAACAGAGAGGAGCCAGCATCTCCCCCAGAACCCTGATGTTTCTAGTGACCCGTCCTTCGAAAGCGCCCTCTGATTGCAGAGCTCACAGCTAAAGACTGACCCAGCCCTTGCCTCTAATTTCATCTTTCCTCTTCGAGTCTGGTCCCTGGAAAGACATAGCTCTCCAAGAAGACATTCCAGGGGGGTTTAATCACTGTGCTCGCTGCAGCCCTGCTATCCTTGTGGTCTAAGCACCTGCTGTTTCATTTAATTAGCAACAAATGGGAGGCGTAGGTTGGGGGGAAGAGAGTGTAGCACCCTGGTGAAGTATTTGCTGTGATGTGATGTATTTTATTTTGGGTTCGGAATGGAGGCCATGAGGAACATTTTCCAGAGGGCTCCATAAACCACCTCCGTTCACAGGGTGATTATTTGAGGAGGGAGGGGGTTGTGGATTTAAATCGGTGCCGCTAATTTCTGCAAACAGCCACATTATTTTTAATTCATACTCCAGACTCCCTCCACCCATGGCTTGATGTTAGGAGCTGTGAATTTTCCACGTCATAACAAAGTCCCTCTATAAAAGAGAGCCCTTTAAATATATTTTTAAAAATTGATTTCAGATACGTCAGGCTCTCAAGTAAGTCTGTCTTCAGAATGGAAAACTAACTCTTTCCTTCCCTCATGGTGACCTGTTAATTTATTTGTATTTCAGTAGCACATACCAGCTCTGAGCAGAGCTAGGTCTGTCTGGTGTTAGGGGCTGGAAAGTGCATGGGAAGCCACATGCCCTGATGAATGTAAGTTGAAAGAAATAATCCCTTTTTCCAGCATGATTAGTTGAGCTTGGGAGCTCTTTGTTGAGATAAAAGCATTACATTGCTAGCAGTGTTTTACCAATGCAGGGAAGGGAGATGGTGACAACTGGGGTGAGACTTCAGGATCGAGCCACTTGTGCTGGACGCTGGCTGTGCCCCTGCCCTCAGGAGGTCAGCAGCCAGAGCTTCATGCAGGGAAGGTTACAGTCGCAGCTTCCGTGTGCTCCAGCCCACCAGCACTGGGGGCTGTTTTTCTCCCTGGGGGTGGCAAGTTTAATAGCGGTCTCTCGTACTTCTACATCTGGTGCAAACTGTAGTTCGTAGTCTAAAGACACATAAGGTGTATTGGCCTTCTGTCTTACTTTCTTAGGGTGGTTAAAGCACCACAAGGGCTGCAAGGAAGACCACTGTATTTTTGTCTTGCCCTGCCCTGACTGAAGCAGCAAAGCTGGGTTTTAGAGATTTGGGCTTTGGATTCCCTGTTCTGCAAGAGCTTTCATCTCCCGTGGATTTTGAGAGGATAAATTCATTTGTAGCCATCAGGTGCCCAGATGCAGCAGTGACTGGGGTCATGATAAAAACTCAGACATCATTTTGTTCTCATGTGGAGTTTTAAATTCAGTCCTGGGTATTGGTTTCTAGTCCAAGAACAGTAAAAGTTCACAGAAAATTCTCATCTTGTGAGATTGTCATAATCTTGAATGCTAGAAATAACGGAAATTCTTGCTCTGTGCCCATTCTATAAGCCTTCAGTATTAGAACAGAATAGAGTATTTCAGTTGAAAGGGACCTACAATGATCATCGAGTTCAGCTGCCTGACCACTTCAGGGCTGACCAAAGGTTGAAGCATGTTATTAAGGGCATCGTCCAAATGCCTCTTAAACACTGACAGGCTTGGGGCATCAACCACCTCTCCAGGAATCCTGTTCCAGTGCGTGACCACCCTTTCAATAAAGAATATAAGCCAGTTTTTAGTTACTCACTGCCTACACAATCCTTGTGTGCTCAGCCGTTGGTGGCACTGTAATAGCTCCTGGAGACTTCCCAGTTGGAAAGGCAAATGTAAGAGAGGTTTCCCTGGGAGGGGATTTGGTTATACCTGAAAATCCAGTGGCATCATGGAAAAAAGAATTGCCTTTACGTGAAGTGCCCAAGCATGGAAAAGTGGTCCTTCTGCAACCTAGAAATCATTGATTTTGCAGTAATCGGCTCTTCCTCTTGCTTTTCTGAGTAGTTTCATTGTTTTTTCATCTGTTTGCAGGCACACAGGGCACCTGCACATCTCCTGGACCTGGCAGGCTCCTGCGAGTCAGCATTATGCTGACAATCAACCCCATAAACCCCCCAGCAGTACCTCTTCATCCCCTTAGTTTTTCTGCCTTTCTGTATATTCCCATCTGATAGTAGAAATAGGTTCTTTCTGGGTGGATCAAATCTGGAAGCGATACCTCGAGGGGCACATTCAGACTCAGGATATAAAGTTTGGAGTTTTTTCCAGCTTTGACATTTGAGAGATGCTTTTAAGTAGATGAGATAATATTACAGTGTCAGCCCATCTGTCACTGGAAGCATTGATGTTTGAATCATATTCTTCTGCTTGGTTTTAACAGAAAGGCAAGTAAAGCTGTCTGGCGGTTTGCCTTGCTGCATGCCTCAATATGGCTAAGAAGGGAAATTCGTTTTTGTTTTCAAGCCTCTGTTGTATTTGCACTGTTTAATGCTGTTCAGTTCCACATCCAGGCAAGGGGATCGCCTGCCCAGGCTGCTATTGCTGCCTGTAATAGAGAACAGCCCCTTTGCTTGCCCCTTCACCTGCTGGTGCTTGCTTTCGAAATATGAGCATCTCCCTCCAGCTTCAGATCCTTCTCTGTGTTGATAATAATCTGCAAGGTTCAAAGCAGGGGTGAGATTTCAAAGCCTCCTTAACCATGTTAGATCTGCAGTGTGATGCTTAGGCCGTGTTGAAAACCCGTGTGTTGAAGCACGTATAATCGCATCTCTGCACCTGTTAGAGCGGGGAAAATTTCTTCTGAGTTTTGTTTCTGTTTTTCTTAAGCTGCTCTCAGGTTTTCCTCCTTTCCTGGCCAGCACGACGTTCTCCTGCATCTGACCTCATGGAGAGACATGCACCAGCCCCAGATGAAGGGCTAGAAACAATTGTCTGCACCTGGCTGAGCAAAATAGGTTATTTGTGTGTATGCGTGTGTGTCTGCTAGTGTAATTTATTTGTTCAGTTACTTGAGCCAAGGTTTCCCCCCAAAGGAAGCCCTAATTAAGTGAGATAACTTTGCATCTGGGTTGCTGGCAAAGAGCAGCTCACTGTGCTTGCCTGCGTGCTGGCCACAGGTGTGTAGTTGCTGCCCTCCCATGCCCTTTTCTGTCCCTGTTTGATAATGAAGGGAGGTTAGCAGTAGCTGTGCTTTGATGAGGCTAGTGTCTTGCTCTCTGGTGGAAAACAGGTCATTCTGTGCTCTGAAATAGTCTGTCTTACCCTCAGCAGGGTACATACGTGGAACCTAATTTTTGAAGTTGCTTTGCGTCCTGGTAGAAAGCAACTGATGTGTTGTTCCTCCTCCCACCTCCTCCCCACTTTGCTTCTTTCTTGGGATCTTTTTCTTTTTTTTAAAAAAATTGAAGTTTTAGGTCTAGGTTCTGCAGATGGCTGAAGTGGCAGTTCCCTAGAGAAGCTGTACCCTGATCCATTACAGCCATAATGCTGAGGCGCTAAAGGCTAATTCAATAAATAACCCTACAGAGCACATGAGGATCACACAGACTCACAAAACCAGCAGCCCGGTCTAGATGCTACAGTGCCCTCAGACAGCTTGGCTGCTGCGCGTAAGGGAATTACAGGGCCTGGACATGGCCTGAATCTCTTTGATGCAAGTTACCGTGTTCCTGGATGCTTTCTGTGACAAAGCATCATCATGTAATTTGGGGGGGGGTCTGTGAAATGTTAAGTCCCTGCCTGAGCCAGGGGCTAGGGCAGAAGAGAGCTGTGTGGTACCTGCAGCTTGTTGGTTAGACTTGGACTTTCCAATACATCTGTGAGGATGTTTCCGCAATCTGGGCATCCTTCTGATGTCTCTGTTGTGGCTTTGTGTGATGGGGAGGAGGACAGAATAGATGAGTGCAAACCCACAGGGAGGATGAGGAATAGCCCTGGATGCCTGCACAGTGCCCAGCAGGGTCAATGCAAGTTGACTGTCATGCTTGTTTGGCTTGCCTGTCTCTGCCTCATCCAGCTTCTAAAGCTGGTCACAAGGTGTGGAAAGGCATGGAAATCTGCGTCTTCACTGGTCTTGTGCTGGATGAACATCAGCCTGGCCACCAAAGCAGCTTGTAGGTCACCTTCTTCCCTTCAGAAAGCCCCTCAGAAATGTTTGGGAAGGAGCTGCGGGATGGGATGAGTTGCTGTGGCTGCCTATTCCCTGCAGCTTGCTCTCTGTAGGACCCTTTCCTTGCATCACCCAAGCACACCTGCGTCATATAATCAGTATGAATCCTTCGCCTGGCCACAGTGGATTGTGTGTGTGGCCAGACAGGCTGGAGAAAACTTATGTTTTCATTTTATGACAGAGTATGTGCCCAGTTAGGTACCAATGGTCCCTGGTGACGTGCTTTTCCTCGTGTCATTGGAAGAGCACCTGCCAGAGGAGAGCAGGCATGGATGCTTAATGGCAAGGTGGACATGTAGCCAGCTGCGTATGAAGCAAGGGGTGCTGGCGTGCAACCCACGAGCCTTTGCGACCACGGCAAGGTGGACATGTAGCCAGCTGCGTATGAAGCAAGGGGTGCTGGCGTGCAACCCACGAGCCTTTGCGACCACCCTCAGCTTAAAGCTCAGGAAGCTACTGCCCTGACGGCGATGGGAGAGGCATCTTCTGCGTGGGCGCAACAGCTCTGGCTTTCAAGGCAGCACCGTGCTGCCTATGGCAGGTAGCAGCATACCAGGTACCTCCTGCCCCTGGGCCCACTGACCACAGTCCCACCGTCAGGTCTTGCAAATGCCAGCAGGCAGGGATACAGGCTGGAAACCTCCTGAGGGGAGGATGGAGCTGGAAGGAGTCCCTCTCCTCCCGGATGCGGGCGTCTGCCTCCATGTGCTATTTGTCCCTCACAACTTGTAGCAGTTTTATCATCTACAAGTTTGGAACAGTCATGGCCCTGACAGTATTTCTTGACAACGTGCCTGCGGCGATTAAAAGCTACTGAGATTAAAAAAGACCAAAACAACACCCCCACCATTGTCAAAGACCTCCATTGATGCTTTTAATACTCTGCCAAATATTGCGTTGATTAGTTGGTATAATACGCAGAATACCATCTGGTCCACGAGCGGCGCGTCCAGGGATGGATGATTATTATCTGAATGAAAATCCTAGAGTAACGCACAAGCATGCAGAGCGTAACGCAGAGGCTCCGTAAACACTCGGTGTGCCCACCCTGCTCCGAGCAGGACATGCACAGCCGCCATCCAAACCCACCCACTTTCCCAGGATTTGCTTTCATTCTCAATTAAATTAACAAAGCTCCTCAGGCAGACTTGTACTTACAAAAATAAGGTTTCAGTCCCAGCCTCCCTTCTTAGGAGGCTGGGTCAGATTTGTCCTGCAGGATGTGTAGTCCGTCCTTCCAGTGCAGTCTTGTGTCATGGTCTGGTCCATCCGCAAGGTCCTTTGGGACGGCTGTGCAGGTCCCCTGGGATCCTTCTTCTGGGCACGGGCTTTAAGGACTCAGATGTTACCCAAATCTCCCTTTTCTTTTTTAGAGAGAACAGTGTCCATGCTGCTTGTCAGGGCACTGATAGGAAGGAGCTGGCATGGGTTTGAGCGTCCAGCTAAGGTGCCTGCGTTGTGTGGTTGTGCTTGCGATGGGAGATCTCTTTAAAACAGCTTTTCTGATACCCGTGGACTTTGTCTCACCTGCCTAGAAATAAATCTGCAGAGAGAAACCACTCCATGAGGTGCCATTGCAGCAGGCACCGGTAAGGACAGATAGTTGCAAGCCTACGTTTGTTCTTGTATTCTAGCATGTACATCCTTCCCTCCCTCCATTGCAAGTCCAAGTGGGCAACCATGGCTTGGAGTCTGTCCTTCCTGTGCACTGAACACCTTTGCTGTCCCTACGTGCCAGGTGAGCATCCTGGGGAGATGTTGGCGCCTGGGGCCGGGCAGTGCCCAAGCCGAAGGGCCCACGCTGGGGCTGGGACTGTAAAGGCTGGCAGCTGGCTTTGAACTGTTGGAAACCGTCTGGCCGGCTGGCTGCTTGCTTACTTCCCTCGAGGCCCGAAGCAAGGTATCTGTTACACGTGCAGCTCCGTCTGCCCACTCGGGCAGTGGGATTTGTTGTCTGTACTCCTTTCTAAATCCCCCCAAAGACGAGAGACACGTGTTTGGAACCAGATACGCAGGCAAAACATCTCGGGGTTTGGAGGTAGGGAGAGAGGGAGAAAAGAAGACAAAGGAGTCTCCTCCCAGCGTGGAGTTAAAACCTGTGGTTATGTTGTGCTTGGCACAGTTTCTTCATTGTACTGAGCTGGGCGGTCGCTCTCCCCCGTCTCCCCAGAGCTACGAGCAGTGTCCTACGGAGATGAGTAGATACCATTTCAGATGGAGTTTCTGAAGTGAAATGTGCCATTGTGTTTGGAGCTATTGTTTCTGTTTTCCATCTTGAAGTTACTTGTGGTTTCCAGGGGACAATATATCAAGCAGAGCTAACAGGCTGTAGAGAAGATGTAGATTATGAAAACAGCAGGATTAAGTTTCATACATTTGTAGCTAAAGCCTCATCTCTCTCACAGTAGTGTAAGCAGGGGAGTAGTCTTGCATGCTCACAAAACTGTATCAATTTAACTAAGGGTGTGTTTTTAAGCAGGTTTAGTTAAAACTGTGGTCACCACTATGTGAGCAGCAGAAGTCTTTCTAAGGATGGATTCTGTGGGTGCAAGATGAATGACCATCTGATGTATAAATCAGGTTTCAGAGTGTTCCTGCAACAGGCTTTGCACCGGTTCAGACAAAATCAGTTTGTGAAGATGGGGTCTGTCTGTCTGGGTAGTCCCTGCCTAAAACACCAATGAAATCAGCAGTTACGTCTTTATGAGAGAGGAGTGAGGAAGAGTAGAAGAGGACATTGCAGGACAGATGTGATTCTCCAGCCCTTCACAGCTCTGTTGCTTTGGGGGACCAGCTGGATCCAGGAGGAGTCACGGTGGCAAACGAGGGGACCCTTAAATGAAGATCCAGCCCCTGCTGCAAGATGCCATCCTAAATCTGTGATGTTGTGGAGCAGGTCAGTAGTTTTGTTCCCTGCATAATCTGACAGCGCTGGACAAAACAGACTGGGGCAAAACCAAACCAGCCTGCAAATCGTGCTGACCTTAATATTTGGTGCATGTTGGCTAACAGCAAGTATGTAATTAATAGCAGCACTCTGCTAATGGCACTGTGCTGCTTTTAGGATGCACCCTCCAGCACCTTGCTTGCAGCTGCAGTGCAGTGTTTGTCACTGCTGCCAAAGGGGTTTCTGAAGGACCAGAGGGTTTGAAGCCCTGCAGCCTCCCACCAACCCGTCCAGCCTTCGCGCTGGGCCGAGCTGCTCCTGCCTGCACAAACGGTCTCTCCTGGCCAGGATTTAGGCACTCGCAGTTTTTGCATTGTGAGGCCTTCAGAGTGGCTCAGTAAGGTTAATGCACCGATAAACCCAAAAAGCTTAGTGGTGCTATGCTTTATTTCAATCGTTGGCTTGAAAGGGCTGAAATTTAAAGAAGGATGAAAGGTAAGTATTTTTGAAAATTCCTAGGTGATGTAGGAAGCGGTGATTAATGGAAGTGACCTTGGTGCTTTGCTCCCTTTCACTGAAGATCTTAGAGTTGCCATCATATTTAAAAATGGGACCTTTGCTCTGACAGTGCTGTCAGATGTAGTTCTGTTGCTGTCTGGAGGCCAGTGTTATGGGAGAGCTTGGTCCTGCTCCCCTTGACATCCAAGGGCAATTGTCACTATTACTGTAGTGTCTGTCACTGGAGCATGTTGGTCTCTTGCTGCTTGTGTGCCATCTGAAGGAACATGTCAAGGCCTGTGATTTTTGTAAGGATAAGAACTTGCAGGAGATAAGGAAAGATACTCTTCTGTTGAGGTCAGCTCTTCTCCCCAGCCAGGATTTTCGCTGTGACCTCCAGTGAGCCTTTTAGGACATGCCCAGGTTGTGCAGCCTGAGCACTGGGGCTGGCTCTGCATGTGCCAGCTCTGGAAAAAAGGCAAAATGCTTGCACCCCATCTCAAAATTATAAGCCTTTCTCAGAAGCTAATTGACCCCATGGGGCATGGCATCGGCATGGCTCCGACATCTCTGCATGACCCTGCTGGGCCACATAACTGCAGCATTCATCTCTCCGCACCTCTCTAAAACAGGCATTATGGTATGGCCTTATTTCCTAGGGATGCCACTGGGACAAACCCACTGTAGATACTGGAGTAACAAGGGACGTATAATCACCATGGAAAGATGGAAGAGTATGAAGTAGCCTTTGTCCAAGCATCTTCCAGTGTGGTTAAGTCGGATGAGGCCAGTCTAATTTAGCACTGGAGAAAGAAAATCCTTCTGGCAGGAGACATCAATAGCTGCTCTGTGAAAGGACAGTGTGGGCTTTCTGAGAAGCTCTTCAGAGATGCACCAAGTGCCTCTGTCATCCCAAACCAGCACCTCCAAATGTTTTGCCAGTCTGTGTTAGCCACAAATGCTGGGCTCATTCTGCAGAGCCTTTAGAGAAAGCTGCATTTCTGTATGAAAAATATCAAATGTCTCGGCTGGGAAACAGCATTCCCTCTTCTGATGGATTGTGTTGGGGAAAGACCCCCAGTCTCTGCTCCCCTCCTTCTCTTCCCCTGGCTGTTTTAGTTGGATACTGAGAGGTTTGTAAGATATCCAAGATTTCTGGTGGAAATTTTCAGACCTGAGAAAGGCATTTTCCCTTTGGGGATTACACCATGTTGTAAATGTCTGTTCTCTTTATTTTATATGCGTTTTCCTGCTTTTGTTTGACTTTCTCACAGATTGCACTATATTTAATTCAGAACATAACCTATAATGCTGTAATTGTCAGGCATGTCAGCCAGTTATCCAGACAGTTTTTGCTTTAATTTTTTTTTCTTTCAAAATAAAAAGAAAGCCAGTTGCTGCTGCTTCTCAGAGACTGAATTAATGCACTTCTCTTGCATGCTGTGGCATCATGTAACACCACGAGAGAGCCAGTGTCACTGGCTGCCTGATATAATTATTCCTGCTGCATTGTGGAACTGGTTACTGCTTTAGGAAGAGATGGGGTTTCACCTCCTTCTGCTGTGTGAGATGTCAGTTACGTGCGTGAGCGGCTAACAGATGGGCTGTGCTGCGCTCAGTCTGTTTCATGCCCTCACCCAAAGATCTCCCAAGTCTTTTGCAAACTTTTGCTAATTGATATTGTGCTCAGGAACAGCTCTGTTCTGGCTAGTTTTGAAGGGATGGGAGTTAAGCAGACCTCCTGCTGTCTTGTGTCTGTGAGAGCAAACTGGTTTGTTGTTCCTTTGAGAGGGTGAAGCAGAGGAGGAATAATAAGCAGCTCAGTGTGACCCACATCTAGAGAAAATTCTCCAGCAGCTGTGTGCTGCGGAGGGATCTGTCCCAAGGGCAGCGGTTTTGTTGCCTGTCATGCATGTCCTTCTGTCATTGATCTCAGCAGGTATGGTCCTGGGCTGGAGTAAATCAGGTCCTTGCACTTATGTCATGGATGCTCCACTGATTAACCTTAGCAGAAAACCTGTCCTGAAATCAAACCACTGAAGAAGTGATCTTCTCTAGACTGGCATATAGAAGGTGAATCTCGGGAGATGGGCTCTCATGCTCTCTACTCTCCTGCTTGCTTTCACCTGCTGACATTTAAATGCTGGTATGTTACCTAATAGCATGAGATCCATTTGCTGGAAATGGTGGCTAACTGCCGTCCTTAAGCGAAAGACCCCCTTGGATGCTCTGGTTAACCAGGATTTGTAATATGCTACAGATGGACAAGCCCACAAATAGAAGGATAAGCATATCTGAAAACCACTGATAATACTTCTTCCATTTGCTTCTGTTCTGCTGGTTTTAGATGAGTACAGTTCCTCTGAATTCAGCCTCTGACTCCTGCTCTGCAGCATAAGGCTCAGAGCGTTTGATGGCTCTTGATTAAATCTCATGCCACCTTCCTGAGATCTGTCTCGCATTTTGCAGATGCAAAAGCAGAGACAGGACCAGAGAGGTTTATCCATGGGAAAACTCCAGCAGATGACAGAATTCAACCCAATTCTTGCCCTTCCCTTTCTTGCAGATCACACTGTTTATAACTCAAAATATAGCTGATGATGCTGTAACCATCAGTCATGTCAGTGAGCAGCGCAGCTGGTTTTCAACTTCAAAATGAAAGGAAATTGCTGCTGTTCCTCAGGGTTTTAATTAAACCCTTATTCTCTTCTGGTATCTTACCTCCCCTTCTCATCTAAGCTTTTGTTATCTGCATCAGGGACTTTCAACCTTTTCTGGTTTGCAGATGCCCTGAACCCTTCCTGCTGAGGGCGTGAGTTCATCATCACTAGTTTCAGATCCCTGGTAGCACCTTTGCTTTTCTTCCAGTTTCTTTGGCAGCTCTCTCTTAGAAGTGTGGACACAACCCCATACACATACGGATGCCTGCCCTCCTCTGCTCCATCTCTCAGTTGGCTGTAGGCCCTCTTTCTCCTTGGGATTCTGAGTTCAGATCAGCCTTGTGAGAAGGGATCACCGAGAGCTGGGATCACCATGTGCCTGTTGCCTAACTGTCCTCATGTTCTTTACCTCTCAAGTCCAGCAGTAGCTAAATTAAAGTTATTATTGGCTTGCCTCATTTTTAATGAAAAATGCATTTTCTAATGAGCACTTGGGAAATGGGAAGCTAATACGCCTCTTGGCGTTCAGTGTAGGAGGAGTTGTAGCCTTGTGACCACTTGAGTGACCGAGAGTAAGCTGGCAAACGCACTTGGGTTTCTGGGGCACCTTGCCAAAAATCTGCTGCTCTTGGTCGTGGTTTGATTTTCATCTTCTATTTCTCTGGGACACAAGTAAATTAGACACTGCGGAAAGGGAGCGAGGCCTCATCTCTCTCTGCAGACAGTTGGAGTCCTGTGTCCCTCTGCAGCAGTGGATGTTGTTTCGCTTGCCAAAGTAAGGGGTTTGGATGAAAGTCATCCTCAGGGTCTTTGTGTGTTAAAATAAATCTCCCATGATTGCAGTGCTGTGACCCCCTGTAGGGCTTTGATTTTATCTGTGCACATGGCAAACCTACATCCACTTGAAAAGGAACCAGCAAGATATGCACACTGATAAGAGATTATGTGGGTGTCCTAATTTGCTCATTTTAAGAGGTGTGGAGAACTTCACTGTTCTGACTGGGGGAGAGTTAAAACTGCTGCAAGGAAGGAAGGGGAGGAACTAACAGCACAGCAGGAGGCTCCTGCTAGAGTCTGTGGTGTAAGGCACAGGCGGAGGTCAGGTAACTGTCTCAGTGGATTCATTTCAGGGAGTTACGATTTGGTCACAAACTTTCAAAACCTTGAGACCAAATCAGGAACAAAGTTCTCACTGGCAAATGCCACAGGATCAGGCCATTGAACAGTTTATATGTTCCAGGCCCTGCACTGGTTGGCTTACAACAGAGTAAAAGCCTCTCTTGCAAAAGAGAAGTCACTTCTTAGTCTCAGGTGCTGTAAGTCCTTATATCTAAAACAGAAATAAATGTTGTTTTATGAAAATCTAACCAAGACAAATAGAATGTAGTAAGTAAATAATTGTCAGGAAGATGCTTGGCTTCTTGTCCTCAGAGATGCTACTTGTAGCATCTCAAGGAGTGCTTGTTTTTCAAGATTTCTAATCAGGTGGTACCATTGCAAGGCAGACAGGGACTGAATCTTATTTTCACAGCAGAATTGACATGAAGTGACTGCAGATACCATCAGCTGGTGATTGCTGAGCCCAAATGGTCCTTGTGTGCAGGAGCATCTCTTTCTTCATGGCATATTCGCATTCTTAGGTAAAGTTGGCCTGAAGCAGAAGAGATGAGAAGGAAGGTGCCCAGGGAAGTGGTTGAGTCACCATCCCTGGAGGTATTTCAGAAATGTGTAGATGTGGCGCTTAGGGACATGGTTTAGTGGTGGACTTGGCAGTGCTAGGTTAACGGTTGGACTCAATGATCTTAAAGGTCCTTTACAACCTAAATGATTCTGTGATTCTATGAAGTAACAGCTTAGCTGTAAGTGAGGACACTGGCTACACCTCGTATTTCCCATTTACATGTGTGAGGCAGCTTCCAGAGCTCCCTACATTTATATCAAAAGCATGGAGACTCTGCATTGTTCGCCTTTCAGTTTCTGGACCTTGAATTTGGGTCATGTTTGCAAATTTATGCTTTACACTGTAAAAGCTAGAGTAGTTTTTGTTTGGTTGGTTTTTACAGTGAATGCTAATTCTCCAACAATTGCTCACTTCCAGGAGCTGGGACTTCAACAAAAAGGCCAGTTATTATGAGAGTTGTTACCACTGAAATCTTCCTATTCCATTCTTGTCAAGTGATTTCATGGTTATGTGGATTTAGTAAGGAGTGGAGTGGGCCAGTGCTCTGAGCGTGCTCTCATTTTAATGAGCAGCAACCCATGTGAGTAATTCCCTTGATTTTTAATGGGATTAATTGCATGATCATTTGCTAACCACTGTAAGAAAGTCATAATCTGGACCACAAGGTTTATAGCAGGTCTTCTAAATGAGTTTAGCACAGAAGCAAGAAGGAAGCTGCTCAGAGCAGAAGGCAGGACTCTGTGCGGGACTTATGTAGGAAAGCTGTTGGCAAACATAGAACAGTTTGGAGTGACAAAGCCTGGGGAGGCGATTTTTTGGTGGTGAATTATTTGTGGATGTGCATCTGTTGTGCAAGAACCAGGAGTGGGATGTGTTTGTTCAGCCTGACTCCAGACATGCTGCCCGAATGGGTGGGAAGCTCACTTTCCTGGTTTCCATATACCCTCCCTGTTTCCAAACGGATCCCCCACCCTGTGACACGGTGACATGGTAACAGATTTCTTTCTGCTCATCACACCAGTCATACAACTGGAGGCTCCCCCATGGTGGCATTCACGTACTAATGCTTGAAAGCAGATGAACTGAGTATGAGCTCCCACAGGTGTGCCAAAATGCATTGCCCACTTGTGTTTTCTTGCCTGCCCAAAGCCAGCTACAGCCCTAACTCCATCCTTCAAGACTCCGCATCCAGACTTCCCTTCTTTTCCTTCATGCTGGGATGGTTTTACTCTAGGTAACAGGATGAGTCTCTCATTCAGCAAATCTTGTCCCGAAGTTAAATGTCGTATGTCAAAGGTGCGAGCAACAACTTGTGGAGACTGCCCATGTCTGAGCAGAATAACCTGGGGCATTAAGTGAAGGATTTTTTTCATCAATCGTATGTATATTTGCAATAGTAACAACAATAATTTCCTTTAATGGAAAAACATTTGTCACAGACTAAAGAGTTTTTGACTTTCAGATGCTCTGCAGACATCTAATTAAGTGAACTGAAAATCTGTGTATTGGTCCTTGGCTCTTAATCATCCACATGGGGAAAGTGCTGTGACTGCCAGGAGGAGTTTCTGTGGTTTAGCCCTTAGCTCCCTCCATTCCTGGCTGCTCCATTTATCTCCATGGTTAGTGTCTCCTCTTATCAGAGCCGGGCTGAGTGGGGCTGTTAGGCATTGGCCCAGGATACTCCATCACCTCTGGGAGATTTGGGATGTTTCATTCAGGCCCATTGCATTTTTTTTTCCCCTGCATCCATCTCTTCCTCATCTTCTGCTTTACGTCCTTCTCCGTGAGTGGGAGGATGCAGAATCCTGCTTTTCTAGGATTTTAAATCTAACTTGCACTGGCTTTGAATGGCAGAACTGGGTGCAGGGAAGTGCTGAGGAAGACTCCGTGCTTCTGCTGCTCTTTGTTTGGCTTTAAAGTCCTGTAGGTTTCCTGCGCTGCAGAGCTGAAGGGCAGTCATTACCTTCCGGTCTGTGTTGCAGGTTCTCTGTGCCATTAGTCGTCATCCATACAGACATTGTCAGGCTGGGAGTGCTTTTTTAGGCGTTAAAGAGAGCAGCTGTGCATAGAGGCAGGGGCATAGTTGCTAGGCTGTGGTTATATCCTTGCTCAGATCCTTTTTAGGTCTGTTGGGTTTCCTGTGTCATGCCTGAGATTCAGCCAGTAGTTTCCTCTTGCACAGCTGCCCAACACCAGCCTGTCTCTCTTGCTGGGGCAGCACAAATGCCAGACCCAACTCGCTGGTCCAGGGGCCGATCCACAAGCCAGCGGCAGGTGTTGTCTGGGGTCAGGGGCTTGGAGAGGGACTGTCACATTCCTCCATGGGTGCCCAACCTTGTATGGCCTTTTAGAGGAGCAGCAACTGCACTCCTTGTCTTCAGTTTTGCACAAACCTGCATATTGCCCATTGGGATATTATCTCACATATCGAAGAAGATGAGAAATCTTCCCTGCTTCCCAGGGACTTTGCACTGGGACAGGCTGTGTCCCCAGGAATTGCATCGGTGGCCTCCCGCGCGCCTCTGCCTCCCCCCAGCTCCCTGCCATCCAGACCCTCCCAGCGGAGGCAAGAGCCAGGGTGGAAAGTGTAGTCTAGGAAAGTTTAGCCAAACTCTTCCAGCTGCAGTTTATTGTATCTATTTTGCTGATATCCACCCTTTAGATAAATAGCGCTAAGTTATACACGTTGTGACTCTCTTGATGTGGTTAAAAAGGCTTGTATTAGCCAAGCTAATCTAAGTCCAAGAATAACCATGGGAATTTGACTGTATCAGTTCCAGCTTGAATCAGTCACTGTGTAGTAAAGTGAGAATTGCCTTCCTGGCTAAAAGTGTAGCAACAGTGAAACTTCAAGTCAATCAGTAGGGATTCCCTCCCCTTCTTGGATTTTTTTGTTTTGTTTTGTTTTTTCTTTGAACAAAGCTCCTGCCCATGCCTGACCTCAGACTCCCAGAGCTCTACCTACAAGAAAACAAAATTTCCCATTTTCAATAAAAATCGTGTCTCTGTAAGCAGAAAAGTGAGTTAGCTAACAATCCACAAAGCTATGGTCTATTTATTTACCAGGCCGACTCCCTGATGGGGAAACATGTGGGATCTTTTAACTTTTTCTCCTGCACAGATGTTCCTTCTACTCCTGTGTTTCCTCTTGATCTTTGGTTTGCTGTAGCATACAGTGAAAATGCTGGAGATGTTGTGTGCGGTGGACAGGGAGAAGGATTCTGTGTGCTTAAAACAGAAACAGTAAAAAAAAAAATTGACTGTTTTTTTCCCCATGTTAGCAAAAAAATATTTTTTAAAGGAAATCTGTTGAGCTAGCAAAACTGCTGTTAGCTAACACACCCTCACTGTTGGACACATAGCATTGATGAGATTAAATGCTGATTGATGAGCCCCCTCCATGCAGCTTTTGCTGCCACGTTAGGTATTTGTATTGAGCTGCAGATCCAGTTCAGGTGAGAAGATAGGGGTCTTGCAAGGTCAAGTAACAGGACTGCTTGCTTTCCTTCCTTACCTTCCTCAGAGGCCACAGGGCCTGTGGAGCGTGGGTTGAAAGACATCTCTCCTGGTCTGTTGGAAGCGAGTCACTGGGCTGGCTGGAGCATTGGTGTTCCCCCAGCCCAAGGAAGCCAGGGCTTCTGTGTAGGATCAACAGGGACATAGAGCATTGCGTTGTACACCTGAAACGTGGGAGAAGATGAAATAGAGTATGAAGATTTGGGTTTTTATCTTGGTAGCAACATGGGCTGAATGACAGCGAAAGGGTGCAGAGGGTGAATGGGAGGGGTGAGAGGCTCTGGCAGTTTTCAGAGCTGGGGGTGGTCTCTCTTGGGAAGGTCCATGAAGGTGCCACTGGAGCTGGTGCTTATTTCCTTTCTGGCTGAGGTTGTGCTTGGCCTTTTGGTTGGTGTTCAGCCTCAGTGGCACTGGTCCATCCAGGGTCATCATCCAAAGAGAAATTGTAGGGGTCATTTAGAAACATCAGGTCAGCATACTGCTTTCCTAGGCTTGCTTCCACAGAAAGTCACTGGTGGTCAGCAGTCTGCTCCACCATGCAGGCTGGCCGTAGCCATCAATACCCCTGTGAGCTCCTCAGGTTCAGGGCTGGTTGCAGTTTTGCATACAACAGGATCCTGAGCCTAATCAGCCCTTAGGAGTGTGTTAGAAACAGGTGGTTGTAGTGGGTGGGGTTTAGGAGCTGGTGGGGCAAGATCTTAGCTGATGTGGATGAAACTCTGGCTCAGGTGGTCCATAACCATGTGCTAAAGAGTGCTTGTCACAGGCTGAGAGCACACCCACCTTGAGCTGCGCTTTCTGGCCATTCGTAGTGGTGGTGTTCTCTGGGATGCTCTGCTCTCCAAGGCCTCTCTCCATGTTGCCCTTTCTCTGCTGCTGTCTTCAATGTAGGGACTGCAGTGGAAGATACTCCCTCAAACCCCATCTTTCTCTCCCTGGGAAAGCAGGAGTGCTCTTAATGGACCAGGGCAGTGGGCAGTGCCTTGCCAGCAAGAAGGCAGAGGGAGTGTTTTATTAAATGCACTTTAATCCAGTTGCTTGAACAGCATTTTTAGCCAGGCGGGTGGTCTGTCGCACGGACAGGTAAAAACAGTGTCTCCACCAACATGGGCAGGCTGTGGATTAGAGACAAGGCATGTGTTTTGTAATGAAGAATGAGAGCCTAATTTTAGAGCAGTGGCAAAGCCAGGCTCAGATGTCTGCCTGGGCCCTGTCCCAGCTCCTCTGTGCTGCCAGAAACTTGCTCTCCCTTTCTTGGAGTGAACTGTATTGTACCTTTTTATGTACAGACTCCCCTGCGACGAGGCAGAGTAATTCCTGCAGTTGTTTTGCTTTGCTAATCCTCTTTTAAACCACACACAGACCAAGAGATCCCCTGGTCCCTACACGACCAGTCCATGTTTTCCCTCTAAGATGTTTGTTCTGTTTCCTTTGCAGATGCAGCTTCTGGACAAGTTCCCTATTGAAGGAGGCCAGAAAGACCCCAAGCAAAGAATCATCCCTTTTCTACCAGGTAATGCTGTGGGAAAAGCCCTAAATAAGATGAGTCAGAGTGGTTGGGGACTGCAGTTCCCCAGCCACTGTCTCTATTACTTTTTGTAACCACTCTTACAAATGCCTTTTCCCTGGGAGCTTGTACATGCAGCCTTGTGATACCAGACCTCCACCTCCTCCTAAAATAACTGGCATGGTGTTTAGGGCTCCCAGGGGATCTTGCATCAGCTGTTCAGGTTCAGGTTGGCTTGTGTGCTGCCACACAAAGGGATTCGATGGCTTCTGGGAGGCTGTACCTGTGGGGTGCCACTGGACAGCCTGAGCTTGGGCCACCAGTTGGGAGGCCATGGGACACCAGAGACACATTCTTCTTCCTTTCTGGATGCTGTGGCTCTGCAGACACTGTTACTGTACAATAAGGAATGAATAATTAGAGTTGCCACTGGGATATAAAGGAAACTGAGAGAAGGTTAAATGCAAACAGGGATTTCTGCAACGCCGCCCAAAAAGATAAGTAAATATCTCTTTAACCTGAGCCACTGTCCCTCTGACAGCTTTCAGAGAGGGCCTGGACATGATGAATAACCTCTCCTCAGGGTAATGGCACACTTCCACACAGCTTCTTCCAGCAGCGACTGCAGGGATGGCATAGGGGAGATGAGCCAGACCACAGCATGCTCTTGGAAATGCACGCTCAGGCCGGCTCTCTATTGTCTGACTGCACAGTTCTGGCTGTTGGTTTAAAGTTTGGCTTGCTGCACTGCCTGCCAGAATAAATGGAGTATTTTCAGCCTGTTAAAAGGTCCATTCTGTGTTTAACTATAAAAAGGAGATCCCAGCTCTTCCTCAAAGGTCTGTAAAGAGAAGCTGGATGGGAGGGCTTAGTCCTCTCTAGGAGCGTGCTGCGGTCCCTGATGCTGTTTGCAGGCAGAGCAGCTGCTCCAGATGTGCGGTGAGCACAGCTCCAAGGCTAGCGGGGAGGCAGGGACTGGGAAACCAGCAGCGCAAATACGTGACGCAAGCATTGGAGCCGCAGTAGGGCAGTACGGCAGCCTGGCAGCCTCCACGGACCTTCTGGAAGGCAGCCCCAGGATCGGGGTTTGCTCTCTGCAGTGTTCTGTGCTACATCCAGACCCTCTGTAGCTGGGGGGAGGTGGTGTTGCCCTCCATTTCTAACCTGGGACGAGGAGAGGAGCTGGGCTCTCTTTCCAGCTATGCCACCAACAAACTCATAGACAAGTCACTTTGTGAAACCTCTGTACGATGATAATGGATACTGCTGGCCTGCCGTTCTTGCTGGAAAGCATTTTGAGATCCTTGAAAAGCACTGTACAGGGGTGCAAATAGCTTTAGGTGAGGTTCTGTAGGAAAATCTCTGTCTGCAGGCAACAGTTGTTCCTCCTGTATTGACCGTCAATGACCCGTTTCTTTTACTTTGTCCTAGAAAAATGTTGGCTGAACGCAGATGGCTGCTGCTCAGCCAGCGTGCAGTTTTTAGTGATGGATGTCCTGATACATGGGTGGGTGATATTTGCGGAGGGTGAGATACAACTCATATGCCCATTACACCACTTCCTACCCTTCCCACCCTCCAGGAGCATGATGGAGATGGTACTGCTGCGTGTCCTCAAGGGGCAGAGTTATGTCTGGAAAACATTTGGGTTGACTGAGTGTCCCAAAGAGAGAAGCTGCCAGAATAGAATAGACCTCAGCTGTATTTAATTTAAAATTTCTGTGATACACATTCTACTTTTGATATCAAATCTTTGCCTCTTTCTTGTTGAACTGCTGACAAGCCCTCGTTGCTTTACCCGGGAACAAGGTGACTCAGCTAAATGTCAAACTCTGTTAAATAAACTAGCTGCCATAATTAGAATATGTACGGCATTTCTGCAGCCGGAGCTGTGGATTACTGAAACGACTACCTAGCTATAAACTGTCTTAATTAAAAAACAGCAAGGCAGATGTTTGTACTTAAATCCTGCTTTTAGGAAGACGTTATGATCTTGCTTGCTTATTATGGGCCTGATTCAGCCAGGCTGGAGTGGCTCTGTGTGCTGGGTTCTGAGTGCCCAGGGTTCGCCAGTGCTACTTGCAGGCTTGGGCAACTTCCCCCGTCAGGTCGGGTTTAGGAAGTTGACATATGCCAGCCCGTGACTCCCACTTGTCAGCGATGCTGTGGTGCTCTCCTGAAATAAAGGCATGATCTGAGCCTGGGAATTCGGGAGCCACCTTTGCAGGTCACTTTGCCGTGGCAGAGCGTGCGTATGGGACTGGCTGGGAGGTGACCGGTAGGGTGGTGGAGCCGCAGCAGTAGCCTGTGCAGCCACGGCTCCATAGGCCGAAGTGGGGGGTGGTGGTACCTGAAACTGCTGCTGCAGCGAAGGGCTGGAAAGGAAGACCGGAGGGATGGCTGCAGCAGGTTGGGCTGAAGGGCCACCCAGCCCTGGTGGCGGCCTGTTGTGGGCCCCGAGGGAGGAGTGCAATCTCTCCCTTTCTGTACCGTGACTGTAGCAGTCGTAGCAGAGGTTGGGGGATCCAGCATGCTGGGCCTGTTTCTGGTGTGGAGAGGGAGAAGAGGTCTAAACCAAGAGATGAATGGCCTTTGGGACACCCTCCATCTGTCCATGATCATCTGGATGGCAGACAGGGCATGCGGAGGGTCTCGTTGGGTGAAAGCAAGCTCCCGCATCTCCTTTGCACAGTGAAAGGGCTAATGTGTGATCAGCAGGATCGGGAGCACCGCTCAGCTGTGCATCTGGAGCAAGAGGCTGGACAGTCCAGGTCCTGTTGCTTGGGCGCAGTCATGCTATGTCCCAGCTTACCCCACACAAAGCAAGGATGGTGGTGCACGATCCTGATTTATGAGGAAGGCAAAAGGTGTCCCACTGCCCTGTTCAGCTCCCAGCTGTACATCTCTCTCCCTCCCACTGTCTGCACAGATTGCCAGTTCCCTAGGTACTAGAAAGTGTTTTGCTGCAGGTTTCATCCCCACCTGGGTGCAGGTGCTACTGCTTTGCTGACCTGTTATGTGTTGGCTGTGATTTTTGCTTTATGCACAGGGGATAGCCCCCTTTGCACTCACTGCTGCTGGTCTGGGGTGGTTATACGGTTGCAAATTACTGGGCAAGGAGCCTCCCTGTTGGGGCAATCAAGCTTTACTGTCTGTGCTGGAAGCCTTTTACCTGTAAAAATGAAGGGAAGTGTAACAGAGTTCAGAGCCTTCCCCTCCAAGGAGAGACTATACTGGGTTCAACAGGAGGAAAGTGCAGTTTTTCTTTCCTCTAGACACCTTTATCTTATTTTTATCAATTTCTTTCTTCGTATATATTTCCCCTCACTTCCCTCTTACACAAGTAAGGACTCTACAGCTTTCAGTGCCATGAAGAGGAGCAAGGAAATAATAAGAAGTGTCAGGTAGTCCTGTAAAAGATGTCCTGTGGATAATTTTGTAGTTTTGTTGTACTTTTTGAGAGTCACTCCCCTGCCTTCAGTTTTTCTGTGAGGTTTTTTCTTTTTTTTTAAATCACACCAAGATGGCAAAACTGATGTTTTTCCTCTGCTTTCCCCATTTTATTTTCTTCCCATGAGTTTTCTCTTTCTTCGCTCTAATTTCCCTTTTTACTGTTGGAAAAGTCTGCATCAGGGGAGGTGAAGCAGAAGAAAGTCACATAAGAAACCCTGTTTGTGGGGTGGCCAGAGAGCATTTTTGTAGTTGGTGGTATGAAATTTTCATTTTGGAGGATGGAGGGAGAGTGTGGAAGAGTTAGAATAAAAGTTGCTGCAAAAACCCCATTCTAGACCAAAGACGGATTGTCACTGTAAGAAGACACAGATGAAAAGTGCTGTTTGGCTGTACCAGTGTGGCTGTTGGTTGAGCCCATTTGCAGTGCACTGATTTCTCCGTCACCTCTCCTGCTGCACACCTGAAGAGCAGTCTTCGGAGTGTGGTCTCGAAGCTTTCCTCCCTCCCTGTCAGATACTTCTATATCTGCATCAGCAGAGAGAAGAGGTTATGGATTTGGGCTCCCTGTTTCAGGGATCTTGAGGTAATTAATGAAGGAACTTCAGCTGGAAGGAGAAGACTGGTCTGCTGAGCTTCTGGAGAACATGGTGGCAAATACAAATGGCAGAGGCAGGACGATGCAACTCTGGGATTAACAGTTTTGCAGTGGTTGACCCAAGACTCCAGGGCTTGCAATGTTTTTCATTTCTCTTGGCACTAAGTGGGAAAGCTACCTGGAGACAAAGCTGAAGTTGGAGGGATGTCAGCTCTTCTTGCTCCACCACGTCTTCCAAAGCACAGCCTTGGGGACAATGCACTGCACGGCATGAAATCTTCCCATCGTGCTGGCTACTGGGCTGCAGATCCCCGCCGTGAAGAGAAGCGTGGGCTTTCCATGGCATGGAGGCCTGGGCATTGATGATGGCAGCCCCTTGCACTTTCTGCTCAGGTTCCAGCTTGGTCTTTGCCTGGACTTCAAACCAGTTTTGAGCCCCACTGAAAAAAAAGGCGGTTTTTGCATAGGCTGTGCTGGAGGGGAAAATCCTTGTGGGGTGCCTGCCCTGCAGTTTCCCTGCCGCCTGGAGAGGGAGACATCCCGCTCAAGGAGACTGCTTTGTTTGCCTGATTGTCCTTACCCTTGGGAAGCTGAGTCCTATCCCAGGGGACCAGGGGGGTTGGTGCAGGCCGCCCTACCAGCTTGGTCAGGCAGCTACAGAAGCAACACCCCGTCCAGGCTCCAGTCCCTGCCTCCAGCGCTTGGGAGCCTCTACCAGAGAGGCACCTTCTCTCTTCCTTTCTTTCCCACTCGAATTTTCCTCCTCCCTTGATTAGGGCAAGGAAAGAGGAAACCGTCCTTTCCAGGGCACGTGCTGCCAGTGGCGCTTGGTGGCTGCGTCCTGGGGCACCGGGAGGGATGCCAGTGTGGTGGATGAGATGTCACCAGCCGTTGTCTGACCCCGCTCTGCCCTGGCGACCTGCTTTCCCCCTGAGAAGAGAAACGCCCTGGCACCATCTCAAACGGGTCTCTGGGGATTTCTCCTTCCTTGGCCCCGAGGCAGCAGGAACACTCGGTGCGCCTGCTGAGGCATTTTAAGGACAGGCAGCAAATACAGGGCGGCGGGAAGATCCCTGCAGGTAGGGCAGGTTTGGCCCCGTTTTTTGCTCCTGAGCTGCGGCACATGGCTCGTGTCAGCGACGGTGTGTGGGGAGTGGGGTGAGCTGCTCTGTGCCGGGAGGGCTTCACCCAGCTGCTTAATCTCTGGGCAAGGCTCCCGGTTCCCCAGAGAAGCCGCAGCCTCTCCTCCTCCCCTGGCCCGAGGTTTGCTGGGGGCTGTTCCCCCAGCAAAGCAGGAGCTAGGGGTGTGAGCCCCAGCCAAGCTGAGTCCCATGTGAGTCAGGAGGGCTGCGGGAAGGGAGAGGTGCAGTTGTAGAGGGCGCGGGAGGCCATCCCAGCACCGCCCAGATACCTGGGTGCCAGCAGGCGGGGAACACGGGCGGCGGGCCGGAGACTCCCCATTTTGCACAATGGAGGAGGATGGGGAATAACCTCTCACCAGCACCGGCCGGGACCTTCCTTGCCTCCGTTTCTGCTGCTCACAGGCTGCAGTGGGGAAGGAGATCTGCTGATGAACTGCATTCCAGGTGGATATGTCTGCTTTTCGGTTTCAGTTTGGTGTGTTGGGTTTGGTTTTTTTTTTCCCTCTCCCCTTTCCAATGCTTTCTTTGGGGAAGAGGAAGCTGAGGAGAAAGGCTTGAGTAGATTTGCAACGGCAGGATTTCATCCATGGTGATGAGAGCAGCTTTTTTTTCTCTCAGTTGTGTATGTTCCAGCTTTGCCTCTTTTGTTTTGGTCCGGGCTGGAGGAGAAACGGCATTTTGTTCAGAGATCTTGGGCGGTTATTCTTGTGCTGAAGCAGAGATGACGGGCTCATGCTAACAACCGGCACCGTGGTGACCCTCGGATCCAGCAGTTCATGTTCCGCCTGTGTAAACTGAGACCAGGAGCAGCAAAACTAGGATGTGGCCATGTCAAAGGTGCTGCGTTTCAGCAGTGGTCAGTGCATGTGAGACGTTTTCAATGTTTGTTCTGCCCGCCTTGGGAGGCAGAGGGCCTGATGACTGTAAGGAGCATGCTGGCTGAGGAGGACCCTTAGAAATCTCAGAGATATTCTTATTGTAGGCTATCTTCTTTGGAGAGGTGGTTGCTAGCTGGGCATTTAAAAGGAAATGCATTTGCTGTTCTAATTCATAGCTGGATTTTATGTGCAGAAATATATTTAATTTCAGACTTGTTTTCCATTTTTGATTATCCACTCCTGCAGCGCTCTGAGCCAGGGCAACAACGTGTTAGTAAGTGATTTAAACTTTTCTTTGGAGTCATTTTGAATCTCTGACCTACATGGAAATGAACAGTGTTGCAGCAGTTCAGAGCCAGTCAAAAAGTGCTTAAAGGTTAAAAAAAAAAAAAAAAGAAAAGATCAGATAAAATTCTCTTTGTCTTAGATGCAATCATATCTTACTTTTTAGATTAAAATATGAATTAAGTTATCCTAAATGGCATTCCTTTAATATGCATGGGTAGTCTTGCAGGCACGATAGGCGTGCACACACACATACAGAGAAGAGTCTCAGATGTCTTGTTTGCTGAGTTTTATCTGTGCAACACAAATAACTGAGATATTCTGCTGTGCTTACCTGAATATGAGGCAGCAAACTTTTTCAGATGGAGAAAAAGGGGCGCTGCCCCCCCTCTCCATCCCCTTCCACCCACCTGCAGTAAATCAGTGTTGCAGTCCCTTGTCCTCACCTCAGAGGAGCTGCCAGGGGGTGGGGAGGTGACCCATGGCACTGCGGCACAGGATGCTGGGGTCTTGAACAGCTCTGGAGAGCTTTTTGGGGGCCACTCCATAATGCAATATAATTTCCTTTTAATGTACATATTTTCAGTTTTCCTGCCTGTTCTTTGAAAGAGGAGAGTGCCTCCAGGTTTAAAACGAACTTATATTTGAGCCAGGGTAGTGTGTTAGCAAGACACCTAACAGGTCCTTGGCTTGTATCCACTCCAGCTTATTTAAGACTTGGGTGATGCCGAGCTTCTGGTGAGCTGCTGCTCTTCAGCAGTTCCTATTGTTTGAGAAAGCAGTTTCTATTGTTTCTGTCTATTTTCTGCCCTGCTAGGAGAGCTATTGCGGAAAATTCATCTCCTGTCTCTCACAAGAGGAGAATGGATTTCCTGTCGGCTCCGGGCTTGAAGGGAAAGCAGGGGCTGCCGGGAGGAAGCGGCTGTTCCTCGGCCGGGCGGCAGGAGGATTGATGATTTCAAGGGGGGCAGGCAGGCGTATTATTTTCTTCGGGCTCCATGGAGATATTTTTAGGGTTTAAATCTTTTCTGGTTGAAAGTCGTCAAGTGTGAGGTCATAGGATGCCCTTAGGCTGCTTCCTATTGAAGAAGCTGCGGAGAAGGCAGGTTGGCTGCCAGTGACCGCCGGCTTTCAGAGCTGCCCGCCAAGGAAGGGGCTGTAATGAGCCCCACATAATGGAGTGCAGGGGGGCTTTTGGCTTTGCATGCTGAGCCTGTTCCACAGGCATCGTCAGGCCTTCTGGAGTTCTTAGAGCATTAATAGGGCATGAGCCAAAGGCCCGATTTAATTACAAAAGGAAGCAAAAGGGAGAAAAAATGATGAAGCTGGCATCTTAGCAAGGCCTGTAGCGATAGGACTAGGGGAAATGGCTTTAAACTAAAAGAGGGCAGATTTAGATTGGATCTAAGGAAGCAATTTTTTACAATGAGGGTAGTGAAACACTGGCACAGGTCACCCAGAGAGGTGGTAGAAGCCCCATCCCTGGGAACATTCAAGGCCAGGCTGGACGGGGCTCTGAGCAACCTGATCTAGTTGAAGGTGCCCCTGCTCACCGCAGGTGGGGTGGACTAGATGACCTTTGATGGTCCCTTCCAGCCCAAGCCATTCTATGGTTCTATGATCTGCCCAAGTACCTGGTCCTCTTCCCTCTCTTGCAGTCTCTTCTGAGTCCTTTCGCAGCGTATAGATCCAAAATCCACTGGCCGGCACCTGAAACAAGGGGCTGGAATAGGAAAAACCTACAGAATATTTTTCTGGGGCTTGTACCTGCTCCTCACACAGGTTAAGAGCTGGTGTTTTGCTCAACCAGAAACCACCTCTGGGCAGAAATCAGCATATGCAGAACATGATGTGCCTCTCATTAGACTGTTTGAGTCTCTTGATGAGTTTTGTAGTGATCAAGCCACAGTTTCAAGGGAAAACAAAGAATGGAAAGGGGTTTTAGTTTGCATTTGCTTGAAGCCAGAGCTAATGGAGTTTTTGGTTTGTTTTTTTTTTTTCAGCACTGGATGCTAGACTGAAAAGGCCAGCACGGGGTTTCAGTGCAGTATAGCTGCTTGGACTCCTTGGGGAAATATACAGACGTTTTCACTCAGAAATTAGTTGGATTTTGATTCTTGTTTTTAAAGGCAATAAATAAACACGATTAGAGACTTGAAAAGCAGTTTGAGCTGCATCGGGCTTGTCGTTTCCTCAGGCAGCCGTTCCACATGAGTGTGCCCTCTACTACTATAATTACTTTTTAAAAATAACTCTGCAAGTCTGTAATCTAAAGTGGGTGGTATGTAGCAAGTCTGAGAGCATTCTGCATTCAGCCCACAGGCTGGGGAGAGGGTGGTTTTATATAAGGGTTTGCTTGTCTTCATCTCTGGGTTGAAATCTGACTTTTTCCCACAATCCATCAACAAATGGCCCATATAATGAAAGTGCTTTTTAACACAGGAGTCAAGCTTGCCAGGGACTTGGATGGCTTTGCAGCCCCACAGGCTCTAGATATTCCCTCTGGATGTTACTTCTCTGCCTGATCTTGTCTCTGCTGTATTCAGATTTAAGCTGCCTGGGCAATAGAGGAGAGCAGAGCCCAGCTGAGATTCACAGCTAAGTAATAGCCTAGACCTCTGTTTGAATCTGTTTTCAGCCCACTTGGCTGGGCCAGCTGATTTATTTATATACTCACATGCTTAAAATAGGCTGTGATTATTTTTTTCCTGTGGATTGGAAACAATGAACCTGGGAATTTGCTGCTTGATCGCAAGTGATTTCTCCTGCTTTTTCTCTATCTGTTAAGCTTTTTGGGTGCTGATGTTCTTAAGTGTAGTGTGTTGCAGACCTCCCTGCCCCACAATGCGGCTATTTTCAGGCTCTTGTGAACACATTTGTCCTTATTCATAAGGGGATCTTTATACTCAGGAGCAGAGTGAGGGGATACTGCTGGCAGGGATTTGCCAAACTGAATCTATTTCCACTATAATGAAATAATCCATGGCAGTGTCTGCCCCCTGTGATTTTTTTTTTTTTTTTTTTTTTAGAGTTGTAGTCCTGTTTAACGGGAAAGCTGAAGTGCAGAGAAGGAAATAACGTGGGAATTAGAAAGAGGAAACCAAGGGTAGGTAGATGAGGAAAAGAAAGTAAGTCCTAGAAGTGGGAAATTCAATCCTCTTGAGCTTCTCCCATTCAGAGAGGTGCTAATACAGGCCCCAGGCTTGTACTCGGGATGGAGGTAATTAATGTTTGCTCTCAAATTTCCTTGGGTCTGAAGTTAAGCACTTTCACTATGTAATTTTCTATCAGGGTTTTGCCACCTCTAAATAAAGAGCAGAAAATTACATTCCTTCTGCTTTTACATCCTGAGCATTGGCAAGTTCAGACTTGCAGGTTCCTTCTTATATTCAGGGCTCTGTACAGCACAGGGCTGACCTGGAATAAGCAAAACATTTGCAGTCTGGTTTGGCCCTTGATGGGGTTTTATTAGAGGTGTTCAGGCTGGTGGACAGACTTCACTTTTTTACTGAGTGTACCGTTAGATGTGATTCCCACCAAATTCTTCCAGCTCTTCCCACCAAACTCGGGATAGCTTGGTACCCTCTCAGGCAAGCAGTAAAACCATCAGACCAGAGTACAGGGTAAAGGCATTTGTGCCTATTCCCACTAGGCAGTGTCGTCACCGCTGGTCTATTTAAATCATTAGATGCGGACAGCAGAAGGGAAAATATTCCTATCTTAATCCTGGCTCCTACAAAACAGAGCAAATGCAGAATTGTGTGTTTAGCAGATTTCCTTTTGGGAAGAGAAGTCTCCTATAGATAATAATCCTTTTAGCAACATCTCCAGTGAATGAGGCTTTGTCCGAAGAACAAAGAAAAAGTCGCAAGCTTGAAATATGCCTGAATTTCCTGAGTGCGCGCACCGCTGTGTGCAGGCAGGAAGCTGTGTTAGTCTGGTTTGGATGTTTGCTCTGAAGTGGCACAAACAGAGTGTTGGGTCTCCTGGGATCCTGATCTGACCTACAGACTAGAGAACAGGGGTTCCTCTAAGCTGCAGCTACGAGAAGGACTACCATAGTCATGCAGCTCTGTGCCTACGTCCTTGACTGTCCTGTCTCCCCTCTGGCCAAATCCATCCTCTGAAGAACCTGGGTGGATGCAGGAGCCGACAGCAGAGATGAGTGGTGCAGCCACAGTAGACCCAGCACGCGCGGGTGTTAAGCTGCCAGCCAGCAGGGAACTCATTTCCTGCACAATTATGAAAACAGCTGATCTGTAACATTTTAAGAAGGGGGAGAAAATACAGGGCAGAGGAAGGAAGGCCCTGGCTATGTAAATATTTACTTTTGTACAATGTCCCGGCCACCCGCTTCTCCCAGGGTCTGGGAGAAGAAGGGGTTGCTTGCTGCTGGCTCTGGTACGTGGTGACAGGGGACGGGAGAGCCACCAGCAGGTTACCCGCAGCTGGAAGGAGCACGCTTTCCGCCAAGCAAAAGCTGCTCTGCTGGAGTGTGCTACTGCCCTGTTTGACCACCCTGCTCCCTGCTGCGTCCCCCAGCCAGGGATGTGCTGCTGGACCGCCAAGAGCTTGCTTGAACCACCTGCCTGGGCCTCTCTTCCCAGTCCTTGGTCTTGATCTAACAAAGCCAAGCTAGTGAGGTACCCCTGCCAGTAACGTATATCCCTGCTCCTTCCCAGAGAGCGGCCTTGGGAAGGGGGTTGTGGAAATAAAGGCATGAAACTTTCAGGGTAGTGCTGTTGCAGGCAGATGAGGTGTCCAGGATCTGGGGACTGCAGCATCTTGTGTGATGCCACCAGCGTGTCACATGCCCACTGCCAGCCAGGTCTGGAGCGGATGTGAGCCATGTTGTATGCAGAGGAGGCACTTGCTAGACCTGATTGAAAAAGACCCTCAGAGATGGGGAAAAGATTTTCTTTTGATCGTGGCATTGTTCAACCTGATGTAATCCCAGCTTTCAATTTCTTTCCCTCACCCTAGACAAAAATGTTATTTTTTCCAGCCTTGTCAAAGAGAGGGTGAATTGATGCTCTCTGGTCTATACGTGCTGCTCAGTTGTCCTTTCACTAGCCCTCCTCGCCGGGGTGGCTGGTGCAGTGCCGTGCAGATGCTGTGTACATTTGACACAGTGTCTGACCGCCGGGGCAGCTCCAAAGTCCCTCCAGAGTGTTCTCAGCAGGTGGAAGGAAGGCTGTGGTGTCCTTTGCCTGAGGTCCAATCAGCCTGTGTTTGTAGCCAGGATTGCACTGTCTAAGCCATGTTTCTGCAGTACGGCAGTCTGTGATGGTTATGTCAACGTGAGGTGACCTGTATTTAAGGAGATTCAGTGAGTCCCAGTAATGGTGACACTGATCCACTGGTGGGTCTCAGCGTATTCTGCTCTCCTGGCAGCGTCTGTGAAACCAGAAGGGTTGGAATAGGTGGGATTCAGAGATTTGTTTCATGGAAGTGGTTGATGTGGTAACAGAGGCACCTCCAGCCTGTTCCCCTCCACCCCTTTCATCAAGGAAATATTGGCTAAGCTCACTCTCCGGGACATGCACCATCAGTCAGTGAATAAACACAAGGGATTTGTGTTGTGGGTTAATTCTGCTGCTGGAAATCAAACCCCATCCGTGGTCACATGACATGTTTTTTCTTGGAAAGGGACCAAGGTTAAGAAGACAAGGAAGGCAGGTTAGTTAAAATATGTCAAAGTCTCTTGGGTGTAAGTACAGACTGTAAATAAAAGCCTTTTAAGTTGGAAAAGAACTTCAGAGTGATATGATCAGGTTCAATTTAGTCCAAATATTGCTTTATGCCATTAAGCTGTTATCAAGTTTTGGTTCAACTGCAATAATTTTATGGCTTCAATGCAGTGGGAACAGTTGCAGCCTTTATGCAAGTAAAGCATTTGCCCTGAAACGTTTGCAGTGAAGACTGCTGTATTGTGCAGGAATCTGGGAGTGAAACTGCCTGGAAACGAATAGCCGGGGAGGTGACCTTCTCTAGCTCTTTTCTTTCTCCATTCCAGAGTAACTACACAATCTAAGGATTTATATCATGAACAATGAGGGGATTTAAATGAGGTTTAGTTTTACATTCTCATTAATAAATCCTCAAACTCGGTAATAAAAGCTGAACGTTTTTACTTATTTCCTCTTAAGCTGCAAGCATCTCTGATTCAGCAGCGTCTTGAGGTGATTTGTCAGGATGAGAAAATAAGTCACATCCCTCTTCCTCTTGGGATTAATAGGGAACTAGAATAATCCTGTACCCATAATATTATTTCAGTTGGGTTTGCATAATAGCCTGGAAATAGTTATACTTGATGCAATGCTTTGTAATGATGATGTTTCATCCTTTGAAGTTAGGTTAATTCATGTCACAGTGTCAGATCCGCACAAATAATAAAACTTCCCCCCTCCCTGCCCCCAGTTTTTCTTAACTAGCCCTCATTTTCTGATCCGAGTTTTATTATGGTCGATTAGAAGTGAGTGGATTTTAATACTGTTTCTGCAGATATCCAGCACCATCACAGCCAGAAAAGTCTGGTCTCACATTTGGTGTATTTACGTGTCAGTGTGGCTGTGGGTTTAGGAAGATCCTGATATTTCTAAGGAGTCTTGCTGTGTGCATGCCTGTGCTCGAAAGCTTTGCAGAGCATGAGTAATTCCACCAAAATTGCTGTAGTTGACCCTTCCTGTGAGCCAAGGTTTTCCACATGCATCTGGACCCTTATTCCTGGCTTACATTAGAGAAAGTGAGAGAAATCAGGCCCCCCATAATTACTTACAAGCTGTGAGCTAGGCACATATGTAAATATTTTCAGGGTCACAACTTAGCTCTTTATTTTTAATATACTTTGTTATTAGTAATCATTTTTTAAGAGATTGAAAATCCCACCCGTAAGTTTCTGTAGCGTCAAGCCTACTCAGCCTTGACCTCTGCTCCCGGTGGTATCATTGGATTTACTGTTGACTTCAGCAGGAGCTGTCACAGTGGGTCTGAGTGCTTTTGAAAACCCTTTCCCTGTGTTTTTCTGTATAAAGCCCATCGCTGTAGCTGCCAGATTATATGACACTAGGGTTTAAAATGACTTAAGAATGAAATCAAACTGATAAGAAGGCTAAGATGTAATAAAGCTAAGCAAAGTAAAATTGCCTTTTTTCTAAGACAAAGCAACTTTCACAAGGTTTTAATTTTCTCTGGCCCAAGTGGAAAAAACAGTTGAGTTTGGTTCATTCTGCACGTGCATGCTGGGCATGTGTCGATACAGCTCCTGTGAAGCCCCGGAGATGAGGTCCTGCACCCACCACCACAAGTGGGCTTACCCTGGGCATGTGGGAGCAGGTGAGGGGGGCTGGAGCCCACTTAGGGGGCTTGGTTTCCGTTTCTTTCTGTCCCCCAACCATAGGGTATGATCTTGGGAATCACCAATTAAGCCCATGTTTAGTCATTAATTCTGCACAAAGACTCGTCCCTGGTTTTCCCCACTGCTAGAGATGCTTTAGAAATAAGAAGCAGAAGATCTGGGGACTTAGGTGGGATATAGAGGGCCCAAATCTCTGCACTTCTTTTATTGGGGAAAAAGGAGAAACAAACTAGAACTGCCGTATCTCCCCATAGCATTAAGAGAATAAATCCATAAAACATTGTGTAGCAGTCAAATACTGCAGCACTAAAGTCCTTCTGTATTTACCTATGCGCAACCAGAGCCTTTACTGCTGTGCTTAAAGCCTACATGTTCACATCTGTTTGCAGATGTCCTCTGGAGCAGGGTGGTCTCTTGCTGTAACAGTGATGATAAATACTTTGCTCTTATGGATTAGATTATTCCTCACCAAGTTGTTCTCTGTTTCACTGGAGGTCAGCTATACTCATCATCTGTTAGGATTTTCTCCCCCAGGGCCCTTTTATTTTTTCTTTCAGTTAAAGCAGATCCTTTGTTCTGCGGTGTCACCAGATAGGAGTGTTCCTCCAGGCAGCCGTGAGGACAAAAATGTGTGGGCAAGGATGTTGCCTCTCTGTGTGGCTTTCTGCTCCTCTTCTCCCATCGCCAGCTCCCTGTGCACGATGCTCGCTCTGAGAGGTGGTGGTGTCCTCTCCATACTGCCCATTCCCTGGTTCACTTCCCCTTGAGAATCCAGATGTTATAATCCTCTGGTAAGCCCTAAAACTGGCAGGATTTTTGTGTTTGTTTCCCTCCTCCTGTTTTATTTTCATAAGCCTATAGATTGACTTTCTTTCTCTTAAAGGTTTCTAGGCTGGGAGACTGCTATTCATCCGCTTTTAATTAAAGCAGTATAGGGAATTAGGCGTTTCACATGGGTGGTTCTGGTGATGGCTATGAATGTTTTTGTTAATTTTCCTCCCTTCTGAGCAAATGTTTGGAAGCGTGAGTTGGAGCTTAAGCTTTTTAATTACCATGGAGTAAAATTACTACATTATGGTCAAGTGATTTCTTTGCAAAGGAAAAACTGTTTCTTGGTTGCTGCTGTGTGCAATAGCATAACTAAGAAAGGACGGTTCACCGCTGCATCCTCAGAGGACAGGAGGGTGGCGGGTGCAAGGAGGGAATATGAATTTGGGCATTGAAGGGCTGAGGCAGCTGGTGGGGCGGCGCGGGGTGATCTGTGGCTTTTGCAGTACGGCATGAAGGAGGGGAGGTGGTGGGAGCCCAGTCTCCCCTCCTGGCAGTGCCTGGCTGTTTCCCACAAGAATCTGGTTTAGATTAGGCTGCCCAAGGCACAGTTTCTCTTGACATTGGTACCGCACTGAAAGAGTATGAGTGTAGGACTGAGAGTGTCGAGGAGAGCAAAGTACTGCTCTTCCCAGGTGATTTACGGTTTCTCACTCCCATTTTGTCCTTCTTCAAAGCAATGCTCTTGGGCTCGTAAAACACAGCCTCATGCAAACAGGGGCTCGTGCAGACAGGGTGTAGGAACCTCCCATTGGCATATGGGGATCACAAACTAGGCTTTTTCTGGATCTTGGGGAAGGCAGCAAAAGCCTCCTTCCCAAGAAGGTGATTATTTTGGGTGAGCAAGCGAAGGATCTGAAGAGCAGGTCTCAGGCTGACCTAGGGAAGCAGCTGGCTTTTCCGCCTGGAGTGTTCGAATTATTTCAGGAGAGTTTTACAGCATGAAAGGCTCCAGCAGGAAATTTTCAGAAGAGCCCAAGTGTCATCTGACCCCAGCTCCTGTTTTCTAAAGTGTCAGTGTGTTCCCAGTGCGTGTTTGTGTATGTGTTTGGAAATTTGACTTCTGTTTCAAATTGGTTAACTATTTTAATACAATTGAAGGAAAGCTATTACCCTGAGCGTCAAGAGCATCAGTATGCTTGCAGGAAAACCTGTATTTACCCATGGGTCCTTGGGGAGAGGGGATAATCCTCTTCAGTCTTGTTAACTGCTGTCTCTTGCTTCTGTCCTTCTTGTACGTTACTTGTTTCTGGCACAAGGACGCGGCTTTTCTTGGCTTCCTCAGCCCCATGAGCCACACGTAGGTCCTTGGGGTGCTGCAGAGTAGCCAGCACAGGTGTTTGTGTCCCTTTCTGAAGTCCTTTGGGTCCATCTCAATGCCAGCACGTGATGAAAGGACTGTGCCCTCCATGCTCCTCTCTCTTCTTCTCTCTTTTCTTCTCTCATCTATAGCCTGAAACAGTTTGCTGTCCCCCAGAGGCTCACTGATCCTGCGTATGTTTCTAATCTTGTGGTGCAGCTGGGCTGGGTTCTCACTTGCAGCGATGAGACATTGCCGTGATGTCACTCAGTTTGGTTCTGATCGTGCTAGTCGCAGGGCCAGACTCTGCTCTCATTAATGGCTTTTTCATTTGGAAATGTGCGCTTCCCTTTCTGCAACGTTTCCCTATTGCAATGCCTAGAAAGGAGACCAAGAAAGAATTTTTCTTTTCACCATTTGTGATGCCTGGAGTTTCTCAGGGGCTCTGGGTTTATTCTGTGGTTTGTTACTAATGCAGGTTTCCTGGGGGTTATAAGATGATCTGAAGCAACCTGACTGGTTGAGCTGACTCAGAATTGACCCTCCTGAATCACTCCCAGACAGCTGAGTTGTCTGAAGAGTTGACTGCAGGGGGTTGATCTGCTTGTCATTAAAAACAAAATGTTCTGTATGCCTTCAAAAATATCAGAAATAAGTTAGAGTCTTTGTTTTGTGAATATTTTCAAAAAGGTCATTTCAGTGCCCTCTTTTTCAAGTAATAGTTATTTAATTAAACTCCAGTGCAATATCTGAAATGCACCTGTCTTACCCTCTTGGCTCATGAACGAAATTAATCAAATGTGAGTTAAAATAAACAATGTGGAAAACAGTGTCATCCAAAGAAAAATAAAAAAAAAACAACCACCTGCTGAACTACAAAAGAAACACCTGTGAAAAAGATTCCTCTAGTACTTTTTCTGGGTAAATAACATTAAAAAGAAGATACTTGAAACAGGATTTGTGTATTGACTCAGAGTGATTTAAGGATCTGCTTGGAATTCAGGTGGGTCTCCAGAGGAGGGAAAATAAGACTGGAAAGTGCATACTTATAAAATGTCTAAGATGTGTGGGTAAGCTAAGGCTTGATGCAGCGTCAGTGAGTGAATGGAAGAAGTCCTTTTAATTCCCCTGCACTCTGGATAACGTCTTTTAACAAGTGATCAGGCTCATTGCACGTAGTCCTTTGCCCCCCGTTAGTCTTCTCCTCACTGTGTCCCTTCCTCATCGTGTCAGGCTCACCTTGGAGAGCAAAGTCATTGGAACTGGTCATTACCTGAGTGTGTGCTAAGGCAGATTTACTGAAACCATGGGCTTAGACCAGGTGAAAGGGGGAAACGCAGTGGTGAATAAGACCTAAACTCTTCTTCATGTCTTAAATATAGTCAATGTGCATTGTCCTTAGTTCTTGTAGTGCAATGGAGAGGTGATTTTGGATTTGGACTGCCTGAGGAGGTGAGGAGTCTCCATCTTTGGAGGTCTATAACTACAGGTTAAACAAACTTCTTCAGTAGTGCCATAGGTAGAGTTTATTGAGCCATGAATCAGAGTAATGGATTTGCTGGTCTCTTGAGCTCCCTTCCAGTGCTGTATTTCTGTGATTTGGTTATTCGGAGCCATACTGTGAAAAGATTGTGATGAACATCAATTCAGACTGTGTAGCAACTGGACATGAAAGGTCAGTAGTTTGTGGTTCTAAGATCTTGGCCTCAAAAGGAAGAATTTTAGTCTACCCAGTAGTAGAAACTTTTCAAGATCTGACGTTTTCCTGAACTACTACAGGTTTTTAATCCAAACCCCATGATTTCTGGACAACACCCCTCTGATTTGTAAGTGGCACCAGTATAATTCTTGTCACCACAACACCAGTCCCTCGGTTGAATGTGCTCTTTGAAGTGTACATGTATGAATACTGCATTCAGAAGGTCTCATGTCACAGAGCAATCGTTGTAGCAGTTACAAGAAACAAAAAGTATTTCCTCCTTCTTCTCTTCTCTGTCTGTGAGGAAAAAGCCCCATCTTTCAAACCCATTTGCAACAACACAGTTTTATGTAACATAGCAGGTAATACTCTCTTGTGCACCTTGCAAATGAGTGCAGTGGAAGGCTCTGCAGCATGGTGTGGGCTGTTGGGTGCCTGAGGAATTTCTCTGCTGCGCTCCACTCGTCCCGCCTCCCTTCTCTCCCCATCCCCATCTCTTCATACACAGGATCTTACCAGTGGTTGAATCTCACCCAGCGTTGCTGTGGCAAGTGCAGCCTCACCAAGCTGATGAACAGGCAGCCTTTAATGCTGAGTATTTCTTGCAGTTGGGTAGTTTTCAGGTATGACCTGGATTTTGTTTTGCACAGGTGCCCAGTGTTAATTCAGGTGCTTGGCACCTCTCTGCTCTGTATTAACTTGTTCAAAAGCCACAGTGGAACCGAGCGTTTTGATTATGAACAAATTAATCTCGGGGACTGTCTTGTGTTTGTACAGTGTCTGGGATGGTGGGTTTCTGCTCTGGGAATAAATATTTTGGAAAATATCTTCAGGTTCCTTGCAGAAGGACTGCTTTTCTCCAGCCATCTCCCCCTGCCCTTACACCGCTGGTTGCGAAGTGACATTTTCACTGTGCTGATCCCGAGAAGGGACCCACTCTTACCCTGCCCAGGGAAGAAGTGAGGGCTCGTCCTGCCCAAACCAGCATGGAAAAATATTATGCGGGGTGAGGCTGAATTCCGTCCAAACATAAATAGAGTAGCATGCCCCAGAATATCTTTTTGGTCTAAATCTTGCTCAGCAGTCAGAAGTCCCAAGTACCAATAAAGTCACTGACTAATGAACATTACTCAGTTCCTTTGGGTGCTTGGCTAGGGGCACTCATAGTTTCCAGTCATACGATTACTCCTTTTTACTTTAAGCCATCCTGTTTTCCTTTAGTCGTTCAGCCTTAAGGAAACATTGGGTAACTGTGTTCTGCTTCTTAATGGCAAAGTCAAGGGATCTCAGAGACACAGATCTTTTTGGCTTCCTTTCTGCTACCTGGAAACACCTTCTTTATCTCAGGTGCCAGCTGAAGTGTTAGTTTTCTGGTTTATTTTCCCTCATCCTTTCTGAGTCTCTCTTTCTTGCCTCTTTTCCACTGGAACTGAAAACAAAATTGGGATTTTCCAAGCAGAAGTGTGTCTCTCAGATACTTGCTGGAGATGAAATGGCACCAGGACATTCGCTCTGCACATTGGGTATTTGATGAGGAGAGAGGAAGGGATTAAAATTGAACCTGAACTGAAATTTGGCAAATTACCTCAGTAAAAACCCTAGGGAAGACCAGCCCCAGTTTCTGGACAGTTCGTTTTTGAGTGCCTGTGGAGATACAAAGAACAGCCAGCCTCCAGACGAGTCATTAGCCTGGCACAGGGGGAACCTTCAATTCAGTTCCTTGTGGTCTCTTGCAGGAGTTTACCTGCAGGAATAAACATCGGCGTTGTACACCTGAATGAGACCTGTGAGTCCTTGAGCTGTCATTGATACCTTGTCCTGTGTCGTTCAGAACTGCAGCATGGCCCCAGTGTTCAGTGACCTTCAACATCCAGTCACGTCTCCAAGGGCCTCGTGTCCAGTGTTGCATCTTTGGATGGGCAGTGGCTCTGCTGAGAGGTCTTGTACTCCTGTACCAAGTGGAGTTGCTGGTGTTGTGATTTCAAGTATGCAAGCCACTGCTTTAGCTAAATTCACTCCTTTTGTACCACTGAGATACAGGTACACATCAGAGGGAGGACCACGATCGTTTTAGTTGTGCGACCCAGGAACTTGTTTCGCACCTTCAAATCAGAACATGGGTCCGTGAAATGGTGGCTTGAGCTGCGTCACCGAGTGCGGTCCTGAGCAAAGCCAGATCAGCCGTTTCATCCTGGCCTGGCTCCAGGTGATCTGTGTAGGTCCGCTGGTGGGGAGGGATGTGTTGCCTGCTTCCTAAATCTGGCCTGAGTATTTCTTTTTCACAGAAGTAACACCAAAGTATGCTTGGATTATACAGAGGCTGCAGTTGAAATTTACTGGGAGGTAGTTTCTGCAAGAATTACCTACAATACCTGACATATGCCACAATCTAATTTTGTGACTGTGCCATGCTGGTATATTTTACTTATTTCATTGTGGGCATTGCATAAAAGTATCACCCATCGGTGAAATATCTCCATCTTTGGAGACTAACACAGTGAATTTTGGATGGCAACACTACACCTCAGATTATGAGTAGGGATAAAGAAGAATCCCACGTCCAGTTGACCATGGCAAATCCAATTCAAACTGCAAAGGGATATTTTTCCTCCCATTAGGCAGAATGTGATTAATTTCCCATGTGGAAAATTGTTCAAGACAGACGTGCTCGTAAATTATGGCATAAAAGATCCTATTACTACAAGCTCCATCAAAACCTACTGTGCCTCCCAAAATAGCAATAAGAAGATAATTATATTAACAGCCTTTCTTGTTGTTTGATGTATGACTGACATAGGCTGTAAGCTTATTTTCTGCCAGATTGGAGCCTTCATTTAAGGATGGATGCTTTGGCATTTGTGGACATTAACAGTAATCCTTGGTTTCTGACATTGAAATTAAAAATGTTACAGGAAAGTTTTTAAAACAAGGGATTGAAAGCCAATAGGTGCAAATGAGCCCACAGTTTAAAACAATGTATCCTCTGGAGATGAAGACTTAAAAACTTCATATCCAAAAAGAAACACAGTTTTACCAGCAAGGATTCCTGAGGGATCTGTTCTAGAATCTGCACTGTTCAACCCAGGATCTGCAAAAGAGAGTGTTAGTGATATAACTACACTTAGCTGATCACAAAATTTACTTAGGATACTGAGATTTGGAGCTAACTTGAAAAAGTTGGAGGAGGATCTCATGATAGTGATGGTAAAAACGCAGTTCAGTGTTGGTAAGCACAAAGCTGTGCTATGGGGCGATGTCATGGTTTAACCCCAGCCGGCAACTCAGCACCACGCAGCTGCTCACTCACTTCCCCCCCACCCAGTGGGATGGGGGAG
>JAVKLA010000093.1:28435990-28490869 GCA_034782735.1 Sagittarius serpentarius | reverse complement strand
TCATACTGAACTGAAAACACAGCACTGTACCAGCTACTAGGAAGACAATTAACTCTATCCCAGCTGAAACCAGGACAGGGGAAAAAAAAGGACCACTGCAATCTAGGAAGGAGATTTCAGGAGTTCTGAGGATGTTTCCATGAAAATTGCAGCTCAACAGTCAGCAGCAGTCAGAAAGCCAAAGGTGGTGTTAGAAAGAATTAGGCAAAGAATGGGGAACAAAACCCAGAGCTTCAGCTGTGGAAATCCATGATTTCCCCGTGTCATGCAGGTCTGGTCATTGCTTCTCAGAAAGGGTATATAATAAACTAAGGTGCCGAGAAGGATGACAGAGGTGATTACAGACGTGAATCGGCTTCTGTATGAGGGGAATAAATAGACTAAAAGTCTTCAGTCTGGAACAAAGGTGATGGTTGGGATAGAGTAGAAGTTTGTGAAATCACAAAGAATTTGAGAGAGTGAGAAGGACATGATAATTTTTATTTCTCAGAATGCAAAAACCAGGTGCAGCCTGTGAAATTTGGAAAGCAAGCTTAAAGTGAACAAAAGGAAGTATGTAATGACATGCCGTGTGATTAAATTATCAAATTCATTTCCAGAGAACTCTATAGGGACCACAGTATCTGTGGGTTCAAAAATGTGCTAGAGAGTTTCTGTCGGATTGAGCCAACACTGGGTTGCTAAAAATTATTTTCTAATTCCGAAAAAGTCTGATGCGCAGGAATGGGGAGTGTGTATCAGGAGAAGGATCCCATTACATGTGTCCTATTCTTGAATTTCTTGCCTATCTTTTACTGTCTTGTAGACAGGGGGCTGGACTACAGAGATCTTTGACCCAACCAAATGCAACACTCTTACATCGCTGCAACAAAGTGGACTGAATCTTCTGTCCTTTTTTAGTGTGTTATAACTACCAGCGAAGCTGCATTGTAGGAGATGGCATCCGTCCATTCTTGACTTTCTGCTTGGAGACCACAAGTCTACAGGCTGGACCACCTCGGAAGGGTTATCTGAGGTACCCAACAGTGGGACTTTGTACCTGTGGCCAGTCCTGCGTAGCACTGCACACCAGGACACAAAGGCAAACAGCATTTGGGGAGCTGCCATTCCTGTGTGGTGGCATAGGGAGAGAAAGACCAGTTTGTTTGGTAGTGTGGATTTTGTTAGCAGTCAGTCCCGTTTGGCTGCTCAGTGTCTCCGTGGCTTCAAATGCAATTAATCAGGGCCCGAAAGGGTAATTATCAGCTCACATTCCTAATTCAGATTTCTGTGCCTATTCATGTTACTGTTTTTTCTTTAATTTAGCAATAAAGTTGGGGTTATTTTCATGTTTTTATGCTGCTGGCGCAGCGATCCTTATTAAAAATAAAACATAACAAAACATTAGTTTCCAGTCTACCTTTTTTTCTTCTCCCTGGGAAATGAAAAGGCCATGTTAACCGTGAAAGGGAAACAAAAGCATGCATAGTCCTAGGGTCCTGCTGTCACCTTGGCTGAAGGCTCTTTTCCTTTCACGGGGCGAGCAATTGCTTTGAGCATTAATCCCTGAAAAAGGCTTTTTATTCTGCAGTGGGTAAAGCTGTTGACATCTGACAATGCCGTTTCCCCCTTTGATTGGATATAGGCACCTTGCTGAACCCAGCAAAAAGTGGCCCTGGAAAGCTGGGGATGTTCAGCACCCTCCACCCTGAGCTCCAGGGCAGCAGCTCTGTCCTCTGGGGTGCCCTTGCACCCTTAGGGCTATGTTTACTTGCACGTGGAGGAACCGAGAGGAATTGTTCAGGGAGATTGTCCTCAGCTGTCTTCTGGCATCAGCAGGCACCGCTTGTGCCAAATTGCATGTGAGCATAGTTTGGATTAAGTGGCCTGAGCTGGAAATGGCTGAAGCGCTCACGTATGGAGGAGCCGGGTGTGAAGGAGGCTGGTTATCTGATAAGTAACTATAAAATCATTTCCCTGTTCCCGTGCATTGGCTGAGCCGTGGGGACTGCTGGTGTGAGTGCTCTTAGCCATGCAGCTGAGGTGGAGCAAGCTGAATGAGCTTTGCTGTCCGTGGGAGGCTGAGTGACTGGACAGTGGCTTGTGTTGGTGCAGGCTGCGTGTGCCTGTGTAGATCACCGTGTCCACTGCCTACCAAAGGAGTGGGTTAGCTGTGCGTCCATCAGCTGGGAAAGGGCAATAGGTGTGACTTCATGGTCAAGAGTTAAAGAGGAGGTGCTGCTTGGTGGTCTGGCCACAGACCGGACCCAGAGGCTGTTTTGTCAGGTGATGTGGCCAGACTGCGTGTCCCACCTGGGTTATTGCACTGCAGGCTCAGAGGAGGCAGGGGAAGGGGTGCAGGTCTGGCTTCAGAGTCACTGCAGGGAGGTGCAAATGTGACTTCACTGGTCGGACCCCCAACATGTACTGGAAATAAAAGTGCCCATCTCTCTTCTCCTGTAACACACAGAAATCAGCCATCCCTGCCTTAAAGCACACGCTCATGAGCCTTTGAAATCAACAGTAGCTTTATCGGGGATCAGAGCAGGCAGAGAGAAAGTCCGTACCAGAGATGGTCTTAATGACACAAAAAGGTAAGACTTACTAAAAAGATGTGTCGGGAACCAGAGAATGATGCCTGTGGTTTGAGATGGTGTCTTGCTCTGCAGATGAGCTTCCTGACTTGGAGGCTGGCCAGCTTTGGTCTGGTTGTCGTTCAGTGGCTTGCTTCTGTGCCTGTCATTGTCTACTGAAAATTCAGCTTAAAACTAGTCAGAGGTTTCACTTGGAGGACTCCAGGAGAGCACTTCCATTTGGAAAAAGAGAACAGTGCTCTGTTTTGCAAAGCACAGGGGATTTCATTTCTGAACACTGCTCTCTGAAACCCTAGCTGGTGAGTTCCAGCCTCTGACAAGCACAGACACCTAGTTATGTTTGCCACCACGTTATTTGTTTGTTTAATTTCTGTGTTAATTGGTGCCTTCCAAATACCACAACTGCTCTGAGGAGCACTGTCCTTGCCAATGTGACTGCTGAATTTCACCTCCTGTAATGTGGGACGTGTACCTGGCAGCTGACTTAATTGAGGTCTTCCACAGGAGAGGATTTTTGTGGCAGAAATCGAGGATTTGTTTTTGATTAGAATAAATGTTTGAACAAAAAGGTTTTCTGGCCCAAGATGCCAAGGTAGATGTATTTTCATTCTGTATGTGATCAGCAGAGAGGTCTAAGGACTGGCTTTATTGCTTTCATTAGTGTGTGCTCATTTTGTGACCCTGTGAAGCCACCTCCGCATCCCTACTTCTCAGTTTCTACCTGCAGTGTTCCTGTAAGAGTGTATGCCATAGCACTGCGTTATTGCATGACCTGCCTCCTAGTAATAATAACTCTGATCTACGTGGTATGAGTGCAAATATTTTATTCACAGCTCCTGTTCTCAACCAGCTTAAGGGTGGAGTCTCCCAAGTGGTGTTACTGCCAGTCACACCAAAGGATGTGGCCAGGGCTTTACTGTGCTTTTCTAGTGTAGTTTGGCAAGGGTGTGGTGCACGTCCATCTGCCTCCAGTGACCTTGCTGGAAGGTCTTCAACCCCAGTGGGTGTAGCTCAAAGGCTCCCTGTCCGCGAGGCTGGCGTTGGCCCAGTGTCTGTGAGGTGCTGTCTCAGGCTTAGTGTCACACCAGTGCGTGCATTAATGACCAGTCTTGTAATAAGACAGTGCAAATGTTTTAATAGGCTCAATTCGTTAAGGCTCCTGCTTTAAAAGATTGAGGTGGGACCATATGGTCCTTCCCTGAGGGTCATACCACCGAGTGTCAGTAGAAAGACTCTTACTGACTTTGGCAGACCCCAGTGAGCAAGGTTGTACCTGATACGTTTTTGGAAAGACCAGAGGAAGAGTTTAGTTAGTGTAGCTACAGGGGCATGGTCTTGCCCTTCAGGAAGAACATTTTTCATGATTAAGGTGGCACAAAGGCATTTGAAAGGCTCTTGCCCTTTCCCACTCTGGAGTCAGAGGCTGGAGTAGCTCAGATGATACAAGCACATTCACCAGCAAATATGTAATACAAACAGGGGCCGCTGGTTCCCAGACTTGTTGGACCAACATACAGTGATCCACATCATTCCCACATTGGCTAGGGAGTGAAAGTTATTCTTGAACATAGCTCTGCAGACTGTCTGTGGACCACTAGTGATTTGGAGAGCACAGGTTGGGAGCCACTAACTACCTGGGTGAAGCAGGACACTGGCGTCAGCTGATACAGGGGGAAAAACAAGTGTTTCAGCAATGAGATGTAGTGATTGACATTTCTCTGAGTAGTATGGTATAGAGTCTGGATAGTTTGATCGTTATTTAAGCCCTGATGTTTCTGCCTGTTAGATTACTTGGTCCTGGAAGTTTGGAAATGGATCTTTTTGGAGGATGTTCAACAAAAAGCAGGGTTCAATGAATGTGTAAGTGCACATATTCTTATCTTAGGGAAGAAGTATGCATAGGCAAGGGTGATGCTTTGGATCTGCATAGGCTTTCCTGTTTTTCTGTGCCTTTTGCTCCCAGCATAGCAAAGACTGTATGCAAAGAGGGGGACACTCCTGCATCCTCCATGTGAGGAAGCTGTGCTGTTTCCTAAGGCAGCGTTTCTTGGATATTTTGAAAACGTGACCCTCTTCTGGCTTCTCATCTCTGTGGGACTTGGAATTATCATCAGGTCGGTTCCTCCGGGTGAGGGTGTGCCAGTTGCCAGTGTTGCGGGCTGCAGGTATAAATACTATTCTCCCTCTTCCCTCAGACAAACTGACTGCTTTCTGCAATTAAAAGCAGTTGGCTGCTCGCAGGCTAACGTAGCACTTCCAACCAGTAATTACAAATGAGTTCACTTTCCACCTTGAGGAAGCTGAGCTGTGCAGTTCAAGGAGGCACTGATTTCACTGCAGAAATTGAAGACTTCACTTACTGAATCAACACTCCCAACATTTTGCAACCACTCACAGACTGGGAAGTTCAGTTTTAAGGGATCTGAGGACTTGTGTTCACAGTGAGATCCTGTTGTGTGGGGTAGCCGCTTTACTTTGCTGTACTCTGGTGGTAAAGTTGGTTTAAGCAAGGTGATGGATCTCTTTGGGTTTGCTAGTGCATACAGACCAATGCACAGAGAGCCACCTCACAGTAAGAAAATTGAAAGGATAATTTTGTAGCACTTTTGCCAGCCCTTTCCAGACCAAACACTGGATAATGGGCCTGCACCATGATTCCTGCCTTGCTTTGAAGAGGTGGGAGATTTGCAGCTGAGGCAGCTGAAGAGGAGATTACAGGAGCAATGGGTTGTTTGGGTGATAGCAGCAGGACATAGAGCAACATGAAGTAGTTCTTGGCTTATGCAAAACACTGTACAAACAGTAACAGAGCTGTTAGCTTGAGATTTGCACCCCGTGGCCCCCATCTGTCACTCCTGAATTTCAGCATCAGTGCTTCATGGCTTTTCTCCTTCTTCCAGCTGTGCCTGGTGCTTGAATTCCCAAAGTGTGTACTAGCAAAGCTGTTCTAGAGCTGATGCTGTTGTCCCTGGAGGATAGTAGCCGCCCCTACAGAGAGTGGAGAGCAGCCAGGATCTGAGGTAGGAGCTCTTGGCTTGGGGGGGAATCCAGCCTCGCCTCTTGCCTGTCTTTGGTTTGCCCACGTAATTATGCACATAAGGGCATATTCTGCTTATCACTTCTAATGGAGGAAGATTCCTCTTCCTGGTGGTATTCTTTTATACAAGCCATGTTATTTCCCATGCTTTATTGCTTCTCGGTGGTTTTCTTTAACGTTGCAGCTTATGCACATTAAAAACAGAATCCAAGTGCAGAAGGACGCCCTCTCCACCATCCCCCATATCTCAGGGCAATATTGTTATTGCTTGTGCTGGCTTTCCTGGCTCCCCCATCTGTCTCCATCACCTCGTGTCACCTTCCATACTAATTCCTGCTGATTAGCAAAGGCCTTTATCAACTGAGCAGGCAAGTTCAGCCAACAGTTCTGACGGTGTCACGAATTTCTACTTATTAAAAAAGTCCTTCCCCCTCCCACCAGTGGAAACACTATGAATCATTTCCCTCCCCTTTCTTTGTCAGGCACAAATGCCATCAGTGTTAGGACCCTGGCACTAGCTTTCTGACTCCAGGAAATCATGGATGAAACAATCCATGGAAACTGGGATCCCCATATAAAGTAAGACATTATTTTGTAAGGAACACACCTCTTTTTTGGCCACTGTCGGATTGCCATCTGGTTGACAATCACACGTACTTCCATGAGAAACATAAAATAGTTCTTCTATCCAATAGTGCTGTGCTGTTGAATTACTTATTTTACATTGCAAGGTGGCAGTGCATATTTAAATGCTTCATTTGGGAGTTACATTGTGTGACAGGTGCCCAAGAGTTTTGGGCAGGACCCTGAGGTGGATGTCACAGCTTAAATGGGTTAAGGGGAATTTGTGTCATATCTGATTGCACATCTGTGCTTCTTCAGTGTATAAAAAATAATAATAACAGCTATGTATAAGGAGTAGAAGCCTTCATAAAAATATTTGAGCACCAAAATGGTTTTAGTTACAATGGAGGAAGCTGCTTAGCCCAAAAGGAGAACCTGTAACTATGTAAGGGCTAAATTCTTTTTTTACCGATGCAACCCCAGTGTAACTGCAAAAAAAGTCTGACCTCATCTCGTAAGCAGGCTGTGTCTCTGAGAAGTTGATCTTAGGTTGAACACATTGCTTGGTAGTGATTATATACATACCTGGTACCTCCCAGGTTCTCAGGTAAAAAGAGGAGAACCAATAGCCCAGTAACAAGAACAGCATGAAGAGGCAGAAGCAGGAGCTCTTCCCTGCCCTTAGGAGACAGCTGACTGACAGAGCCTCCACAGCTGGAGCTTCTGTAGTCAGAGGCAGCACACGTCTCTTTAATCAGATGAGACATTACAGTATTTTTAATGTGCCCATTAATCTTCAGGCCGTCCGCTGTTGAATATTTATCATACGGCTTGCTTCATGTACTACCTTCTGAAGTGTGGTGATGGTACTTGGAGTAGAAGATTAAATGTGAATATGCATTTGTCCATTGTCCCTTTGACAGTGGGTTTGGGCTCTTCCTAACCTCTGACAGACGCTCCTTGCATGAAACAACTGATGTCCTTAGACCAATCTGTCACCCAGACATCCCTTGAAAGGAGACTCAAGCTCAGTAATCAGAGAGTAAGAGCAAGAGGTGGATCTGTTCTCTGGTAGATTTGGAAAAGAGCTAAACAGCAATTTCCCTGCCTCCCTGTTGCCCCTGACGCAGCTCCCACTCACTGCCTAGCTCCAGAGAGCGACAAAGCTGGCAGCTCGGGGCTGAGCCACTGGCACAGTGGTGGGAAGATCATGAAGACATGTTTCTCTAGAAGGTCTTGAGGCCTAGGTATGCAGCACCTCTCCTTGGCAATGAAAGGTGTGATTAAGAGATTTTTTTCAGGGGCTGTCTTACAGCTTACAAATCAGGAGTCTAGGTCAGTAGCTGCTGCGACAGCTGGCATCTGCTGTGGTTGTAGGGGCTGTATAGCTTATACCCCGCTCCCTTGAAGAGGAAAGACTGGATTCTTCTGCTAGGCATCCCCTCGGGGACTTCTAGTGCCTCTCTGCTTAGTGATGCCCGGTGCTGTCCTGCCTCCAGGTAGTGCTCCACAGTGTCACCAAGCCCACCAGGAGCCGGGCTTCTTCCCTGCACGAACCGTGCCCTTGACCATTAGGAAGCATGAGGCTATAGACCCTTCTGGTGTGTTCAGCACAGACCTGCAGGCTAATGGGAGGACCAGAGTGTTGGGGTGCTTTTAAGCCTCTTTGTTCTTGGGGTCTGTGGCGCTTGTTAAAATCTGTACTACTCATAAGTATGAGGTTTTTCAGGAATAAAGTGATACTCAGAGGATACCTTTAAGCTTGCAAAATCAGCAGCTGCCAGATAGACAGTCTCCTGCCTAGCTTTATTCTTCCCACTTTGTGCACCCGCTGTGTATACAGGAGGAAACTGAGGTCTTGTGGGAGAAGAGGTGTGTGGTCGCAGAATTAAAGACTACATATATATATATACACACACAGAGAGATGAAGGGATGACTTAAGATGCTCCTACAATGCTAAACCTGATACTTTGCCTCTTATCCACATTAATTTCCTAGGAATAATATTTTCTTTAAAGAAAAAAAGATAAAAATAAATATTGTTATCCTGCATTAGCAGCAGGGCTGGAGCCCTGCGTCTTCCCCACGTCTCTCTTCCCCAGTGCTGCAGTCCTTGGAGTCCTTCCTAACATGTGCCAGACCTCCCTTGGCCCGGTCCAAGCCTGGCACATCAGTGAGTGAAGCATTTGCACGAGGCAGTGCCGTCCCGCGTAGCCTATACCTTCACATCTGAGTCCGAGACAGACTTCCCGTTCACTTCCTAGCTGGGCTGCAGCATGTTTGAAAAGCTGCTCGTCCTTCTGTAAAACAGGGGTGTAGTGCCTGAGGAGGCTTAAAAGAGCTGCGGTAAAATTCAGGGGAGAGGAAGAAGCACTGTATGTACTCATGTAGAAGTAGATCCCTTCCTCAGAGATATGGAAACTACCCAGAGGAAAGGCCAAGCCGCACGTAAGCCACTACTCCACCCTGGCAAGGAAATTGCCTGGGCTGTTCCGCATCTACCGGCCACCCCGGGACTTCCCTGCTTCACGTTAGCGCTGCCTGAAATGCTCCTTTCCCCTGCCATCCTGAGGGCTCCTTACATGGCCCCACTGCTCGGCTGTCTGCCTGCTCTTTATTTCTTTATGGTGACCCTAACTACCTCATTTGGCAAAGCTTTCCATTAATGGGGTCTGTGTCCAGTGCACCCACTTGGAGAGCATAAAGAGTGTACAGCATGGGTCTCTCAGGTTGCCTTCCTTTTCCAGTCCCATGGGACCTCCCCTGCTTTCGGAGGAAGACCAGTGGAAATGAGGGAACTGGAGAAAGCAACAGTAACTTCTACTGGATCTGCAGTGGTTCCTACTGGTTGGTCATGATGGCTTTGGCCGAGCTTCTGTCAGCACAGTCTGTCTTCCCAGAAAAGGGGAGAAGCTGGGCATTTGGGAAGTTTTCCCTCCTTAGAGGTGCTTCAGTACCCCTGGTAATGAGATTTCTCTGTCTGAGGACCCCCAGGATGTGTAAGGGTGTCCCTCCTTGCCACCCACCACAACTGAACGTGCTTGCGGAGCGTCTTTGTTTTTCTTCTTGCTTTTTTCTTTGTTGATTGCTACTCTGTGGTGCTCTAAACTACTCAGCCTACTCCCGATCTCAGTTTTGAATGCCATACTGGACTGGGCAACTACAGATCTTCCCCACAGCCCTCATCGAGCCTTTTCCAGTTTCCAATACCAGAGGGAGAATCTTCCTTTTTTCTGAAAAGATAAAAATGGAAGCACCTTCTGGGCTTTGCTTCATCCTAACACCACAGTCATCCTGATATTTTCCATCTCCATTTAAGGACTGAATTAAGACTCATCATATCCTGGGGTCTTTTTTGTACTCTGTGTTTAATATAACATTCTTCATTATATTTATCTTGTTTCTTATGTTTGAGTCTTTCATATGTTATGTTACTTTGAAGACTGGGCCTCCCTGCAAACTGTCCTTTTAGGAAAGCTGAATTGCATTTACAGGAGATCTTTAATGTGTTTAAGTCTTTGGTTCCTTTATGTTTTCATATGGTCACTGGTTCGACTTTTGACTCGTGGTTTGAACTGAAAACAGGAAAGCCAGAAAGTGAGAATATTTCCAAAATGTTGCTTTCTCTTTGCAGTATGTTCGTAAAAGTTGCAAAGAAATACCAAGATCTCCCGCCCCAGCATTTCTGGAGCACTGGGAAAGGAAGTAGGCTTTTCTTTACAGATACCCCCACACCTCTTCCCCCCAAAAAAGCAGCTTCCTGCAGTTATGCAGTACGAGTACAGTGTGATCCTAGAGGCTGTCAGAAATAATAAGAAATGTTTTGGAAATGCAGGTAGTTCTCCCCATTTACCGGACAGAGAAGCAGGAACGCAGCAAGGTTTTGGTGTGTCCAAAGTCGGTCAGTGCAGGGAGATGGAAGTGCCACCTTCCTTCTCCAGCAGCCTTTGGCTAACTTGCTGAAGCTCAGATGAACATCTGACACCCATTGAAGATCTCCCCTGTGCTGTGTGACCGCATGCCATCGCATCCTACAGGGATGGCTCAGCAGCAGCTTTGTCATGAGATAATCACCGGGAACCCAGAGAGATAAATTTATGGCACTAGGAAATGGCTTTACCTCACAGGACAAGCTGTTTTGCTGCCACAATTGAGGGTGGAGATAAAGCACTTTCTCCTGTCTGAAGCAAAAGGCTTTAACACCTTCCAGATTAGCGGCTATGGAGGAAAAGACAACCAAAAGGGGCAGAGTCTGGGAGGGTTTAGAGCCTCTGCTACTGGGCTGTTAAAGGCTGCCATTTCATTAACCTCTCAGCTTGTGTAATCATGACAAAATCAAAGCCACATATTCAGATTTTGGATCTGATTTCATTTCCTAGTCCATTTTCTTATCCCATGATCTATGGATGAGTATCTTATTTGCCTGTTGGCAGAAGTTTGGAGCAGGGGGTGGTATATATGTCAGTGGTTTTTTTATGTAGGCATTTCATGGACTAAATAATGCTGGCAGATACTGTTTTCTTCCACCACAAGGAGAACATATAATTTATTCTTGTCTCATTACATTAAAAGAAATACAGCACAAAAGAAAAAGGGAAGAAAACCACCAAAAAAGGCTATGAAGATATAATCCCTTCTAGCCAAAAAAATACCAACTCTATGACATCCTTGTGTGTGGGGAAACTCAGCTCCTAGATTATTTTGATAAACTTTGTTACAATCAGTTTCACACAAAATCGAGCTGTTTATTTAATCTTAACTGCTTGCAGAAATGTCATCCAGTAAGGACACTGAGGTTATTATTTTTTTTACTTTGGAAAAAAAGAGAGTTTATTTATTTTTCTTCTATTATTTGGTTTCCTTCTGTAGATTTAGAAAGGCTTTGTCACCAATAGCCTTGTATTTGCTTGTGAGCTAGCTGTGTGGTTTGTCTGCCTGCAAGGGCAGGAGCATCCACAGTGGGAGGCGGCTGAGCAGGCAGACATGGGGTGTAGATCCGCATCCCACCCCAGCGATGCTCCCTGTGCTGCCAGTACGGACACATCAAAGCGGCCCCGAAGTACAACGGAGTCATAACATACTGTCGGTCCATTCCAGAATAATGCCATCACTAAAAGGGAACCAAAACTTTTTGCGTTATCTACAGGATGAAATCAGAAAAACTCTCTCTGCCCCCTGAGTCACCGTGGTCCCCTTTCGGTGGCTCACACAAGCGGGACTTTGGCGGCAGTCACCGAGGTTTCTCAGAGCTGCTGTAGTTGTTGGCCGTGTGCTGCATCTCCTTTGCAACCCTAAGACCAGCAGTGCCCAGCTGTGAGAGGTGCCATGCACGTTCCTGTAATAGCTTTTGCCCCGTGTCCCTCTGCTGCCTGCCCCGCAGTGTGCTTCCGTGCAGTTCTCTCGGAGGGCAGGATCTGCGGCTCACGCCGCCTCCGAGTGTGCCGACCTGTCTGTCTTGTAGCGATGGGGGGGCCGCAGTCACACAAAGCTGCTGCTGTGTGAACCTCTCCAGTGCTGGGACTCCTCCGCTGGGGACATAATGGGGCTGCGGAGCTCAGCCACCGGCACTGCCGAGAGCTGTGGTTGGAGCCGAAGATGGCACCCTGTCTGCTGACCTTTCTGCTCGGTGCTGTTGTGCTACCCCGTGTGGCAGGCGATGCCCCTAACCTTCCCCTTTCATCTCTTCCCTCCTCAGGCAAGATCCTGTTCCGGAGGAGCCATGTCCGAGACGTGGCTGTGAAGAGGCTGAAGCCCATCGACGAGTACTGCAGGGTAAGAGCCCCGGGGGAACGTCCGGCAGCCCTGCTGCGGGGGGGCTCACAGCCACCACCAACACCAGGCTCTCCCTGCGGGATACTACTAAGAGCTTCATTTGTGTTGTGTCCTTCATTAAGGATGGTCCTTGCCAAACAGGGCAGGTGAAAACAGGCTGCTGTTTGCTCCCAGGGTCCTCGCAGCATTTTCCCCTGCCAACTTTATGCACCGGATTGGTGCCTCATTTATTCAGTGAAGGCCGTAAGCCTCGTCTGCCCAAAATGTGGATTTTATTTCTACTTCAACCTCAGCGAATGCGAGAGTTGAGCAGGCAGAGAGGCACAACTAAGATGGCGTTTTCTTCTGTTCCCTGCCTCTCTGTCCCCCAGTGCCACACGAGGGACAGCGCCAGCTGGCGCAGCACTGCGGGTGGACCGGTGGCTTCCAGGAGTGCTTCTCCAGATGAGTGAAAGCCTGGAAATTTATTGCAGGACAGAAAAGCACAGCTGTGTTGAGAAGAAGGTTAAGTCACCTAATCTTTCCTTTCTAGCTTAGAGTTTATGATTTGATGATAATTAATCCTCTGACAGTAGATTAAAAGTCATTTCTAAGCGAGGCGGATACCCAGTTTTTGTAGAGGTATCGAGCGCGTCAGCGCATAATTTAAACCCCAGACTTCCTCTCTTATTTCCCGTGGGGTTTTCTTTCCGTTTTTAGAAAGCTGGAGGAGCAGGTGGAGGGGAAAAAATACATTCCCAAGAACTTCTCCAGTCAGACATTTGCTCATCCAAAATTGGGAGCAGATCGCTGAAGTGCCTGAGGCGTGCTGGGGGGTGGGGGGTGAAACCCATGCCATCTGCACCCCCGGGGAGAGGAAGCTGTGATTAAAGTCTTATCTCATGAGATCAGTCTTTCTTGTGCGACAGTTAACGCACTGTCTTCCTGCCGGTGGCCGAATGGCTCTGTTCAAAATATGTTGGGTCTCACTGCGTCCCTGGCCGCCCTCCTTCAGACAGGAACTGCTGGCGACAGGGGCGGTGAGGGCTGATGTCAGGGTTCACCCGGCAGATGCACAGTGGAGAAAGCAGTGACTTTTGCCGGGGGGGGCAGCTGCTTCTCTGGGACCCCTTTGTCTGCGCCCCAGACAGACCCGACCTGACCCAGCCGGGCCTGCTGGTGCCCTGCCGGTCACAGCCGAGGGATATGTTGTGACGTCGGCCGCTGTCACATTCGTTGACACCGCAGCGCTGTGATTGCCGCCCTCCTCCTCACTTTCTTTTTTCTCTCCTTGAGACGTCTGGTTCAGATGATCCAGGGCAGATCTGCTGCTGCTGCCCAGCTCGGAGACACGGCTGGATGCTTCCCCAAAGCCAAGCTGTTTACTTAACCTATTTATTAATAAGCACTGCTTTTATGAGCCTAGACCCAGCCATGTTGGGTTGGCTCACTTTCCCCCAGTCCAGTGTTTCCTGTCTCCAGCAGCAGCCACAGTGGTGCCCAGCAGCAAGTATGACAAACCTATAGTGACCTCTCCAGAATATTATCCCAGCTTCCAGTCATCTCTGGCTCATCTGTGCCTGATGTAGTGTCTTTTTATTTCATTTGCAGTTTACTGTAATTTGTCTTTAATTTGGCTCTGTACTTCAGAGTAGTTTAAATCTGGATGGAATTGGAGAGCAAGGCTTGTAGTCACTGAAAAGCTTGAGCAGCCATTGCATCTCGTGTCTGTGTAGTGCTTCGAGAGGGCTACATCCTCCTTAGTGTCCTTTTGCTTGGGGTGTCAGGTCTTTAAAGAAAGAAGGCCCTAGCTGGGCCTAGGATGTATCTTGTTGGAGCGTGTATGACCATGGTTGTGCATGAACAGTCTGGGCTGCAGGGAGGCGAGTGCTTCTGCCAGTGCTGGGAAGTAAGGCAGTGCCAAGTTTTTTTTTTCCATCCCCTGCATTTGACTCCAAATCCATGCCCGGACATTAATTTGTCCCCAGTGTGGATGGCAGGCAAGCTTGTGCCTGCTCTTCAAAAATGGTATAGAAGTAGCTGTGATGTCCAGTTATGGGCTGATTTCTTCACCTTCTGCTACAGCTTCCTCCTAATTACAGAGAGTAAATGAAGAAGGTAGTTGGTCATGCCCTTGCTTGGCACAGGACGTACCCAGTCATTCTTAAATCCCACAGCACACAGTTGGCAACCTGTGTAAATAAACGTTGGGATCTGAGAGTTGCAACTTCTACCTCTACCAACCTTTCTAAGTCTGCACATTTTATGAGAGTAAGTTTTTCTTTTGAACATTTATGGTTCATCCAATTTGCATTTATTCAAAGAATGATTATCCTATGTTACTGCTGTTCCAAACCAGGCCCAGGATATGAAAGTCCACAAGACTGAAAATAACAATGAAAATCAGGCGTTGAACTTCAAAGGTACAAAGAATTTAGGGAAACAGCTTATAGAAGGAGAGCTTCTTGGTACAGCAAAGTCAGTGGTAGTTCTGTTACTGACCTTCAGCACGGACAGGATTTCATCTTTGGGGCTTAGCAGAGGCTTGAAATTCAGAAATACTTTCTTGCTACCTTCACTGAAGGTCACCACTTACAAGGTTTCTGAGAACATGACCTTCGTAATCTTACTGTAATCTTTCCATCCCAATATGAAGTTAACCAGGAATGACAGAAAACTGTGAACTGGGAACAGAAAATTAGATGAGTCTGAACTGGAGTGGCCTCACTTCACTAGCCTAAACAAGACACAGGGTCTCTCTCCATTCAGCTGTAACTACAGAGGGAACCTGAGTGACTTGCTTAGCTCCGATGCTAACTTCTAGAAAGATGAAGTGAAATGCAATGAATACCCTCTTGGTATAAGAAGGGATTTTTTTTTTTTTTTTTTTTTGCTAATAAAATAATATTACTACTGTTTCCTACTCTGTAGCACCTACTGGTGCATGTGTGTGACTTGAGAGTGTGATCATCCCCACCTCTTTGGAAGTGTTAGCTGTTTTCTGCATTTCTTCACCTGTCCAGTGGATGTTTTGATGCTTTAGAGAATTGTATAGAACTGTAGAGCAAGAGCATCATTTTGACAAGTTCAGTCCTGGTTTTATAGAAGAAGAGTGCAAAGCTTATGGCCAATGGTAGTCCTAAAATGGGTAGGCAGACAACATGCTTAATTTTGAAAAATTTAAGAGAATTATGCTGGAATGATGTGGGTGAAGTTGATGGAGAAAATCTGACATGGGATAATAAAAAGAATGAGACAATAGACCTTTGCCCACTGGAATCTCTGAGGAAGCAGAGGAGGGAGACAGGTTCAGATGTGAGGTTTGTGGTAATTTTTTTGCCAGATGAGGGTTCTCCATCCATTTCACCTGCCCTGGAAAGGTGAAGCACAGATGGGCCCTGGCAAATGAGCAGTGCAAATGTTCAACCATTTGTTGTTTTGTTTTTGCAGACTGTCTCTGACAGAGCGTGGTGATTTGCATGGCTGAGAAGCAGGTCTGACTTCTGCTGTTTGGATGTTTTGTTGCTCCTGCACCAGGCACAGGAGCAGTGACAGGCAGAGGCCCTCTGAAAGTTTGTGGGGATACTTGGCAGTAAGGGGAGGTCTGCAGAATCTTCTGTATCAGGGGCGTGAGCCCTCTGGATCCGACAGCGTGGGCCTCCCGACCCCTGACGCCTGGGTGATTCTTCATTGCATTGTACCAGCTTAGAGAAATGCCATCGCAGAGGTAATTAGGCCAGTGTTTTTGCTAAGGCTGCAGGAAACCTTGAAGTTGCAATGAAAAACAGAGGAGTGGGACACACAGGGGAAGATTTCCAGGACTTTTCTCACCTGTAAACATGAAAGTGCAGGGTCTGGTTGTCCTTACTGGTAACCTGAGTGAATTACCAAAGAAAGTGTGTTTTGCCAGTAAATGTGTGCTGCCCACAGGAATTGGTATCTCTGGATGATTTCCCTCTTAACTGTAGGCTTGGAATTAGTTTAGGGTGATTTAAGGTCTTCTGGGCTCATTGGGCCTCGTTTTCTTAATTTGTTTAGGAGTTTTTGCCAATGGAAAGAAAGAGCAACTTCATAGCCTTGCCTTGCCGGGGGCATTTTATTTATTAAGCTTTTGATCTCTCAAACACACCTCTGGTGTGTGCTTGTCCAGTATGTACCATCCTGTGTTCAAGAAGGACCTTTCAGGTCGATGGTTCACAAAACCACCGCTCTCTTCTTACGCAGCCCTCTGGGAAGACTCAGGCCAGCACTTGCCTACTTGCATCTTTGTGCATGTTGGTCCTAATTGAGGGAAGCGTCTTTGTGCAAGGAAGCTGTTAAGATGTGAAGTCCCATTGTCATAAACACCTGAATTTGTCACATGCCTTCATGCTGTGCCGACTGGAGGTGGATTTAAGTAGAAGCTCACAGGTTTTTCTGTAGTGAGGCTTGAGTACCCAAATGCATGCCACCTAAATAAAAATTAGATGAGCAAGTCACATCAGTGCTAGTAAATATTGGTCATTCTTTTATTAATGTCCGCAGTGTGAGAGACCACACTTCAAAAACATAATTACCTCCCTCTTGGTCTCTCAGTCCTGCCTCTCTTTCAAGGTTTAATCCTTGAACCTGTCAAGACAGATACACAGACGTTTCTGTCTCTATCCATTGTACAACTAAGCCAGTGCCGATTGAAGATGGAGTAATAGTCCTAGTCAAGAATGAAAGAGTTTAAGTGAAAAACTTTCCAACTTTATCTGTCATTTTTTAATCTACATTTCAGAATCCTGATGTGTTTAGACCAGCTGCAGTAATGAGAGTTACTTATTTGCAATGCCCCTCAGCACCTTGCTTGCCATTGCTTTATGGTCCTTCCATGCCAGAGGCCCAGAACTATGGCCCAGTTACTTCCAAAACTCTGCATCTTCTTTTTCTCCTTCCCTTGGCTCTTTATTCCTACAGCTCCGCACTTCTTCACCAGTCTGAGTCACCACCATGTACTTTTCATCCATGTCTCTGTCTGACACTCGGTGTTTGCCATCCAACCTCCACACTTCAGTGCTTTGGGTTCAGGCTTGGAGGTAACTTGAGGCTCTCAACGAAACAGAAATGGAAAGGGCTTTCACTTAGGTGAAACAATTTATTTCTCTGTTCCGAGAAATGAACTATTTTAATGGCACCTTGCCCATTGCAGGACTCACTGCCGTTCTCAAATGTCTGGCACTAATGATTAACGTTAATTGAAATTATAAACAATTAAGGACGGGATACTTAATATTAAAAGTGAGAGAGTCATAACCATGCGGTACGGTCAGCTGTCTCTGTGTATTTGTGTGCAGAGCTGGGATTAACCCCACTGAACATGAGGGATCCAAGAGCGATGTATCTGAATGCCCTCGATGGGCTGCGAGGAGAGACAGACAGTGATTCACCCCCCCCAGAGCCAGACGTACATGGTGGGGTAGACGGAGCAGCCCCTCAGGGTGCTGGTCTTTCTCTAGCGATTGTGCAAGTTGATAGACGAGTGTGACCAGTCTCCCGTTTTAGACATACAAAGTTCAGTGGGGTGAATATCATTCTGTGTGTATATACACACACGCCTACACACGTGCTGTATATCTCTACATATACATGTCTGTGCATCTGTTTTTTATAAACCTATCTGCATAAATGCAACACACAGCACTCAGTGCATCTGTACAAGTACCTGCATGGTTTTATACCCATGTGCATGTATTTTGTGAAGCCTCTGAGCTGTAACGTAGTCCCATGGGGCTCTCTGCGGTTCACGTAACCTTAAGCGATGAACCCCTGCCCGTGCCTGGTGCTCTATTTGCTTCGAATGCTGTGTGTGGCGTGCAGCAGCCTGCCTGCGGATGAGCTGATGCTGTGTGAGTAGCCGGCCATCCCCAGTGCCAAGGGCTGCTTGCTCACGCCCTGCCTGATGTTACAGCTTTTCTGATAGCCTTTCGAATCATCCACTCTGTGAGACTGTCTGAAACCTGTAATATAGAGAGACAGACATGGTTGCAGGCTGAAATAACACATAAAAACATATCTCGTAAGGAGCGTATGGGGTCTGAGCAGTGCACGTCCGCCTTTGCGTGCCAAGTAAGGAAACATGCTATTACTGATAATACTTGGTGGTTGTGCAAGGCCGAATTCTGCTCATTGGCACTTTTTATCTCTCACCTTTCCTGTGCAAATTCCTTGCTGTTTCTGGATGCTTACTGTTTGTAGCTGAGTGCATTTACCTCTGGTTTCCATGTCCCAGGAAGCATGTCACTTCCCTGTCCTTTCCATCCTTTCACCATCTGTTTTCCTCTTTTTCTTTACCTTTCTTTCTTTGACCCTGCAGTCTTTCCTTCAGGCTGTTGCAGCTCTGCCCTGGAACTGTCTTGCTGGAAATGCCAGAAACTTGCATTTTCCCCTTGCAGAGTGACAGCGGTGTCCCTCAGCTCCTCAATGCACTTTCTGTTTGCTTGCTGGAATCGCACTGGACTTGGCTTGCTCCTGGGTGGACGTTGCGTGTTTACTGAAGAGACGTTTGTTTCTCAAAAAAGCGTTGCTGCTCCCTGACACTGTCTAAAATCAATAGACCAAATCTGCCTGGTTTTACACCCTTGTTTACGCTTTCTTAGCATTTCTTACCCCTTCTTAAGGCTTTGTTCCTTAACTAGCAAAAATTGACTGGCTGCAGACTTACACTTGAGCTCCCCGAAAAACATGCAATGGCAAGTTACTACCGGGTGGATTTCATTTCCCCTCTGTGCACAGGGCTGAAAATTGCAGTACGTTGGGAAGTGATTCAGAAGCAGGAGAGCCTGCCCTGCCCCTGGGCTGCCGTGTCCGTAGGGTGGGACGGTGGATGGCTGGGTGTGGAAATGGCTTCGGCTGATTTTTATCCACTGCCTGCAAAAGCCTGGAGTCACGGTGGACCTTTTCAATTACCCCTCTTCGGCCTGACAGGACCACAGTGCTCCTGGATATTTCCAGGCAGGGGACCACTGATTTAGGGGGGTCAGATTTCCTAAAGCTTCTAAAGATTTAGAAACACAAATCTCCATGGCAGCTCCTCCGACACTGAAAACCTACTCTGTGCTCTAGCTCAGTATTGACATTTGTAGCCTGGTTTTTGGGAAGGGTGAACACTTGCGACCTGTAGGGAAGTGGTGACTCTTTGAGAAGGCGTCTGATGTCCAGGACCCCCTCTGATAGGTATAACTTGGGTATTTGTGTTTCTCTAGTAATGATACGTATCATTTGCAGTGCTTGCTCTTGCCACATTGACTGCACAAGATCAAGCCCTTTGAGATTTCAAAACACACTGTAGATATTAAATATCTGAGCCTCATAACCTTTCTGCAGATTAGGTAAGTGTTATTGCTCAGCATTGTAAATGGGTAACTGAAGATTTATCCCTGCTGAATTTGATGGAAGGAGGTTAAGTAACCTGCCCGAACTGAGAAGGGCGTTAGTAATAGAGCCATCACTACATCTCAGCCCCATCCACTGTTGGTTAGACAGCATTGCTTCTCTATGTAAGTCTGTCTCCTGCTTGAGATGGAGATGAACAAAACATGCTTTAATGTTGTCTATGTCCTTGTTAGCCTGTGCTGGTAAGGCATTACTCTTTGTCTTTCAACATGCTGTGATTGTTACTATTCCCGGGCTGTTCCTAACTTCCAAGTTACCGGCTGGATGCATGCGTTGATGCACATTTGGAATAAGGGTAGAGAGCTCACACCTTTGTTACCCTTTTAGGCAAGATTGAGTGGATAGCAGTGGGGACTAGGGCATCCTTCATTCAAATAAAAGCACTTGAGTTTTCCACCTGTTATGTTTCATCCTGTGTTAGTACAGCAACCAGCAGTGCTCTGTACACGTGCCCCGGAACTTGGACCTGCCAGGCTGTTGCCTGGCTTCTGCATCTGATGCTGCTTCCTTATTGCAAGGTATCTTTTTCTGCTCTGTAGTGCAGTCGCATGTTAACAAAGGCCAGGGCCTCATTCTTCACAGGTATCAAGTGGATTTTCCTTGGTTTTTTATAACATCCCTCCACCAGGGAAAGGAGAGCTGTAGGTGTGGAACCACTTGGCTTTGAATTTTGGGCCACCTCAAAACAAGACCCCCTCATCTAATACTGGAGACTTGGAGTTTCAGAGCAGGATTTTTTCATTTTTCAGCTCTTTTGCTTCACATCCTCAAGCAGGAGTGGTCCTGGAAACAAATCTGACCACTTCTAAAGCCTGGTTAAAAACAGCTGTGAGGGTAATCAGCTGCTTTCTGGTGTGTCCAACCAAGATCAATCAGATGTCTCATGGGTTAGTATAGCCAGTTTGCCCTAATGCACCTTCATTTAGCTCTGGTGCAGTTTTTCATCCATCTTTCAAGATTGTTTGTCCTACTTTCAACTAGCAGAAGAGCCAGACAATCTCATTTTGTCAAACAGGTTTACAGCACCTCTAAGAAGCTTGGTCTATATTTAACCTGTGGCCTGTTTTCAATGTAAGTTAGCACAGGAGGAGGTGAACGCCAACCTCTTTTCCTCTCCTGCTGGTCCTTTCTGGAGGCAATCTCAGAGTCACGTCACTTAGAGCTGCTGTCCCATCTCTGTGGGCTGGGGACAGCTCTTTGGCCTCTTTTGGCACACTGTCAAGCTCTAGATTCTGAACAGCAAATTCATAGCACATTTGTGCCTTGCGTGCTTGTCTCGCTTTCCAGTACACTTCAACATAATGTGGGTGCTTCCTAAATGGTACTTAACTATTGCTGAATGCGACAAGTGCTGCGTACCTGTGCCTTGCAGAGTGCATGGACATTGTTAGCCAGGATGTGCTGCGAAGCCTTCTTCGTGCAGAAGTAGCCTCTCTGCCTGTTTTATTTTTTTCGGACACATAATCAGACTTCCTTTCCTGTTAATTTAGGAGCAAAATGCTGTTTGGTTTGTTTTGTTTTGTTTTTTTTTAGCAAACTCTGCTTTTTCTGTTGACAGTGCTTAATGGAAAGCTTTATGGAGCACATTAATCTGTTGTATTAGTGGGTGTTGAGTCTGTAGATTTTCACTGCTTGAATTTGTGTGCATTGACATAAAGCCTGTAAGCCCTAACCACATTGTTTGAGGTGCTGTGCAAACACATGTCACGGAGACTGTCCCAGCCGCAGAGCACATATCGACTCAGTGTTATGGTTTTGCACATGTGGACCGAATTCTGCTTTTGTACACGTGGCAAAAAATTACATTGGCTGACTCTAAGAACCATTGCTTGTCTCAGTTCATTGCATCCTACTTGACATTTGCAGTCAAGACATGCTATTTCCATTCTTCTCAGGTAAGCAGCCAGGTGTGATGCTTTCCTTTTGTATTCCCTTCCCTCTGCCAGGACTGTTTTGTCTCCTCTTGCCTGGTAGTTTAGATGTTTGAGGCCATGTTTTGAACTTGACTTTTCTAAGTACTTCTCCCTCCCTGTCTTGTTTTGCAGGCGCTGGTTCGGCTTCCTCCTCACATTTCACAGTGTGATGAAGTCTTCAGGTTCTTTGAGGCTCGCCCAGAAGACCTTAACCCTCCAAAAGAGTAAGTGCTGTGATGGATTTCCAGTGCTGCTCAGTTCATTTTGATTAGCTGGAAGGAAAAGGTCATTTGTTTTTATTACTGCTGTAGGTGTGGGAAACAGATTTTGTAGCTTTTGAGCACTACCTAGAAAATGCCCGGCAATTATGTACAACCACTTCAGGTGTGTGCGGGACAGGGGAGGCAAGCAACCCTCAGACACAGTTTTCAGCCATCCACCGCCCACCTTTGCATTGTTTCTTGCTGATGGTTCTAATGAGGGAACCTCCCCTGGCTTGTGGGTTTTACCTGATAATTATCACCAAAGAGTCATTTAGTTGCCAAAAGCATTGGCTCAGCAGCAGGGGGAAATCCTGCCAGTAAGCACTTGGCTTATAATTACCAGCTGCTTCTTTAAATGTACTCCTGCCCAGAGATACTTAGTTATCTGAAGGGAGCAAGATTGTGGTCCGGATCCAAAATTGTCTCTGGAGAGTCTATTCTTTCTAAGCAGGAAGCCAAGAAAAGGCTGGGAAAAGAGTTCTCATTGAACATGAAACAGAATTGTAGCCTTTACCTTGGAGCAGACTGGCTGATTCATGCTGATGCCGTCAGGGTTCAGAGGACTAATTTGTCCAGGGAAAGCATTGGCAGGAGGGTATTTACAAGCAACTGTGCTGCCTCGCCTCATATTTCCTTTGCTCCTTCACACTGAACAGGATATATTTTACTGTGCTCCGCAATAAGATTTTGACTTGGTCCCATTGTGTTTTGTGCTGCTTTGTTGCATGATTTGAAACTTGATTGCAAGCTGTGTTACCGTCATTTGCTTTCTCCAGCGTTTGCACAGCCCATTGGGTAAGGGGAAATGGATGTCAAGTTTTGGAGTTTTGGGCACTTTAGCGCACGCAAACCTGTAGTTAGTGGAAAGACTTGTGTTGGCTTCAGCTATCTGTTCCCATGCTGGTGTAAAGGAAAGGACCTTTGCAGTTTGATTTCCCAAACTTTGTCTCTTGCACGTACGTGGTTTTATACAAGGGGATGTATTAGCATTTGGATTAAAGAAAACACTGCTAGCATAGCTGAGAGTTAAATCTTTTTTGAATGAGAAAAAGAGCAATTTTGAAATCAAAGGTCTGAAAAAAAAGCTGCTTTTTTTTTTTCTAGCCAGCCTTGGTTTAGAAAAATGTTTGGGGTGAATAAGTACAGTTGCATGTTCATCGTTAAACACATATTGCAAACTTAGAAACCATTGCAGCAGGATATACCTACACTTTTGAGACCTGCTGACCATCACAATTTCCATTTAGGGTCTGTAAGAAGGTTTGCAAAGGTTGCTTGATCCCACAGCACCCCTCTGATGCAAGGAGACATTCCCATGTGCCAGGCAGAAACAGATGCCCAGAAGAGTGAGATCCCCAGGGTTACGGAAGAGTTCACCTGGAGGGTCTCAAATGGACCTCCGGCATCTGCTTTTAACACTGTTTAACAATCCCGACTGCTTTCTGCACTGATACGGACGCTACAGCATTAGGCCTAAGTAAAATAAGAGTCAGGATTGGACCTCCGCAAGGCAGGGAATGCGGACCAAGGCCCACCCCCAGGCTGGCACTAGCCATTATGGCTTTCCTTCTCTTTTCCCTCCTGCAAGTTCTTGAGGGCCTTTTGCTGAGCTCCCTGTTTGACAGTCTTGCATCAATTTTCAAGTTACCCATTCGCCTCCCCCCCCCGAAAAACAAAAAAGACTAAATGTTCTCAGCCCAAGCCTTGCATCTTATTCCAACCTAGTAATATGTGTGATTTATTTCCCTGGAAAATGTAAAGCAATAACCTGATTAAATCTCACTTCACTAATGTCTGCAAGACATTAATCTAGCTGGGTTTAAACAAATCCTACCTCATCTTCTGTAAGCAAACAGATCTTAGGGAAGGTGTCTAAGGTTTCTGCTGGGAGTGCTTCACAAAAGATGTATTGTTGAAACTGAAGCGCTACAAAAAGATGATGTAAAAGCCAACAGAAACATCTTAGTGTTTTTCTTCTGTGAAATGAGGGGGAAAGAAGGAGATCTGGGGCTCACTTGACCACTGTGTAGGGTCCGGGAGAAGGACACCTCCAGGGCAATTCTCAGCCTCAGCAGTCACTGCAGGAAGGAGTACGATCAGCCACAGATTTGTTCCCTCATTTTGCTACTCTGCCAAGCCCCTCCAGAAACAGTGAGCCAGTGGTGCCCAGGCTCTATGAATTCAGCCTTCCCTGGACCTCATGGTCCATCATTCATCTCACTGGGGGTGGTAGGGATGTAGCCTGTGGGCAGCATCTAGACTACCCTCATTATTTTATCTATTTCTTCAGCTGCTTCTTTTAGCCCTCAGTGCAGAGGTGGTTTGTGTGTTGATATATTAGCATAGACATGCCATTCAACTGGCTGGGTTAAAGGAGAACAAATATTGCCAAGCGAGGGACTCGGCCACCAAGGGATGGCAGAACAGAGTTGCTTGTGCTGCCTTCATGTCATCTCTCTGCGTGCAAAGAGATGGTCTTCAGTTTCATGATCATGTGCTCTGTTTTTCTGCAGCAGCTCAGCCTCCTAAGACAAAGTCTGACCTAGAGTTTAATTAACTAATTTTCAGGAATGTAGCCTTAATCCCATGGGCATTTGAATCGTTGAGCCCAGAGAGTCCATTGAGTTATTGCATGTCTGTAGAGCAGTGACTGAGCACGTGCTCCCAGCCAGAAGAACACGGAAGCTTAAACTTCAAGGGAGGAGGCAGAAAAAAGTCTGGTTTACCTCGCAGCTGGGATGTGTGGAGAGGTATCCACGCCCTTAATTGCTAAGCCATGACTCGTGATGATGCACATGCAGTAATTTATGGATTACTGCAGTAATTCAACTGCAAAGCTGTGCCCTTCACTTCTGTTCCTGTTGTCCTAAAAGAAACCAGCATTTCCCTGTAGTCCCTTAGGCACTCTTACAAATGTCTTCCTGGCTTCTTCCTTATAACTCTTCATCTGCCCTACCCTTGCCTCCTCCCTGCTTCTGTGTACTGTCCTCTCCGGGTTATGCTGTGTTTGGCTTGCAGGCTGCTCCCTGCAGGGTCATTTCCTATGGCTGCTGTGCTCTGATTGCCCGCAGTGCTGAGCAGCATGCAATCCAGCTATAATAAAAACTGGGCTTTCCCAACACTGTTGCAGTCTGGCTGATTTGTTCCGTTGGATTTGCAGCTTAGGTTTTCTGTTTCCTGTTTTGGTGACGGTCCAGGCTTTCGAGTCCTGTGGCAATAGGCAGAAGGTATTCCTTTCAGCCCCATTGGGGGTACAGCAGCTTACAGGCAGAGATAGCTGGAGAGATGTCTCAAGAAATCACAGTGTTTGAATGGGCTGACAGTCTCCTCTGAGTCTGCTCCTGCCAGTGGAGCTGGCTCCAGGTCATATAGTTCCCAACAGCAGGTTTCGTTCATGCTGCATGGGTGAGACCATAGGAGAACACTATATCCCTCCATGGGATAGTCTGGGAGCTCTCTCGGACTGTTTCACAGGGTGAAAGCATGGCCTTTGCAAGGGAGCCGGCACGCTTTGGGGGCACTGATGTGCAAGGCAGGGTTTGGAGCTCCAGCGCCAGTGTTCCCAGGGCAGCCAATTTTCAACTGCTTAGGTCTGTAATATGTGCTATTTTAGTGTTTGAGCAAATGCATGTGTATATAGGCAAATGGCTGGGCTTGTGTCTTTTACCATGCCTGTGTAAGGACCAGACCCTGCATTGTTATGGGAAAAGATTCTGTAAGGTAAGAAGGAAGGGCATTTTTATTTATCCGTTATTCTAAGTTAAAACACCATGTCACTGAAAGCCATTCTTTTACTGGATACTTCTGTTAATAATTATAATTACTGATAACTAAGCCAGAGGTGGATTAATTTCAGACTTCTACTGGGGATTTAAATTCAAGGCTGAGGTCAGGCCAGGGCTCATAGTCAACAAACAAAATCTCAGAAACCATTTTTTAATGATTCTTTTTTACTAGAAATAACAGAAATACCCAAAGAGTAGGATTAATCAATTAGATATTGCATATGGTCCACTGCTTTTAGGGCTTTTTTGCAGGTATGTTCAAAGTATCGCAGCCAGACCACTCGTGAGAGTTTGCTTTTTCTTTCTGGGTCTGGATCCAGTCTAAAAAGCAGATCAAGAGCCAACAATTCAGTTCTCCAGGACTCCCCCTGCAGAAATGCATGCAGGCTCAAATGAGATTTCTGTTTAAACCACCACTAATAATACTAACAACTGAATTTAAAACAGTGTTCAGTATCTGAGAATATTTTTCCTGTAAGAATCATAAAGCAATTTTCAAACAATATGCAAATCCAGGAAAAGTAGAAGACTTAGTAGGCATACAACGTAATGTTATGAGGGCTGATGCAGAAAACGGACTTAATGGTGAAGGTGCCTTTACTGAAGAACAGAAATGCTTTATTGTGGTCTGTAGCTATGAGCTTTATTGATCGTATCTCTATCACATAAATACTGGTGTAACACTCGGATATTCGGATGCTAGGCAGCCACTGTAAAATGGAGGCTGGATTCTCCCTTTATTCTTCACATATTACAAATTTCTGACAAGGAAACTGGAAAGAAGTTGTCAGGGTAATGCAGTGACCATGTTAAGGAAGTATGCTTTAGTTTATGAGTCTACCAGCACTAAAGCACAGTTCCCTAATATGCTTTTTTCTATCCATAAGCATGACTGTGTTTACATACAACTATTTCTTGTTTCCCAAATGTGCTGTGATCTGCCCTGTAATAACAATTCAATTACCTATTGGTAGAGGAGGAAAATTTTTCATCTGTAAAATATCTATCTTTATTCTGATTTGTTTGATATTATGCATATATTTTCTCTTATATTTCATCCCTTATGTTTCTTCCCTTATATTTCTCTTATATTTCATCACTTTAGAATTGTGTTTCCCAACACATTTGCTAGTTGACTCTCTGAGCAGAAGTGCTATGAGGAAAGCTGTCCTTTTTTTGTGGTTGCTCTTTCTTACAGGACTTACAGTACAGATAATTTTCACATCGTTTAGGAATGTGGTCAGCACCATTTTATGACAGTCGGTGTTACAGTCTGCACTTCGCAGTGGTATTATGACTGCTCAATGCACACATTTTATTAGGGAAATTCATTCTACTTGAGAGATGCAGAATGGAAATTAATTTCCCTAAGAAATGCAAAATCAGAAAAAGTTTTATTTTTATGTGATTTATCAACTGGGAAGTAAATTGTAAAACACAGAGCAGGAAAAGCTCAGAATAAAGATGGTGGCAGGATAAGGCAGTTAAGACCCACTGTTCTGAAGGGAAGAAAAAGTTAATATTTTCAAAGACTAACTTAATCACCTTCACTGAGATTTAGGTAGCTAAAGATGCAATAACCTGTTAGGGCTGAGTTTGCCAAGAGTCTTGCTTGGCTACTCCTAAGTAGTCATCCAGCTCTCCTTGTTTTCAGTGGGAATTAGGTACCACGGCTCTTTGAGCATCTGAGTGTAGTAGAGCACCTGTGTTTAGTTTTTCAAACGTGCCTGGTTTAGGGCTGTACTTACTAGAAATATTTGGCCTCAGCACCTAAATTTGTCGTGAAAATGTTTTTTCGGCTTCTAAATAGCAGAAGTGCTTTACAGTATCCTGCCCGTAGTGTGGGACTGTCATAAATCTGTGGCTGAGAGGTCAGGCGGCCTTGTGCCCCAGAAACAGAGGAGTGAAGTGTGCCTGATTCCCATTTGTGCCCCCTCTGACCCGGAGAGCAGGAGCTCAGTCTCTGGGACCTGGCCATTTTTAGATGGGGCTCTAGATACCCCAACAGTGTATGCTGCCTTTCATCAATGGCTGTTATCATGATCTTTGGAAAAGTCTCGCTTGGAGATTGTTATCTTAAATAAACTAAGCCAATGGAGGGGTGGAGGAGTCTCTAGGAACGGAAAAAAAGGAAATAACAGATGCATTACTTCTCCTCTTCTTTAGTTTCACATGGGACTTTCCCTTTTGTTTGCAACATATAAACCATGTGGGCTGGAATATCAATTGAAATTTGCTACTGGCTGCAGCATCAGTGATAGCAGCAAATAACTCAGCCGTCCTGAGAGAAGATTTGAATCTTTTTTCTACTCATCCAAAAAATGAAAAAAGAAATTATATGTAGATAAATATCAAACAATAAACCTGGGGGAAAACAGAAAGCTCGTTAAATGAAATAGGTTCAGCAACCACAAAAAAAAGATGTAGAAGAATGACAGTTGGAACAGCATGTGTTACTGCTTTTGCCATACAGCAAGAGCTTTTATTCCTTGCCTTGAATATCACATTGGGGTTTGCTTGTGCTTTGTAGGTCTGACTGTGCAAGGACACGGGGCCAAGAGGAGCAAAGATAGTTTAATGTACTGATGTTTGGCATTGGCGGCCAAGTGTACAGAAATAGCTTTTGCCTGGATTGGTTATGAGCATGCTACAGGGTTTAAAAGTGGCATGCTGTCAGGGGCACAAGATGGATTAAGAATAACCAGACTTACCAAATTCCATCAGAATGTGACTGAGATCAGAGCCTTGCCGACACACTGCTTCAGCTGTGGCACCGGACACTGCCTTGCTGGGGCCAAACACAACAGTAGTGTCAGTGCTAGTAAAAGTTTATTGTTTATGAGCATAAATTCAAGACAGTTTTTTTTTCCTTTCTCTGTAGAGGAGTTGGGAGTGAAGAGGTGTTTTGACATGTGGAGATGTTGGCTTTAGAAAAACTAAATGCCAGGCCTCTTGGCTCAAGGGCCTTTTTCCTGTCCAGTAATTTTTGTTCATATCCTAAAGGAACAATCACTGCTGATAATTTGCCAATGCCTATTTTGTAGATTAGAAAGTAACAGTTTGCTTAATGTTTAACTTAACCCATAAAATTCCTTCCTTCCGGAGAAGAGAAGTGTAGTGGTTAATGCAGGGGATTAATTTAGTTTGTGATGTTGGAAAGGCCTCTCACATCTCCTGGCTGTATCTGCAGTATTATTGCAGAGGTATGATTTCAGAGATTTGCTAAGAGGATTTGATTCTGGTAAAGAAACTCTGTTCCTTCCATAACATAATTCTAGAAATGATCAGGCACAAAATTAATTTGTTTTTAAAATCATCAGTCAATGTTGGAAGAAGCATTTCTTCCAAAAATATGTCAGGAAAGCCTGTTCTGCTGGTGCTTCTATATGCAAAACCTGTTAGGGAGCCAAAAGAACAAATTTGTTCATCTGGCATTGGGGGAAACCTGGGCTAATGAGGCAGGATTGGAGCAAAACCAAAATAACTAGATTCAGAGGTTATCAAGGTGGTTGTGAAGAATTTGGGGCACCCGTTATCCTTGAGCTCTCACTTCTAGAAATGTTTGGCTCAGTGCCACAAGATCTTCTGAAAGTCCCTGTTTAAAGGCTGGTGGTGCTTGATTTGATGCCCCAGAACAAGGGCAGCCCATAGGGTTGAACCGGCTGTGCTGATAAACACGAAAGAGATCTTTAGGTCCACACGGAAGAGAAGCGTCGTGTCCTGCTGTGCTTTGTGGATAAGCCTGGAACTGAGGAAAGGAAGAGGGATGGGGACTTCCTCTTCTTATCTGGATTTCTTGTTCTGGTGAGCCCCTGCTAGCAGGTTAATTGCATGCACTGAGGTATCTGTCACCGTTGACTCATGATCTGCCAGGCAGGAGGACATGGGGTGGATTTTTTTTTTCGCTAACATGACAGAATTGAATACAGCCTGTCTTGTCCTCTGTGTGTCACGTCTCTGAAAAACAAGAATAGGCAGCTTATATTACAAGTATAATTGTATCATGGAGAAGAATCCAGCTTGTCATTGCTACTTCTATATTTAATATGGTCACACTATTGTTTAATGAAGATCTTTTTCCACTCTGAAGAGGAGGGCACTAGGGACAGATGTGCTCAATGGGGTGTTTGCTGCCAGGGTGATAAATTATCCCCCAGTGGCGCCTAGGGTCAGATGGGACTTTTCAGTGCTCTGCGTTTCCTATTGTTGATCGCTATGTAATTTTGACATTGCTTATCTGCAAGTCCCTTTATTTTTAATGCTGTTGAGGATCAGTAGCCTCGCTGGTTATAAAAAGAGTGTTTTGCTCATGAATATGTGCCTAGTGCAACCCTATATGCGATTCTGAACTGGTTGGGGGCAATGTAAGACTTCCCATTACATTTGATAGGGTTTTATCAGGCTGTACTATATTTTACAAGAGAAGGCAATGCTTAAAATGTGTTTTAGTGCTGTTGACTGCAGACCAGGTGAAGCTGACATCTCACATTTATTTAAGGTGGAGCATTTCTGTCTAAACATCGGGAAGTAGACGTGATACTCCTCGGTGAACAGGACTTTGAACTCTGAGAGTCTCTGGTTCTGCCCTTAGCATCCAGCAGTTGCCACTGAAGAGAGAGGAGTAAGCGTTAGCAATCAAAGAGTGCTGAACAACAGGTAAAGCAAGTCAGGTCTCTCTGGAGAGCCACCGCCTCCTGCTTTGAGTTAGGAGGAGAGCTGGGCTTCCTTTCTGGCTTGACTGTATCATAACAGTGCATTAGACAGTTATTGTTTGGTGCACCTGGCTTCACCTGTTCACCCCATGCCACCAAAGGATTTGCACTGGAAATCCATTTCATTACATACACAGGGCTTGGTGTTTCATGTCCACAGTTTTGCATTCAGCTCCCAATGCTGTTGCTATTTAAAATCTTGCTTGTAGCAAGCCTGGAAAGAAAAAACATTTGTGGCAGTAGGGAACTGTTCCCTGGGGTGCTGCACGCATCCAAGATGATCTATTTTGTTCCGTCCTGCTGTCTCTTGAGGAATGGGGTGCCTTCATTAGGACTTGGGGTGTATAAAAAATACCAGAACTCAAGTGGCTCTGTCCATAGGAGACACAGTGATCTATCGGTAGATTCATTTCCACCCTTTCCATCTTCTTGACTGGTCTGCAGCTGACTGTCTTTCATGCACGCTGTTCCCAGAAACACAAGCAGAGGATCAAATAACAACATGTTTTGACTCCAAACTCTGGAGTGACTTATCATGTTATCAAAGCTTTTGATTTAATTGAAATTTCACAGATAACCCTAGACCTGCTTTTAAGTCCAGACTCAAGTGCCAGTGGGAATTCAATTAAAACCCTCCCCCTGCCTTTTAATGCTTGCATTTTGTTTGGGAGGTTTATGGAAGGGATTTGCTACTGCTTATCTCTAGCTAGAGCTGTGTGTCTGGGTTCAAAGATACCCTTTGTCTTTGGGCGACTTTCTTTTTCCAGTTATGCCAGAGTTTGATTGGAACGACCCTACTGACAGTAATGGACTATTCAAGGTTTACATTGATGTAAGGATTGTAGAATTTGTTGTGTTAAAAGTAGAATTCTTTCCTTGTTTCCATTCACATCTCTCAAAACAATTGGCCTAAGCTCAGGAGAGATGTTCGTTTAAACAGACCTCAGATATATTCTGAATAGAGGATTGACTGTGGCTTTGCAATACTTTAGTCTAATCTAATAAATGCTGGTTATTTGCTGGATTCTTGCAAGCTGTATTTGCTTCCCAGCTCCAAGGAGTTTTAATAGCCACTCCAGTAATGCTGACTGCAGTGCACTGTGGTGAACCTCAGAACATTGTATATGTCTGATTACATTTGCTTTCAATTACAGTCTTGTGGGTTTGAAAAATCAGAGCAGTTCAGGCTCATTTGGGAACCACCGCAAAAAATCGCTAGTAACCTGAGATACCTAGTGCTTGAAACTATAAAAGAAGAAAATGGGGGCCAAAAAGTGTCTATTTTGCTTTATAAGAAGAGATCCATTGCAACAACTGTGGGGTTAGGATGGCAAGGGCACCATATCTAACAGATAAACCTTTTCCTTTCCCATCCAAGCGTGCTGGGAATGAAGTGTGAATGACTCATACCAGAGACAGCGTTCATCAGAGACTTGAAGCTGTCCTGCTTCACTAGTGAATTAGCTATGTTGCCATGTTTGCTGCTCTCTGTTGGATAGGTTGCTGGTCTCAGTCTTTTTTCTAATGATTAGAACTTCACCAGCGTTATCCTCTCTTGCAAGGAGAGCTGTAAAGTTCTTGAGGATGTTGATTAAATTAATCTTATTATTTCCATCAAAATGCAGTATTTTGTGGAGATGTTGATCATCCTCTAAATCTGGCTCAAAGAGGAGCTTTCTTTTCATGAAAACGTTTTACCAAAAAAGAAACTCTTGGTTCCTGTTGAAATGTGGCCCCAGAATTTGGATAGTTTTCATCAGTCCTGCTAAGCAGCAGGATGGCTGTAGAGTGAAAAGACGTGTACGGAGACATTCGGCAGACGGCTTTGCAGGTGACCCCTTCTGCAATGGCGTTCACCTCTCTGGGTGCTGCGTGGTTGGGACTTGATCTGCCGTTTGCAGTGCTGCGGAGTGTCTGGTCCTGCCTGCTTAATGCTTCACTCTTCCAGTGGGCAGCTCTGGAAAAGCATCGTCCCGTGGCCGATCCCTTTCTCCCCTGCCCGTGTCTGGTGAGAAGAGAAAGGGCTCATGAACACATTAAAAAGCAAGCCCTGGTGCAACACTTGTTTGGGGCATTACGAATATTTGCTCAAAAAAAGTGAAGCAGGGAGGGTTTCACCGTGAAAAAGCCCAGCCACAGCACCGTGACACCTGCAATGGCGCAGTGAATTTTCACCCCGGGTGGGGAGAGTGATTTGAGCTATTCTGAACTTAGGGCCAGAAGGTGGGGTATAAGGCTGTCATCAACCCCCTGAAAATACAGGCAAATGCAAACAAGGTATGCAGACTGAGTAACTGGGGTAGCTTATACTCTGTAGTGGGGACCAGTACATGTTGCCAATGTTCTACATTTCTTCCTACAGGGTGGGACATTTTAGCAATACAGCTCCCAAATTTGGGGAAGCATGTGGGTAACAAAACCGAGCATTTTCCTTTCTGTGGTCCCAATAATAATGTTCTTCAGCTTGCACATAACCTCTGCAGTCCCTGTAGCCAGTAACCTGGGTGCTGAGGCGTCTTGCTGGGTCTGGATTAGTTTCTTCACCTCCATACATATCTTTACAGTGAAGCTAAGGGCCAGGGGCAACTAGAGAAAGCTGCAAGAGTGGTTCACATCCCTGCAAACAGCTTTAAAGTCTTCCAGCAAGAAGTCAGTGGAAAAGTATCTTATTGTTTGCCGGGTCATCTCCATGCACAAAGCAGGGCTCTGTTGGACACACACTAACAATGTTATTCATGTTCATGATGCATCAGTGTCATCCCCTGGGGGGAGGAGGAACCCCCGGCGGCTGAACTGCACAGGCCATACCAGCTAATGAGATGCTCTTCTTGCCAGGCCTGACAAATAAGCTTCTGTTAATCTTCGTTGTTATTGTTTTTGTGCTCATCTGTGTGTTCGGGAGGGGGTTGTTTTATGGATGCTTGGCTGAGGGATGGCGCTAGCTAGCGAGCGGGCTCCGAAGGTGAGCTGGGGCTTTAAGAAGGGGCAGACGTTCAGCAGATGACGAGAAAGCCTTGAATCCCTTCAATAAAGTAGTATGTTGGAGTGGGTAGTTGCAAGGAGTAGGAGTTCTGCAGAGGACGGAGTTAAAAGGAGGCTTTCAGGCAGGAGAGAGGATTCCTGCCTTTTCCAGATGTAGCATTTGCATTTGGAGAAGGAGAACTGCCAAAAGGCCAGGCTGATGAAGGGTGCTTTGTGGTGCTTCCAGCCTGTGAAAAAATGCAGTACTTTGAAAGTTAGGTGCTTTTGGATTATTAGGCAAGGGATGAAATAGGCATCGAAAGAGCAGTCCCTTTCCCCCTCTTCTTACGGAAGGCGGGTCTCCAGTGCTACCTTTTTTTCTTCCTTCTTTTGTCTGCTTTCTCTTAAGGCTTTTTTTTAAAATACACTGTTGCCTCAATCATTCAGCATCCTCATAAATCAGAAAATTTTGTCCGTGCAGATTTATGATGAGTGTTTTATATTTAATTTTTTTGTTGACAGGCATATAAAGTACTGAGCTCTGGTTTACCGCCCGATAAGTCCTGATCCCTGGCAGGACAAATAATGTTTGTGAGAGAAGATTGAATTAATATCAGCGAATCAAAGAATTTTTGACTTTAACAAACAAATGTTGCTTTCTGCCATGATTTTGTCTATCCTAATATGTGCTCAGAAAATCTCCAGTCTTATCTCCATTTCAGATACCTTCAGTTCAGACATACTCACATGCCAGGGAACTGTGTAAGTAGATGTGACTATCAGTTAAAGACAGCACTGACCCAAAATAGACCATTTAATAGCTTGGGGCTCTAATGGTCCTTTGCAAACTTCCTGAAGAAGTTTTGCCAGTCATGTCTGCTTCTTCTTTTAAGGCTTTATTTTCAAAACATCAAAGCAAATTCCTGATTTTGAATTAAGTAGGACACAGCCCTACAGAGACACATGTCAAAAACACTTCACCTCCAGAGTAATGCAGCTAGATAACATTAACTTGATGTCAGCCTCATCCCGAGAGTGGCCCTCCTCCTCCAAACATTTATGCACGTGGGTAGTTTTCTCCACAGTGAATAACTGTATTGAATTCCAGGAGAGCACACGTGCACCCAAAGTTATTTGTGTGTGTATTCATGTGTATGTTTGTTTGATGGGAATGAAAAAATCTGGAGAGGGCTGGGATATAAAGGAGGTTCATTCATCAGTAACACCCTCTGCAAATCACGTTAGCTCTTCTGTCTTGCCTGGAGATGGACGTGTATGGAGTACATAGACACAGGCTTTGGGGCCAACACACCAAATTTAACCTGAATTAAGTCACCAGATTTCAAGGGATGAGGGTAGGTAACATCTGTTCTAGGAGACTCCTAAACACAGATGTCACAGCAAAACCAGCAGAGAGGCTCAGCTGCCCTGAACATTTAGAGGTTTTATATAGCAGATAGTTTGTGTGTGCCCTGAATGCTCTTTTTATGCATTTATTTTTACTAACATTTCATAAAGAAAACCAAAAAGGGCTTGAAAGTAATTAGGTAAATATCTTCTTCTGTATCTTTGAGAGGACCTTTTAATTGTGTAGCTGTAAAATCAGTGGAGCGCCAATACACTCTCCGTAAGGGAATGCAGCCGCTCTGAGACAAAGCAATAAGCAAAGCAACAAGGCTATGCAGAATACCTTTCTGTGGCTGCACTTGCTGTAAAGTCCTGTCGGATACCATTTTCACTGTGGTTTGTTCGCTTCAGCTAGCACTTGCTCCACGATCAGAGGGACTTCAGCCATCAAACACGGTTTGGCAGGTCTCACTCCAGTGTAAAGGACTAGGTCATTGTAAGCTGTCTAGTGTGTGTTGTAGGCAATTGACTTATCGTCTCCTATTTTACATACATACATAAATCTTTTACCGGACATTTTTAAATTGTGCTTTGTTCTTATCTCTTGCTTTCTTTTTGCTCTCTTACCATCCCTGACTGCATCAGCTTCTCTGCCTCATATTGACATATCGTACTGTGTCATTTTTAGCTGTCTCTGGGTTTTTTCATTATCCTTACATCCCTTAGATATTGTTTTCTTCCTTCTCCGTATGTTCTGTCCTGCTTCCCCCAGCATTGCTACACTCATTTCTGTTTGTCCCACTGGTACTCTGTACATTGGGTTTATTTGCTCTTTGACATATTTATTTCATCACTTTCTCTCCTTCCCATATCTTTTCATCCCCAATCCCACATAAGAGAGAATAGAGGGATGATAGGAGTGTCCTGGACACAGGCGAGATCCTGAGGCCGATTGCTGGATTTGCTGCTAGCATAGACTACAGCCAGGACAAGCCAGTCTGGGGCCAAAACTGGGAGTACACCCTGTGCGACACAGGCGTCGTGCTTGGGGCAAGGGTCTACCCTCGCCTGTGTTAGTGGCCTTGATAACTAACCCTCAGCAGTATGGGGAAACCACGTCTTTTGCCCCACTAAAGGCAGCTTCTTTCAGGAGAAGTGATGGAAACCTAATTTGGCAGAAATAAAATCATCAAGGTCTTGTGCTGGTCTGTAACCTGTAATTTTTGTACAAGTTGTCTCTGTGGTCTGCCAAACAGAAATTCGTCATCTCTGGCCTGAAGTTACTGGGTAATTAATCTTCCGTGGTGGATAAGGCAGGCTGGTTTTTCGGTCTGCAGGCATGGAGAGCTATGAGCTAACTCGCAGCACTGCTGAACCTTTTCTCTCTCCCCTACTTCTTCATTTTCCCATGACCTTAGGAAAAAAAAAAATCCACACTTCATAGGTCTTTTTTTTTCCTAAATCACACTTTATGGAACACAGTTTTAATACTGTACGGTGCGTGTTTAATGATGTCCATATGGGTTTGTGGGTACAGGAATTAAATACATAACGGTTCACGATGACATAACACGGAAATGCAACTCCCGCAGTGCTGGTGTGTAGGCTGTAAAGGGTTATTAATAAAAATGAAGGTTTTAAATAGAAAACAAGCTTAGCAGCACCGTTTTGGCCTCAGGCCCATCTCTGAGTGATGGAAAAAAAAGAGGCTGGAATATATGGTCTTTCCTCAATACATGAAAATAAATACATTTTACCACCATCCCCTGCTAAATGTTTCAGAGAGAAAGCTGCAGGCCTGATGCATGGCATCTCTCTTCAATCAGAGACTGAGCTCAGGGAGGTCTGGAGGGGATATTTCAGCAGGGTGCAGAACACATCAAACAAATACTAAGGGGGAGATTGATGCCTTAGATTATTAAAACGGGGTAAGGCCACAATGTTTTGATTGGCAAAACCTTTCAACAGTTGGACATTAGTGTTTCAGAAGAGCAAACCACTCTGTTTGTGGGTGAGCCAGGAAAATAACAACTCACACAGTCTGGGGGAATGAACTCAAGGAAATCCCGTCCCATCTTGTAACCAGAGTTGCTGCATCAGTAAGCCAAGGAAATTACATAATGTGCCTGTTAATATTATAGACAAACAAAAGCAAGTTTACTCTTCTGTGTTCAGTCTTGTCCTATCTGCAGTTGCCCCAAACCTTTTGTTTTAAGTCTTCAGAATAAATGAGACAGCAGTGGATGATGTGCTGAGCATCTCCCTCTGAAGATGCTGTGTCTGAGACATCTCTCACTGATTTCTCACCCGTTGTTGGTGACAGTAACTGTATGGGCAGCACCAGCACAAATTGAATGTGGTCCTTCTCTTAGCTGGTTCTTTACCCAACATTTTTGCTGGAGTTTGAGATGGTCCCAGAGAAAAACACATAGATCTAAATGCACCTAAACTAACTCTAGAGGCCGTGGCATGGGATTTTCCACATTGCGGACATGTCTAAATTACCTTCAGGTTGTAGTCCAGGACAAGGTTAATGCTTCGCAGCAGTTGCATGAGGGTCAGGACACGCCAGAACCAAAAGTGATCCTGCCCTGGTTTCCATGCTGTGAAATCCCAGTACTCCCATCTGCGTCCATCTGCTCCTCCTGCAGTCCCTGTTCTGTCTGCTCACGTCCTTCAGCTCCAGCACTCGTCTCAGCCCATCCTCGCACCTCTGGATCCTGGCCGACAGCTTTCCCCAGCAGACGGCCATGGAGGATGCAGTGGGGATGCAGTGGGAATGCAGGAGGAATAAGACTTTCCTGCTTTATCCTGTGCTGTCTGGGACAAATTCCCACAGTCCGCTCGTTCCTTGGTGCCTCCAGCTGTTGTTTGTTGCAAGATACAGATGTTGTTAGCTCAGTGGCTTCTGTCCAGCCATCAGATACTTCAGCAGAGGAGAACTTGACCCATTGTGTGGAATTGGAATTCATGCTGAATATATGGCATCACGGTTTTTTCCTGCCTGACCATAGCCAGGACAGTGGACAGAAATGTGGGAACATGGGACAAAATACTCCTGCTGTGCGCACGGTCCTGTGTTGCTGTGTTCACCCTTCAGCCTCCTGGCTTGAAACCAAGATCCTCCTCTAAAAATTGATTAGAAAAACTACTCCCTGCTCATGTTCTGCTGGAGAGATGGCTCTGGGCTCTGTTGCAGAGGGCGTGCTTCCACCCCCTGCTCCCATACTCTAGGTCATCTCGGGCAGACCTAAAGCTTTTAGGAAATGATATTATGCCTATTTTCCCAAATTTCTTTGTGCTGACAGATGTCAGTTGTTTGTCTTCTGAAACTGGTCTTTTCAAAAATAGGTATTATGTCCCTTTAAATAGCAAAAACCACATGGGAATGGGATTATTTTTGTCCCTAGCTGCCTATAATCTATCTTTTTTCTTTTTTTAGTGAAACCAAAATCTTCCCAGGGATTGTTCCTAAGAATAATGCTGAAAACAAAGCATCCTGTGAATCGTACAGTAGTAGTAATGGCAATAGTACTCCATTGCCCTTCTGAAGAGCTACCTCACCATAGACCTCAAGGTACAGCCCAAACATAAACCCACTCTCTCAGCTTGACTGTGAAATACAGGTTTTATTTTAGAACTAGGGAAGCAAAAGTACAAAAGTGGTTTTGAAAGGTCATCAAGGCTGGAACAGGACCTAGAAGGTCTGAATTGCAGCTTCATGTTGTGGCTCTCAGTATACCTTCTGTTTTTTGCCTCTGCAAACACCACTAGCACACCAACAGTTTGGCTTGCAACAACTCCCCAGATCTGCAGGAGTGGGTCAACTTCCATATCAGTTTTTGGAAAATGCTGTATTTGAGGAAAATGCGGCAAAGAAACATTGAACTGGTTTGCCGTAGGTTACAGTGGAACTCGGATTCAGGATGCCCTTAAATTCAGTGCTTCAACTACTGGCCCCCCAGTCCTCCAAATGAACACACACTCATCCCTTGCTCGTAAACCTGTGAGGGGGGATCTTTAGCTCAAGATTGATCTCACCTGGTTATCTTCCTACACCAAACTGTGGTGAATTAGCTCATCTAAAGTCACTCTCCTGAGATGAACAGCAGATACCTGTGCAGAAGAGACACAAAGACCAGTCCACACTGCTTTGTTCTCCAGGACAGCACGGAGGGCAGGGTGGGCTACAGCTGTGATGTGGATGAATCAGCCGCTTTCAGGCACAGACTCTGCCCCATGGCAGTTCTGGAAAGGATCAGTATGAGCGTGGAGGAAGGGAGGAGGGCTGATGGTTTCCTGGGTCTCCTTCCTCAACCAAATCTCTGTGAGTACTGGGAGCACAGTCTGCTGTAGAAGAATAAACTGCTCAGGAGCCTACGCTCTGTTTCAGCTCCCAGCACATCAGTCCATTTGGGGCTGCAGGCCCGGATCCCTGTGACACTTGGCCAGATTATTCCATCTGCAAATCCTTGTCCAGAGTCAGCCCTGAGTGTCTCTTGATGTCCTCTGCTCTCCACTTTGGCTGCCTCCTCCACCGTTTGTCCTCCGTGTCCTTTACTGTGGTATTTGCTGATGGTAGCTTGTGTTGGAGATGCCCCCAGCCCCATGGGGCTGTTTGCGCAGGGAGGTTTGGCTGGGGCCATTCGAGCAGCCAGGCAGGTGTGTAGTTTGGAACTTGAGCAGAGCTTTCCTGGTCCAAGTTACCTTCCCAAGCATGTGGAAAACGGATGTGCCAAAAGTGCATTGCCCTTCCCGCTGGCTTTGTTGTCTCCCTGCCTGTCCCGTCCTGTGTTTCCCATCCCTAACTCTTGTGCCTGTTGACTTGTGAGCCAACACGAGCACATTTGCCTCGGACAGACATCTAACTGCCTGACCTCCCCCTCAGGAGCTACTAAGACTTCCCATTGGTGTGTGCTCCGTTACCCACGCCATCCTGGCCCTTGCTTCAATGCATCTTTTCCTCCCGCAGGACCCTTTACTGCTCTGTGCCTCCTCACTAGATTTTGCAGTCACCAAATGCGTGGTCTTTCCAGCAATTTGTACCTTGCAGCAATCTGACCGGAGGCCCGCTGCTCTGTCCTCCTCTGTGGCCACTGGTGCTGAAGATAGGCCTTGTCCTATGCAAAGCTGTCCCTGAGCGTGCCCGTGCCAGTGGGTGAGAGAATGCGCCCTTGCATGTAGCTTTTGTTCTCAGTGCACAGCCCACCTCCCGGAGCAGCAGATAAACACAAACAGCCTTTTTCTGTGGTTTAATAAGCAAAGCAGAGCAGTGCTTCTGAGCCGGTTCCTTAACAGCAAGGGCATCTTCAAGTTCTGAGTGTCATGTAAGTAAATCTGTTGTCACGCTTTAGTCTTTCTTTTGTATAACTTTATGTAACAGCTCGTCTTAATCTTGTAAAAACATTTTCTGGGAAATTATGCATGGGAGGTGGGCAACTCCTTCCATGTATTGCCAGCTAATCCGCTGTACTCTCCTTTATCATAACAAACGAGGCAGGTTTCCCAAAAGCAGTATCTTGTGCTGTTCTTTTATCTCTTTCCTTTTGCTTTAAGTCTGGAGATGGAGTTCTGCTCTGGATGCGTTTTAGAGCATAAAAGACGGAGCCAGGACTCCTGGCTTCTGTCTTGAGCACTGGATGCTCATGGCTGTACTAAATCCTGCGTGTGCAGTATCTTTCTGAACTGGAAGGGGCTGTAGGTATGCGAAATACTGTGTTTAGCCATAAGTGTTATTAAATGTAGAGGAGGAAAAAAAAATGTGTCAAAAAATGCCCAAGAAACCAGGAAACTGGAACTCTTTCAACTGTTCTTCACCTTGGGAAACAGAGGAACTTTTACATCCCACCAGTGCCTTGCTTTCCCACTACCCCAAAGTGCTTTGTACAAATGACAGCTCAAGTTTTTTGCAGATTCTTGGGACAAAATGTTTTGTACCCCCTGGGATCTGTTATCATTTCACACCTCTTCTCTTCTGTTGAGCCATCACCCCCGCCTCCTCCAGTCTGGTAGGTGGCACAGGAGGTGTCATATAATCCCTGTGGAGGAAAATTAGCACTGAAGTATCTTGGAATTTGGCAAAGCACAGCTCTCTTTCTGCAGCAGGGCTCATCTCCCCTTTAATGGAAATTAAGTGTCTAAACCTTTTCGTCTTTCCCTCTTTCTCAGTTTTACTGTGTGCTCTGGGGTGAAATTTTGTCGTGCTACGTTTATTTCTCCTTGCCAAGACCTTCTTTATGGCCTTGATTTAAACTAAGTCCAATCAGACACAGTGGAAGGCCATCATATTCCAGTGCTGGGGATGGGCTCTGGGGGCTGTTTATGTTTTTTTCCAAGGATAACAGCACATTCGTGTTTGTGTTGTGTGTATGTCTTGGGCTTACACAAAAACTTAAGGATCTGATTCTGGTGGGTTATGCTGGCAGGTATCCAAACCCCGTAAATCTGGTCACTGTGCTTTTCCAAATGTTTATTGTGCTGTTTAAGCTTTTATGGGCTCTTGTACGTATTACATATGGTCTGAATAAACGTAATGCAGTATTACTGTGCTTAGCTGAGATGCAGAAGAGCCTCCAAGTGGATCATGAGAGCTGGGGCAGCCATTGCCGGCATTTGGAGATGAGTTTCTTGGTTGAGCTTTCCAGGGTTTGTGGCTTCAGCCCTGTTCTGTTGGTTTTTAAATGCCACTTGATCTGAGGTCGCAGGGGTGGAAATAAGAAACAAAGAGTTGCAATTTCTTGGGTTCAGTCCAGGATTCTTGCAGCAAATCTTCCCTTTCTGAAACTCTAATAGAAAAGACTGGATTTTGCCTCTATCTGCTGTGTTTCCTCTGTGCTGCTGTTGTGGCAAGGTCTGCTGTGATGACAGTGGGACTCAGGAGAAGTCGTTAAGGAATCAGTGGATGCACAGCGGAGCAAAAGTCATCCGTGTTGCTGTAAGCAAGGAAGCACCTACAGACTCCATCTAAGAGCCAAGGCTGCGTTGCTCCTTCAGGCAGATGGCAAAGAGGATACTCCCTGCCCCTCCGAGCCTACAGCTCGTCTTTGATCCTGGAGATCAAACATGAACCAGCCAGACTGAGCCAGCCCGACTCCAGCTGGTGGGAGCAGGGGCAGAAACAGGCATATACAGGACTTGTGTTTGAGTGAGGGAAAGTGGTGTGAAAGTGGTACCTGGCCCAGGCCACCTCTCCCTCTTGTGTCGTAGCCCCAGCAGCGTGCAGGGAGCATGCATGCCGCTGCGACAGTGCCACGGTCCTGCTGCTTCGCATCCTTGCTCTCTTCTGTCCCGACGGAACTGAGGAAAGAAACTGCAGAGAAAAACCAGCCAGGCTGTAGCCAGCCCTAACAGCTGTAAAAGCAGCCAAACCAAGACCTTGGGACCTTCAGAGAACATCCTGCAGTTCAGCTGTGGGCTTTCCTTCACTTGGCCAGGTGGCTGCCTGCTCCAGGCTCTCTTTCTAGCACTGTCACTTCACTTCCAGAACTAACCACACTGGCCCCAGAAAAATATGGGCTTGCAGTTGAGCTTGCTGCCAACACTGGCTTTCTTCAGCTTGGGCTTTCTGCTCCCTCACCCCTGCCCTGTCTGGCTATTCAGATTGCAAGTTTTGGGGCAGAAACAAGCAGGTTTGTGTTTCTGCAGCAGACATACAGGCCCTGTTTGGGTTGGCCATTAGGGCTGATGTAACATATACCATCAATAATTGCTTTCTGCTGGGGGATGTGCTGAAATGGTGGAGGCTTCACAGAGGCACGGGAGAGGGATGGAGGAGGCAGATGGAGATGGGACTGGGAGGAATGGGGGGAGGGCCAGAAGCACTGGGAATCCAAGGCAGTCCTTTGCTTCTGGAGGGCTGAATTTGACACTGCAAAATCTGTTCTGATTGCTTTTTATTTCTTTGTTTGTTTTTTATTGAGACTAGAATTCAGATATCCTCTCTGTGTCAGCACTAAATGTTGCACCAGTGGAAAAATAGCTAAAAAAGAAAGAAGTGGAGAAAATGTGCATTTGCAGCCAGAGCTAGAGTGCTCCTGGCTGTAGAAATGGATGGTTTTCTCTTCCTTCCCTGTCGCTTCAGGCTGAGGATTAAAATGTGGGTTACTGCTGGCTATGCTGAGATAGGAGCAAAACCTCAGGTAACTACCGCTACTACATTTAGAGAATTCTTTTTGCTAGGTACCTGATGCTGTATGCTGTGTGCAGGGAGAAGGAGTGACAGCGCATACTGCAACCCAGTTGGATGTGGAAGTGTTAGTGATTTAGACCCTGATCCTCAGGAGCATGGGGACACTGAATGATATCACAGTGTTTGACACCTAAAAAGAAGCAGGGGAAGGAAAGAGGGCATCTGCTGGGCTTGACAGAACCTTTTGAACCGTTTTTCTCTGGATAGAGGTTTTTCCTATGCCCTCTAAAACATTTGCTGCAAGGTCATTTATGGAAGAAATCTCTTCTGCTGCACTCTCCTCTCTTTGACCTTGAGGCTATTAACATCTCTTGGGTCAAAAAGAGACACGGAAAGGATAAATGGAAACAACGGGTAGCATTAACACTCCGGTTGTGATGGGCTACAGCTTGCATGATACCGACAGCTTCATTTTGCCCTGGCTAGTTGGACTGGGGAAATAATAATAGGAAATAATATGAAAATAAGAAATCTGGCATACAAATGGCCTGTCAAACCCAGCGTGCACCTGAAATTCTACCTGTACAAAGCTGCAAGGACTTTCCTTGGGCTGCAGTGAGGGAGAGGCTGTGAACCACCTCCCCACAGGGCACCAGCAAAGTCCAGCACTTGGGGAAGAACCCGCAACAAACTCTTGGTTCTTGCTGGAAGGGCGGCCGTGTGGTGTTTGGCACAGCGAGCAACCTCTTAGGGGTTGTATAACATTATAGGGCAGACACCATGTGCGGTAACGCTGTTGATGTCAGCTGACTTACCCTGGGGATACATCAGTCCTTAGGTTTTTTTGGAGGTATGAGGTGGGGCAGTTTATTACTCAGCTTTGCACCATGCTGCGGTGCACATCCTGCTTTCCGCTGCTGCACTTCTGTTGTTGGTGCTGCTTTGACCTGCAGGAAGGGTTTGAACCTGCCTGTGCAGAGCTCACAGAAACAGAGGCATTGCAAAGTGCTGACTTGGCAGCTCAGAAACCTTCTCCCTTCCCTCGCTCAGCCCCATGACTCCTCAGCAGGCTGTTCCCATTAAAAGATACGATGCTACTTCCACCTCCATGTGCAGCTGCTCCCCAGAACCTGTGGTTGACCCTGCTTTTTCTGGAAGGTTAAAAATAATGGTGACTGTGAGCAGAGAGACTGAGGTGAACATTATCTGAATCGGCGATGGGCTCAGGACGTGGGTTCGCAGCAGCAGATGTTGCCACCAGAGCTGATATTTTAAAACAGGTTTTAGGGAGACCTATTTATTGGATTGATTGTTCCCAGGTTTGGAAAGACAGTAGTTTTGAAAATGGAGAGCAAATCCTAGAGTCCTGGAGTGTTGCAGCCACTTGATCAACTACTGGATGAGGGTGTTTAAAAGTGTGTTGCTAATGGGAAATCTACCCAGGGTTTCTTTGCTTCAGGATGTAAGGCCTGAATAGAGCCTGGGGTGTGTGAGAGCACACACAACTGGGGGACACCTTGAACAAATTCCATATTTTATATATCTGGGACTTGCCTATCTGTAAAATTAAGAGAATAGGCTAAATTCATCCAACTTCCCTGAAAATAATGGGCTTTACTGGGAGCCCACCTGGCTATTTGGCTCCCTCAGAGCTTGGAGGTTCTGGCAGGGGAAGTGCCAAATGTGTGGAAAGTGCCATTACTGTCATACGGTTTGTTGGCAACTTCCTTTCACCTGTAATATATGTCCATGCCGATCATCAGTGCTGCCGAGTAGGCACTGTACTTTTGTCTCGAGCGTGCCTGAGAGCAGGGGAGTAGGTGGAGGAGAAGGGGCACAGAGAGGGCTTTTTTCTGGAATAACCCACCAGCTTCCCTTTCTCTGCCCCTCCATCCAACGGCCTCAGTGTGTGATGCTGAAACCTGAAGCTGGGAGAGTCATGCTGCTGTTTCAACCACTCGGGTTCCCATCGGTCCTGTCTGAAGGCAGCAGTGAGGGCAGAGGGTCTGAATGCAAGCATGCAGTGTGTTCCCTTAAGCCGTGTCCAGTTGCTCTTGGGCTGCTTAAAGCCATTTATTCTTTTACTATCATTTGAAGAGGTTCATTTCCAGCCACTCGTTTCTGCCCACTTCTTCCTTGTCACTGGGGTTTCTGCCCTGGCTGCCCATGTGAGAAGGAATGGAAATGTTAATTTTCTGCTCTGCAGCACGGAGAGGACAGGAGGGAGCATCAGGGGATGCAGAAGATCCACTTTGTGGGGAGATGCGCTTGGAGAGGAGCTCTTGAAGTGGAGAGAAACTATTTTTGCCTGCAGAGTCCTTCTGTGTCAATCACGGGCAGCTCTAGGGCTCCCACCTCTTCCCCTCTCACGCTGGATGTTGAATCAGCTGTTTGTGTGGCTCAGCGCAGCGCAGGGGACAAACCCTCTGGCGGAAGGGTGGGGAAAGGGAACAAATAAAGGATTTATAGTGGGGATAGTTGGTTTGTTCGCAAACCGCCTGCTGCAGGCTTGTGCTCACAAGGTAAACTAAACCACCAGAGCTGCTCTTAGGCTTTCCTCTCTGTAAGCATTTTGCTGGCTAGTCCCACCGCAGGTGTCAGGGGCCAGCTAGGAAGGGGGTGGTAGGGGCAGCCTGCTCCTGTGTGCCTCCTTCATCTGCACGTCCCAGGGCTGCAACCTCCCTAACCTGCAGGGAGAGGGGAGGGAGGTGGGAAATGGGGTGACAAGAACAAACTTCCTGCCCCAGAGCCGAGCGTGAGGGCTGGTTCTTATCACAAGAGAACAGCCCTGATGGGGGGCAGCCAGAGAGGAGCCCCTTCCGCTTTCCCAAGCCCCCTGCCCTGCTCGCCCTGCAGCATGGAAGTCTCGCTGACTCCAGCATGCGGCCCTGCCAGCTTTGCCTGCAGATACCCACGCATCCCAGAAAGACAAGGGCTCACGGCTTGGCAGCGCTGAGGGAAATGCCATCCAAGCCACATGAGAGGGAGAGGCAAGTTAGCACCAGGCTGCCTGGGAGTGTGGCTGCCTGCGGAGCGGCTCCCACTGCTGCAGGTATTGTGTTGGGAAAGCTGAGCCATGCCCGCCGGGGAGCTCGTCGGGCTGTGTGTGCTATGGCAAGTGGCTTCGCCTCCTGCCTGGGCTCCAACCGCTGTGCACTGGCCAAGTTTCGGCTCATGGCAGCTTCTTGGGCAGAACCCTGCTCTCCTCTGAAAACCAGAGGCCAACGCGGAGGCTATCCAAATTTTGTCTCAACACATTTCAGTCCTTGTTCGCGTCTCCACTGTGAGGTGGAAGGAGATGGGAAAGTAAGCTCGTCTCCCTTTGTTCCCCCTGCCTGAGGGGCAGGTTACACAGGAGCTGTGAAGCGAATTGTGCTGGGCTGGGCTGGAAGTTCCCACTGAAAACAGAGCAGTTCCTGCATTGCACGGTCCCATGTCGCTAGTCTTGGGATAGACCTCCAAAAGCCTCCTTAGCTCTAAAGCAACGGATTGTCCATAGGTCCTCTCCTCTGAGCCTTGCTGGCTGAAGATGGCTCTTGAATCCAAGGTCTGCAACGTTTACTGAACTAATACCACTTGAAGGCAAATGCCACGATATCTAATGTGACTTGGCTGCTGCCGTTGGGTCCCCCCTTGATGAACACCTTGTCTCTTCTGTTGTCTTTTTTTCATTGTCCCCTCATTCCAACAGTTATTCTTGTCAATGGTGACACAACTCATATGGTCTCCCAGCAGATCCAGTGTAGGGCCACCCACGGGCACTGCTTATCAGCCTGAGGTGTGGGTGGGCTAAGGTGTCCTCCAGGAGCAGTGTCAGGAGAGGGCTGATCTCAGGGGTGCTGCTGCAGGGAGGGCTCGTGAGGAGAGCAACATGAAGATAAGAGGGTGAAGGCTGTGTTCTTGGAGACCAGGTGCCAGGGGATGAATTGGGCCCTTTATGCCGGCAGGAGGACTCAGCAGTAGGGAGGGTACAGCTTCCTTTCCCAGCCTTGCACAAACTCTTTCCGTGTGTCCTGTCCTTCATTCTTGCAGACAGCGTTGAGACTGTGGTGAAATTGAGTTGGTGTCTAGTGTCTCCCTCCCATCTCCGGGGTCTGTTTTACAAAGAGCTGCCCCCGGGAGAGGCCACTTCACCCTGACATCCCGTTCCTCGCTAGCAGTGGCTGGCCCAGCAAACTGAGCTCCCAATGGGGCGGTCAGGGCTTCACCTGCCCGCTGTCCTTCCCGCCGCAGAAAGCCAGGAGAGGGACTTCTGAGCACACTTCATTGTGCTGGGGGGCAGCCAGGGAAGTTAACAGGCACGTCCACCCTCTGTCCACCAAATGCTCCGTCTTCAACATTGCCCCAGAATGCAGAGATTTCTGGTTGGTTTTCACACAGAACTTGTCTGAAAGTCCATTACGTGTCAAAAGCTACTTGATGCAGGGAATAATATTTTGCTCCTGTATGCATGTGTGTATAAGCGTAGATGTGTACAGTCCTTTTACCACAGCTGTAGCTCAACATCCTATGTCTGATTTTCTGTTTAAAAATTAATGGCAATGCTCACACTTCATGGGCAACCTGTGTATCAGCCAGGCCAAAAAAACTCACCAACGAGACATGCAAACTTAAAATTTTTAAAGTTTGCACTTGGTGTGTTTTGCAGAACTCTCCTAACCCTCTTGCAAAGCCGTATTTGTGGCACAGCTTGTTGCAGCCTGTATAAACAGCTCCACTTGATGACAAGGGGTTGGGCGTGGGAAGGCCCTGTCTTACGGGCTCTGCAGGCAGCTACTGCCACGTCGTGGAGAGATGATGCTTTACATGCATTTACTGTGCCGCAAAAGGCACAAGCTGAGCCGGAAAAAATGTCTTTGGTTTGTGTGGGTATCAGACGTGGTGGTGTGTGTGTTCCGCTTTCGCCAGGGATGTGCCCTGCCTCACCCCCTTGCCATGCTCGTCTGGCGAAGCTGACTTTTTCTTGGCTCTCATGTCTTAGAGAGCAGAAATGCCTCTAGACAGCAGTGGGAAAGCTGTGACATGTTGCTATGAACAGATATGAAATAGCTTTTCCACCTGGCTTCTTATTAGGTGTTACAGCCCTATCTTTTTCTGTCGGTCTTATGATAGTCATTTTTTTGTGTTTAATAATGTTGCATCTAAGACTTGACGAGGGAATGGGAAAGAAGCAGACTTGTGCTCTTGGACATTAATACTAACGACTCCAGAACCGCACCTGGATCAGACATTTGTAAGCATATGGAAGAGATTGAAGATTATCTAATTGTCTCTTTAATACTCGGTGCTGGACTGAATCATCTCCCCAGGCCTGGGAAGCTGTGCTGATCACCAGGCTCTCCTTGCTCTCGCTCCACTGAGCTGGAGAGCCGACTTGGAAACGGAAACCTTTCTCATCCCCAGCTTTGGCTGTGCCGGGGCACTCGGCGGCGTTTCAGAGTGGAAGGTGTCACTGGCTTGCTCGTGTTTTTGGCTGTGAAAGTCAGAGTGACAGCTCTTCTTACGGCCAGATTTCATGCGTGATCCTGTTCGGGGAGTTCTCAGCACTTAATTTGGGTGTTTGCTGTCATCCAAATAGTATTGCCAGTGCATTGCATGTGCAGCCTGACACACTGTATATTAATCCAGGTTTTGGCTTGCTGGCTTGACCCAGGAAGGATTAAACCCCACCCCACATCTGCTGAGGGTCCCTTGGGCTGCTGCTTAATCACACTGATGCTCCTTAGCAAAGCTCAGAGAAGGTCTTTCCCTCCACAGCTTGCCAAGCACAGCTCTTCCCTAGGCGGCAGGGACTGCTTCAGCTTGTCCTGTATGCTTCCCGTCCGTCATCCATCTGTCCGTCCATCCATTCATCTGTGCATCCCTCCCCAGCACAGTGGTATCTGCAGGCTGCACACAGTTCTTACAGGAATTTGGCAGCCAGCAGCTGGTAACCTCTTAGCCAAGCTGAGTTATTCCCTGCCAGGCCCTGCTCCTGCCTTGCAGTAGGACGAACAGCTGTCCACATTGCTCCTTTTAACCTGGAGTGGGGAGCAGGTTGGAACCATAAAGCCTTTGAAAAATGATGGAACAAGGACAAATTTCCAATCAAAGCCCTCCAACTGCTGCTGTGAAGGAAAATTGCTGCTCATTTGCGGGTGAAATGGAAGACTCGGTGCAGGGCAGGAGTGGTGCAGAATAAAGATTTAAGCGATCAAGTAGAGGAAAGAATGACTGCTCCTGGGGGAAGGGGTGAGGGGCCTGGGACCTCTTTAACCTGATTTAATCAAGCAACTTCTGATGTTTTACAATTGCAAGCAACCATCTGACCCAGAGCTGGGCAATTTGCAAGCCGCAGGATTATGAACGGTTGGTAAAATGGTCTTAAGAGGAAAATACATTTGCAATTATGAACTGAAAAAGCTGAGCAACAGCTCTTGAGGTTTTAGAGCTATGTCCAGCTGCTGTTGGGAGACTCAGGGTCTCTGCCCTTCTCACGGCTTCCCACCGATCAGCGGCGCCCAGAGCAGTTCCCGGCTGAGCCCCCCGCCTTGGCCATGGGGTGCCTTCTCGCGGGGGAAGCTGCAGGTCCTGGGCAAGGTGCATCCTTACCCTGCACAGGTGGGTCAGTGACCTGGGAAGGGAGGAGAAGCTGGGAACGGACCCCAGCAATGGAGATGCTGACCCAGCCTGCGGTGCTATGGGCTGACCAGGCTCTGATTTGAGCCAGCTGCCTGCGGTCCCCTGGGCCTGGGAAGAGAAATTTCCTCGAAGCTTCTGAGACGAGGCACTGGTCTCAGTCCAGTTATTTGAATCCATTAAATTTGTACTAACTGCTTTGTTCTCAGAAGTGCTGACCATTCCTGGCTGTGGCAGGGGCTCCCCTTGTTGCAGTGCCAGCTTCAAATGGGGTGTGCCTGGGTTAGTTGTTCCTGGATTTGGCCAAGTGGAGTTTTCTTTCTCTTCTGGGAAACTCGCTGGTTTTGTGCCCCTAGTATCTGCAGAGTGCTGACAAAACCCCCTTCCTTCGCAATACTGCAAGCCTGCTTAAGGTGCTGTTCCCTGGAGATGCACTTTTTCTTTTTCAAGGCTTTTGATGTATTTTCCCATGTTAGAAAATTCAGAAAGGCAGCATGTGAAGCTGGCTGGGGCCAGTGAGTGTTGCTGGGGGCGGCAGCTTTGATCCTTGGTGGGAGTTTTGCAATACACTTGATATGCATTTTTCATCATTTGCTCTGTGTGTGTGTGTGTATGCGCCGTGCAGGGGGTACAGGCACTAGTCCCAAAGCTGCACTCAGCACAGGGGTAAAACCCACTTGTAGTTCACAGCTGATCAAAATCCTTTGCATCCCCAGGGTAACTCCGCCTCAAGTTACCCTACATGAAATTTGACCCTGCCATCTAATAGCTAGGGAGCTACTCCCATCTTTAATCTCTCTGACAGTGGATAGTCAAGGCTTTTTGAAGAATTTTGTTGGTCGTCTTTTCCATGTAAGCATTAGTTTCTTTATCTGGAGTTTTGTACTGCTATCTGACCCATTTACTTGGAAGCCTACAAGGACGGCTTGAGTTGGAAGAGAGCTGGGTTTGTGATCCCAAGTATGAGTCTTTCACTGTTAATTAGCATTCATAATTGTATGCATGTTTCTAAACTGTCGTGATTGGCACATCCTTTTAAAACATGGGGCAGGACATGCTCAGAGATCAGCAGAGAAGCAAGAAATTAAATTGCCTGATACCTTAAAAACTATGGCGTGAGCTGTTTTGCCCCCATTATATCAAAAGTGACATAGGAAAAATAAGTCTGGAATTAGGCTTGTAAAGCTCATTAGCCTTCGAGATGTAATTAGCAGGAAGCAGGCGGTTTGACAGAGGTTTGAGGTGCCCTGTGCCTGCCGTTGCCACTGGGTGGGCAGGGCTGTGTGTAGCCAGCGCAGTGGGAGCCTTGTCGGATGGGCTGTGGCAGGACTCATGGGATGAGTGGGAGGAAAGGGTTAAGAAGTCCTGAATTCAGATTCTCTCTCTGCTGCAGATTTACTTTACGGGAGCTGCTTCATCTCCCTCTGCGTGGCTTAGTCTGTATTTTAGATATCAGGCCAACTCCTGGTAGAGGATACCTGTGGCTGATGGGTAACACAGTGATTCTGTGCTCCCCGATTCAGACTTTCCAAAGTCCTGCTGGTGACAGAGTAATGTCATCAAGTCTGTGCTTTGGAAATACATATTTTACGAACATGAAACACATGGACATACATGCATGCTCCATCCCTGGTCCTGCCAGCTGCATGTATCTATATACATTTGTATTTTCAAGTATTGCTAGTTTTGCCGTGGCATGATCAAGCATATTGAGCCAAATACATTTCACCAACAGACCTTTTGGAAGGCAGATGGTTTTTGCGGTTACTGAGTCCTGCTTGTCCAGGGATGTTAGCAAAAGAGGCTGTCAGGGCAAGGGAAATGAAAGTGGTGTCTGTAACAAAATTGCAAACCTTTTGGTTCCCAGAGTGCTTCCTACCCACTGAGCCCAACATGCCCTGTGCGTGCTTTGTGCACGGTAATGGATCGCATCTCACAGAGGCGACAGCAGGGACTTCTCGGTCCCAGCCGGAGAGTGTTTCTTCACAGCCCTGTGCCAGCCACAGCCCAGCATCTTTCGCGTAGGTGCTGTCGCTTTTATTCTTTATCTGTGTAAATCCTGACAGAGCAGGTCTCACTTCACAGACGGTGAAGTTGCCACAGTGCAAGAAGGAATTACTCGTGCCTGGCCTTCATGAGAGCATGAAGCATCCATCCCCTCCGAGAGCGCCCGGAGGATGCTGGGCGCAGGGGATGCAGCCGGCAGAGGGAGTGTGGACCATTGCACACTGTCTGCTTGTCTCCTATTAAATGCAGCGCCCTGCAAACCGGCCTCTTTCTTCCTTTCTCTCCGCAGACTGCTAAGTGGGAACAGAGCAATGCGATAACGGGTTGTTTATTATGGAAACATGCCACTTTTAGTAGATTTACAAGCAGCTTTGTGGAGCTCCTGATCGCTCTGTATTTTTGTTTTTGGTCTGTTACTCATCTTGATACATCGTTGGTATATGTCTAACCATGGCTGTAAAAGACGCTAGTGGGGACATGATGGGGCCAAAGCATGGGAGATAGAAAGCAGCTGTCAGGCAGCATTTCTTCCAGGGGTTTGAGGAGTACCAGCAGGCTGTGTCAGCCCAGCAGCGACTGTTTCTCAGTGACTGACTTTACAGTCAGACTATTTTGTAGTTCCTTCAAGGCCCCGTGGTTTAGCGGCTGCACAGATGGTTACATTGCGTTTAGAGCAAAGTGAAATAACACTAGTTCCTCCCATCCTCTGCTGCCTCACCCTGAGAAATTAGCAGCCTCTTTTGGGAGCTAGTAGTCAAAATCCCAGATCCAAACACCTCCGGACTTTCAGCAGAGTTTGAAACCAGTTCAGGAGCCGAATTTCAAGTCTACTTTTCCTGTGCCAAACCCCCCCGAGCTGAATACCTGGGAACTATGGAGGTGGGTTAACTCACGCACCAAATACACTCGGTGCTTTTCACTGTCTACCTCTAATGCATCAGCTCTCCCAAAATAATGTGTCTAGCATGGTTCATACTACAATTGCTGCTGTAATCACCACTGAAACCTGGATAGGTTAGAAATCCATATGTGGATCTGCGTCTGGGTGAATTTGGCAGACAAAAGGCAGTCCCCAAAAGGCAGTTTCTTCCTATCAAATCATCTGCCAATTTCAACAGTTTCAATTTATGCTTTTTAAGGTTACTGAGCTCTTTGCTGAAAGAGTTGAAGTCCATCTCCACTGGCACTGTTATTGAATGAGCCACCTCAGGAGCAAGACTGGCTTCCAGTTCACGTTGTATCTCTTACATGTGAGGTTTCTCTGCCTGTCTCATTGGTCTCCTGCAGTTCCTTAGCTCAAACAAGTGCTTCCAATTACAGAAAAGTGTATGTGACATACCTCAGTCATGGTTGGGTTTTGTCCACTGTAGTTTTAAGCACAGGGGGGGTTCAGGTGTTGCATTTGAACCTGCTCCTTTGCCTGCTGCTGCAACCTAGGGTAGAGAAGAAATGTGCCATGTGGGTATGTAACTCTTCTGGTTTCTCTAATGAAACCTTGCTTTTGGGGTTGGTTTGGGTTTTTTTGGGTTTTGTTGGGTTTTTTTGTTTTGTTTTTTTTTATTTGCCCCTGAAAGAGGAAATTAATTAGGCCAGTTGGAAGTATACGAGGGCTGTTTTGTGTGGGGAAAACCAGAACAGGTGAGCAGTTCTTGGAATTGCTTGGACAGTAGATGAGAGCATGGAGTCAGAGACGGACAGGAGGGTAGTTAGTCTAGATAGAAAGACTGGCCGAGTGTAGCAGTCTGGAAAGTAGATCATCTTTCTGAAAGACACAAAGAAGAAAAATAATGGATCCAGATTCATCCCTTGTGTAATTCTTTTGAAGTTGGTGGCTTACATCAGGATGATTTAACCCCATTAATTTTAACGGGTCACTGCAGTGTCCCAAGAGGTACTTTTTGCTGTGCTCCGTTCTGAGGCAGAGATAAAGCAGAGTCTCGATGTCTGGGCTTGAACCCAAGCTTGGTCTCCCCATAGGGCTGGCTTGGGCCCATCCACATTGTGGCTGACTCCAGTTGGAGAGGGAAAAGGAGGCAGGAGATGATGATGTGTGTGAGCCCCTGTCCCATGATGGCTTGGTGCTGCCGGGACTTCGTCATGAGCCATAACCTGCCTGAAACGCAGTATCTGGTCTGTAAACCAATGACAGCCAGGCTAAGAGCACTCACTGGAGTTAACACTGACCCTCACCCTGCTGTGGGTCTGCTGATCCATGGCGATGAACACACAGAGAGACAAGGAGGAGTGGAGCGGCATGTCAAAGAAAGGAGACTGAAATCGAGCAGAAACCGGCACCAGATGAGCCCCGGTGGGGCTCAGTGGGCAGAGAGCGAAGGTCAGTGCCCTCAACACACGACAGGGACTCGGTGGCTATGTCTGGGGACAGGGATAAAGCGTGTTTACTACCTATTGATCAAAGCAAGCTGGTCATAGCAGGAGTTGGCCACACATAGTTAAAAAGCCCATGTATCACAGCAGGGAAGATTTAATCTACTGCCAGGAGGGGGGATGTGTGTTGCCAGTTGTCAAACAGCTGAAAACATGGCAGCAGACGTAGCTGTAGTGCTCGGGCAGAAATAGCGATCGTGCCCCAACCTCGTCAGGCAGCAGCATGTCATGCGCCGTGCTCAGCCCCAGCTCCGTGGGGACCTCAGAGCCTGCCTTGCACCTCAGATCTCTGTTTTCTGCGTGCCTCTCCTTCTGTCCCTTGCTCCAAGGGACGTTCATAGGAAAATAGGATTACTGTCCTATTTTGAGGGTTGCACAGCTTTCACCTGACTCCCTGTTCTTCGTTTTGCAATCATTTGCAATTCATGCTGAAGTATTGACCAGACAACAGGAAATGAGCCACGAGGAGCAGATGGACCATAATGAAATGAAGCGCTAAATCTTCCTGCAAATGTTTGTAGTAATACGGAGGAGGGGGCAGCCCCGTTTGGTGAAGGCTGGGTGTCAAGTCAGCCCTAAGCAGCCTGCTTTTGGCAAGGCATCAGCTGCTTTTTAGCATCTTGCAGAAGGAAGGGAAGATGAGCATTGCTGTGTCTCTCTGCATTTATCTCAACAGACTCGATATGACTGTGCAGTGGGTCCAGGGAGAGGGTGCAGACATGGGTCCCAGTAGGGAAGGAGGTACCACATGTGGCAGTAAAAGTTGCCCAGTCAACTCAGTGGCTTAACTTCTTCTGATACCTCCATCTAGTCTTACTGGTCTATAGTCTTCTCCCAGTCACATATTGTAGGGCAAACTGTTAAATCACTTCATAGCTAAAGCAGATCAGAAAATCCCTCTGAATTGGCAAACTGGTCTGTAAAATGCTTTATAAAATAAAGATGCATCTGGCCTTGAATTATATCTTCTGCAAAAGCAGAAGGAAGGGGAGCTCAGCTCTGGTCCTGCACTGGGGTCACAACAACCCCATGCAACGCTACAGGCTTGGGGAAGAGTGGCTGGAAAGCCGCCAGCGGGAAAGGACCTGGGGGTTGAATATGAGCCGGCAGTGTGCCCAGGTGGCCAAGAAGACCAACGGCATCCTGGCTTGTACCAGAAATAGTGTGGCCAGCAGGACCAGGGACGTGATTGTCCCCCTGTACTTGGCACTGGTGAGGCCGCACCTCAAGTTCTGTGAACACACAGTTCAGTTTTGGGCCCCTCACCACAAGAAGCACAAGTGGAGGTGCTGGAGCGTGTCCAGAGAAGGGCAACGAAGCTGGTGAGGGGTCTGGAGTGCAAGTCTTATGAGGAGCGGCTGAGGGAACTGGGGTTGTTTAGCCTGGAGAAAAGGAGGCTGAGGGGAGACCTGATT
>JAVKLA010000093.1:28397280-28435890 GCA_034782735.1 Sagittarius serpentarius | reverse complement strand
TGAGGAGCGGCTGAGGGAACTGGGGTTGTTTAGCCTGGAGAAAAGGAGGCTGAGGGGAGACCTTATTGCTCCCTACAGCTACCTGAAAGGAGGTTGTAGAGAGGTGGGTCTTGGTCTCTTCTCCCAAGTAACAAGCCATAGGATGAGAGGAAGTGTCCTCAAGTTGCACCAGGGGAGGTTTAGATTGGATATTAGGAACAATTTCTTCACCAAAAGGGTTATCAAGCATTGGAACAGGCTGCCCAGGGAAGTGGTGGAGTCACCGTCCCTGGAGGTATTTAAAAGACGTGTAGATGTGGCACTTGGGACATGGTTTAGTGCTGGACTTGGCAGTGCTAGGTTAATGGTTGGACTCAATGATCTTAAAGGTCTTTTCCAACCTAAATGATTCTGTGATTCTATGTGTATTGAAGGTTGTTCTTGCAAGCATGTGGGCCTTGGAAAGACCATGTGTGCCGGGACTCAACGTACCACAGTGTAGTATTTACATGCAAATGCACCCTGTACATGCGTCTCTCTCTCTTTTGGAGGGAGAAGTGTCGGATGTAAAGGGTGAAACTCAATTTGTCTGAGTCCAAGATACGGTTGCAATTCACCCCAAGGGCTGGAGTCAGTGCTGCTGCTACTCTGCAGCACCCGAGGAGGAATTTAAACCATGCCTGTGCAAAGACAGGTGGAAAAGTCCCAGCAAAACCTCATTTCTCTGTCAGTTTATTTTAAGTAACCGCAGCAATTCCCTTCACATCACACAGGGCTGCCTGCACAGTCCTTGTGCAGCCTCTTCAAGGGTAGCACAGGCTGGCAGCACGAGGGAGTCTGAGTGCTGCAGGATTCTCTGGGAAATTAAGCCTTTTCCGTAGCAAATGAAGTGACTGAAAACTGCAGGTGCTGCTGAAACCCTGCCTGCGTGTCCTGGTCTGGGAGCAGCATCGCCAGCCCAAGTCTGTGCCGCAATGTGTTAGAACAGTTCGCTACCACACCACACCTCCGAGCTCCTGTGATCGCATCCTCAGAGCATCCTACCTATGGACAATCTGGTATTGTTTCCCCAGATTATGTAGCTAGTAATTTTAAGTGATGGGGAACTCTGAAAAAATTGTGAATTTTGTTGAATGAAGGAGATACTAAATATGCTGAGAAAAGTATTCGTTGCTGCTCACACACTCTGCTGAATGTTAAATGTGAACAGACCGCAGCAGGTGTGAAGGGATGTGACACAGGCTTGGAAACCCTGGAGCAAGCTGAGGGAAGGCCTGTGAAAAGAAGAGAAAAATGCAACATGATGATGAAATGCAAATATTTCTGCGACTGTGTTTAAGTGCAGGATCGGGGGCCATCCAGCTGTCCGTTGGCCGCTTTGAGCCAAAAGGCAACAGAAGGCAATGGATGATCTCACCCTGCTCCTCTTAAATTGACAAATCTTCTCCACAGTTGCTTGAATACCAGTTTTTCTAAGGTTGCCAGCTGTTTGGCAAAGCCTGATGTGGGCTGAACATTTTCTTCTCTCCTCTCGCTGCTTCCTCATAATGCAGGAAACTGTTCGGGTAGTTCAGATGGCCGCTGATGGGAGGTAGGACAGCCCAGATGTATTTTGGAGGTTTGAAAGTGTGTCAGCAGAAAAACCCTCAGCGTGAGGCCAGCTTTTGGGAGCATAGTGCTGACGTACAGCTTGTGGGGATCAAAGCCCTGGAGAAGCTCAAACAGAGCTGTCTTTGAAACGCTGGATCCTGCAGGTATAATGTGGTGGTTTTATCTGACCTGTGAACATCTCTGACGAGGCATCAGGTCATTAGTCTTGTGCTTGTTATTGTAACATTTGCTGGAATGAAACACTGGCATTTTTAAATCACAGCTATCAAAGTGTATCACAAATGGTAAGCAGTTTCTTTTCCTTTGTTTGAGTATATCCCCATGCCAAATCATTCGGTGCTCATATCTTCTAAATTAGGCGTGACATTACCAGTGAAAAGCTGTGACTGAGCATAAAATAATTATTTTTTTAAAGAATAGAGCTGCAAAAAAAAGTATATTTCCTAAAAAAATGAATAGAAAGTGACCCCTACCTCTTAAAACAGTTCTGCTTCCAGCCTCTGATAATAACTGTGTGTTCAACTCCTGAAGTGCTAAAAAGACTGCTTTTTGTAAAGTGGAATTTAAAAGACTGTTGCTCAAAAGTGTGTATATATATATATATACTGTGCAGTTACTCCCACCCACAACCTGATTTTCTTGCTTCTAAGAGCTGTGACACATTTTTAAAAGGAGCGGTGTATTTTAAACTCACACTATGACATGAGATGAAGGTTGGCCAAACTGAGTCTGAATCTTTGAGGGACTGAGAAATTAAACCCCAGCCCCCGCTATTCCTTTGCAACTTTGGGCCAGGAGCTCTTTGCTCAGCTTTCTTCTTGTGAAATGCTGTGGCATCTTGTCCCTGCTTCTGAGGAGAGAGATCCACCCAAGTTTCTGGGTGCTCAGCTGCGAAGATAACATGGCCACAATTGCATTAGCGACTGGATGCTCTGAGGTCTTTCAAGTAGGGTCTGTTCCCAACCTGAACTGCAGTTTTCCTCCTGAGATGTTCCCAACTTTAAGCATCGAGCAAAACTGCACGTGGAGACACGTTTGTGGCCCTCTTGTCATCACTGCTGTTATTTTTTCAAGTCCCCTTTGGGAGACAGACTTTCTTTGGAGCTGGAGGTGAGCCACGGCCCCAGGGCATGCGGATGGTGCGGCCCATCTCTGTGCATGTCCTCGTAGGCTGCTTTCACAGTTTCCTTGCCTGCCCTTTGAAGACCCTCAAGGCAGATGAAGGAGGGATCAGGGACAGGGTATAATGTTTGCATTTTGGACTGTTTCTCCAGTGGTTAGAGCGGTTCTGGGACCTGTTGGGCATGAGATGCTTGGGGAGTGGAGGCAGAGAGGTGGCCAAAGTTCTCTGAACTTCCTACTCATCACCATGCCAGATTTGTTTTGGTACATACAGGGCTCTTAAGATTTTCACAACATCATTTAAAAATTGGTTTTTCTTGGGTAAAACCAGAGCACTTTTCCCTTTTGTGTGTCTTTACTGAGAAAAGGGTCTTGGTATTGTTATCTTGGGTAAATAAATGAAGCAACTTATTCCCTACCACAAAACTTTGCATTCTTCAGCGTAAAACAAAGACACATAAATAACCAGCATAGGGATGTGCCCAGCCTCTCATGTGTGTGGAGTTCACTCTTCCAGACCCTTGGTTTCTTCTGGACAGTGATTTAGAAGGAAAAGCTTTTATCTAATCATGAGGTAGATCTCTGCACAGCTCCCCAGGCACTACTAATGGATGGGATGCACAGCAGAGCTTGAAGGTTTTTTATTCTAGCTGGGTAAGACACAGAGCTGAGTTTCTGGTGTTGCACACATTATTGCTAGGTAGGTCAGAGTTGGGCTTTGTGCAGGGCCCGGGATGTTCGTGTAGTGATCAGAGCAATTTTGCATTACGGTGAGGTGTGTGTTATAAGGAGGGGAGGGAGGCAATCAGCCCCAGAGGGGACAACAGGTCGAGGCCAGAAGCGGCGAGGCGAGGATGGGTAGGGTAGCTGGTGCCGGAGAAGGAGCAGAGGCAAAACAGAAGGTTCCAGGAATTAGCTTTGATCCCAGAGGATGACTGCGGAATAAATCATTAATAAGTAGGTTATTGGCAGCAGGACACTCCGTTTCGTGCTCTGATTCATAATCCCTACTGCTGCATCTTGTGGGTGGTGCACCCAGATACTACTTTTGAATCTTGCAGTATTCTACAGCGATGAGAGGTTATTCGAAATAGCACTGAATTCCAACTCGGTACTGGGAGCTAAGAGCAACACAGACCTTTGCGTTTCACGTTTACAGATGTTTTTATTCAGCATGATTGCGGTATAGTATGATATCCAGTGTATCTGCGTGGCTGGACACCGCAGTGTGGACTTCAGGATATGCAAACCTCCCCAGGACCTCGGGGATGCTTTTGTCATCCTGTGGTAGATGCAGCTCTGTGAGGAGGAGCTCACTGCCCGGCACAGCACGGCATGCCCCCGATAGGAAGGGCAATGTTCCTGCTGCGAGTGAGGTTTCTTATCGTCCAGCTTCTAGCATTTCAGGTAACAAAGGGAGAAAATAGTGCACAACAGCTGATTGCAGGGCACGACATTTGCAGAACCTCATTGGTATTCTGAGCTTGTGAATTACGGAGTGAGATCAACAACCTAAAAGGAGGGGGTGTAATTCCTGACAATCGATGACATTTTCCCTTCGCCCACGTGTGATATCTATACATCAGATAACATGAACAGTTACAGCAGTAATAAGCTGCCAATGGCGATTTAGCTTTGAAAACATAGAGATCCTTCATTTTGCGGGCCAGAAGTACCCCCTGAATCAGTGTTCATTTTGAAGGAATAAGTAATTTCTCTTTTAGCTGAATTAAAAGGTTGTCTTCTATAACCAGCTGAATGGATGGAAATAATTAAATTCATTCATTATGCCTCTTCACTTTTATGAACCTAGAACATGGAAAAAGATACTGGAAATACCACACACCCCCCCTTTGGAGATGTATGAGGTGAATTAAAAGTTAATGTCTGGATTGAGAATTGGGCAGGAGTTACATAAAAGGAACAAGGAGAAATCTGCTGTTTTCTGCATGAGCAGGTCTGAAAAACATCCAGATTTGTATCTGAACTGGACTGCAAAATTTTTCGTCTATTCAGACATTGCACTGTTTCATGGTATGTGATGGCACTTCTATGCCTTGATGCCTACGATCGTATACAAGCTAAACACATATAAAAAGGTGATATTTTCTTATACTTTCTAGAGTTATTTAATATTTAATGCTGGTCACCTTAGAAAGTCAGTTGACATGAGTTGAGGTGTTTTGGGGCAAGTATATAGGCATATATTTGAAGTCAACACGATTTTTTGATTTGCACTTTTAACTGAGTAACTCTCAAAAGGAAGTATTAGTATGGATCTGTACATGTACTAGCAAAAACACTTTCTGCCTCTGCAAAGTGAGTTTCAAATTCAGTATTATATTCTGTAACTTTACTACAAGTTTTGATAATTTTGAGCATGCGTCCATAAAACTTAGGGTATATCTGTCCATCTCTAGTCGCAGGAATCATATGCTGGTCCAGGCTGAAATAGCTGTGCTATTTTCTTTGTTTTCTTCCTAAAACAAACTGAGCGCTGAGACTGAAACAATCTCTTACACCATCTTGAAGTACAGGGCTTTTTTTTTAATTATTTCATACCTACAGTACGAAAAATAGCATCGCCATTCGCTCATGGGGTGCTCAATAAATCCTTGTTCATAGAGTCTGATACTTCCAAGGGTGGAGTACTCAGGAAACTTTGTGATGCTTCTTTGCAGATGCCACGTAATTTAGCTCTTTAACCTTTTGGGGAGCAGAGAAGAGTGGGACCTGTTATCAGAGTTGAGTATTTGATAGGGGTTATGGTTATTACCTTGAAAAGTAACCCTAGGTTTGAAAGGTTTTATCTTTGGGAAGTTGTCTCTGTTTTTCTGGCTTAATTAGTACCTATCAATGATAATTTGGAATCATTTAATGAAGCCCAACAGTTATATTGGGCAAGACAAGTTCAAGACTTCTTTTTTCTTTTATGTTTTAGTGTTAGAATCACAGAGGATGTTTTAAGACTGCCTGATGCTGGTAGGTAATCAGGGAAGACAAGACTGCTTTTAGTAATTGCCAATCCAGCAAAATTTACTGGATACATTTACTAGATATGTTTTGGAGTTTTACAGTTTCTGAAAAAGTTCAGTACAAAAGACAGTGATTAGAAAAATTTCCTAGAGTTCATGAACTCACAGTACATCTTACATGCTGTGATTTATGTCTCTGACTAGTAAATTAAAGAACCCAATGACTTGAAAGATCTTTCTATGTGCTGCTTTGTAGAAACAGGCAGAAAACAATTCCAAGGTATATAAAATTGATGTCTTATAGAGAACTACATTACTTTTTAGTATGCTGGAAAGACATTTGATGTTGCAAGGCAGTTAACTGAGGGCATGCTGCTGAGGCAGATTTGGGAAGCAGCCATGTTTTAATCTCACTGTTCTAACTGAAGGAAATTTAATGAGGAAAGGAAAGACTACAGTCACCAGATGAAGAAGCCGGAGTTCATACTGTGGGCTTGATCTTGTCTTCCCATGTGCATTGTAAGTTTTTGCCTCTCCTGGAAAACGTATTTGCCATTCTTGGGGCCATATGTACAACAGATGATTTTAAAAAGTCAGGAGAGAGATCTGCCGCTAAAAGGGGATGTAAAACTAGCTAGGGCAATAGGGTATTTAGCAGTGCAAAGTAAGTGCAGATGCAATAGCCATCTGCTGTCTATGCATACTGCGGTCTTAATCTTTCAGGTCCTACTGGCCCTGGACACATAGCAGGAGTAGCAAGGCAGAGGCGTCCAAGCAGCATGTTGCTAAAAAGCCACATGAGCACGCAGAAGTGCTAGACACCATAAGAACAGCACCAGAAAGGAATGCAAAATTGTATAATACCATGCATCTGGCACTCTCTCCTTTATACTGGGAGCTTGGAGGTCTAGCAGGGCCTGGGCCGTGTCTGGAAATGTTTGTAACTCATTCTTTACTTTGCTAATTTAGAGCCTTTAAAATGTCAAAAATGCCAGTGGCAGCCTGGGAATTCCCTGTGCAAGCCTTCAACATGTGGGCTGGCGCCAGTGCCTGCACCATCCGCTGGGACGGGCTGCGGGGAATCCCGGGGAGCAACGCCGAGACCCGGCGCCCACCATGAGGTAGTTTTGAGGCTGGTACGGGGCAAAGGAGAGCGTTCGGGGGAGGCTGTGAGTGGGTATCCTCACAGCAGTCAAAAGGAGAAAGGCAGACAGGAGGCTCTCCAGCTTTGCCTTCCCGCTGGGCTCCCCAGGGCTCGGTGTCACCAGCCCCTGCAGACTCGTCGTGGGGAACCGTGCTCACAGGTGGGATGTGGCCGATGAGGGTATGTGGGTCGAGGGGGATTGCTTCTGCCGAGGGCTTTCCCGCCAGCAGGAGGGGAGAGAAGGAGGAAGGCAGCCCGGACCACTGTCATTTGGGTCACTGCTCCTTTCTCAGGTCCTTGTGCCCCAAGACAAGGAGCGAGAAGAAATGGGGAAAAAAAATAGCTGGATTTTTTTGTTGTGTTTCTGTTACTTGTTTGGAAAAGGGGAGGTAAAGGGATGATCTAATAGCAACCTACAGCTTCTTGAAGGGGAGTTACAAGGATATTGGAATCAAACGCTTGCTGGTGGTGGCACACAATACAAACAGGAACAATGGCCACAGACTGGTGTGGGAGATTCAAACTGGACAATAGAAGAAACTTCACAGAAAGTAGTTCCTTATTTCCCTAGCAGTTACCATCATTATTCTCTCTGGCATATGGAAATGTGGGAGAAGAGTCGATATGCTGTTTTGAGATCCTTTACTTCAGGGATTCATTGATTTTGGAGTGTGTCTTTGCTCAGCAACACCATAAGCAAAGCAGCAGCAGCGGCTGTAGCACTTCACCACCGCTGGCAATACACCTCCTGGCCATAGGCACTTCGCAATGGCTCCTGTCCTTCTACTGGCATCTGTCCCCTGGTGTGAAGAGACCTGCTCTAACCTATGCCTGGGGCTGCTTGGATGCCACCGGCGGGTCAGGTCAAGCCAGGCCATCAAAACTTTTGGGTTGCTCTTGCACCCCTGGCTTATGGCGTGAGCTTGCTTAGTCACCATTTCTACATCCCTCATCTCTAAACTTGTGATGAGGTGACTCACTGCTATTGAATGCATGCTCGATTTTATTTGATTGTCATTAACATGTTTCATATGCTCTCTATTAAAGAATTGCATGTTTCTTTCCTTGAATATCTTCTGGAAACAGCTTAGGTAAGTAGCTTAGACAGGGGAAGCTCAGCACCCTTTACAAAAAAAAATACCCTATAGGTTGTCTCTTGTCAAGTACTGGATGCGGCATATGGGAGAATTGGGAATGATGAAGTATTTACTCAAATTGCTAGTTTCCGCTGCATTGAAGTCAGAGACACTGAAGGCACTGCAGCATTTATAACTGATTTCCTGAACAGTGTAGCAAATTGAGATGAGAGCCCTTTTCTTGTAACTCACATGTGCAACAGAAATCACTTAGCTAACATAAATCAGGGCTCAATTGCTTTTAAAGGCTCACAAAACATTTCTGAAAGAGACAGGATGAGGAAACCATTTTGCCACAGCAGAGTATGTCCCCATGATGAGTCCTATTAAAGCTTGATCAAAGAGCCTTACTGGCTTTTCATTAGAGCCTGGTTATGTATAGTTGAAATTCAGCAGCGATTTCAACAGAATAGGCACAGAAATATGCACAGGAGGTAAATTTAAGCAGGAATCTAGCCATCAAAGTATGTGATTAAGGACAATTTAATGTGCTGAGTAATGCAGTGTGATTTGGATGTAATTTATCCTAATCCAGTCTGATCTTTTACAGGAGAATATATTATAAGGCCACAATTAGGTGAGACCAGGGCCCCATCTGGCCTCCTGTCTCCAACAGTGGCTTACAGCCAATACAAGAAACAAAGCAAATACAGAGTGAGCTTCCCTTGCGTATCCTCTCTGCTTCTGGCATTCAGCAGATATGGGACTTACTGGGTCAAAGCATCCAGAGCATGGAGTACCAAAGCCACCATTTATCCTTGCTTCATGAATTTATCTCATTGCCTTTTGAACCCATGCCTAGTTTTGATGATTACGTCTCACACCAGTGAGTACCATGATTCAGCTGTGGTGCATGCAGAAGCCATTCTCTTAGTTTGATTTAAACTGTTGTGCTCCAACTATTCTTCCTGGTGCAGTAATTCAGTGGCAAAACCCTTTTTGGACAAGCTATGTCTGGACCTGGGGTTGAGGCTTGGAAATCTATAACTTGCATATTTTCTCCTCTTCCTTCCCTCTCTCCTTTTCCAAGGACTCTCTGGGATGAGAATTTTGGGGGTGACACTGTTGGTCTCCATGCACGCTCCGGCGGAGGTGGTGGTATCCTGCCTCCCATGAGCAGGCACAAGTTGGTGGGCGGTGGGCAGTGGGCAGTGTCTCCTTTCGGGGAGGTTGTCCGTAGGGGGACAGCGCCACCGTGGTATGGAGGAGACAGTGGCCGTGCACCATGCATGTAGCTCCAGGCAAAGTTAGTCTAAAGGGACTCTGCCTTTTCTTATAATCACCATTCGGGCTGCAGTTTAGAAGCCCAGATGGACCATGTGATTGCCGATCAGAGGTTGGACTCAAATCTCCTATGGAAACTAGAATTTGAGGGGCCAACCCTCAAATAAGGAAGGGCTCAAAAAAAATGAAGTAAAGATTCAATGCCTGTGCTGCCTTCTTAATCTCCTAATCAGATTCGTATGACGTACAGGCAAGCTCATTAGCCTGACTAGTTTATAAGGTACATTTGAATTTACGATTCTGATATTCAGTACTTAATTTGTAACTATGATTAGATGCATCTTTTAAACATATATTGTATCTGCGTGTAGATGTGTGTAATAAAATCCCAAAGTGAAGAGCACAACTGGAAGAGCTGCACATGAGAATGATTAATTTTTATTACCTTGTTTTTATCACTCAGCATTTATGCTATAAAGGCTGTAATAAAGTGACACATGCTTGGTCATTGTAAGACAGAGATAAATTTGGCCTCCCCGCAAGGGACAAGCAAGGTCAGTTTAGAGGAGGTGAAGAGCACCTCCACCCAGAGTTCTTGCTAAGGTAAATACGTTTTTCTGTTCTGTGGAGAAATTTGCCATCTGAAGGAATAAACAGGGTAAAACAAAAACAGATGAGGAGATGACTCTGAGGCAAGATCTTGTTTTCATGCTTCTTTCCAGGAAAAAGCTTGCTATAAACATTCGTGTTGTCTTTTTCAAGGCTGCTGAAGCCTTGCAGGAGAGGATCACGTGGCATTAGCTCATTGCCCCAGTGTCATGCAACTTCCAGGTTGTGCCGAGCCGTCTCTCCCTGGTGCCGGAGAGGCTGGGCTTCGCTGTCAGATCACCCTGCCCTGTATCTCACAGCCTAGTGAAATGCTGAATGTGCAATCCCAAAGCCCTGTCCTTCTCCAGGAGGAAAATTTCATCATAAAAAAAATAATTGTGAAAAATTCAAGAGGCTAATTCTGCATTGCTTCAGCCCAAGCCAAATACTGCAGTTGTACTCCGGAGCCAAGTGATCAACTTCACCGCTGAGGAATCTTGGGACAGAAATCTGTGATATTCCCCAGTCATTTAGCGAAGGGGCAGGATGCCTCGAACCCATCTCTCTCGTCCTTCTACACCCTTTCTATGCAAAAAAAAGAAATGGTGACATCCGCCTCCAAACACTGTGGGTCTGCATGAGGCTGAGATGGTCCATGGGGATGTCGTTAATCTTGGAGCTGTCTGCGTCCCCTGCACCTTTGACTTGGTGGCAGAGCTCAGGTTGTGCTGTGCAGGGCTAATCTCCAGGATCCTCCAAGTGCAGAGCAGAGGACACTGGTTTTCCTTGTCCTGCACCTCCCCTTCATGATACAAATCCATGGATTCAGGTGCAGGAAGCATTGCTGGAGAGGAGGCAGTGTCCATCTCCTTCCAGCCTTGGCTTTTTTGTGCAAGCTAAGGTTACTGGTAGAGGGAAGATCTCTTCAGCGCTTATAGATGAGTTTCCAGTGTTATGCTTGATGTTTCTCAGGGAGAACTTGGGTTGACTTTTACTTTGGTGGGTTCAAGGGAGCTGTCAGAAGTCAGCACAAAATCAGGACCTCCAGCTGGGTCCTGGTGAGCCAAACTGGGCCACCGTTGTTACACGATGCAGAGAAAATCACTGCAGCCTAAACAGAAGTATATAGTATATAAAGCTGTGCTGTTTGCTCTGTGCCAGCATTACAGCCATGCTGTGAAGACAACAGAACGGTGGCAGGAAGACAAAATTCTCTCTTTTGTGTTGTCTCTATTCTCTTAAGGAGCTGGTTGCACAACAGTGGCTTACCCTTCTTAGCAGCAAGCAGAGACTGCTGCCAGCCAGCAAGAAATGCCTAGGTTTGAAGTCAGGTCGCCAGATTTTCTTCTTGCCCCTCAAGTCCCTTTTGCTCACGGCAAGGAATTCTGGAGTCTTGGGACTGCCACAATGGGGCCCTTTCTGACAGGGCTGGAAAGCTCGACCTCTGCTCAGAAAGGACAGATTCATGTTCGAGAGGGTTCCACAATGCAACGATTTATATCAGGAAATGAGCAGAATATTTTCTAAAAAAAAAAAAAAAAAGAAAAGAAGAAGAAGGAAAAAAGCCTTCATCTGTTTATTTGGCTCGGGGAAGAGATCAGCTGTGCTTTTATGATTTCAGTGGGTGGAGTGCTGGAGAGGGAAAATGTACAGCTGTATGCATCCATGTGTTTGAGTTTGTGTTCCTGATGCATAACGTATAGAGTTAATTTTGCTTAATGTGTCATATGGGTCTCAGAGCTCAGTGGGAATGGAGATACCTTCATGCACATGTTAAACTTTTGTACTTTGAGTACCACGAATGCGAATTTTAACCCTGCACTCTCCATATAGCTCCTGTGTGTTTGTACAGCATTAAAGTGTTTGGGTGCTCCTTCAGCCATAGGCCTTGGTGACAGGCAGGCACGTAGTGACAGTTCTTGGTCACGCTTGATTTTGTGCCTTGTCTCAAATAGAAAATGTCTGGCTGGCTGTAGAGGAAAATCAGGTAGGAGAGTTTCAAGACGCAAATATATTCTCAGGGCTCAGGTTTCTGTATGTGTAAAGAGCAGTAGCAAAGTATTTTTATATTGGTTTACTTTAAAAACACTGTCACAGAATCTGATAGCAGCGCTAAGAAAAATAGTTTGTGAAAAAGCAGTCTTCGTAACTGACTGCAAACCGTATGAGTCTTGGGAAGGAGAGAGTGGACTTTCTTGTTATAACATTTCTGTGCTTTTAATCTGCCTGGCAAATCATTGGCGATTAAATGATAATCTGAGTTGTTTGTTTGAAATGTCATACATCTCCACCACAGCCTGCACACACCACTAGAGACTTTTAGGAATTAAGGAGCATGGGAACATAAACGCCTGCAATGTATTTAACCATGAATTAGCAAAAGCCAACAAATATGGAACAATTTTAATTTGTGTATTAAAATACTCTAGAGGATACAGATTAACTTCCATTACTCAGGGTTTGTCACTGTCTCATCTCCTTTGGACAGCAAACACTGAGAAACAGACAGAAAGATGATTTACTCTTCCTTTAGCTTCTGTCTCGTCTGATGAAATGTCTGCGGTGCAGCTCCCCTGGCCGTGCTCCTCTGCGGGTCTGACAGTTCCTCATGCTTTGCAGGCACTGTTTTCTCTCACGGTTGAAACTCAGGGTTGTCTGAAATCTTTGCTAAATGAGTTGAAGCCGAGTCTTGCTTTACTGACAGGCAGAGGCCCCGGGCTAAAAGGTGACGTATCTGAGAAAGGAGGAATCCCAAAGCGTGAGCTCGCTGGGTCTGCTGTCCCGTGGCAAAGGGGAGAAGCTTTTAAAAGAGCCTTTGCATCAAGGGTGCCACAGGGATGAGGTCCCCCGACAGAATATATCACCGCTGCAGGGGAGCTGTGCAGGAGCCAAGTTGCAGCCTTGCAGCCCCTCCACTGACGCAGCATTGCTCCGCAAACTCTCCTGATTCCTGCAGGAGGCTTCTGCTGACTCGCTGGATCTCCAAGGCAGATGCAGAAGAAACCCTCTGGGCCCGATACAAATGAAACTGAGTTAGAAGTACAGCTAACGAGATAGGCAGAGTCTGTTGCAGATGCACCTAGTCACCTCCAGTCTTCTCTGCTTGGAACGTTGCTTAGGCTTTATTGAACAAACGTCAGGATACTCACATTTGTTAAACAACTTTCCAATTGTGCCGCTGCTTGTTTGTGTATATCTGTATGTGTTTAGGTAGATGAAAGCACATGCACACACACATCAATGTTTATTAACTCTCACTGAATACAGCAGCAAAGTTAGTCCCTAAAGAAAGGATGTGCCATAAAACTTTTCCATAACATTAATATAAACTTTGTAATTAAATTAGATTGCAAGTGACATATAAATTCAATGACATAAGATATTTTTATCTTTCACAAATTTCCAGACTGACTGTGGATAGCTTAATGTGATAACAAGGCAATCAGCTCTATAGCAGTGCTCGTGATCTTCCTTTCACATTCATTGCTAGATTTCAAATGAGTAATGTTATCCTGGCGTAATGTTGATGAGAAAGGAGATCCAGCCTCTCTCTCTCTTTTGTCATTAAAGAAGAGTGTGTCCAGCTTGTGTGATGTGCTTGGCACCAATGGTATTTTAATATCATTAGCAGCAGGAAATACTATCCTTGCCAGTAATGAGGTTCAGTGTCAGCTAAAGGTAGTGCCCCACAGGAAGACTTTAGACAAAATTGCTGTATTCTAATATGAAAAAGGCTAGAAATATGCTATTTTTGTGAAAGGCATTTGTTCAGTATGGAGTGATCCTGGCTAATGAAGAAGGGACCTGCCAGAGCTATTTTTAGTTCCACCCGCTGGTTTCACTGCTATTCTTGTAGCTATGGCTGGAAGGGAAATTAGGATGGTGGTGTCTGTTCTCATATAGAAATGGAAGAAGCGTGGAAAGATATGTGTGTATATAAAGATAAAAGATAAAAAGAGCAAGAGCTGAACAGAACGTGAGCTACCCTGTGTAGCTGCAGATGTGACATTCATTGTACCTTTCCTTGGAAGGGTTTTTCTTCTGCAAGGCCAGGTTTCTTGTCTGATCTAAGGGTTAGCAGTGTGCCAGGTGCAGTCTGTATTGCAGGAGATCAGAGTCTCTACCTGGAAGTTGTAACAGTTAAGAGAAACCATTTAATAATTTCCTTTATTGTTTTGAAGACATAATCCAATACTTCAGCCTCACACTAATGCTCCTCTGATAATAGAGAGGCTCAGAGGTATTCACCATATAGAACATCACCTGGGAGAGGGAAAAGACATCAATGAATCACATGCAGAATAATAGGACATAAAAAATAACCATGGAGCCAGGCAGGGCTCCTTGCTGCTGTTATTGGAAAGCAGCAACACAGGCTTTCTTCATTAGCAGAAAAGAGGAGAAGAGTATGTATACAAAGAGCACTTTACACAGCCAGAGAGATTATTTGCTACACCTTCTTTGCTTTCTGTTTCAGCAGTCATTTTTTTTCCCATCCTTGCTGGGAGGAACACGTTTTGGCTTTCAGAGTGTCACTGGGGAGATGAGGATTTTATTTCAAGCTCCGTTTTATTTGATACTGCTTTGTCCTGATTTTAGGAGTGAAATGTGGGTGTACAAAAAAAGGGACAAGACAGGGAGATATGGGGTACATGGACTTCAGGAACTCCAAAATCAGAACACAATAAAACTTTACTTTAAAACTTAGAGAAAGAATAAATGAAAAGATGAAAACTTGCCCAATTGGTTGATTTTTTTTTTTTTTAGAGAGCCTCATGAGTTAGGGGAGGGGTGGTGATTCAAATAAATATTTTGTAATGATAATTTAATTTTTTATGTAAAAATGATCTTGTGCTTAAGAGTAGAAACTAAAACCAGAAGTTGTAGGTTTAATTGCCTTCAAGAGTTTGAATACACTCTGGATCCTCTGATGATGCTGTTTACCCTCCTGATCTCAAAGGGACATCACTGAGAGCTGCTTGCTGCTTCATCCTCTTGTAGCTGACCCTAAATTGCTCAGCTGTACACTTTGCAGTGACAGTAAGGGGCTTTTTCCCTCTTCAAACTAACATAAAGGTTTGTTTTCACCATGCACAAGGCATGAGAGAAGCAATGATGGGGTTCTCTGGACCAGAGCTCCAGGCCCACATGAACGGTTACTGCCCCTGTTGGCACCATGTTTGCCATTGACCAGAAATGTGGCTTGCCACATCATATCGAGGACAGTGCTCTGTGTTTGCATTAGTGGTGTGATGTGGAACATGTCTAGCCACTGCAGGGCTTGTGTGAGGAAACTTAAAGGCAAGTACACTTCCATAAATGTTGTGCTTTTGCTGTGGAAGAAGTGCCAGCCAGATGAGGAACTGAACAGAAAAAAAAAAAAAGTGAAAAAGTTCTTTATGGAGTAATATCTCTTGTCATTCCACGATCTGCATGTAGGAAGAAAAAACAGTTTCAAAAGTTTGCTTTGTTTTTTTAATCTCTACCTTCTTTAAATTGCATGGATTAGTCATGCTTTAGAATTAAAAGAAAAAGCCTTATTTAAGACCTTACTGCAGTCACTCACAGAAGCTCTAAAACCAGCTAGAGTCTGGGCTGAAAGATGTGGGAGAGCATCCAGGAGGGAGGTTTGAATTCTGAGCCTTCTGTGGCATTTGCTGCCGTTGCACAGCAAGAGCACAGCCAAATCGTCTTCTACTGTACTTTCCAAATTTGGGTACCAACTTTGGCCTGATCTGGTGGGCAAAGACATTCAGCAACATCTTTATCCATTTTTGGTTGCTTGTTAACCGTATCAATCCATCAATACCCCATTTCTAATCACGTAAATTGGGTGATTTTTTTTTTAAAGTGGCAAAAAGGAATTGGGTTTTCTTTTGCAACTTCAATCAGGCTGAAGAGTCTGTCACCTCTGTCTAAGGCCGCTTGTCTTCACCCTTTTGTGCGTGCTTTGTTGACCCGTGACCTCTCTTAGGATGCTTGCGGGGTGTCCCCAGCATGGCTGGCTGGCAGGAGATTGCCCTGGAAATGTGTGCTGAGGGCCTTCTGGCAAAGACTGGAAGGATGGTTGTGTTTCTCTTCTAGGGATTGTGCATAGCTACGCTGTCCTCCCAGGGTCCTCATGGGTGCTGACATTTGCAAGAGCTGGGTGCAGCCTTTTTGCACAACATGGAGGGAGATGGGGACACAACACACTGCAGAGGGAAGTGCCAGCTGAACCCAGTACTGAGAAGGTCCAGGAGCTTCACTGCAGAAAGCCAGGACAGGTGGGAGGGATTGAAGTGATCATCAGGCGTGTACACAATGGAGATACTAGGTTAAAGCAAATTACATGTGTGGATCTCAGCAGGGTTTCACCTTCTTGCCATTTAGCACTGTCAGAAGAGAGGCAGTTCAGGGCAGGACCAAACACAGACTTCCACATGCCAAGAGAGCTGTATTGACAGCAACCACAAAGCTCCAGGCTGGCGTGGGAGCGGAGCTGGGGCAGAGGACTACATTTCGGGGATTGTGCCTTCCCTGGCTCTTTCTGAGGGATCTCTGTTTCAGGCACCATATAGCAGGCATTATATTTGCATATGATATCACTTCTGTAGAAGAAGCAGCCTATTCATGAGCAGTAGCATCTTCACATCAAATACAACTGCAGACATGGCTGAGAAAACAACCATTTAATTGAAGTAGAAATGACACTGGAGAATTCAAAGAGGGTGCAAAAAACTCCCAAGTAGTTATTACTCACTGGAAGCAAATCCTAGACACGTTAAGGCATGGGATGCACGCAAAGTGCTGGGAGAAATAGAATTTATGGGTAGACATACCTCTGCCCTCAAGACGCATGTCGTTTCTTCAGATGATCCCCCAAACTCACTTGAAATTAAATAAATAGTTTGGGATAATCCTTCGCTGATTCCTCTGGAGTACACGGCATGCTGCAAGGACAAAACCCCGCTCCTGACAGGCTGTTCCCCAAAAACTGAGAGGCTGCTGCCCGCCCCTCTGGTGGGGTTCCTGCAAACACAGTCTGCCTCTATATTGGGTTCCTTGGGTGATTTTCCCCAACATTAACGCTGCCGGGTGCAGCGTGTGACCGTGCTGCGGGCGCTGTGCCTGCACAGCCGTGCTGTCTCTGCCCGATCTGTCATTGCCTGGGATCCTGCCTGTGCAGACTATTTCAGAGCTGGGTCTGAGAGGCTCCGGAGAGTGCCAGGAGGAAGCACAGCCATAGCGAAGTATTCCTGTCCTCGGTTCTGCTTATCCTGAACCAGTTCTCGCAGCTCCCTTCTGTAATTTCTTCCCACTTCTGTAGCAGCTGTCTGAGCTTTCAGCTGTTCTGCCAGGAGCAAAGGCGCCAGCACCCTTTAGATCGCTATAGAAAAGTAAGGGTGCGTTCCCCATCCTGGAAGAAAGAAGAAAGGACAAAGTTTGGGGTTTGGGTTTTGGTTTTTTTTTTCCTTGCAGAAGACAAGTGCTTGTCAGAGATAATTTGGCGAGGTCAGGAGGTTATTCACAAATTAATTAGCCTCTGGAAGGAGAGGACTGCAATCAATGCCAGATAAGCCTGTAGCAGCCACAGCCCTGCAGCAAGCAGTTAATATTCCCTTTCCCCTCCAGGGGAACGTCAGGGGTTAATTCAGTAGCTGTGCATTTAACAGCTCAATTTAAAGGGGAAAAAATGACACCCTTCTCCCCTGCCTTGCTGCTTGTGGATGGTTCGCTCTGTCTCGTTGATCACATGCTCCCGGAGCCCCCGGTGCTGCAGCCGCCCCAGCTGGTGCTGCTGATGAGCCGGTGCTGCTCAGGATCCGTCCCGGCCCCTGCCTGTCAATGCCTTGCAGTCCTGACCTCCTCTTTAAAGGAGGGAGCGCGCAGGATGAGCTCTTGAGCATATGGGTGGAAATTTGGGAGGCACCCGTTCTCTCATCACCCTTTCCAGCTCTAACCATGTCTATTTGTTGTTTTTTTTTCAGGGACTATGGATCTTCAAAGAGAAAATCAGGTAAGATACGAGGCTTTTTATGTACTGCATGATTACAGAGAGGACCTTCCCCCACCACCCCCTCCTTTTTTTTTTAAACCTTGCCTTTATCTTGTGTTGCATGAAATTGTGTAGCATTAACTTTTTATTGCTGAAGCCTGCTAGAGACAGGCATCAGTTTCTTTCCGTTGCATTGGAGAGAAGAAACCCACCTGATATAGCATTGCAGTTAAAATGACTGCTCTCCTCCGACTGTATTCATACAGCTCCTTCTCCAATCTGAGAAGATAATTGTATTAAATATCTCTCTTTTTTTTTTTTTTTTTTTTTAGTCAATATTTACCTGAGCAAGCAGTCAAAATGTAGCCTGAGAGTTGGGGTTCTGTTTTGGAGGGGAAGGGACTGCTTTTCTGTTTTGAATCTTTTTTAATTTTTCCTTTCCAAAAGGCTCTGGTGAGGCTTCTGATGCAAAATGTTCTCAGTGCCTGTGTCTGGGTTTGGGCTGCCTCAAAGGCTCTAGCTCAGTGTTTTGTTTTTAAGATCCTAGATTCAAATGTCCTATAAAACCCTGATTTGAAACTATATAAATCCAGTTTTTCCCCTCCCCTTGTAGCTCTTAGTGATTTTTACAGATGTGTTTTCAATAGGGACATGTAATTATGGGCCTCTGGGTTTGGCTGCTCTGAGCTGGATGTGTCAGGGCTTTCTCGTTTTTTTTTTTTTTTTTTTTTCCTTTTATTTTTTTCCCCAAACAGCATAGAGCACCTGCAACTCTCATTGACTTTGTTTGGAGTCTTGGGTGCTCCAGATTGCTTTCAGGGCATCCAAAGAGAGGCCTTTCAAACCAATAGCAACTCCTGGAAAACTCTGGCCTGTGTGCAGGGGAGGGGAGGATTTTTTTTTCTTCTTGCTTTTTAAGAAGGTGAAGAAACACTGCAGTGGCTTTGTCTCTGGGAAGGAAGGGAAGATGAATGTAACATACTGAACTCCAATGAATGTTGCTGCCTTGATTGATTTGTTGGTTAATTATGAGAGCTTTTATGCTGCAGTCCTGTAATAAGCTAAGTGATGGAAGCTGTTGCTTGACCCTGACATCCTATGCATCAAATGGCTGTTGCCTTTGCAGGCCAGTACTTTTGGTACCCTTTCCCTGAATTTCCCTGAGGTGGGTTGTGGTAATGAAGAGGCAAACGTGATACAAGGTGCTGGCCCGACACGATAAACTAGGGCATGCTTCGTCTTCCTAATCTCCTACAAAGTTTCTGTCTGGGTTGCACTTCTAGGACTTCCTAAATATAATAAAGTGAAGGGTTTTTTTCACAATGGCCCGTGAATTAAATTGGCAACAGCACTTTCTCTAGAGGGGCTGACCATAAAGATCCAAGTGAGTCAGTAGAAAGCAGAGCTGAGTGTGGGAGCTCCTGGCCCAGTGCCACATCCTGAGCGCTGGGGGCTTTCGGGCCATTTAAAGACCTTTGAAAAACGTTGCTGAAGTCTCGGGGGCAATCTGAATTAGCACCGACCTAGAACAGCATTAGGAAACCGTGAGAGCTTTGGGCTCAGTGTACCAGTTGACATGCACAGGAGTTGCAATAGTCTTGCAAGAGATGTGAGCAATTGCTTTGGGAGTGTGAGGAAACTGCTGCTCCTCCATTCCTGTGGTTCTGGGAGGAAGTTGGAGCTGATCTGCCACAACGTTGGGGGAAGAGGGATTAAGGTGAGTCAGGGTAGCTGAGATGCCGCTTGTGGATGCTGCCCTGCTGGGCTCTTCATTGGCCTCCTGCCCTAAGCATCCCAAGTGATGTGATCATCCATCCCTGCATGGGATGGATGCTCAGGTCTGGCTCTCTCCTTTGGCTGTCCCACCTCCACATTGCTGCCAGGTCTCATTTTGGGACTGTTTCCTCTTCTCTGCTTCTTGGTGCTTGGCTGCTCGCACAGCTAGGGCTTGCAAACAGTGGGGTTTAGGGATGCTTTTTCTCCACTTACCCTGTACGAAGAGGAATGTGAAGCAGCTCTCTGACCAAAGTGAGCTGCATAAAGGGGCTCTGTTCTCAGTTGTCTTCTTGCCTGACTTTTAGAGCAGCGGAGGAATGCTTCCTTCTGTTTGGAGCTGGGTATTGTGGGAGTGCGCACACAACGAGTGAAGGGATATGCCAAGGGAGTTGGTAGTTACAGCCTCTAACAAAGACCAGCTTTATGACACTTGAACAAGTGATGGGGTAAATAAGCACAGATTTCCAGGGTCTCCTGTGAGAGTCTTTTAAGGTAACAAATAGCTTTGAAATGTAGTTTTCTCCGTAGGTGGAGATACTACTCCATCTTTAAACAAGAAACAAATAGGCACTTTTAAATGCAAGCACCTCCCAACAAATCAGACCTGTGAACGCATCTTCTGTCATGACCAAAGATGTGCTGGGAGGAGGCTTTTGGGTGTGAGCACGGCTGTCCCATGCTGTCCGGCAGGAATCCCACAGCTGCCGTGTCTCAGGCATGTGCAGGCATGACATGAGTGTGGCTGATTGCAGAAACATTTGGGGAATGCCTCTGACAGCCAATGTCACCTCTACCCTGACCTCCGTCTTGCCAGAGCGTGTGTCTAGCTAGCCTTATGCTTGCCCTGTAGAGCAGGGAGAAAGTGGATAAGTTCAGAGTTTAACAGGAGTTATGGAAACATTTATTGCTGCGGCTGATACTGGCTGTAAACATTTGAGACCTTCTGAACCAAATGCAATAGTGTGGCATGTTCTTAGCTAAATAGAAGGGAGTCTTGCACTGATCTGGGGCATCTCTGCATGCCTGCCTTGAGCTAGGCTTCCTCTTGTGCAAAGTGCTATACAAACATGCAGCCCTTTACTTGGATGTGATTTAATTATAAATGCTTTAACCCACAGTCAGCTGGGAGACCTGGAGCTTTACCGAAGCAACTGAGGCTCTGCGTAGGCATGGGCATTTGCTGTGGCCTGAACTGCCACATGTGCTGTTACCTTGGATTTGTGGGGCTTTACTTGACATGCTGCAGAGCTGCTTCAGAAAGCTGCCTTCATATTTCCAGGCAATTGAATTGTTGCTCTGTGACCATCTGTCAGTGCCAAAGAGACCTCAGTACAACTGTAAGGAGTGGTTACCATGGGCATTTTCTGTACACTCACAACAAATGGTCTTGTCTATGTCTTTCCAAAAACCTTCTGCAGCAAAAAGGGAAGGAATTGCTTTTCAGACTCCACTTTGTTGATTGCATTAACCAAGTGAACAGCAACTCATTTGTCACTCAAAATAGGCATTACTTCTATGCGAGCATCCATTGTGTGGTTTTCTCTCCTCAAATCAAAATAAGGGCAGAATTGCTGCAAGTCTAGTAATGGATATTTGCATGGTACATTACAAACCACAAATTAGGTTAATCCACTCTGCAAACCCTACCAGCTACCATCTGTGCATGGTGAACTAATTAACCCTTGAGACATCTACTGATCCTGCTGTGGCTTATAAAACCAGTTGGAGTGCGTTTCTCCCCCAAGATGTCCCCCAAACACGCACCCCTTGCTGGCTAGAGCAAGCTTCAGACTTCTGGAGTAAGATGATCTTGTCCCCTTCCCTTGCTGAGAATCTTTCTTGGCTGGTTTCTTTCTGAAGTTGTTGTCAGATCCCCAGTCATGAAGCTGAAGCAAGTATCTGGGACCTGGTGTTTGGTGGCAATAGGGAGTTGGTTGGGCTCCACAGCTTTTTCCCCACTGAGTCTCAGTGCTCCTCAGTTACTGAGAGGGTTCTTCTTGCTCATGGTGGGATCAGACCCAGCAGAAGAGATGCTGCTTCACCTTTGCTTTCAAAGCTAAGGCATGGATCTCTGCCACCTGCCTTGTAGGCAGCCAAGCCCTTGTGCTTACCACTTTCAGCGTGTGCTAGCAGGAGCACTGCTGGCCGCCTGCTTTTAAATCATAACAAAAAAAAAAAAAACCCACTGCTTGCTCACTCGCACTCCTCTGACTGCCCTGCTTGCTGCTGGGGGCACAGCTGGCTTCAGGCTGCTGCTCAGTGGCTTTCTCTGGCACCTTGTTGCTATGCAGTAGGATGTCCCTCCAAGTGAAGGGGAATAAACCTTAAAAAAAAAAAAAAAAGGCAGCTTATGGCTGCCTCAGTACTGCAGTGTCTCCTTTCTCTAGTTGATCAGATCCTGCCTGCATGAAGCTGGCTGTACTTCGGCTGAGTCTGCCAGCTGAAGTCTACTTAAATAGCCCCTGTAATTGAGCACTTAGAATATTAACTTAACAACTTGGTCCAAGCCAGTGTTGCCTTAGTGAGGATGCTGATGAGGCTTGGCTTCCTCAGCAGAGAGAACTATCCTTCAACTTGGTTCCCACGTCCAGTTTTTGGACTAGCAGAACATGGCAGCACCCAGACAACAATCTTTGCTTCCTTTCCCTCCTGTAATCTAAAACTAGGAAGGATGTATCCACTGGCAAGTAAATAAAACTGTCAGAGTCCATTGGAAGCTGCTTCTCAAACTTTTTATACAACTTCTGTAACACTCCCTTTTCCCTCCATGGGGAAATTAAGTAGAGTTGAGAGAGTTGCAACAATGATGGAAGCGGGGCCTCCAAGTGAGGAACAAGCAGATCATTGTAACAACACGGAGGGCCCTCATGGCTGATTGCTTTGTGGGATTGCTGCCTTGGGCTTACGGGTGGAGCTGACGGCAAGAGTTGTTTCTTTAGCCTAATTCTTCATTACTCGGGAAACCACCTTCCTCGCTCTCGCATGCTGAGTATGTGTGCTCTGTCAGCTTCAGGGAGATGCCTTAATTGATGCTCTTTGAGTTATCGGGGATAGTTTTTTCTGCTTCCTTTGTAATGAAGAAGAGAAATGGCTTAACTTTTGGCTTTTTCTGTCTTTACAGCTGAGCTATGCTTGTCCCTTCAGAGCTTAACCTTTCTGGTCCTGTCACACTGCACGTGTCTAGCCTGCACTTACAGCTCCATGGCTTGTCTCACTTTTTTTTTTTTTGTTTTGTTTTTTTTTTTTTTTTTTTTTTTTTTTTTTTTTTAATAAATGAGCTTTATTTTCTTAACTTCAGTTGAACTACCTCCTTTGAGGTGATACGGAGAAAATGAATGGTGTGTGCTAGCCCTTCTGTTCTTAATCATTCAACAGGGTCACCAGTGTGTGAGCCGTTAGCTGGACCGGCAAGGCTGTGTGGCTGGAGCTCTCTCTACATGTTGCAGGACTGAGGTGCCAACCCTAGGGACAAAGCTTTGTTGGTGCAACTGAGTGTGGAGCTCTCTGCCAGCTTCACAGCTCTGCAGTGGGCATTTAGCTATGTGTAGGTACAGGGAGAAGAGGGAACATACAGCCTCCAGCCCTGGCAGATGTTTTATGATATTTGTGGAGACGGCTGCAGTGGAGAGAGAAGGGAGAACCTCTCCAAGAGAGGCACAGTGCTGCCTTTCCTTTGCCTTAAGGTTGTTGCAGCATTGATGGGATGTCATAAGGAGTGGTGGATGCCCTTTTAATATAATACTAGAAGAGCTGTGAATGCAACTGCAAGCATGCTGTGGGTATGCCTTAACTTACTCAGTTGACTGTTAAATCTGTCTCAGTTTTCCCCTCTCAGCCAGAGGAAGCCTGAACCGTTTAAATGGGTTCTCAAAGGGGCCAAATCTAAGAGTGTGTTACTAAAGATGTTGAAAAAAACAAATTAACTAACATGGTGAATCCCAGCATGAGGCAATGCACTTTCTGTCAGGGTGGTGACTGCAGCAGATGTCTTGGGGCTACCTGCGTTGAGTGCGTGAGTAATGAAGCAAGCAGTTGGTTATTGCTTAATGAATCTGAGCCCAAGTGATAGCAGCAAAGCTAGAATGTGTTTTTTAACTCAAATGTTAGTTTGAATCATTCTGTTCTTGTGGCATTTGTCTGTGAAGTCTGTCTCCCTATACCCTATCTGAAAGGGAAGCTTCAGATTGGAAGGTTAATTTTTTTTTTTTTAAGGTGGTGAATGGGGATCTAAGTTTGTCTAAGACCATGGCAAGGTCCCAGGAACATCTTAAACCACGTAGCTTAGGCTTGGTGTCTTAATCCTTGTAAGAAATCTGTGGTATGACATGATCCCTGCAGACTGAGGCATGTGCTCTTGTTTGTGTCCTGATGAATCACATGTGTGTGCTGTGTTCCTTGCATTGTTTTCTACAGTGAGTGCAAAAACTGGCTCCGTGGTGCCATTTGGCCTGTGGATGAGGATGGCTGGACAAGGTAGTTCGCCAGCCACTATTTTGTAACTTCACAAGCATGTACTGACAGGATTGCTCTTGATCAGGAATCAGGATCTGTTCCCCCATCATACGATTAACCTTCTTGGCTGTATGTACTAATTACTGCATGGAATTTAAAAACAGATTCTGGCAGAACATTTTGGTTCTCACGTAGCTTTTTTTCTTTTTTCTTTTTCTTTCCTTTTTTTTTTTTTTTTTTTTAAAAAAGGTAGATAAAGGCTTTAGTAATAAAAGAAGGATAGAGTAGGCAGAAGCATAGCAACCAAGGACCAAACAAACCTTAGCATATAATTACTGGGGATGTATATCTTGGGCCTGTTTCTGGAAGGAGTTAGTAGTTAATGATCTCAATGTGCATCCTCAGTTCAGTCCTTGATGACAGAGCTTCCTTTTCTCATGACGGAGAATTACTTTTCCTCAACTAGCGAATTTGCTAAACTCTAACTTCTGTTCAGTTTACTGGCTTTTGCCTGATGCAGTAATTCCCAAAACGGCTCATTTTCTTTCCTGTTTTTTTAAACAAGCCTATAAGTCTTTTTTTTTTTTTTTTTTTAACAAGTCCTTCATATAATTGACAGAACGTCCACTCTGTGTTTGTGGGTTGGTTTTTTTTTTTTTCCCAAAGCAGGGCTATTGCTCTGTGCTCAGGTGTGCAGGCACAGAGTGGGATTGGAGGAAGAGCTTCAGCTAAGTCAGGCAGACTTCATCTCCTTGCAACATCTATGTGTGCGTGACCCAGTTCTGCATCTTCAGTCAGGACGTGAATCTGTCCACTCTAATCTCACACTCCAAATCCAGCCTGTGGTATTCTGGCAGGAGGAAACTGATCTCATACTTCTCCTTGTACACCGTATTTTTAAAGTCACTGTTTAGACTGAAATGCTTTGGGCCTCTGCCTGAGGCTACTGAAGAGAAGAGCAGATAGGAGACTTTATTCTGCACTGCTTCAGTTTTCTGCTGACAGGACATGTGGCGTATTAGATGTATAGGATCGCTGTCATCTTCTGGGTGGCCCATATGCTGGGGTGGGAGGAAGACAGGATAAGAGAGGAAGAGTTGTTTGTGTGTTGTAGGGGGGTTTTTTTGTTTTGCTCCTTGGCTTTTAAACTGAAGTGTGGGGACAGGGTACAGCATTAGGGAAAGGAATGTGTTTGTGCTCTTCGCCGTTCCCAGTTCAGTGTTGATGCTGCGCAGAGCCCCGTGTCGGGCAGAGAGGGCAGGGAGGGACTGCAACTATGAGGTGTGGCTCGAGCACAGCCATGGCAGAACAGCATGCACCCTTGCAAATGCCTCGGAGAGCCTTCAGCTGAGCGCTGAGAAAGCACTTGGTAACTTAGGGGATGTAATGGCATTTCTTGTGGTTTTAAGGAGTTCTCTATTCTCCATCTGCTCTTGTTCTGCCTTCCTCCTCTGTCTGTCAGTGGCAGATGGTATTTACGCTGCCTGTGTGGGTTTTGCCTCTCTTGCACAGAGAGAACTGTGTGGTATCGGATTTTGATTTTGGCATGTTAGATAAGGCAAGTGAGAAATGCACTTGGGAGCTAGAGTGGAGGATGATGATCCTCAGCCGTTGCAGGAATCCGTATGTGGCGCAGATGGGTCTGGCTGGCTGAGAGGAGCAGACCTCTTACCTGGGTGTTTTAGATAACTTAGCCTCAGGCTGGTGAGCACCTGAAACTTGAATCTCTCTTGTGAGAAGGAAACCTGGATGGCAGAGTGTGTGTCCTTAGGCTATTGAGAGCACTCACCCCTAAAATAGTGCTCCCTAAGTGCCCCCAGCTTTGTGCATGGTTTTGATCTTGTCACGTTCTGGCTGGCCTGCGTCCGGGCTGTGTGACAGGCAACATCCTCACCAGTCTGCTCTGGATGGAGTGGCTCTTCTAACCAGAGCTGGCTGGAAGCATTACTTATAAAGGTGTTCAGAAGGAGTTACAACGTAAGCATCAATCAGCCAGCCCAGTCTGCTGCCAGTTGAAACCAGCTGCCTGGACATGCTGATGCTACGGTACGTTTTCTGTGCTTGTCAGCATGACTTCTTTGCAGTTGGGATTTGACTCTTGCCTCTTTGGGGTTTTTTTGTTTGGTTTTTTTTAGCCATGCATGAGTGTGCATATGTACCTGTAACTTTCCAAGCGCAACAGCTGGAGCTTTTCTGCCCTCCTCCTTGGCAGTGTTGGAGGCTGTTTTTTTCCTTGGAGGGGTGATGCTCTCAGTTTGTACAGCTGTAGATGTGGATTGGCGTTCAGATATTTTAGGCACTTCCCAGCAAAACTGGGAACTGCTATAAAACTATGTGCAGGGGCCGTACCACAGTGATCATGTGGGAAGCAGTCCTTGCTTGCTATGTAGAAAGAGTTAATGTGAGCTATAGCTGCCGGAATAAAAACTAAACAATCCTGGATACTTCTGGGTCTGTGAATGGGAATAGGATGGGCTTTTGCAGAAATAAACAGAGTAGAAAATTGGAACAAAGTTTTCTTTAGGTTTGTACTTTTAGAAAGGACGAAGGACTGTATGAGGCTGCACAAATGCAGCTGGTGAGTGTGTTGGTGTGCAGTTTGACGAGCACATGATCCTCTTGTCCCGCTGCTCCGTTCCGACTTGGGAAAGGGCTCTCTGGTTATGGATTTCTCCCCTGCAGGAGTGAGTTATCCAGATGATGAATTTCTGAGGCACGCTCAAGTCACGTGAAAGCCAGATGTGAACATTTTCCAAGCAGTGTGTGTGGGTCTAGCGTACGCCAGGCAGATCTGCTTACGTGGCAAGTGGAAGTGGTCTGAGATTGGTCTGCAGCGTGGTGCCGGGGAGGCGAGGAGCCGCGGCAGCTCCCGGAGCAGCCACTTCTGCCAGGGAGAAGAAGGTGCTCGCTGGGCTCGTCGCTGCAGCTCAGCTCGTCTGCCCCCACCCCCTGCACAAATGCAGCACCTCTTTCCGAGTACAAGCCCTGCACGGGCTGTTCATGATGGGGCTGAACTCGGTGAATAGGACTAAAATTAAAGGCCTTATTTAATGCCTGCCGCCAGTCCTCTTACTCGTGCAGTTTAGCTGGATTTGCATGTTTGATAATCTACCAGTCAAATATTTTTTTCAAGATGTAGCTCTTTAAGATACTACCTCTTGAACAGATGGCATGGGGAGTGGAGGAGTGCTGCTTCAAGTATATAGAAGAGGAGATATGTCTGCAGGGGTGAGAGGTTTACTTTAAAATGCAGTCTCCCAGTGGGGATAAAAAATTGAATAGACCTCTGTATTCCTTCAAGGACTATCTTAAAACATTTGCTTTAAACATGATGCATCAGCATCCCACAGACATAAGAGCAAGGAAAGCTTATTTAAGCTGCTCTGATGAGGGACAGGGGTGGCTGCTGCTTGCCCAGCAGTCATAGTAGCAAATAAATCTGTCATTGTGGTACCTAGGAAGCATGATGGCTGACCAGGCCCACCCTGAGTCAGGCACCGGGCACAAGTGTTGTTTTTGTTTCAGCCCCTCTGGAGCCTGGAGGGAGAAACGTCAGTGGCACAGTTCAACGGGGTGCCTTGAGCACCAGTGCTTGAAATAGATCAAAACACTTGCAACCTTTCTGTGCCATCCTCCCATTTCTCCGGCTATCTGTTGTTCTCTCCCTAATTGAATGAGTTAATTGTGTGAGCCAGGAATGTGTGAAAATGGTTCCAATTCAGATTAATGCTCATCTGCATTTTTCCTCTTCCTAAGCTGTTTTACAGCCATATTGTAGAGCTACATGTAGACTCTGTATCAGAGTAGTTCTCTGTTAAAACTAAGTACTTCCATCTCTGGGGGAGGCTAGCAACACCAAGTATTTCTCTCTTCCTTTCCCTCCCCCCCTGCCCCCAGTACTGTTGCATCTTATTGCCTTCCCATTTAACCAAAGTGTCAAGCCCCAGCTGAAGGGGAAGGGGCTGGAGGAGAGAAACCTGGAGACAGGATGAGAAGGGATGGTCAATGGCTCTGGGGGATGAAGGGTTTGGACATGGCTTGCAAGGGTATGGGGGGACACTGAGCATGGTGCTCTGTCTGCAGATGGGAGCAGAAACAAGCCCCACAGTTTTGAGGTTCCTCATTGAGCTTCCTGCTCTTGGTTGTATGGATGGCCAGCCTCACCTTGTCAGGAGGAGGAAGAGGTTGTTCTTCAGCTTGTCTGAAGAAGGCAGAAAGGAAGCAATGAGGGGAGAAGTGGAGGCAAAATCCCAGCAAGAAGCTCTGGAGGAGCCAGAGTAGGGATTGAGTAAGCTCCTTGGGGTTCCTTACCTGCTCTGGGCAGTAAGGTGTCCCACCTGAGCATCCAGGACAATAACATGGCCCTTCATTTATACAAACTCCTTGGCAGGCTTGACATCCAAAATCTAGACTGAAATAAAGGCTTAATTTCTGTTTTCTGTTCTGCCGTATGTGATGAACATTGCAGTGAACAAGGCTCTGGGCCACTTCTATGAAATGGACGCTTCTAAGGAACAGCCTGGTCAGCCTACTTCTTGCTGACTTATCAAATACCGCTGTTGGGATGAGAACACTCCCATTCTTTTTGTAATGCCTTTTGTTTGAGAAGTGATGAGTAGAAGTAGAGTTTACTTCCCCCAGCTCCAGTCTGAGGAATCACTGCCAGTTACTGGACCACCAGTGAAGTTCTCTCGAGTGCAGCGCTGATTGTTGCGTTCCCAGGAAGCCAGTATCGTTTCAGTTCACTCTAAGATTGTACTGCTTCGTCTCTTTTCACCTTTCCAATTAAGACAGGAAGGGTGTATGTCTGGGAAATGAATCTGCAAAATGCACTCACACTGTGGTCCTTGAATAACTGAGCCAGTAGTACTTCATGGAGAGGACTAATGACCTACAGAATTGATCACTGTTGGAAAGAGGCAGTCTTTCAGATCTTAGCATCTCTTCAGCTTGGCCGCTTGTTCTTATAATCCTTTTCTCAGCATTCTAAGGTGCACCTTAACAGCTGCAGGGAGATTTCAGTATTCCCAGGTGATGTTTAAGGTAGGGCTTCATGAGAGCAAAAGAATTTTATTAATTAAATGGACCTAGGACTGTTCTCTCCTATGGAAGGTAACTTCTATAGAACAGGTCATGCCTGTATAATTAAACTCTTGACCCTGCAAAGCAAGGTAGCCACATCCAGATCACTTGCTGGGACTTGTCTTTGGCCTATGCTAACTTCTTAGCTATTTGCAGAAATCATTTGGGGCAAGGGCTACACAGCCAGAACTACAACCATGCTGAAACTCATGACCGGTATGATCCAATTCCTCAGAATTACTGCAGGAATATTGTTGGGAGATACGTAGCTTAATGAACTAGACAGCTATATAGGCACTAGTTTAAAAGAAAGCTTGTTATAAAGGTCCCTCATAGTCCCAGCGATATGCAACCTGTGAATCTTCAGGAGGGTGTTCCTTCTGGCCTTTACAGCAGTGTTAAATAACAGATGCCGAATTCAACATTGAACTGAACATTTTAAGCAATGTTACTAACAAAAAGAAACCTGCATCGGTAGCCTGTGGAGGAGTTTCTCAGCACCTGCTGGACCAGGGACCCAGCTGGATGAGCAGTACTGATGTGAACCATGAATGTGGCATCTCCTGGATTTTGGTAGCATTGAGCTCGTGCATTCAACTCTGTAGACTGATTCTACCTTTTGTAGGTTTTCCTTGAAGCTTGCTCTGCTCTAACTGCACACAAGGCAAATAGTCTGCTGTGAAAATGAGATGAGTGGGGCTGTATTGCAAGCATAAAGCGTTGGTCCCCGGCAGTCTGGTGCCTGGTCTCTTGCCAGTGGTGGGAGGAGCAGCAAACCAACTAGTCTCACTGGCAGCAGAAAAGCTTCTGGTGAAATCTAAAATCATCAGTTTCATGTGTTTTGTTCACCACAGCAACCAGCTTAATTATGTCTTTAAAGACTTTTGCCCTGCAACTCCTTCCTTTCCTTCCCCACCTGAGGAGCCCAGCTGACCCATCTTGGGGTTGCCCACCTCTGTGGTGGCAGCTCGGAGGGGGTGGGGTTCAGTGGCCGCTTCCAGTGACACGCCTGCTCCACTGCTATTTTTGTTCAGCGCGGCTCCAACGGGGAGCCTTCTCTGTGCTTTTCACAACCACCTCGGCCCCGTGGCTTAGCTGTAATTTATGGACCTGTGTTTCGTTTGAGCTTTTAAAAATAATTCTGATCGGAGGGGTTTGTTCTGGCTCCAGCTGAAGCCGGCAGCAAGGGCTGTGGGGGTTGGTGTTAGGAGCAGAATCAGGATGCCGTTGCCTTAGGAGTGGCTTGCTTTGAGCAGGCAACTTTAATTTCCCTTCCAAATACTGAGATTTCCCCCACCACCACCTCCAAGTCATCTGAGACCAGCCGGCGCTCGGCCGTTGCGGCGACGGGGGAGAGGAGAGGCAGGAAGCGAGAGTTTGTTCGTTTACCGTTACCAATCCCGTTGGAAACCGTCTCCAAGCCCCGTGCAGAATTCCAGTAAAACTCTGTCCTAAAGGGGAAACCCGGGGCCGTTCAAAGCTTGTGTTTTGTTGGCTTGGGCACAGCGTGCTTCTGGGGCCTTTGACCTCCTCCCCATACCCTGGCTCCCTCCGCGGCTCTTCGTTTGAGCTCTCTGAAGCGGAATCCATCACTAATGTCTGATATTTTTATTATTTGTAGGGGGAACTCTTAGAAGCTGGTAGCAATTAGAGCTTAAACGTCTTGGAATAAAAAAAAATATATATCCCCAAGAAGGAAGTTTAATGCTAAGCAGATGTGCAGGAGCAGCTGAAATATGCTAGCTGTCTTCTGCTTCAGAAGCAACCTCATCCACATCTAGCTGCTGTCAGACTGGGGCAGCTGAAAAGTGCTGCTACTTTTATGCTGCTTCTTGGGCCTGGGAGCCCACGTTGGGGACCTGTGAGATTGTTCACCAGTTAATACTTAGATTGCCCTCTTATTCTGGCTTAGACCAATGGTTTTGACAAGGAGAAAAAATAGTTTGTTTAAAAAGAAAATTTATAGTAGCTAACAGAACTGGTTTTTATGGTGGGTTTGATTCCTTGAGATCTCACACAGGGTGTTTGTAGATATGACTACTGTAGATCTAGGTTTAAACTCCCTCTCTTCTTGGGCAGACAGATCCAGGGTAGCCCTAAGCTTCTGTTAAGCGCAGCTTATTCCCCCTATCTTTAATTGTTGCCTGTTTCCGCCTTTTGCTGCCAGCTTAGATTGGGGCAAACTGTTTGAAGTCTTCCCAGTTGTTCCTGTAATCCATCTTCTACTTTATTTATCGCTGCCATATTCAGGTTCTTCTGTCTGGAAAAAGATCTGACAGCCGACTGATGTCCATAATCCTATTCCTGAAGGCAGTGGAAGCCTATTCAAAAGCCAACAGACAAGTTGCTGACAACAACTCCTTCACACCCTTTCCCGTGCGTGCCCCAAGTCTGTAATAGAAACATGCCGTATATTCTCTCCATCAGCTAGAGCACAAGTTACTCTGCCAGATGATTTCCTGTTGTACTCTACCAATGCAGAGCCTTTTTCTGTTTTTCTTAAATGGTAATCCAAAGTAAATTATTGTAACTTACCACAGTGTATCTTGTACTGTACTGTGACAGTGCACTGCATGGGTTTGGGAGTTAGAAGGTTGGAAGACTTCAGGTTTTTCTCCAGACTGCCACTCCTGAGAACTTACTGAAAAGCAAGCAAAACACCAAATCTATCTGAATTCCAGTTTTGCTCTAACGCAATGAAAATTTTGTCCCTGATTTAAAGAAAGGATTTCAAAACCTCACCGTTCCCTTAGCACTGAGGAGACACAGTAATGTGTTTCTTGGACTTGTAGTTTCCAGTGGGAAGGTTTGAAAGCTGTTTCTTATGCTTTGTATCATGCTAGCCATTTCTCAGTTACATAAGTACTAGGAATCTATTACTGATTTTCGGCTGTCTTGATGATGTTCTGCAGGTCAAAGGGCAATAACAAGTCAAATAGACAAGGCCACCAGTACAGCTTGCCCCTCTCTGCAAGTGATTGAAGAGTGATCTTTTCTGCTGTTAAACTGATGGGTCCAGAACTGGGTTCCCCATTCCAAATGAGTTTTTAAAAATTGCATTTTGGAATTGTTTGTCAGAATTTAGGAAATTCTTAGCCTATCGTATAAACACCTCTCCTTGTCTCTTCTCCCAGGCAATGTGAGAGTAACGGCTGTCCTTGTCTCCCTCATCCCACAGAAGGGGAATGTTTGTTCGTTCTTATTTTGAAATGGGGGCAAACCTACTATGTCTTAAAACATGCTTCCAGTGTGTTCAAACAAAAAAACCCCACCGCTTAATATTTGAAGATTATTCCCAGAATCCCAAGCCAAGTATTTACACCTCATTTCATGGAGGGGGAGGGAAATCTTTTGACCTTGTTGGTAGCAACTCTATTAGCTTTCTCCTTAACCAGGTTTCGCCTCATTCATTGGCTACAAAATTTTATTTCTAGTTATAGTTTGAATGTACCTTTATTCGAGCTTTGTACTCTTTTCTACAAAGTATTATTTGTCTGTTGTCATATTCCTTAATACTATTCCAGGGTAACAAAACGCAAATGCTCATAGAAACTTGCATGTGTTTGCTAAGCTCAGTCTCTGCAAGTTGCCTGTTGGTCTTTTGGGGATCATTAACAGCTGCAAAGCTAAATACTTTTGCAGGTCTGAGGCTTAATAAGTCAAACTGTCTCTTGGTATGTATTCCCTGTCCTACTGGGAATAAGCTCAGAGCAGATCTTGCTCCAAGATCTCAAAATCGGATCACTACAGGTCAGTTTCATAAGTTTGGCAAGTCCCCTAAAACATAAAAATTAACTTGGTAGTTCTTATGACTTGAACTTAACTAAGTCCCCATCATGCCAACACCACTCTTAAGAAAAACTTGTTTCTTTCAAAGCTGACTTGACTAACTTTAAAACTTTCCGATATGACTGTTTTCTTGTTTCTCTAATTACTTTCTCTTTTCATGGCTGCCCTCTTCTTGGATTTCAAGTTTGGATGTCCAGTTTGTCTGAGACTCCAAAAAAGAGTGCGACTCCAGGTAAATTCTTGTATCTTGGTGTTCTGCATGCTATTAAAAACAGAAGTCTGTAGCTCAAACTGTGTGTGATCTTGGAGTTGTCTTGAATATGGGTCTCTGACAGTGGATATCCAGAATCTGTTGTCTACTTGTGTACTGGTTTTTCGTGGTGCATGATTTCTGATAAGGAAAGGCTTTGCTTTTCTGACTGCTGCCTCACCTCAATGTTGCTGCTAGCAGTGGATACTAGTTTGCTGTGTTGTATCTTCCTTGTCCAACCCACAGCCACAATCTAAAGCAGCTTCCCCTCTTGTGTGGGTTGACCGTGGCCACAGTTAAGTACCTGCACAGCTGCTCTCTCACTATCCCATGTGGGATGGAGGAGAGAAGAGGAGCAAAAGTGAGAAATCTTGTGGGTTGAGATAAAGGAGAGAAACATGACTGTGTGCTTGTTGTTCTTCTGAAATGCTCTTTTGCTGTTCTACAGTAAGCAGAAAGGGTTTTATGTGGAAAACATGGAACTCCAAGAAAGATGCAAAACTTTCATGGGAGCATCAGACTCCTTGTCATAAGGAGGAGGGAGCGGGGAGACAATTTTTAAGTGAGGTGTCAGGGTCTGGGGAAACTAGTCCAATACAAGGCAAAACCTAAGCTTTATACTGTAAGGAATCAGGACGTCTCCTGAGTAACCAGTGGATTTCTTCTGCAAACGTTTTTCACCTGATGTGGAATACCACAGAAGAGGTCTTTTCTTCCTTCAAACTTAGGAAAAATGATCATGAGCCATAGACCTTGTGTCTGTACAGGATGCTGGCCTGGTCACCCAGGCGGTTAAGGCCACACATAGGTCTCAAGGCAAGAAAAAATGGAAACACTCCTGCTGCTTTCCATACCTGACTTGGTAAATATTCAAGTTCATGCCCTGTTCAGAGTGTGTGTATGAAATCCCACCATCCTCAACGGATGAGTGCTTGCTTGTCCGAGGCTTTTGGTAAGCAAGACTGCTGTGATTTCAGAAATGCTATCCTTGACAGAAGTTGAATATATCCCTGGGGGGGGTTCTTCCTGATCTTAGCAGAGTAGGTCTAATTTTCAGGGTGGTAGCTGGATATGAAAGTGCGGAAATATCTGAAGTATTCAGTCACAGGAGCCTGGTGATTGATAGGTCACCAGGGAGTTCAGACAGAGAAATGGAACGAGACTGACCCGGAGAGAAGGGTGTTGAGGAGGAGACAGAAGAGGTGGTGTCACTTGGGAAGAATGACAAGAAGCCCTCAGATTACCTGGCTGGGGGGCGGGGGTGGAGGTTGGGGTTCTCTGACTCTCTACATCTGTTGGGACTGTTTCATGTTGCAGTATGTAAAATGACAAATTGAATGCCAAGGCTTCCATCCTTCTTGAAGGGCAAGGAAGTGCAATCTTTACTAGATACAAATTTCTTCCCTTCTCCTGACTGCTTTTAGCTAAATGCATGTTGCTAGTTTGCCGTAAAAAAAATCTGTGCATGACGATAAGGCAAATATAAGTGACTGTGTTGTGTGGTGCTCGAAGGTGAATGTTGATACACAGTCCTGCTCAGAAGTCTTCTGGTACATCTGGCAGGTTCTTAGCTCCCCATGCTGTTCCAGTTCACGTGGCCTTTCAGTTTACTTCTCATCCAAATGAATCCTCAGTTTCAACACAGCTACTCTCCAGTCCAGACCTGCCACAGGCCGTATCCTAATGTGGCAGGCTGATGGGGCAGACTTGAATTTGAATATGATCTTTGCCCACGTAGTACATACCTGTGCCCTGGGCTGGGGGTTGTAGGCTAGAACAGAAGTCACTTTTGTGCTGCCTGAGCTCCAGTTGAGGGCATGAACCTGTTCCACACAGTGGAGACTCTAACCAAGGATTGTAAGTGGTTTAATTTCCTACTTTGGAAAAAGATGGGTACCACGTAGCCAGATTCCGAGAGGTGCTGTGGTGGGACACTAGTTTGGGTCACCCCAACTCCCATTAAATTCCTTGGCTAGTCTGCTTCATGCCATGTGCAGTAATGTGGATGCGTTACAGTGCTGAGCAGGACTAGGGAAAATGCCAGAGTATATAGGTGACTTCAGCCTGGTGGAAGACCCTGTCTAGCAGCTGTGTGAAAATCTCCAAGCAGTTTAACAGATTTGTGTGCAAAATACTTAAATATTCTTAACTGTTGCTACCTGTAACCTAGTTGGTTGGAATAGCTGTTCAGAGAGCCAACTTTCCAAGAAGGAGTGGAAAGAGGATTCAACATTTTTTTTTTTTTTTTTCCTTTCACCCTCCTGCCTCTGATTTTTCTTGGCTCTGTCTTAAAACCTAGCAGATCAAAAATAAAAACTAAAAATCCTGAGACTAACAAGCTCCGCTTGGCAAAGGTCAGCACTGAATTTCTCCGTTTTTCAGGCTTTTGTTGGAAATGCTGCTGAGGACTGTAAAGAAGGAAGAACTGAACTGGAGCACTTGCTTGAGAGAGTGCCTGGCATTTACCATGGGCCAAGCTCGTTCCTGATGTACTCCCTGTGGGGGCTGTGTTTTGCTGCTGGTTTTAGCTGTGTGTCAGACACGTACTCCAGTGCTGGAAGCCACAGTCTACCTTAAAGCTGCCACTTGTCCCACACTCTCGAAGGCTTATCCAGATCTTGGTTCTTAGAAGCGCTAGAAAATACTATGTGTGCCTTATGCTGGGGAATGAATGCAGGCATGAGGTTAATTTTCTGCTATCATTGGTCATATTCCCTTCTGGGTGGCAATGCATGCTGTTGGCTTGGGCTCCCTGTAGCTGTTTGTAGCAGCAACCCAGGGGGCCAGGAGGGAGTTAATGCAGCTCATGGAGTTACCATCTATACCAGATTTCTATATGTATAGCCAGAAGGATGATAAACTAGAGTTTTAGCTACTCTGCAAGGAAGCTATTGCCTCATGTACTGAAGGGCTTGCAGAGCACATGAGCGCTGTGGAGCTGCGGAAGGTGTATGTATGGATGCTCACTTATGGAGAAACTTCTTGTACGTTAATCATGGCTGCTAACCTGGGGCCAGAGGGTTTGCATGCTGACCTGGGCATCACCAGTTGCATGGTGCTCAACCTTATTTTATTCTCAGGCATTCTTTGGGATTTGGACAAGCTTTTAGGCCAAAATTCTCTGGCTTTGAGTCTTCTGAATTACTTAAGCGGTCAGATCCAAACCCTTCCCTTTCTGCTTTCAGTCCTCTCTCTGCCTCATAGCAGGGTGTTACCTGCTTCTGAAACTTTCCTGAAAAATGCAGCAGAATTGCTTTGTTCGTCATAAAAGGGCTACCTGGCTGAGCTCAGGAAAGATCTACAGAAATGATAGTGTATTAATAACCCATTTGATAGACTTATCCAAATACTTATTTTCATCTATAATGAGGCAAAGGGATTTTTGCCAGTACTGTTTTATTGCTAAGACCTGGAGACTGGACTGGACTTGTACTGAATTCCTTTAGTTACTATGGGTGGTGTTGAACTTCTGTCTCTGTCCCTAAAGCTTTGTGGCTCAGGACTGCTACACAAGAGCTGTTGATCTCTGAAGTTAAACACTGCTAGGACTGGGGGGATTCCTGTCTGGTAGAAGGGGTGGAGATGAATCCCCTTTCCTATTGCCACAAGCTGTGAGTGGCTTTTTAACCTCCAAGAATAACTAATGTGCAAATATAACCTGAATTTTGGTGACAAGGGGGCTGAAGAGTGAAAGGCTGGAGTGCAGGGGTGTCCAGGAGATGAGTCAAAGGCCTGATTGTTTAGGGCATATTAAGAACAAAACTGAAAAGAACGAACAAACAAAAATCCAAAACAAACCAAAAAAAACCCCACTGAATAGAAGAGAGATCCTAGGCTTAGAAACATGGTTTTGATCTGAATCTGGATTGTCCCCGAGGAGATTTGTAGGAGGCTTCATCAGTCTCATCCCACTGCTTACTCTAGGAACTAGTTATTTTAGGAACTGGTTTTCTGAGACCCCTGTGAGATTGTGGAGCTCTTGTGTAATCTCATGTGCTTTACATGGTAAAGTCTGGTTTTTCATCTTGTGTGCAATAGACGCTTAACCCAATTTTTAGGCAGACCTAAGCTCTCTATCTTAAAATACTTGGGGACAGATCACTGGTGGAAGGCTCAAAGAAAACATGCAGGTTTAATATGTTTGTTTATCTTAGTGACATGCTCCTTCTGTAAGAAAGAAAAGAGGTAGAGTTTTTAGGGGAAGAAAGTCCCTGTGTTTAGTGCTGGGTATATGTTGTGAGGGGACAGACTGATTTGAGGATTTTAAGTAGGCTCGCTGCTATTCTGGGTATTCTTTTTTTTTTTTTTTTATTTTTTTTCTTTTTACTCCTTCCCCAAAAGGAGTTTTCCAGAGATACATAAAGGCTTACCCTTGAAGAATTGGCTTTAACAAGAAACCACAGCTCTAGATCCAAGCTACCACGGTTACTCCTCCCTATGTGCAGAAAAGTGCAAAGCTCTGACTTTATCGTATGGAAAGCTGTGACACTCGGGGGTGCTTTCTGCCAGGCACCCCTGCATGCAGACCCTGCACGTGTCCTCAGCAGTTGTGCCCAGGTCGGAAGAGCGGGACTACCTGCCGGTTGGTTGTTCAGCTGTGAATCATCCTTATGGCGTTCACTGACCGTTTCTGTGGTTTTGGCTGCTTCTGCAAAACTTCCACTGACCAGCCCAGTACTAATCCATTTAGTCGGAATCTGTAAACACTTGATTGATAATCATAAAAGGGCAATGTAAGAGCCTGTGTGCTGTATGGATTAAAAGAGCAGACATGTTTATAGCCTGATAACAACAGAGTATTCTGGCAAAGATCAGGAGTCTCAGATTTCCATATCCAGATGATTTTATTTTTGGAGTCCAGTTGGTGGTTTTAATTTTTGGCTATTGCAAAACCATCGTAGGTCTTAGCTGTTGCAACACAGGAGGAGGAGGAAGACGTTGCTTGAAACGGGTGCTCTGCGCTCTTATTTAGGAGGCTTTCACAGTAGTTGCTGGTCTCTGAGTACAGTGGGAGGAATGATGCTCCCTCCTTGCTGCCTTGTGAGGGGGATGGGGTGCAACTGTGTCACTTAATAGTGCCAGCTGTGAGGGGCACGGACAGGCTCTGATGACATTTCTGCCCAGCCCGAGGAAGGGAATCCTTGAGGTGAGGAGCGGGAGGATTGTAAAGTGGAGCCCTATGGAGAGGAAGAGGGGTATCCTCAAGACTTTAACCAGGAAACGGACTCGAGGCAAAAAGAAACGGAGAGGCAAGCAAACTTTTATTTCAGCCAGCGATCTATCGTGCGCTCTGCTCTGGGGGGGGGCTTGCAAGTTGGAGCTAAACCAAAACACTGATTCTGCTTTTTTGGGGGAGAGGAGGGGGAAACTCTGCCTGGCACATCAGTCTTTATAGTGTCCTCTGTCCTCCATTTCTCCTGCCTGGGCTGAAGAGCCTTTTAAGAAAGTGAGGCTGTGATGGTGGGGGGGGGGGCATTGCAGTGAGCATGTGAGCTTGCTGGGGT
>JAVKLA010000093.1:28332349-28397180 GCA_034782735.1 Sagittarius serpentarius | reverse complement strand
CCCCCCCCCCCCCCCCCCCCGATTTGCAAGCCCCGACAGGTCCCGCGGCACAAGGCGGGCACCACACATCGGATGCGGAGGATACGGGTCGTCCTGCTTTCCCCTTCCCGTACATGTGCCCGCTTGCAGATGCAGCTTCCAGTGCTTGGGAGAGGCCAGGGGTGGGCTGGGGCTGGGGGCGGGGGGGTGGGAAGGTGCTCCTAAATGGGACATCCAGATGTTGCCCTGTGGCATCTGGATGTGGAAACGCTGCCCGGCCAGCATCCCCTCCGGGCCAGCGGCGCCGATGCTCCCGCAGCTGGAGCATCCCCAACGTGTGCCCCCAAAGTGAAGATCCCCCCAGTGTCCCCGCTTGCTCTGCCTTGAGATCAGATCGTTTCGTGCCGTTTCTCCGCACCAAAAAACCAAGGACAGGGATTCCCCCGTGAGTCTTTGTTCCACTGGTCCCGTCAGTGGAGTCCCTGACCCTGAGACATTGGCCTTTCCCCAGGTTTTTATAGGACTTCTGAGGGGCCTGGGCAGGGGTCAGGTTTCAGAGGGAACCCTGCTGTTTCTTCCTGATCCTTTACAAAAACAGAATGAAAACGTTCTGCAAATGGTGAGACGCCCTCCCAACCCTTCTGACCCGTCAAAATGTTTTGCTTTGAGAAAACAGAACAATTTTGTTCCACTTACTGAGATTTAAACAGGGGTTTGCTTGTTAAAATAAGTAGCTTGATTTCAAAGTGAAAAATTACATTTTTCACTGCAACAAGTGACAGAAGGGGCTCTTCTTCCCAGGAGCTCAGCCTTCCTCCTGGCCGTACCTGTTCACCTCTCAAGTTTTGCCTCCCGTATACCCTCAGCACATCTCAGCATCAGCAGGATGGCCCCCGGCCCAGCACCCAGCCCAGTGGGTGACGGAGGTGTGCTTTGCTGGGGGCGCCGGGCAGCCGGCAAGGGCAGGGATGGAGCCCAGCACTGCCAGAGGAGGGCTCAGCGACAGCTTTCAACTTTCCCGCGAGGACATTAAGAAACAAAACGAAAAATAAAATTAATAACAACAACAACAAAATACCCAAGAAAACCTGTGGGGTTTAAATTCCATCCTTGGCCAAGCCCCTTTCCAGAGAAACGTGTCAACAGGCGCTGCAGCCGGCGGGCTGAAGCGGGATGCTCGGGGGCAAAGGTGGGGTTTAATTCCTCCCACCCGACGGGCAGAGAGGCGGGAGCGGAGCTGGCCCCGGCGGGACTCCGGCCTCCGCGGCAGAGCATCACCCCGGGGACGCCGACGTGCACAAGGACCGTCCCCGCGCCTGGGTGCTCTGCAAGCGCCTGGGGTGGAGGTGGATGAGGGGTAGGAAACACCTTGGTGGGCACCGGGCACGGCGGGAAGCAAGAGGAGGCTGTGCCAGCACCACGCCGGGCACCTCACCTCTCTCAAAACGCCGCGTTTAACCTCCCTTCTCCATCCTGGTTCGCCAGTGTGGCAGCTATTAAGGCGGCAAAATCGGTGCTGCCCGTTTCAGTCCTAATCCCAAAGTTTATAAAGTTTCTCCTTTAGAGACATGTGCCTGCAAGAGATTGTTTTAAAACAAATTAATCCGGTTTATTGGACCAAATTCTCCGCTGAGAGGCCAGCGCTTGACAATCTCTTTGTTTAAATGCTGCATCTAGCCATTACTAACGGCCTCGTTATGTTGTTAAAGTTGCAAACCCTTAATGGGTCTCACTAAAGGGAAAATAACAGCGTCTCAAATGAAGAGCCTGCAACAGGAAAGGAAAAGACCATCTATGCAAGCAAGAGTCTCTTGGAAATCATGTAGAAAACCTGGGCCAGAGCTTAATTGGGCTTGTTGTAAGGCTCACCCTTAGGGGAAAATCAACCTCCAAACAGTTATCGAAAAAACCCCAATCCAAACCAATATTGTTCATTATTTAAATGCACAATAAATTCAAGTTATCGGAAAAAAAAGAAAATCCAAACCAGTATTTCCCGTTGTTTAACCGTTCCGCTTGCAACGCGATAAATTTAAGTTATCTGTTTTATCTGCTCCCCCCAGAAAGAGGCAATTTTGCACCGCTCCAGCAAAGGCAGGGAAGGGGCAGGAGGGGAAGAGCATCAAGTTAGAAAAGACAAGTGAAATTTCAACCTGGTGCCAATCCCGAGCCAAAGTCCAAGCGACGGAGTTTCATGTGAACGGAAAGGAAGGAAACGTAACTGGGGTTTTAACACTTTTTGAAGCACCCCAAAGGATTTTCTGGGTTTGCACCAGCAGACGAGATGCTTTCACAGAGCCAGCCTCCTCGCCGGCTGGGGCAGAGCTTCACGAGCGACCACGGAAGGGAAGGCGAAGGGTTCCGGGCTGCGACCTGTCGCCGTCCCCGGCGGGACAGGGTTCAGCTCATTTCCAGCCTCGGTGCTCTCCAGCTCTCCACGTTAAGGGCGATGGGGAGCGAATGAGGGTTAAAAAGCCTCTTTAACTGGTGCTCTTGTCAAATTAACAGGGCAAGGCGCTGAGACGGGGGCTAATGAATGGAATAATTGATTAAATATGTCATATTTCTGCCTAGCAGGTTCACACCTTCCCCAAAGGTTTCCAGATGGGGCGTAATTATCCCCCGAACTGGCTTCACACACCAGGGCACAAGGGGAGGAACGGTGACAAGGGGAATTTAGACAGCAGAAAATTGCTCCCGCAATTAGTCCCAGGCACTTAATAAACTCACCAAAGAATAGCAGGGATGGGGAGAGACCCTCTCGGGTTTGGCTCTCGGCGGTGCCGGCCAGGAATAGCTGGTGATGCTGGTGTGACTTTCCAGCCTCTGTGCATTTATGGGGTAGCAAAGCCGGCGCCGGTTGTGCTTCTCTCCAAACAAGATGATGCCACGAAGGGGAACTTTCCCCGCTCCTCTGCTCCCTCATTCCTCTGTCTCGGTAGGGGCCAAGGGCTGAAGTGACGTCAGTCAGGGGGACTATATGCCCCTCGGTGGGTCGCTGCTGATTTACATCAGGGTCCTTTTATTCTTTTGATTTCCAGCCGGCAGTCCCTGTGAAAATCAAACCCAGACCAGATCTACGTCCTGGAAAATATTTTAAGTTCTGAAATACTTGCTTTATTGAGGGGAGCTGAAGCGGGGGGGGGGGCCGGGGGGGATGGTTACTTGTTTTAAGAATTTTTAACATCTATATGATTTCATCTCAACTCAAACCAGCAATGAAGCAGGGCACAAATCCTGGCTGACGCGGTGCTTCTGACCACAGCCGTGCTGTTGGAGCAATGCTGATTTACACCGCTTGGCCAGTGCCTTTGGTGGCACCAGGCTGACCCACACCTGCTGCAGAGCCTCTGGGTGCTGGAAAGCCCGAACCCCCCCCCGAAGCCAGGCCAGGGAGCTGGGCTTCAACCAGCCCAACCCCAGCCAGGCTGGCTGCTGGGGCTGCAACCTCTGGACAAGCCATTTTTGAGCAGCTTTTTGCAGAAAAACCCTTTCAAATCCCTCCTGGAGGTGCTGGAGCTCTGCAAAGGTAAAGGGGGGAAAAAATATTTACGTCAACTTTCTTTTCCCTTGTGTCCCTCTGAAACCTCCCCATCAAAGCCGGGTGCCAGACCCTTCTGTGACCACCAAGTCGCTGTCACCTCCCGGGTGTGTGTGTCCCCTGGGCCACCTCTGCGCCTTCAGGTCACCTCCCCATCAGTAGCTCCCGTCTCGCCTCGCTCATGCCGTGATTCATTGCACGGGGGAAGAGGTCCTGGGTGCTTAGGGGGTGTCTGACACCATCCAGGGGACGAATCCTGCTCCTACTCGTGTTGGTGCTCCCCTGTGGGGCAGGATCAGGCCCTGAGAAAGGAGGCTGTCGTAGAGTACAGCCTTTCCCCCGAGCTGTTACCTGCTCCAGCCCCCTCCCAGAGGATGCTCCCTTTTTAAGGTCCCTTCCAACCCAAACTATTCCGATTCTATTTAACGGCCCCTCATCCTCCCCGTCCCCCCCCAGGATGGCTTTTGCTGCAGCCAACAAGCCGAAAAACCCCGGGGAGAAGCCCGGGGGAGAAGCCAGGGCCACAGCTCGCTGCGCAGAGGAGCCCGGCTCGCGCCAGCACCCCGTCTCCCCGCGCTCCCCCGGGATTATTGACGGGGCTGGAGATAGCGCGGTTGTTCGTTAGTGTGGCAGCGGTGGCGTGTGGGAGGGCAGACGCCAGGCTGTCTGCTCCCACTTTGTTCGGCTTGTTATTAACTTCTCCTTGGGCTGCCATTAACCCAGAATTCCTGTACTTGGCTTCAGGCTTTCCCCGCGCCGCTCTATCTCCAGCGCGTAATTACAGCTGTTGGGATCTCCCTTTATCTTGGAGGATCTTGTAGGTTTGTTACCTGGCACCTGCTTTTTTGGCCCCCCCCCCCGCGCCCTTCCCTGCACCCCTTTAATCCTTCCTGCTTTCATCAGCCTCGGCAGCCGGTGCCGGCAAGCCGGCAGGTAAAAACCCGGAGCCTCCATCGCCTCGGCTTTGCACCGGTGAAGCTGCGTCCCGAGCACCCGCCGCCACAGCGAGAGCATCGCCGGGCAGGTGAACGGTGGCGGCACGGCTCCCGCGTGTCCCGGCTGGCAGCACCCGACGCGCTCCCTGCCCACCGCCTGGGTCTCGGCATGTGTCAGCACCTTCCAGCCCCGAGACGGAGACTTTGAATTGGCTCCGAGCATGGCCTTGATTTATTTTTTTAATTTCATACGAGTTGACTTGATGTATTTATTTTGGCAGCGGGTTACCCCTCAAACCCCAAACCCTGCTAAAACAGCATGTTCTGTCCCTGCCAGCCCGCGCCGACACAAACAGGAGGGCTGGGACGTGGCCCCCCCGCCGGGCCTGTGCCCCGCGCTCGTCCCCGGGCAGGTGCCTGGGGGCCACCGGCTCCTGCCCTGGAGCTGCCAAAGGCACTGGGAAGCAGCCCCCCCCCCCCTCGCCCCCGGGGTGAGCGGTGGCTGGGAGCTGGGAGGTTTTTTTACAGCCTGAAGGTTTGGTGCCAGTTTCTTACCCCATCTCCCAAGGGACCGTGGAGCAGGTAGTGCTGTCCCTGCGCCCGCCCCGGTGGGCTCGGAGATGGGGTGTCCCCTTGGCACAGGATGGGGCTCGGGGGTGCTGAGACGCGCACCCTCAGACCCCCGACCCAAAACTCCACCTGTGCGAGGCTGGTATGGCGTTGGGGAGGAGGAGGAGGAGGAGGAGGCGGAGATGGGCTGCTTTTCGTCTGCTGTCACCGCTGCCTTGTTGCTCGCCCTGGGCTGCCCCATCCTGTGGGACCCGCTTGGAGATCCCCAAGTGGGGGGGATCCGCTTGCTCTCCAGCCCCCAGCATGGGGGGGTGGGATTCCTCCTTGGCATCACCACTGAAACAGAGCTGCGACTACTTGCCCCAGGGGGGCGCTTTGACCCTGAGGGTCCTCCTCCTCCTCCTGCCAGAAGTCAAATATTGCCCCAAAACACCCATGGGGACACTGTCCTTCCGCCAGCACCCAGCACAGGGACCCGGGCTCCTTTGCTACATTTTAGGGTACTTAGATTTATATTTAATTATGGGTATTTATTATGTCCACCATGTAGCAGAGGGGTGGGAGAGCACAGGGGGCTGGGAAGGGGGTCCAGGTCCCCTGAGAATTTGAACCCCTCCAGATCCAGCTCCGGGAGCCTCCCTGCCCCCACGGGCAACCTCTGCGGCGGGAGGCGGGGGGGACGCAGCCCCCATCCCCAGCATCTCCCTCCCACCCTCAGTGCTGGGACGAGGAGCACCGGAGGGAGCGAAGCCGCCGGTAGCTCATCCCGGCAAGCCGGCACCCATCCCGGAGCCGGTGCGAGCTGAGTCACCCCGGCAGGGAAAGTGAAGAGCCGGGATAAAAGCAGATCAGCGGAGGTTTCCTTTGATACTCGCGGCGGCCACGCTTCGCCCTCGGTGCTGGCCAGGCCGGGCTCCCTGGGGTTGGTGCCTCAGCCAGGCCGGGCAGGGCTGGAGAACATCTGGATTTCTCCTTGTGCCTCTTTTTATTTGCTGTTTCGCCCCCACTTTTGCCCCGGGTGGGGTTGGGGGATTTTCCACGTTGGCCACTGGAGTCGGGTGGCCTGGGCAGAGGTGGCAGGACAGCTTCTCCCCGCGCCCAAATTTAGGGCTCGCATAGGATTTTGAGCCCACGTCATCCCTGAGGACAGTCCCAGGGACGCTGGCGCTTTGCCCAGCTCGGTGCTGGGATGGAGGGACATGGGGACCCCAGAGCCTGCGCCCAGCACCAAGGGGCCGGTCTGCGGGTTCCAGCTGTGCTGGAAATGATCCTTACGGTGTCGTGAGCGACGGTTTAGGGAGGCTGGGATGGGGAAAGCCATCAGCTACGGAGGGTCGGAGGCGGGTCAGAGGAAGGGTTGTTGTATTGGGAGTCTGGGGCAGGACACGGTCCCAGTGTGTCCCGGGGTTAGCCAGGAGCTCGGCTATTTATATCGGAGCTCCTGGCCCCTGCTCGGAGTGACTCAGACCCGGCATGAAGGCCAGATGGAAACATGTTTTGAAGATGGTCTAATGGGAGGGTGGGGACGGGGGACCCTCCCTGCCAGCATCCCCAGGCGCCTGTCACCCTGCTCCCTCGGGGCTGCTCCTCCCGGGCAAACCCCACGCAGGGTGGCAGCTGAGGCCTTGTGGCCAGTACTCAGCTCGGCACGGGCCACCCGGCTCCCTTCCCCGCTCTGTCACCCCAGTGTCCCCAAACCCATCACCATGGTGCAGCCGGGGCTCACGGACCCCGTGCAGGGCTTGGCGTGAGACCTGGGACTGGAGGAGGTGCGAAGCCCCCCCGCCAGCACCGTCCGGTGCTCCAGCTGACTGTCCCCAAAGGTGGTGACGGCGTCCCCCAGCCCCGGCGGGGGTTTTTGCCCCCCGTTTGCCCTGGCTGGCAGCCGGGGTGGAGGCTGGGGGGCTCCTCTGGGCCCCACGCACCCCGCCGGGGTCAGGGCTCCCCGGGGCAGCGGGAGGGAGCAGCCGGGCAGGTCGGTGCCTGCTGCCGGGAGCGGGGCCCCGCGGGGACGGGGTGCTGCTGACGCCAGGGGAAGGGGCCTCCCGTCTGCCAGGGCGGGTGCCGACGGGATGGCTTTGGGGCTCCCGCCCTCCCGGCGCCCTGGGTGTCCTCCCCCAGCACCCACAAGGATGGGGACCAGGGAGGCACGGGGCCTCGATGCCCTGCGGTGTCCGTCCTTCCATCTGGTGTCCGTCCCTCCCGTGTCCATCCTTCTCCCGCCCGTGGTGCGTCCCCGCTGCGTCCCCGCACAGGTGAGCTGAGTGCGAACGGCCTCGGCTCCTCCTCGCCCGGGGGTCTGTCCCCTGGGCGTCCCCGGGCTGCCCCGTGCCCCAGTCAAGGGGGTGCATCCCCCCCCCAGGGCAGTGTGCATGTGAGCTTGCTGGGGTACTCGTGCCACTCTGCCATCCCTCTTCTCTGGCATGCTTCACAGTGAGCAGGCTGTTACTCTTCAGTGCGATGCTGTGTCCTGTGTTACAAATTAGACCTGAACTAATTGGCAGGGATGTGGAAGTGCCCACGGCAGCGGGTGTAATTGGTGCTGTGCTCTCTGAGGTGTTGCTGGTCTTGTTCTTTTGAATCCCCTTTTGGGGGAAGACCTGCAGTCTGACATAACATACCAGCAATGTTGTGGGCATCCTGAGTGTCACTGAGGAGTAATTCATCTAAAGATGCTTGTGGGAAATGGAAGGCTGGGGAGGGTTAATTTTTCTTACCCTACTGACTGTGACTGATGGAATACAGTAACAACATAAGCCAGCCTACCCAGAAAATGTTTAAGGCTTTTGATTACTGGGAGGAGCTGTTTCTCTGTCTTCTTTCCTCCTCTCCTTCCTCCTTTACTGTTACTGAAGTCTTCCTCACTGTGCAAGTGCCCAACCCTGGGCAAGCATCGCTCCGGGAGCCACAGGGACCACACTCACCCAAAGGGGGATATCATTAGGCATGATCTGCTGTAGCTGTAAATGAGCAAGTTTGTTTGACCTTGGTTACTTCCTAGACCAAGGAATTTATCACCCTATTTTTCTTGTCTTAATAGGAACCCTCTAACACTTACACAAGCTTCTGTTAAAACAGACTCTTAATTGTGTATGTTGCACCAGCCACTGTAGTGACAAAGAAATCTTCCTGCAGTGAGTACCTTATCCGAGGCTGGACAGAGTAAATGGCATCCTAAAGTCCTGCTGGGTTTCGGATATGTGAGTGCAGATATAACCTATCTTGCCAGACTCTTGTAAACCCACTTTTTTTTGAGCCAGAGTTGCGGAGGTGGATTTGAAGTGCTGCTTCTCCCGGTTTCCTGGCAAGGGCACTCCCCTTGCACGTGGTCCCTGGCTCGGCCTCAGTGGCTGATGGCGGGGTGTTTGCAGTCTGCAATCCAGCCTGGTCCTCAACTCGTTCCCAGCACGGACGTGTGCATCACATGAGCGCTGCTCCTACCACCAAACCAGTGCTGTGTTTTGGTGTTGGTTTTTTTGTTTTGTTTTTTAAACTTGCTCTGCTCCCATGAAAACTATCTAGGAGATTAGAGGAAATAAGATATTTGAGGTGTCTATTTAGCAGGTAGCTTCCTGCATGTCCCCTGCTCTCTTTGCCACTGTTTGGTCCCTCCTTCTGCCTTTCCACACACTTAATTCTCTGCTGATGCTCATGCATCAACATAAGGCCGTGACGGCTTTTGTTTCTGGTTAGAGAACTGGTATTAAGAAGATTAAAACGAAGTAGGGGTTGTAGGTGTTACTTGAATAAATAGGTTGAAGGAAGATGATAGTGCTGCCCCGTTCTGGACTGGAGAAGGGACTGTGGGGGAAGCAGTGTGAAACAGGGGAAGGTATCTCATCACACTCCAGGTAACCCAGTTAGCACTGGTTTAAGCCAGAGCACACAAGTCAAGTTGATTCATCATGAACAGAAACGCGATGCTTATTTGGAATGAACAGCTATTGTGAAAATTTTTATTCTAAATTTCAATGTTGTCAGTTCATGGTCTTCTTACCCTATTCCTGCTACTGGCTGTGGTTCAACTATCTATAGAAAGCTAAATCTCTTAAACACAAACTTCTACAGGAGATGACTCCTCTTTAAGGAAAATGAACCTACGTAACCTGAGCAGAGTCAGAGACACGCTTAGGGAGAAAGGAAGTCTTCTAATTTTCTTGATTTCTTAAATCTGGTCCAAAGGGAGGCATTGTGATAGCGTTTCCTTTCAGGAAATGGTTGAATTAATTGCCTTTTGTTCTAGGATTTTCATTTCACAGGATGCTGTTTTAATGGCTGATGCATTCTTTACCTCTCTTTTGGCAGGGATGCTAATTATTTGTCTGTAGAATCACTTTGCATCTTCAGCCTAAATGCATGTGAACATGCTGCATTTAGAAATACAGTGCTGAGCATCCTGTGCTTGGCTGTCAGTCCCCTGACTTGTCTGGTGGAGTTTCAGACCATGCTGCTTCCTTCCCATCTCTTTTAGCCAATTTGTCATCAGAGATTCAGGAGACCTGGAGTCTGCTCCTGGCTCTGCCCCGTCACATGAAACGGGACTTTCAGCAAGTTGTACATCTGCTGCTGTCTCCCCTTTCCCTCTGTGTCTTAATCTAGAGAGACAGGAACTGCCTCTTAATATGTAAAATGTATAATAATGCTGTTGGCCCAAACTGCTCTGCTCTAAGACATGTTGCTGTAATTCAGGAAACCTGTAAAATAATTTTTCATTAAGGCATGTTGGCTCTTAGGAGTAGGTGCTTTTTGCTCTGGTCTGACACTTTGAAGAGTGTATAAATAAGGGCAAATTAAAAAACCCTGATGTCTTAAAGGTTTTCATGACTTTTCAAGGCAATTTCCAGGCGCAGCACAGTCAGTCTGTGCCTGGGCTTGGGAGTGCAGAGGCCCCCATCTGCACTGTTTATGTTGCACCAGAGAGCCGAGATGCGTCTCATACGGCGAGCAGCAGCGCAACAAGGTCTCCCTCCACATCTGGCACAGCAGTGTGCCTGCCTCGCGGCTCCACCCCAAAATGCGCGATTTCGGTTTGGGGGTGGAAAAGTCAGAAATGGGAAGGAAAAAACAACAACAACAACAACAACAACAACAACAAAAACAAGAAGAAACTCCAGGAGTGTGGGGGAAGGGAGGGGACCAGTTATTTTGCACCTTTTTTTGCCCATTTGTGCGAGAGCCTACTCTCATTCATAAATGGCTCCGATAGCTGAAAGCCCTCGGTACAAAGAGAAACCAAACTGGAGAGGCTGGCTCCAAGGGCTCCAAAAAGGTGCTGAAGGGCGATGGAGAGGGGGAAGCCGGCGGGCGCTGTGCCCCTGTCCCGCTCGGGGCTGCTCTGCCGTGGGGAATGCGGAACTGCGGAGCTGGCGGGGGGCAGGCGGGGGGTGGCTGTGTTGGAGCAAGGATCTGGCGCTATAACTTTTTTTTTCTTCTTCTGTTTCAAGTAAACACTCTTCCCCGCCCTCCCTTCTCTCCCTCCACCCCACCTCCCTCTCTTTCAATCCTGCTCATGTGTTTCTATTTAAGGGCTGCAGTGCAGACGAATATGATTGGCATCTACAGCCCCCTCTTGACTTTCAGCTCAAGCCTTTAGAGTGGAGAAGGAGCTGAGCCGCCAAGGGGAGAGCTGTTTTTTTTCCTTTGGGTTTACTGGGGGGATGGCTCAGCTGTGGATCTATGCTGCTTCTGCCCAGGATTTTTCTCTCTGAATGGGAGCAAGGATTGTGGAAACCATGTTGGGAAGAGGTTTATTTTCAGAATCCATCATGAAACTTTGCAACTAATTCACTGTTTTCAGCTCCTTTTCGTATTTTTTTTTTTCTCCCCTTTTTTCTTTTTCTTCTCTCCGATGTCCCTCTGTGCTGCTGGGTTGTGGGCCAGAGGAGGCTGTTTCTATATGGCCAGCCATTTGGGGATATGCTGCGAGCCAAGGTTGTTTGCTGATTCGCTTGGCTGTGGTGACAAGTTGGCCTGTCGTGAATCGGATGGACGGAGGTCACTCTCAAGGAGCCATGGCTGGAAGCTGGCTTACAGCTTGCTTTTTCCCTTCCCCAGGTGCTGATGCTAGCTCTGAACCCATGATCCTGGAGCAATATGTGGTGGTGTCCAACTATGAGAAGCAGGAGAACTCTGAGATCAGCCTCCAGGCTGGAGAGGTCGTGGATGTCATAGAAAAAAACGAAAGCGGTAAGACACGTTTGCTGCTTTTCCCTCTTCCAATGGTCCAATTTTTGCATGTGTTCCTCTTCTTTCGGTTTCCTCATCACTACTTGTAGCTGTACGTTAGCTCCATCTGGTACAGTTACTATGTCTGGCTGAGGATGTTGAAGTTTCTCAATGTTGACTTGGGCTGGGGGCCAAATGTTGCCTTCTACTGTAAGAATGTTTCATAGGTTTTGTGCGTTAATTAGCCAAAGTACGCTAATGGAAAATGAAGGTGAAGGAGAGGAAGATCTGCAGCTAATGAAGCTGATGTATAGTCGACTGATATAGTTGCCCTGCTGTCTCTTCAAGTCTCTGTCAGCATTTCCATTACTAACTCCCTTTTTGGAGGATTTATAGGATGAGTGTTTAAAAACTGCTTGGGATGAAACTTGGCTTGACAGCTGAGCCCGTGGCCCAGAGCTCCGTAGGGAAGGGGGAGAATGTGAGTAGATAAATACGTGGCTGTGTACAGTTTCAGAACTTCTTGCAGAAGTGTTAATTGAGGAATTTTGGGGCAAGGAGGCAGAGGCTGTCATGTAAAAGCAAGATGAAATTCCTTCTGCCATCCATGGAACCACCAGCTTCCACTTGGAAAATGAGATTTTTGGCAAGTGTTTGTATAGATCTCTTTTGTGTACATTAACTCTTGGATGCTTGGTAGCTCTGAGTCAGGCTGAACAAATGCAGGAGACCCTGTACATGTGAGTGGTTGGAGCAAGTTAGCAGCTGGTTTGAGTAATTGCCTGTCTTTAGCAGCTCCCCCTCCTCCCCTCCAGCTCTCCTTCTGTATTTATCCAGAGCTGTTGTCTAGGACTGGTTTCCAGCCCACTCGTGACTTGTGTGTCCTCATGCAGAGGAGGTGCTGGCATTTGGAGCCATTCAAGCAAAGGCTCGTGTCCTGGTAGCTCTACGTGCAGAGCTGTCACAACTGGCTGGCTCTGGAGCGTGCTGGGCACGCCAGAGCTTGGGGGAACCAGGGCGCCCTGATCTAGGACTTGAATCCCATTTTCCAGAGTTCTGAGTCAGGTTATCCACAAGGATGACCGTACATTGTATTTTTATTTTTTTTTCTTCTTTTAATGGAGTGGTAATTTCTCTGCTGTATGAAAGCCTAATGCTTGTTTGGCTCAAAGCGATGCAGTTAGTTGCTGGCCGGTGATGTAGCATGGTGTCCAAAAGGATAGTGTGTGGAAATGCACTGGCTCGTGTGAACAGAAATGCCTGTCTCCTGGGTACTGACTGTATCACTTGCAAAACTAGTAGAGGCCAAAATGCTCATCTTGCCCCACTTTAAAGCAATCGTTATGATTGAATGGGGAAAAAACGTCTTAACTTCTTAAACTGTCTGGGCTAGTGGACAAGCACCTTCCCTTCCAAGCCTGATGGTTCCTCATTGTCAATAGTGGGCGTTACTGCTGCTGGAACAAGCCTGGTTATTGTGGCAACTTACATTCATATCCACGATATCCCTGTCTTCGATAATGGCTTATGGAGCCAAGGGAATTGGGCTGTTAAATAACGCAAGAAGTGTATGAATTCCAAATTACGGTTTCTTTGTGTTTACTTTTAATGTGGCCTCTCTGCCTTCCACAGCTCATGTCATACTGTATTGAACCACATGGTATGTGGAGATATAAATGGAGAGTGTCAGGGTTTGAATTTAATGAGTGGGTCCAGAAATGTGACTTTTCCAAGGAAACATCCTTGAGTTTGGATTACAGTTCTTAAGACCATATTCTGATGCTGAGCAGCCAGATTTCTTAATGTCCATATAAACAAGGAAGGAAATCTGAAGCCGTGAACTCTGTGCTATGATCTTGCCCTTTATATGTATATATGTATGAAATAGAGAGATACAAGTTAAAAAAAAAAAAACCTTAAGTCACAGATTGGCAATGCAGAGAGCATCATTTGCTTTGGATGCTTCTCTAAACTGTTCTGGCAGGGAAATCATGTTCTAGTTGTTCCAAGAACAGGGCTCCAAACATACTCTTTCTCTCTTCTAGGTTAGGGATACCACAGGAATGACTTTACCACTATGACTTCTTGTCTCTTCAGCTATAGCTGAACCTATGAACGGCATGTAATGAAACTAGCAAAAATTTCTGAAGTGTCAACTTCTAGAACTCATGAGTTATTGTTTGAATTTGGGTATCTGTTTAGTGTAGGCAAGCAAGCTGAGTAGATGTGGTTACGACTTCTAAGAACATGGGGATACACTTTTCAAGAAAATAAGATTATTGGACTATGCACATGTGTAGTAATTTATCTGGCTGTATGGTTATGTTGGCTTCGTAAGTGTTGTGAAACTGTAGCTGTGATTGTATAAATTAAGCTCGTTCTCCTGATCAAGACAGACAAAGGTGATGTCGCCTGCAGCAGGGACAGTTTCTTCAGCGAAAGGAAGGAAGTACGGCAAGGTAGCTTGTCAGCTGCATGGCTGAAAAGTCCCATCAGACTGGACAGTGTGCATTGGATGTGCTGCTGGGCCAGTATCTCAGACTTCCTTGTGTGTATACATCTGTATATCATATGCCTGGTTTGGGTTTTTTTTAACTGTACTTTGGGGAAGCTAGAGACAAAAAGGCATGGATGACTGCTTGATTTTTAAAACCTTGCCTGAATAGGGTTGCTTGCTAATGCCTAGGGGCACTTAAATGGTTCTTTTGTTTCCTGGAGTAGGAGGAACCTTAATTTGGCTCTGTTGGGTGGCTTTGTAGGGAAGAAATACCTTCTCTTTACTGGTCAAGTGGCCCTATGCTTCTTGCATGAGGAAGCTCAAAACTAGTTTCTGAACAATGGTGCCTGTTTCATGTCCTGCTGGATGTTTTCTTCTGAACACTTCTAGGGCCTGAGCTAGAGTTACTGTCTCCTCTGAAGTTTGCCTCCAAATTGTGTACCCCCTCAAAAGGAAGTAAGCTCTGCTGTCAAAAGCCAGTGTATAGGGCAGAGGTAGAAGGGAAAAAAAATAAATATCTGGTGTCTGATTTGTTGAAGTCTTATCTGGTCATCATCAAGCTACGTTAACTTCATGTTAAGGGTGTTGCATTTACTGTATAGTATTATTCAGTGTTACTTTTCCCATGTAAGAGATGGTATTTAAGGTGTCTCGCAGGCAGATATGTGCAAGCCTATTTGGTAGGGCCTTGTCTCATACTTAAGTTTTCTCCTTCACTAAAAGAGTTGGATAAAGTTGTCTTCATTATTGTGCCAATGAAAGTTATGACTTGGACATCACTTGAAGTTGAAACTTCTGTTCAGTATTATGACCTAAAAGCAAGGTCAGTGTAGCATATGTGGTGAATAATTCTTGAAACCCTTCATCTCGGTTATGAAGCCCATGGGTCACTGTAACCCGACTGTTGCTGCAATTGCCCCAGAAGCAAACCTTGCTAGACTGAAAGAAATCTGTAGGTTTTCTATACTTCAGAACAAATTATTTAGCAATGTACCAGCTCTCAGACTTTGGCACTTGGTTTTTGCAGCAAACACCTATCATGGCTCAACAAAAATTGTCCTTCAGACCTTGATTCTAGTTGCGCGAACTAGAAGACCCACAGTGTGCCTGGTGTATCTGATGGATATTTATCTCTCTTTTTCCATATCTGAGGAGGAAAATCTGCATGTAGCAATGGTCACAAATGCATCAGGAGAAAGAGGTTTACAGTCTCTAGAGATGGTGTCTGGGAACAGGCTGTAGTTATGTGGCTTGTGTTCCTTTCTAGAAGTGACTGTGATTTGTTTAAAGGCACTGTGTAGCCAACCTGCACTGTCCAATGCTATGTAAACATTTCGGAGCTGTTTCAGAATAACAATGTGAATAGCTGACTCAAATCATGTCTGTCAAGTACCTAGGCTTCTTTTAAACCTTAACTGAAAAAGCCTTGTGGAATGACTTAAAAATGTATTTCTGCTGCAGAAAAGAAATGTTGTGACTTTAAAGCAGGAATCCGACACAGATTTCTTTAAGGTAGAAGAGGGAGGGACTGGGCCAGAGCAGCTCCCTCCCTGCCAAGTTTTGCGTGGATGTGGCTCGAAATGGTCAAGCTATAAACTGTGGCAGCAGTGTTTGCAATGGAAAACCTGACAGACGGTGAAGTATAAGCGTACTCCCGAGCACCTCTGCCTCCAGTGCTGCTCTGCTTGCAGGCAGGACGGGTGCCCTTTCCTTGCAGCCCCCAGGAGCCGTGTCTGCAGTGGAGGAATGGTGGGATGGTATTTTCAGCTGGGCTGAGCAGGACCGTAGCCATTTCCTTTGCAATTACATAACTGCAGACCAATTTCCAATATTATATTACACGCAATACGTAAAACAAAGCTATTATGGCTAGCATAACTTTATTGGGACCCAAAGGGATCTCTGGAAAGGGAGGCTGCTCTTCTCCCCTTAGCTGGGATGTGGGATATGGCGTTGAATTATCACCTTAAGGAACGTGTCTGCTTATCTGGGTGCCCTGGCTTTAGGGGTCTTGGGACTTGCCAGTTGTCCACACAGCATCAGGAGACTCATGCGTGACTGACAATGTCCTCTGCTACACCATTTGGTTTCACTTGTGCTGTAGTCATGATCTAGGAGAGGGATGTAAAGAAGCCACAGCTCTCTTGAGATTCTGACTCCTAGGGGTGTACTGGCTTCCCTACTACAAACTCCCTCTTCTTAGACTGAGGGGTTTTTGAGTTAGGCTTCTGCCTCTTCACGGGGAACACAATACCCTTGATTTGAAGGTGTTGCTTTCCAGGGTTAAGTGGTTTTGCTTGGCACCAAATCAGGCCAAGATTACTTTCACGGTGAACTACTGCATCTTGGCTAAAGGTGTACCCTTAAATTGTTCCAGGTAGAAACAGAGAAACGTGGGTTTCTGCAACTCATGGATCAGTCTTTCATCTCTATATCCCCTCTGCCATGCCTGTTTTTGCAAGTAGCATTGATTTTTATTTTTTTTTTGTCCCCTTTCTTTAGGGTTGGTGGGGATTTTGGTTTAAATTCTGTGAAGAACACTGTTTCTGTCCTGCATCTGCTTTCTGCTGCTCTACCCCTTTCTCTAGGATGTTGTCTTTGTGATCCCTCCTTTGTACATGGGGGGAGCATGGCACTGTGTGCACTGCTAGCAATGCCTCTGAGCATTAGTTTTATCATCTTGCAAAAGTTGGCCAAAACCCAGTACACTTCTGTTTATTCTAACAGATAAGTGACGTGCTAGCAGTTTCCTAGGCTTCAAATGTGGTTGTAGCTCTACACCAAATTGAAAATGCAGTTACCATGTTTGCTTATGAATTGTCAATAGCTTTACATCCCCTGGTCAGATGCATTACCAGACACAGTAGACCTAATTGCCAACATCATGCTTTATTTCAGGGGCAACTGTGCATGCTAGCTTTCCCTGGAAAGCTCTTTTTTCCTTACAAAGCATTTCAAGAGAACGTGGTCCATCAGATGTGATGCAGGACTTGATTTCTGTTTGTACATCCAGTCCTGCCCTGCTGTTTGCTCTGAGAAAGCTACTTCAGTTCTCTGCATTTCCATTCCTTCCCAGCATGGCTGTGTATTTGAATTTTAAACCTTGTAAGAGACCATGGTTGTGATATAAAAAGTAAATATTTCCTTATACAGCAGCCTCCTCTCGTCATCAGTCCTTGAGCTGTGCCTGGAATTTGAGGAGGAGAAACAAACACTTATGTAGGTCGAACACCTTTCCTCTAGCACCAGTGGCTTCATCCCAGAGGACAGGTTTAGGTGAGTGGCCACCACTAAATACCTGGGATAGCTTGTTGTAACTACTCCTGTGTGCACCAGTGTTCATAACTCTGTCAAGCAGAGCTGAGTTTAAGGAAGGACCACCCTAAACCCCTTCCTAAAAAAACAAGGGTCTGTAGACTCCAGTGCCCAGTTCTGAATGCCTTGCTGTGCATCCTGCCTTTCTGGGCCTGTCACCAGCCCGGCAGCAGAGGATACTTGATCCACTTATGAATCAGTTCCTGTCCTGCTGCAGTTTTCTGCCCAGTGTATGTACTAAGGCAGACAAACATAGGCCATCTGAGGAGGCAGGGTGGGTGACTAGGAATTTTTGGCTAGGAGTTACTGGACAGTTGTTTAATGTCCTAAAAAACAGTGTTTGTAGAAGTTTTCCCTCCAAACAGGGACAATGCTGGCAAAGCAGAGATGCTTTTCTCCTTCAAATGCTTGCAGCTCAGAGGCTGGAAAAGGGCTTCTCTGTGTAGGCAGAGTTTGAGAGTCATCTGTGTTGAGGGTAAGGGTGCTCGATGGCACTCGCTTGTCTCACTGCAGCAGTGTCTTTTTCTTCAGGCTTTTTGGAGGTAGTGATCAAGGCTGGTTGTTCTCGCTTTGTTTTGTAACAGTATAAGCAAAGCAACCTGTTTGTGTGTCTGGTTGCAAAGGGTGGGTTTTATTTTAAACTTTAGCTGTCTGGAAGCTGGTGTCTACGGAGGGAGTCTGGTTGCCTTGTTTTAAAGTAGTCAGTGGAAATAGGGTCAATGGAGTATTGATAGAACGGACAGGAACATTTAGACTAATCCAGGCTCTGTGCTGGCTCCAGGGGAAGCCTGAGACAAGCTTAGAGCAGAGAGGTAAAACTGGATGTGATGACTTGCTCTAGCCAAGTTCTCACTGGAGATCAGCTCCTTTCTGGGAATACAGTGCCTGACCAACCCTGCAAACAGTTCAAACAGGCACTCCCTCTTCCAACGGCCTGTTTGCTAAATGTTGAATGGATAGAGAGAATTTACACTCACACCAGAAACAGCCGGGTCAGCAGGAGATGAGAAGGAGCCCTCCTTCCTCTGCTTTTGCCCCTGGGAGCCCAAGGGTGGGGTGACACTGTCTAATGACTTTAGCAGCTGTACTATGCTGGAAGCAGCCCTTGACAGCCTACCCTGACCTCTCTGGTGATTCTGTTTTGTAAGCTATTTTCTGACCCCTTTTTTTCTTTCCTTTTTTCTAATCTGATTGGATTTTTAAACGTGTGCCTCTGCAAGGGTAAGGAGGTGGTGCCTGCTTTCTTTTTCTAACTGTTCAACTTTCAGCAGGCAAAGGATGTTGGTATGGCTGAAGCCCTCATTTGAATTTCAAGAATTTAACTTAGATTTACTGTGCCCAGAAAGAAGGCATGCCGCAGCATTTCTGAAGCGGTTACCTCTGAACTGCAGTTCAAGGCTGCCCTGTGCATTGGCTTGAATGATAAGCTATTTGGGACTGATGTTTCTAGACCTGCCTACTGCTTGAACGCCACCACACCAACATCTCAGCTGAGACTGGGAGGTTGCTGCATAAAACAAAATGCTTGAATTATGAATGTGTTGTAATATTCATGCTGCTATCTTGTGATGTCTAAATGCCTTTCCTCTCCCCCACTTGGTAACTTACATGGCAAGCGATGTTTCTTTCTGTGTTTTAAGAGCTTGGAAGGTAATTCTCTATGCTGGAACAAAAGCAGGGTGGTTAATACTCTGGTGTTTGTAGTTGTCCTCTGTCACTGTGGAAAATGAGGTTGTTCTCCATCGCCACCTCTGAAATACCTGCGGTTTTGTGACTGGCCAAAAGGATTGAGGTGGGCTCCTGCTTTTCTGCTGGGAATACTCGTTCCAGCCCTGTGACAAGGAGAGATTGTTCCTTTAATTGTGCTGTGACATTTCCATCTCTTCTGGGAAGCCCTTCTGCACATCATAGACATCCTTGCTTGGTTTTCCTTTGCCTAGCTTTGAATTGCAGTGCATACTTGCTCTGACTTCTTGGTGACAAGCTCATTATGAACACTTGAAATATGGCTGTCTGGTAACAGTATGCCCTTTGCAATGCTGAATTCTGCTGAAGCTTTCCTGGGACACATCTAGACTGCTCTGGAGCTCTGCTAGTAGGGATGTTTTGCTTGTTAGGATGGAGGAGTTGATTGGTGGCTTGTATTATTTGTGTCCCACTTGAGCTGGGACAGCTGAATGTCTTACTAAAGTGACCTTCAGTGCATTCATAAAGCCTTGCTAACGTTAACTAGTAGTGTTGTTCCCTCAGGTTTATCATGGAAGTTTTCAGTGTACTAAGAAATGAATGACTGTTTTCCAAGCAATGCTGCCTCAGTTCATTCTCCTATAGAGGGAAAAGAAGGATTAACAAGTAATAGGGACATAAGAGATATTATGGGGTCGCATTCCTCTAAAGCATTCTTTCCTTTAATAGTATCTATCGGATCACCTCTGTCTGGTGTTGGCTTTTAAATTGTTTTAAAGGAACATCTCTCCAGAGAGAGACACAATAAGACTCAACTTCCAATTTGAAATCATCCCTCTAGAGCATGTTTTCCCAAATGCTTTGGGCTATAGTGTGTGGTTTATATTCATTTTTCAGTCCCATTCCCATTGTTTGCCTTAATCTTGGGCAACTGGTATTCTGACAAGGCTAGTTTGGTTATATGGGATTTTTTTTTTCCCCCTTTTTATGGAGACATCTGAAGTCCAGCCACTTTGACTTCTGTATTCATTTGCCTTTTCTTTAGCTGATGTCATGTCTCTGTGGGACAACTCTCCCTCACGCTCAAATTTCCCTAAGTTGTGGGGAAGAGTTATTGCAGTGAATAGGAAGTCTCCAGATGTATTAAATATGCATCTTCAGGGATGGGTTTTTCCCCATCTGCTGTCTTCTAAGCATCCCACTGAAGTAAACAGGTTCCCTTTTAAACTTCCCTCCGCCTGGCTTGATGTGGAACAAACTACTACCTGTTTAGTTCTACAGTTCTCTAATCTCTCAAGAAATGGCAATGGGAGCCCATGGAGAGGAATTCCCCTGCCTTGCAAGGCCCAGCAAAGCAAGCCCACTTGCAGGGGCAAAGCCTTCACGTGGGCAGGATTGAAAGAGGTCCCACAAGGTTGCCAGGTCAGCATGTTTGGAGACTTTTCTTGTCTCCAAACAACAAGAAGTGTAGTTCAAAGAGGGAAAAGGTCAATGTCAGCCCTTGCAAAGATTGTTTCTTTTCTGCAGCTGTTTTGACTTCCCCATATCCAAGGGGCTGAGACCCTTAAGACCCCCTCTAGGAGCAGGAGAGGGAACAAGCCTGTCTAGACTTCATGTTTGGTAGCTGTGGGCATGAAATCTGTTCCAGGACTTCTGAGACTGCCCTGTTAGTCTGGCTGCTGGGGAGAGGGTGGGATGTGTCCACTGAAACCACAGACTCGAAGACTTAGTTGTCTATAAAGACAATTTAGCCTAGGAGGAACAGGGCACATCAGTAAGCATGGAGAAGCCAAGGCAGCAAGAAATACTACCTTTAAGCTTGCTGTGCAACACAGCCAGGTACTCCTGAATAGTAAGTAGACTCTACCAGGCCTCTGAAAACTTCAATTCTGAAATTTCCAGCAGACTGCGAGTTCCCTCCTCTTTCCCTTCTCATCTAATCCTGCTGTGCTGAGATATTATACTCAGGCAGATAGTTAAATTCTCTCTATTTCCACTGCATACCCTGTTTGGAGCCCAGGATGGCAGGCTGAAAAGGAAAAAATTTTACACAGCATCCCTGGTTGGAGCCTTTACTCATTACTGCCTCTGTTTATGCAGTCACTGCCAGTTTCAAGACCCTGAAACTTGCCCCAAGAAAATGTTTCCAAGGAAAATCTGCTTTTCGTATTAGAATACATAAACTTTCTAATGATTGGGTTTCCTATATCAGCCAAATAGGTCACCAGCTCAGTACTGCTGCAAGAAACTACCTGAGGCCAAGAAGATACAAGAATATTACTGAGGCTTTCCAATGAATCCTGTAGGTACCTTGTGGGCTATGTTCCTTGGAATGTGACTGCCTTTAAAAAAAAAAAAAAAAGGCATTGTTTTCATAGGTTTTTGTTATGTCAGAGTTTCTTTTAAGAAAGCAAGTCGCTGAAATGGCTTTAAATAAGCCTTGAAAATACTAAACTTAATGCATAGTGACTGACGTCTTCTGCCCTTTGTTCTAGATAATCAAGAAAGCAATTACACACAAAGGCTTTGGCTCTTGTGGTGAATTTCAGGCCCATTTTTCCAACTAAGCAAAAGACTGATGGTGCATTTCTGTTGTGTCAGATGAGGACAAGATTAATAAAGGATGGAAGAGATTTTTTTTTTTTCCCCAAGCTGCACAGCAAATAAGCAGTTCTAATAATACTTTGGCAGTAAAATGGAAGCTGTAATCATTAGCAGACGCGTTTCAGTTACAACTAGTAGCATAACTTGTTACTTTTGGTTTTCATGTTAAAATGAGTTGAGTTTTCCCCACAAACCAATTTCTTGTACATCTTCAGATGAAGCAAAACCTATAGAAGTAATTGTCTTGCTTAGGAGTTTCATAATACAATCAGATTTAGGGGTTGCCTTGACAGAGAGAGGTGTATGTCGGCTCTTCCCATCTGCCTCTTGGGCTGGGACATCAAACTTTTCCAACATTCTTGATGGAGACTTTAATTATTTTTGTGGTAGAAAGGTGTTGGCTCATGGCTGGATTAACTGAAGCGGTTCTGGAAGACACAGGGGATGAGATGGGCTCTTTTGGATCTCTATTTTACTGGCTGGTTTCTCTTTAGTATTTTTATTGGCCGGTTTGTTTTTTTGTATCTTGATACTGTGTGACTTCATCTGAAAGTTTCACATGCAATGGGACATCACTTTATTTCAAATGAAGCTAGACTGCAGTTATATTGGCAGCATAGTCAAACTTCAACTTGGTGATAATGTGAAGTATTTCCCAGACCTCGCTTGAGTCTGTATCTCCTATTTCTCCCTGCAATGCGAACACGTGCTGGAAAGCCCTAGCTTGAAAAGTTGTTTTAATTCTGTTTGCAGAACCGCCTCCTGCTGATCTTTTCCTCTCTCCCATCGCACACACACCCCCTTTCTGGTAAGCGTGCTGGTCGGATGGGCTTTAATGCAAGCATATCTCCCAGTGTTTGGAGGGTAAGGGCAATGCTGGGTGCAGTCATGCTGCAGACCTAGCTTCACTTTGCTCCTGTGTTAATACAGCTGCCATATATTTGTTTAAGAATCCCAGACTGGTTTGATACTTGAATAAAAGAGAAAATAAGTTGTTGCTTTTTCATGATTAGGAGCAGCTTGACTAGCTAGACTAGTGCTGGCAGGCACACGTCTGCGCTGTCTGAGGAGTGTAAGATAACACCTTCATGATTTGATGTCCAGGTCTTGAGGCACTGTGCTGAGTTTCAAATGGTGACCATATGTGCAGGTGAAATGTATCCTTCTTAAAGGACAATAGCTCTTAGGGAGTCTAGGTGTCTGCATACGAAACCTGGCAATTGGAATAACAAATTTCAGTGTGCTGAAACTGAAATGAAGTTAAGGAACTCCTGAACACAGTCCCTACTCAAACATACGATGGAGGAGTGCGGGGTAAATCTCCATGCAGTGGTGACCCTAGGATTGGAAGAACAGCATCTAATATTAAACCTGCATCATTGTCTTGAACGTTGGGAAGCTCATAAATAGCACTTTAATCTCCCATATGGGCTTTTATAGCATTTGAATGTTACTGGAGGCCTCCCTGCGTGAGGAAAACCTGAGCTGCTTAGAGAGACTTGACCCATTTGTCTTAACAGAGTATAGCTGGAGATTCAGGATGGGTAATGTAAACCTGGGAAGATCCATCACTGACCATTTGAAACCCTAGGATTAAACTCAAGGCCAATTCATTCAGTGCCCTGGAAACCACTTTGAAGAATCTGTGTTTCTGGGTGTGGGCAGGGGGAAGACTACGCATACTGACTCATGGGAGGGAAGGTGAAGCTTGCTTGTTTGCCTGAAAACAGGATCAGGAATCTGAGTGACAGTTTTCTTTGAGGTTTTGTTCCTAATCCTGACTAAAATTCCTTACTGTTATCGAGAAGGAAATTCTCTGTAGAGTATGAAGAACCAAAATTACCGGATGGCTGTATGCTCAGAGTGAGCTTGCAAATTATTCCCTTGTTTCAAGTAGACCTTCTGTGACCAAAATGTCCTTGAATAAAAGTAGAATGACCAGAAATAGGTTGCTATTTTCATCACCAGGCAAATGGGATAACTGAGCCCTATAGAAAATACCTCTTTTGCTCATCCTGGGCACAGCAAGCAGAACTGGTTCCTGTACCAGCTAGAAGTTAAATTACACACTTGGTCATTCCAGATGTCTTTGGTGTATTTTTGGAGCTGACTATACACTTCCTGGGCTGTTAGCCTGTTGGTTTTAAAATAAGTGAACCTCTGGGGGTTGGTGTGTGAAGCCTTCCACTCAAATGAGAACTGGGAAATTATCTCTTTCTCCGAAGTATCCAGGTTTGAGAGCCAGCCACATGAAAGGGTGTTGCTTTCCCTATGCCACCCCAGAGTTTCCCTTGCAAACAATCCTGAACAGAAACCAACATCCTCAAATGAGGATGCTGCCTGCAGAATGCGCAGCAGAGTGCACAGAATGTGCGAACTGGTGGGCTGACTGGTTCTGGGGATAGCTTGCATGACGCTTGCTGACACTGGTTTAAATTTGGCTCAGACTACCAGGAATTGTTGTGTAGTGGCATTTGAGGGGAAATGCTGGTGGTTTCAGGGAAACTTCGTTACAGATGAGACGTAGCCACCCTTAGCAATGCTGTAACAGATGCCAGTCTTGAGGCCTCCTTGCATGGTGTGCTTCAGTTGCACAAGGACCTTTTTTCCACCGATTATGTGCAGACATGGCAGAGGCTGAGTGCCTGGGCATGCACTTGCCCTCAGCAAGTATGTTTTGGAGGCAATGCAGCGACAGGAATAGAAATAGTGACTGGGCCAAGGCTGCAGGCTGCCAGGTGAGGTACTCTGGTTTTTGTAAAATAACAGGGCTAGGCTCTTGATATGTGAGGAACACCATCTGCTTCAGCTGAAACTTGCCTAAACTAGTAATACTTCCCCATATCCCCAAATTATATAATCCTTCCTCTATATTTTCTTTGCCTCTTGTTTAAGCAGACTCCTGAGTGGACCATCTGACTGGCCCCAGGTAAATTTGATAGAAACTTAAGTGCATGCAGGAGGGGAGGCCTGAAACAAGGATAACTGAGTGCAGGTGGAGATTAGTGACTTCCTTCCTGGGTATCGTTTATTCTGCTGTGTTTCTTGTTCCTTTCCACTAATCTCCTATACCTTCTCTGGAGAATCCCATGTGATTAGTGCTTTTTGATCTTCTGTGATAGCCAAATACTCTGCTAATTTTGCCTGTCAGGAGCACATTCTGATCTAAGGAAATGTAACACAGCATATTCCTCAGTTTAAGGAAATCAAAATCCCGTGTTTCTGTGGGACTGAGGTTTTGCCTTTGCCTCAGCATCACATTGTTGAGCGTTTTTTCTGTAGCGGTCTCAGAGCTGTGCCTTCATCAGGTCTTGGTGGATGGACTAGAACTGCACTTATAAGGTAGAGCTCTGGAGTCAGGCTGTCTGTTGGTACTTAGTGGGGTTTTTTTGCAAGTGAGTTGGCAGGAAAGAGCAGCCTCTATTGCTGTAGTTGAGCCTGACCTAGATTGGTAAAAGCAGCCATCACTTAAGAAAGCAAACTTCACAACTACAGTCACCCCTGTTCAACTGGAGCCATGATGGAGGTCAGAACTGCTTATCTTTGACTTCTGAAGCTGAACAGTAACTCTTTCTGTGAGAAAGTCTTTCTGGGACTTGTAAAGGCCAGTTCCTGAAGACAGCGAAGTTCCACTGAATGTTTACCTTTGGCCAGCTCGCACTTCAGACAGACCACTTTCATCAGCGATACAAGAAATAACCATAGAAAGAATGGCAGAAGACTGTACAGCTAACGGTGTGAAGCAACTCGGGTGCTTTTATTCCAGAGGAGGTACACACTCCTCTGGAATGTATCTGTAGCCTCAGCAACATCCAATTTGTAACAAGTACTTGGCATGTTTTTGGAGAGTAGGGAGAGCAAATCGGTTATGAGCAAGCCACTGTTTTCTTCCTTCCGAGACTTTCATGTGGGATAAAAAAAGAAAGATATAGGAGTGATTCATCCCACAGGCTGTACTGTTAATCCCATGAAGTTTGTGAGCAGTGTGTGGCCAGCATCCTTGAAAATGCTCCAGGTGCATTACTTACGGGAGGTGCCTTGTGGCCTGACAGGCAAAGGAATGTTAAAATTGGCTTGTTTCTTGACATCTGCTACTCAAATGTATCACTCTGTCGTGCACCACTTTCTCTCCTACTTAATTTTTGCCGTCTGTGCTCTCTGGTGTCTGTGCTAACTTCTAGTATGGAGGAGGAAAATGAGTTGCATAACTGGTCGTGTTTTCTATCCATCTTTCTTTGCTTTTTTGCTACTTTACATTCAGGGATGCCAACACTGAGGCAGTGACTGACTGGACTTGTACAGTTTTGCCAGTGAATGGGTGTGAGTAACAGCTTTGCTCAAGCCAGCAAATAGTTCCTGATTATCCTGATTCTTATAACTGGGTGCCCACCTGGGCTTGATACTTGTGTGTACCTTTCCATCTCTCAATATGGGCCATATCAGGTTTTTGTTTTGCTGGATGTCTACAGCCTCATAATGTTTCCTGAAATGACAAAGCTGTGCCTCCTGTCACATGCTAGTGACAGGATATTGCATTGAGATGGCATGTGGTGCCCCAAGCCATGCAGTTCAAAACCAGTGGGCACACACTTGGACCCAGCTCTGTTTGACAGCTCATGAAATTCATAACGCAGTGGTAGCCAGGAAGCTCCTGCATGTGTAGGAGGCTGACTGCTCTTACACCACTATCCTGTTTTGTTTCTCCACTATCCGGGGCTGGAGAACTTGGAAGTGGATGCTGGCAGAAGCAAAACCTTCTCACAAGACTTACTCTGTGCTTGGAGAACTGAAGTCACGTTGTGAAGTCTAAATCCATAGTGGAATTTGATGGTGTTGATTTAAAGGGTCCAAGAAGCATGGCAGAAGTACATTTTAAAAATAAAAATATAACATATTGACTAATCAAGAACTGTTGAAACACTAGTAGGGTCTTTCGAGCAAGTGCTTTCAATTTGTATGTGGATGTTTGTCTGTCCTCTTCTGTTTCAAAGCCAGAAGTATGTTGTAGGTGGAATTTTGCCCAAAAGTGTTCAGAAATTACCATTTGAAGGCTGGTAGAAGGGAATCAAGAGGCAGAGGACTTTATGGTGTGACCAAGTAGGGGCTGAAGAACTGGCAGCAGTGCAAACTTGCCATTTCTGGTCTTGAATAGGTGGCAGAGACTCTGGAAAATCCAAATGCAATTTCTCGTGGAAATGAGGAGCAGGCTTGGGGTGAAGTGGGAGCTGAGTGCCCAGCCTCCCTTCATAAAACTGGAGTTTTCAAGCTCTCAACTTGTCACTAAATTGCCTTTCCCCAACACCACATCTCTTCTTGCAGCAGAAGGTCCTTGGTGGGCAGCAGCAGTGTGAATACAATCAGTGTTTGCTCCAGTTTATTCTGCGTTGCATTTTGTAGTACATTTTGCTGATGATTCTCACTCTTTTATTAGTTTTCTATAGCATTCACAGGAATAAGCTATAAATGTCATATGGCTCCTGAACTACACTTAAAACAGCTACACATGGGTTCAAGATGAGAAATTAGGTTTCCAATCCAGACTTTCCCAAAATAGGAGGAATGTGGGTTGTGTTCTGTCTAGCATTTTTGTTTTGGATAAGAGGCTTTTGGTTAATGTCAGCCTTGGAGGAGAGGAAAGCTGTCAGATGCCACAGGATCTCAAATGTTTTCTGTACAGTGGCTACAGCCAGAGACATTGGAGTGTCAGGTTTCTGCTGAATTAGTGAGCAACTTCTTAATCATGTGACAGCAGCATCAGGGTTTCCTGGCAAAAAAAAAAAAAAAAAGAAAAAAGAGTAAGCAAAAACTAATGCATCCTAATAGGAATGTGCAGAAACAAATAATGTTTCCTAATGTGCATGCAGATACCAAAAAGTCAATTTGTGGCTGTCTTTCTGCTTCCAGCCTCCAAATATCTTCTGAAAATCTGACTTTCCCGTGGAGTTTTAGGGATACAACCATCCTCTCTCCCATCAACCCCTCCCTTCTGCTTTTTGCAGGGTTCTTACTACTTTAGCCCATAGTAATCCACCTTGAACATCATCATGGATTTGATGCCTTCCTGTGGTATATGACAACAGACTTGCTTGTGTCCTTAGTCCCCCAGGCTGACTGAACAGTCTGATGGCTGTTTGGGCAGGAGCAGTTCACGTACAGATCAGCTCTCCCTGTAGCAAAGGGAAGTAGCTCCTTCTCCCTGAAGCCAAGTGGTCTGAAGTGTGTCTCCTCGTGGACGGCAGCCTACTATGGAGTGGCTTCTTTTACTGTGGCATGTATCCAAGCCATCGTGGAAAATCTGGGCATTTCTGCTTGATGGCTTTGTCATGCCAAGAGTGAAATTCTTGGAGCTCAGGATCTTCCTCTTCTTCTCTCTTCAAAGCCTGCAAAACTTTTTTAAAAAGAAAAAAAAAAAAAAGTGAACTGGGAGTGGGGTAGGCATTATTGCTGGCTTCTTTCCTGTAACTGGGATATACAGCATCCTGAAAACAAAACAGAGCCATTTTCCTCCACCCACCCCATACGATACCTCTCTACCCCTCAAAAACCTGAATATTTGACATAATGGCTTCTGGCTAAAATTTCCCTTGTAAAACAAGCTGAGCTCAAGCTATTCTTCCATGTCCTTTTCAAAGCTCCCCAGAAAAGGGTGAGTAGCTGTGTGCTGGCAGATCTCCTCGCAGCAGCATCTCTGAACCCAGAGAGCGAATGGGCAGTGCCTCAGCTTGGATGGTCTGCTTGCAGCAAGTATTGCTCGAGAAGCAACCTCCCGTCTCCAGCCTTGCAGGGGCCATGGTTATGTTGTTGGAGTGTACAGCCAGAGAAAAATCAAGATCCTAATGGAAAACTTCTTGGAAGACTGAAACTACTCCTGCACATCTGTCCTCCTTTGGAAAAGGTATTACATGCTGAAGTTATGAAATATTGTCGGAGGGAAAAGTGCTCTCTGCTCTCCGAAGATCCAAGAGCATCTAAGTGAACGTACATGGGTCAGCAGCAAATCTCAGGGTTTGAAGAGCCAAATACCATATTCTCCAACTGTGCAGAGAACACGAGCACGACTTTGCCAAAGACAGTAAATTGATACCTACTGGCCAGCAATTGATATCACTACCTAGTCTCATCTAATTTCATATTAATGTGAAAAACAAAGATTTGCTCAGACTCAGTGTGACTGGCCTCACAGAATGAAGTAGCACACAAAGGTCTTTAATACAGTGTACGGCTTTCCGTAGTCCAGGTTTCTGTGCACTTCCAATTAATATTGTAGATGTTATGTACCCATTTGGAATCCCCCTCTGTTCATATTTAAAATTTGATTGTATTGTTAAAGCACTGAGAATGTCAGGGGGTTTGGGGAGGGTTTTTGTACTGACTAGCCTAGCTTTGATGTACTTGCCAAACATCTGTGTGCTTTCTATATATTTTCCCCTTGCCTTCAGAAAAAGGATGGTTGCGTTTATTTGTGGATGAAATACTTTGCAAGGAATGGCTGTAAATCTGAAGAGCTGAAAATTGTGAAGTGAACTCGTAGACAATAGTAACAGAGAATAAGGAATTAAGCCTGGTATGCAGTCTGGAAAAATTAAAATTCTTCAGAATCTTTTTTTCTTTTTGCTGGCATGGGGATATCTAGAAATTGGAAATCCAACAAAGCTTTTCATTTAGAAACTTGAAACCACTGCAAAGTGTGAACATTGTGGCGAGACTAGCACAAGGAGGACTCGAAGGTGCTGCAGTTCTTATTGGCGTAGGCTGTGCTGCATGGGCAAGAGCTCGCTACTGGTAGAGATGTCTGTTCTCTTCCTAAATCTTCCGGTGTCCCATCAAATAACCTCTGATTTACATGAGCAGTGACATTACTAGTACTTAGTAATGTTAAACTGGACATTCATGTTATACAGGTGAAAGTTTTACTGCTAAATTCATGGAAAAGCCATGCTGTATAAGCCCAAAAGAGGCTTAGTACACTTGGTTTGGTTTTGGCCCTTAAACTCTGATTCAGTGTAAATTTTCATACTTTCTTGGTGGGCCAGTTATAAAGTGGCTACAAGAATGCTGGTATTTCATGAAATGGATAATAAGGGAACTCCATGTTCTATTTTTCTTCTCATTAGATGATACCATAACTGTAATGGCAGTTTCTAATATCTCTGTTCCTTTTTAAAAAAAACTCTTTAAAAAAGATTTTTAAAACCACAAAAAAACCCTTGAGAAATGGAGCTATTTGCAACCCTGTGTCTCTGGAGGATACAAATTCTCTAGAGAGGTACTGTGTCTGGACTGGCAACAGCTTGATTTCAGACGCACAATGTGGTTGAAGTATTGGACTCTGAGGTAGGAGCTTGACTTGGACATACAGTTGTATCTGTAGATCCAAGCAGACTCCTCAAGACGCCTGTGACACTGACGACCAAGGGCTGCCTTTGCTTGCAGCTGGCTTTCTGTAAATCCAGCCTCTTACTGAGCACTTCACTGTGATTCAGAGTAAGGGTGCTTTTGGCATGTTTTCCATGTTGGGATTTAGATAATCTGAGTGAGAATATCAACCATTCAGGGGTGTTTCACAGGTCTCATTCGCAGGGATCTCCATCTGCCAGCTTGGGGAGCTGCTGGAAGTGCTGTATCAGTGCTCCAGAGATGAGTGTCACTGGTGCCTGCAGCGCTGCTCAACAAGCATCGGCTCAGCCAAGGAATGTGCCCTTAACATATCCGGGGTGCCCCAGATGTATTTCATGTATCGGTACAAAGAAGAGCTGTCTAATCTGCCGCGAGTCTCTCCAGCTACGCTTGTGTTTGACTTGGACGCAGTCATCCCCACTCTCGGAGCCGGAGTGTGTGTTGGCAGCAGGGAATCATTGTCGCAGAGTAATTCCGAGCACAGAGGAGTCAAACCAAAGTTCATTTTGTTCTTTTTCTTCAAACCTACAGCTTGCTTGAGTGGGCAGGGGGTGCGTCAGCCACTCTTCTTTTTTTGGTGTTTGTTTTTTTTTTTTTTTTTAATCAATCCCTCATCTCTGTCGTAAGAAGCCTTTTGCTATATCTGAATGAAATGTCATGCTTGTGAGACTTCTGGCTCTGGTTAAAGACAGGCATCTTGCTTGCAAAGTAGGGCTTTCTATTGATCTCGTTTTAAATGGTATCACTACAGGCACAGAAACAGTGATCTGGGGTCACACTTTGCTCACTCTTTTGCATAAAAATCACTGAAGTAGTCTGCCCTAGCAATGTTGCTCAGAAGCTAAAGACCAAAAATAGTCTTAAGACCCAGTGCAGCACTTAACTGTGCAGCTATGAGACATACACCCTGAGGTACATTAACAGTGCTTGAAGGCAGGGCTGTTGGTATCTTTTATTCTTGACTTCTGTTGCTGCTTGCTAACTTTGCAACCAGATAGGATTACCAACATTTCGTTAAAGGAATGGTGGCTTTAACCAGCAGATGAGAAATCCCTTGAACTCCAACCTGAAACCAGTCCCTGACCTTAGCCCAGTGTTTGGGGTAGTTAGGTAAGCTATATCTTAAATTTCTTTGTATATTTGGGCGGGAAGCAGAGTTTGTAACTTCTTCACCAGTCATAAAGGCTTCATGTTGCTTTTTCTCTTACTTGCTATGCAATACCTGTGCCCCTTGCACACCCTCATTTAGTTTGGAGGGGAAGCAAATGCAGCATTCTTACTTTGCTGTATTGAAACCTTTGTTGCTGATTTCTAGGACCTCATCTGGAGAAGCTGCTCTGCTTCGCTGGCTCTGGCTCAGGATTTGAAAACTGAGTTGCGAATAAATAACCGTAGGCTCATCCAAAGGCCTGAGACATAGTTGGAAGGAAAAAGCAAGTGAGGCTGGAAGTGACAGCACAAAGCTGTGATGAGTTAAAGGCCTAATGGCACTGTGGTACAGGCATCGCCACAGTGGAGGAACAAGTGGCTCCTCACAGATGGGATTTTTATCTCTTAAAGATGTTGCTCACTCCTTGGCTCTGCTCCTCAGCTCAGCAAAGCGCTTAAGCCTATACTTGACTAGAACATGTGGTTTGGGGCATTTCACTGTTTTCCTGCTAAATACCTTTACTGAACAGGAGACTACAGCCTACTCAGATAATCCAGGTCAAAAAAAAGTTTCCTCTTTTTATAAATAAGTAAACTGCAGTGCGAACCTTTTTACAATTGTAAAAATAGATGTGAAAATGGCATGAAAGATATGAGTAACTCCATTCCTTTGTGATGGTGGGGTTGCAGTGCTGGCAAGCACCAGAGCTACCTCTGGACAGATGACAAGCCAGAATGAAGAGAAAGCCTCTGCTTGAAGATAGATGCTTTTTCCTCTGACTCCCATATTGTAGGGGGCTGTCCTGCTGATGGAGAGGCAAAAGTGGTAAGAAAGCGAAGTCAATCGGTTGATGGCTCATCCTATTTTCTATGGAAAAGAGATACCAGGAAGAAAATGGGGGGGGGGGGGGGGTCGGGTTTTGCATCTCCGGGGGGAAAGGAGCAGGAGGAGAGACAGCCCCTGGAAGTAAGTCATAGCCATGCTGACATCTGTAAGTCACATCAGCAAATGTGTCAAATGTCACACGGAGCTCTAAGGTTCCTGTAATGAGTATTATCTTCTCCTTAGAGATCAGGACTCAAAAGAAACAAATGTGAGCAAAACTGACTAATTGCTTCTTGCAGTGGGAAGGTGCTCTTGCAACATCCTCTCATAGGGTTAGACATTCTCAGGCTTTAGGAGAATATGAAAATATGGATTTGTGTTTTGCTCAAACTAGAAAACAGGTCATGAAGTCAAACCATACTTTGAAATGTCAGTGGTTGTGATGCTCAGGGCTTTGGCTTGGTCGATCTGACCTCACCTGCTGATGTGATAGGCTGACAGAAATATCCGAGATAGTCTGGATCATCCTTGAGTTTCTCTGGGACTCCTGGAGGGTGTTGCCAAGGTAACTACAGAAGCTGAAGTTGCAGGGAAAAACTGGAGAAACAAAATGAAAATCTAACTAGACAAACATTGCAAGGTTGAATCTTTCCACCTTCCTGTCACTTAATCTTCAACGAGCATCTTAGGAAGCAGGTTAGATGCCTGTATGATAATTCTTCAGATATTGGTGGCTGGTGCCTGTGTTTCTGGAATAGCCTCTGTACTGTAACTTCAGCTATGGAAAAAAAGCCGTGTTCCTCAGAATTAGTCTGGCAAAGGTTATTAGGCACAGCGCTGGTGAGCCAGGTGGTGTAGCATTAACAGCCAGTGAGATGCAAGAGGACAGACCAGATGTTAAACCTCCTTTGAATCTTCATTTTGCTTCAGCTTCAAGTGTGGACTAGCAAGTAGGGGCATAGCTTAGAGTTGAGATAGTACGTGCTGGCAGATGACCAACAAATCTAAATCTTTTGTAGAACAGGGAATTAAGCCCTTAATTTTAGTGCCATGTAAAGCTGACTTCCAAATTTTATTAAACCAATTCCTGTTGTTGTTTGGCATCTTGATGAACTTGTTCATTAGCAGGGCAGATTGGGAAGATGACTTTTTTTTTTTGAAATTAACAAGTTAATACTCCATAATTAATACTAATTGTGCTGATTTCAGCTGGGATAGAGTTAATTTTCTTCACAGTAGCTACTTGGGGCTGTGTTTTGGACTTGTGCTGAAAACAGTGGTGATAACACAGGGATGGTTTAGTTACTGCTGAGCAGTGCTTATGCAGTGTCAGGGCCTTTTCTGTTTCTCTACCCCACCAGCGAGGAGGCTGGGGGTGCATTAGAAGTTGGGAGGGGACACAGCTGGGACAGCTGACCCCAACTGACTAAAGAGATATTCCATTCCTTACCATATGATGTCATGCTCAGTGTACAAAGCTGGGGGAAGAAGAGGGAAGGGGGGATGTTCAGAGCGATGGCGTTTGTCTTCCCAAGTAATGGTTACATGTGATGGAGCCCTGCTCTCCTGGGGATGGCTGAACACCTGCCTGCCCATGGGAAGTGGTGAACGAATGCCTTATTTTGCTTTGCCTGTGTGTGTGGCTTTTGCTTTACCTCTTAAGCTGTCTTTACCTCAACCCACCAGTTTTCTCACTTTTACTGTTCTGATTCTCTCCGCCATCCCACCATGGGGGGAGTAAGCATGTGGCTGAGTGGTGCTTAGTTGCCAGCTGGGGTTAAACCATGACACAAACTAATAATTAACATGAACTACTGCAAGTATAGTGTGTGGCCATTCCCAAAATAAGCACATCAAAAAGCTTGTTTTGTGCTCCCAGCCTGTACTATACGTGTTGGTACCAGGCAACCGCATTCACTGACTTACATTAGCAAATGGTGACAAATCGGTCAGTTGAAGAAAGCACAATCTCCCATGAAAATGGCTTGTGAGCATAAAAGAGCTGCGCTATATCTTATCATAATCCTTGCCCGCTCTTGGGAGCGGAAATCCAAGGAATCCAAGGATTCCAAGGAATCCAGGGAATCCAAGGGCTCTTGGGAGGGAAACATGCTGAGGAAACTTCAATTCATTGGTCATCCTAAAATGTGCTAGTAGTCCAGTTGGTCTTGCTGGAGGTGCACTGTTGCGCGTATACTTCACATTAGTATTGCAGTGAACTCCAACTTACCCTACCAAATGTTAACACATACTCCAAACATCCCATTCAGTGACTAAATTTTCAGGCCATGTAAGCTTTTGTTAAACCGTAGCTTTCCAACATTGTAATTAGTATGTCAGCTGACAGACCTATCCAAAGACTTACTTACTATCCAGGCTGTTTTACATTGCAAGAACCATGCTTCTGTGATTTCTGTTTGTTTTTTATGGCAGTGCCTAAGGCCCAGCTGAGATCAGGGTCCTGTTGTGCTAGACATTTAGGCCTTGTCTCCAGAGAATGGATGGCTACATAAGGGACAGACAAAGGCAACACTGTTCAAATTTGGTTGGTGGGGGAGGGGAAGGGAAGTAACCAAGACTTGGAAATTGGGGAGGGAAAAATTCCTCCCATGAAAAGAATTGGTCTGGTTCTCAGTTCTCTGACAGAGAGCTTCCTAAAGCTAGGCCAGCTCCTCAGCAGCGAGACCATCTTCTTTCTCAGCTTGCAGTAAATATGCAGCCTCTGTGCTCCACCACTGACCTCTCCCAAAATAAGAAGAGGAAATCAATGCATTTTGGTGGGGGGTGGGTGGGGGGAAGAGGCCACCAATCTGCCAGGAGTGAGATCCTGAAAAGTACAAGGTTGCAAAATGCCTGAACTCAAGGTTTTCTATGATGTCAGCATCAGAGTGATTGGGGAATAGCAGTTGCCTGTGCAAAGAAAGGAGATACATGGAAAGCATAGCACCTAGGGCAAAGTCTGGCCAGGCGTCCTTACAGGCAGTCCAGCGTGTCCTCTTTTGGTAGCCTTGTAGTGGGGAGAGGGAAGGGTTTAATCTTGCATGCACTCATAGGGTAAGCTTAAGTGACTCCCTGTTGAAAAGATAAACACTACGCCTCTATATCATCTGTCTTAACAGGTTTAGGTAATCCCTTACTGTGCTGCTTATTTATTTTAAATGGTGCTGTATTGTATTATGCATGTGTGTTTGTAATGGAGGATCTGCAAATCTCAGCTTTTTGCCCAAGGACAGCATTACTCTTGCCCTTGTTTCATGGTTCATTTATTCCTAATGGAGAGGAATAAGCCTCACGATGATATATTTGTCTTGTCTCAGTTCTGTGAAAGGCATGGAGATTGACAGCTCTCCTGTATCTCCCATCGGTAATTTGCCTTGCTAACCTTTATCTAGCATCAGAAGATCAGCCTCACTGATTATTGCCAACAAATCTGTGCTTAGTGCCTGCTCTGGCTTTGTTTGATTAAGCTTGAAGAGACAGAAAGGAGAGTCAGAAGATGAAAACGTTTAATTACTGGGCCTTTGACTTATAGCACACTTAATGGTGCCTTCCTGGAGGCAGAGTGGCAGCTGAGGCCACCGGCAACCCAGCCTTTCTCTATGAAGAAGGTGTTAATAGGAATGTTGCTGTTGATGTTCCCATAGCTGCAGGGAAATCATATGCTTACTACTGTGTAGCAAAAACCCTACAAAGATGCTTGAGCAAAGTCTGTAGCCTTCTTATCCAGAGGCGAAGCCAGAATGAGTAGAAACAAGTGCCTAGTAAACCTGGCTGTGTGTAGAGTATTTTTTTGGAACGTAAGAGGAGAGTTTTTATGCTGACGGGGGAAAATAGGCATCTGAGGTTTTTGCCTCAGTAACTTTCTTAGATTTACCTTCTCTTCTTATGATGCTGATGGACCTTTTTATTAGAGCTGATGGAACTAGATACCCCACTAGGTCCTATTTGCTTTTTTGAAGTCTGTGTGGATGAGCTCAGTTTCCCCCTTCCTATCCTAAAGGTGTATGTCCCCTTCTGTTTCCACCCGCACAGACTCTTCTCACCGTCTGGGTCTTCATGATGAATAAAGGTAAAAGGCAAATCTCTTCCCTCATTTTCTTCCCTTTAGTTTTCCATAATCTGCTCAAAATAGGACTGGCTCAGGTTCCTGCTGAACAGAATATAGTAACAAGTCTGTAAGCTTCTAAATTTTAGAGAAGCCTGGAAAAACCCTTCAGAAAATACTGAATTGGGTTTGTAATCTCTTCTGGGGAGTGTCAGTGATACTACTTGCCCATGTATGTCCTTGTTCAATACAATGTAGTTCATTAATTGGCAGCCTGCTAACGCACCGGCTGCTCTTGTAGCCTGCTATTCATCACTCTGGTACTCATTTCCGAAGCTGTCATTTCCTGCAGCCTTGTGCAGGCAGCTCTTTGAGGCTCAGCTCCCGGCGTCACGGCAGAAACATGGCTTGAATGGAGCTCAGGAGAAAAGCAATGAAGCGGTGTCAGAGGGAGAGCAGAGCGTTCGGTTTGGCTTACATCAGTATTTGTGATAACATACCATCTGGGCTACAACCTTGCCAGATCTAGCTAATAAATAGAGCTGGACAGAAGTTGTATTTGGGCAGCAGAGTTTCAAGGAACAGGCAGGATATGGAAATGGCAATTTGTGAGACGGTTACCTCAGCGGTGCTGGTCTGCACACTGTGCTGGGCACCGGCAAACCGAGGTGTCTCAGTTCCTTTAGCAGGAGTGTTGTGGTTCAGAAGGATCCCACAAAAGCTGTTTGTAAAAGGCAGCATTTTTAATCTGGTAACTCAGCTGTGCTTCAAACTGAACTAATATCACTGCTTGGTTGCTTTATCCTCTGATTTCTGCTGGATATAGTGCAGCCTTTGTTCCTTGCTTCAGGCTCTTGTCTAGTGTTGCTCTGTTCTGTCATGAGATGACCAAAGACTGCCTCAGAGGTGGCAGATGGATTTTTGACTGAAATATGGGATTCCTGTATGACTTTGACTCTAGCACCTGGTGTGCTGTTTGGTACTCTGCTAGGATCGTTCCTAGTTCACAGAGACTCTTTTTCCTGCTTCTGTGTGGTTTTGAGGATTTCCCAGTAAGAGGCTGACACCATGTTCTCTACAGACTTCAGAATAAGAAATTAAAACAATAGCGACTTTTGTCGATCTGTGCAGGAAGTAAATATTGGCTATTCTCTGCTGCCTATGAAGGCCGTTTCCTATCAGCTGGGGCTGGGGGTCTCCGACTTTTTTAAACCACTAGGAAGTAATTTGTAATCTTTGGACAAGATTACTATGAGGCCCATTTGAAAGCTTATTCATGTTTTCCTAAAGAAAGCTTGGACACAAAATGTGTTTGCTTTAAGATTAAGTCCTGTGAATGTAAAGGAAATTACTTGTGAGCTTGACTGTTGCACCCTGTTGGCTGACCACAGAAAACACAACCCCACAACTGGTAATGACTAATAGAGAGTCTCAGTTGGCTCGTGGGGCTGAGCTCCCCAAACCCTGTGGGGCGTAAAGCCATCTGTTTGCATGTCTTTACTGTAGTCAGTTGTTCGTGGCTCTGGAAAATCTGCTGCAGGAGCTGGCTGCGCTGGCGTAGCCTTTCTGAAGGCCGTGGATTACTCATCTGCTGCCCCAGGCTGGGTTTGCCCACCTGATTTCTGTATATTCTGCGGTATGCGCTGGAGTCGTCCTCTGTCCGTGCCCCAGGCAAACCCACTTGCGGTTGGGAGCTCCTGTAAATTATTGATTTATGTAAACACGGTGCCTGCAGCATCACTTTGGCAGGTTCGTTAAAACCTTAAATGATGGGCTGCTGGAGAGGAGGTAGGGAGACAGGCTTTAAGGAGGGTTGGAGGTAGATTTATTGCTTAATTTTCCTACTTGAGCTACATCTTCCTAACAGTAGAAACACTAAAGGAGATAGAGGACAGAAGTCCTTTTGGAAGTAGATGAAAGACTCTGGGCTGTAATTGAACATGGAGGAAGGAAAGTGCCCTGTGAACTTACATGATCAGGGAGGCTGTGCTGAAAGACAGCAGCAGCAGTCAGTATCCTCACTGGTCAACTTCTGGGACCTACTGAAGGTAAAGAAAACTTTGGGGTAAGGGAAAGAAGAAAGGAAGATACTGTCCAATGCCACTTGCTTCCCATAGAGACTTAATTCACAACTTTTTATACTGGCTGTTAAGTCTGTGTGCCCTCTAGCAATCTTACCTTGCCTCGTGGTTACTGAAATCACGAAGACTTCATCTTTGAAGGATGCATGTAAATCTATCACTTTCCAAGATAAAAAAAAGATTGCAAGAAAAGGTGAAAATTGATAAGTAGTGTAACCAGAACTTGAGGTCAGACAGGAAATCCTATTTCCAAGCAGATCAGATGAAAAAAGGAAAATCTGTTATCAGTAAACAAGTATCTTTTGTAATAACTGAGCTGGTACTGTGGGTTGGATGGCAGGACCACATTGGCCAATATACCAGTGCAAGTCAGTAACCTCTTGAAAGGCAGCGGGCTGTGGGTGGACCTTGTTTTACTCCAGTTATTGTACAGTACTCAGCATTCGCAGGCTAGCAGCTGCAGCCAGGCTGCTTGCACAATATAGTGTGCCCACCTAAAGATAGCTTTGTTCCTTGTTGTGATTGATGAGACATTTCCTCTGAGTAAAGCACTCCCTCTCTTAGTTTCTTTTGTTCCTATACTGAACAAAGGCTGTGAGCCGCAAACGTGTTGGGCTATGTGGTATGCAGCTCACATTGCACAGACAGTTTCACCCTTAGGTATTCTCGAAATCAAGTAAAACAGGAAGGGAAAGATTATTTTAAATTTATTTTTAGAAGGCATTAGGATGTTTGAGCCTTGCAAACCTTTTTTTGCAACTTCTTGGGTGCTGACTGGCCTGTAGAACCAGCTGACTTCATTGCTTTGTGGATCCCCTAATTTCAGTGGTCTGGGGACGCTGGCCAACACCTTGGGCTTGTTGGCTGTGTGTGTGTTGGAGTTGGCCATGGGCAAGCTTAGCAAGTGGTGCTTTCCTCTGCTTCTGTCTTGGGGTACTTGACAGTTTAGGGGAAGCTGGTAACCTGGAGTGTGATGGGACTTGATCTGGGATTTACAGGCTATGTCCAAGACGTTTCCATAGCTGTTAATGTAATAGGTAGTGCTTTTACTCCCTTGCTTTAAGGACACAACTTGTGTAATTTGTACTGGATTATATGATGGCTTTGTGGATGTATGTGCCAATTCTTGAAAACGTGTTTGGCAGATTCCTTCGTTCCAGCTGTGTCAATACACAAATCTGAGGTCTTTTTTTTAAACAGGGAGAGGAAGCCCCTGGGTAACAATTGGGCCATAGCAAATGGCTGCAGATAGAGCACTTGGAGTTTGTAACTATCAGTTTGTGTTACCAGAACCCAAAGATAAACCATGTGCTTTAGTTAAACAACTACACGTGCACTCACATACACACAAGAAGTCACAACTGTAATAAGAGACAAATATATAAGTATTTTGCCAAATGTGCACCTCTGGAAGGCTTGCCACCTACTAGCGTGTAAGATTTGAACAAATCCAGTAATGTGGTATTTCCTAGTTTTCTAATACTGTGAATATTCATCGTCTCTGCTGGTGATGTAACCCATAAAGTATTAGAGCTGAGTTGTATATTATCCAGTTTTCTCTTTTCCCATGAACTTTTCCCATGTTCTGAACACTTCTGCTTTTTCCAGAAGTATGAGGAAACATGGTTCCAATCCCAGTAGAAGACTAGGGTAATATGTATTTGAATGCAGAGGTCAGGGTGTGAATTTCCACATATATACATGTGTGTTTATGCATATAATGTGATGTGAAACCAATCCAAGCAAGCTAGATGTTTAAGCCAGAATCTGAGATGCGCTTTGGGACTCTATCAAGCACTTATGTACACACCTAGTCAGCTCCTTTTGGTCCAGGAAAAACCTGTGTGGCAGCAATAACTAGGACATTTATTCACATGTAGTGGGCCCTCTGTGCCAGCCAGCTCTGCAACCATAGGAACTGGAGTAGAGCAGCAAAAGGATATGCTAACAGCACAGCTGAGAAGTCTCCATCTCCCAGTGCCACAAGATTAGTAGTAGAGGTGGAGGAAGACAACAGACTGGAAGGATTAGGATAGCAAATCCATAACCATATAGACTTGAAACAACTAGTTACCTTAATAGCTAGTCATTGCAGGAAAGAACTCTATTCTCTCCCTCATACGCTACAGCACCCAGGCTCTGGGATTCACTTCTATTTTCCTTGAACTCAGTAACACCTAAAGCAGTGCAAGGAATGCAATTCCTTCTGCTGCTGCTGAGTCCTAAGTATTGGCAGTGCTCGGTACCTACGAGTGCAACCACAGTAGTTGCAAGCAAGGTAACAACCTTCATTATTGACTGAAAGCAGTCAGGCACAGACCTTTAGGGTCGCAACACTTTGCAAAACAAGGCTCCTGTAGGAATTAGGGTTGCCCATGTGAACCGTGCTTCTAGCATGTAGCTCTAGGACATGAACTGGCTGGAAGGATCATGACACGTGGTTGAGCTGGAATCCTAGTCCACACCTAATCCTGGTGTGGACCAGTCTGCTTTGGGAATGGAACATAAAGGGCTGTGAACCTGTGCTGTGCATCCTAATTGTGTTCAAGTAGGATGTCTGTCACAAGCACATTGTTCTTCCTTGAACATGTCTTTGAGCCCTGCTTCCATCTTTAAAATGAGACAAACATTGCTTTGTGGTTGAGTGGTGGCTGCAGTGAAGTCTGTAGTGCACACAGGCTGGGAAACGTTATGTGTTTAAAGATGAAAGCTGACTCTAATATTTCACCAACTTTAATAATTCATCCTGAGATGACAGCCTTAGTCTTCTGTGCAGTGACTCACGCACAGACTTCTGTACCCCAAACTATACTCAGCTCCATGCTAGGAAGACCTCTTGCATGTATCTCCATATTTAAAAGAAAGATGCCTCTTCTGTGAGTCGTAAGGACAAAATGCATAGAAATTGGCCACTGGCCTTCATATGAATTCAATGTTTTCAACCCAGCGCCTTTGCCAAGTGTGTGGGACTGAAGGAGCCTTTTACAGAGAGGAGAGTCAGCATGTACAGTGGTCGTGTCTAACATACGGGCACTGTAGTGAATTCTTAGGAACTGGGCGTAAGAATGTGCTTACTGCGGAAAATCCCTCTTGCACCCTTCTGGTGCCTTTATATTTCTGCTTCTGCACATTCTTTGGAGGTCTGTCCGAGGCAATTAAGACTGACTTCCCGATGCATATCAAATATACATGTACTGTGTGGGAAGAGGTCTACAGGGGCAAAAAAACCAAGCACATTCATCTGCACAGCAATACTCTTAGCTGGTTTTTAATGAAGCAGATCACATCTCTGAAGGAAAGTAATCCGCTGTTGGCACGAAAAGGTCCGTGTGCCAGGTCTAGAAGTGTCCTGATTGCATCTAGTACTGCTTTGTAAGACAATTTAAGTTGCTAGATCAAAAAAAACCCTCAAGAGAGAGTTCCAAGGCAGAAGGACTTAAAAGGGAGCAGCTTTCTGAAGTCCAACGAGCGCATGTCAAATGTACCACACTGTTTCTTGAGTGGGATTTTTCCAAGACTCTTGAGAGGTGGAGTGTTATTTAAGTATTTGTTTAGAAGAATGTGTAGTCCACTTATGCAGGAGAGATTCCCATTTCCCTTTACAGTGTTGCTGTCCTTCTTGTTTACTTTAGTTAAGCTCATAAATGGACAATCAAAGTCTACAGAGAAGTTAATGGCTTCAGGGAAAATTAGAAACCAATGTTCAGCATGATCCTCCAATTTTTTTTATTTTTTTTTTTTTTAAAGTGATTTGTAGCATCTTATGATTAGGCAGACTTCAACAGGAATAGCTGATTTTCCTGTTGGTGTGGAGAAAGGGACAATATTGAAGCATGGATGGGTGAGGATGCATGTATACATAAGCAAAACTTGCATAAAAGGTAGTCCTTTAACTATGTTCTAGTAGTGTGGGGAACACTTAGCCTAAGTCTTTTGCTTTTTTTAGAGCCTTTTGGGGAGAGGACTGGGAATACAATTAAAAGCAAGAACATGATTCTTGGAATCAAAGTATTTTTGTCATTTATTCACTCTCCAGTGTGACCAATCTATTTTGCAGTCATCATCTTGCCATGTGTACGTATGCGTGGCAAGTGGAACCTTTCATCTCTTGGTAACTGTTGTAGCTTCATGCTGAAAATGCCTGAGAGTTACCAGAGCCTAGATGGACTCTGCGAGTGTAGAGACATCTTGGCTATTGCAGCTAGTGATGCTGACAGATGCCAACCAAAGGGTCAACATATGTGGGGAGGAAATTGCACTTCTACCTTAAAAATTCATGTTCTTGGATTAGTATTAAGGCAGGATTTGGAGTAATGCAGCAAAGCTCAATCTGAGCTTGGTCTGGTTGCAGTGGCTACAACCCGCTGTATGCCCTCTGTGAGGCTTAAACTCCCTTTGAATCCTCATCAGGGATAAGGGTTGATGAGTGTCAGTCTAGACATCTATGCCGCATCAGCTTTAGAGCTGCGTTTTGATGCCTGAGAGATAGGGGCATCTGTAAGGGTTAACTCAAGCTGTAAAGCACTGCCTAATTTTTACAGATGGTGTGAGTGCAAGAGCGAACCTCAGACTGCCTTGGCAGTGCACAGAGATAACTTTACATAATTCCCTGCAGATGTTGCTGCAGAATGGTTTTAATAATGAATTGTGAAGTCGAGCTCAACTCCAGCATAGAGGGAGAACTCAAAATAAATGCAATGTTTTGTTCTGTGTTTCAAAAGCAAGTTTTTTAACATTGCTGTGATGCTCTAGGTTGGGAAACACGGCAGGGGAGGGGACAAGAGATAGTTTGTGCCATTACAGCCCTGACTTTCTGCAAAGAGAGGCCAATCTGGCTAATTTGTCTGCAAACCATGAACCCCCATGAACATGGGGGTGGGGAGAAAAGGGTGGTGAAACCAAATGGCAGCTGCCCTAATGCTTCTAATGATGGGATAGTGCAGAGCAAGTACTTCGTGATCAGCTGGACAGAGTTCTGCAGTTTGTGGCTGTCATGCATGGATGGCGTTGTGGAACTTGTCTGCACTTCAGCCATTTTCTGCTAGAAGTTTGTCAATTCTTGCACTATGCTGTAATTTCCTTTCTGTAGGGTTATGGCTTAGATGTGCCATCATAATTCAGATTTTTGCCTCATAAGGAGCGAGCTGCCTCTGCAACGTCTGCTCGGTCACTCTAACACCCTGCATGTCTTGCTTGTGAGCATCCATTTTTGACTTCTCTGCTGCTGGAGGGTGCTGCTTGGAAGTTTCTCAGGCTTCTCAGCTGTTCAGGCTGTCTTACTTAAAACATACTTTTTCCTGCTACTCCAATGAGCTGTATTAAAGCCTTTCTTTTGTCCTTCTGAGAAGCAAGCTTGAAATAGGAGAAGAGAATTTCAGAGCGGGGGCTGGTTTTCTCTGAAGCTGGTCAGATGCTGCTGATTTCTCAGTAGTTGTGGAGGTTTCTCATTTATGCTTTACCATTGCACATAGTTTATAAGAAAACCTTTATAAAGAAATGATAACTTTGAGCTCTGTGGAGATTTAATCTTAGTGATGGCTTGAAAATTAAAGCAGCTTAAAACCTCACTTAGACCACTACATGCTCTGTCTGTGCATTGCAATGGATTTGGTTGAGTTACTCGACTGTAACCTACCTCAAATGTGAATTGACCTCCAACTGGTACATGGGAGCCTGTTCATAAGATCAGTGGAGTTGTGAGGTTTCCCTGTTGAGGCCTTTCAGGAGCTGGGAATGGCAGTGAGGAGGCATGGTGGTATGGGGGAGGCACGTGTATGCATGCCTAGGCGTGGGGTGAGGGGTTGCCTTTTAGCAGGGAGCCCCGTTTAGATGGATGGAGGCTCAGCTACCCTATGGCTCCTAACACAAGACCTTGAACTGAGCTCCGAGGCCACAATGCAGCTCAGTGAGCCAAACCAGAGGAGCTGTATTGTGAAATGGGCTCGTACTGGGTTGGCGTCAAGGCTGTGTGATCCAGCCCTCCAAAGACCAGGCTTTACCATGGTTTGAATTTGGCCCAAGCACACATTTTTAAGAGTAGGCAAGTCCTTTTTGTGCAATTCTATTTAATTTCTTTCTAAGGAAGAGTTTACATAAACTATTCCAGTCTAATTGGTATCAGCTGAAAGACAGCTTCTGACATTTTGTGCCTAATTATAAGTGTATGCTAAACAGTGTTTGCTACCCATGTCGATACGTTACCAGTAAAATAAGGAACAACCGTGAAGATGGACTTGGCAGTGTTAGGTTAACAGTTGGACTTGATGATCCTAAAGGTCTTTTCCAACCTAAATGGTTCTATGATGCGTTTTTGAAACGGTCTGGCAGATCCTGCATGTTTGCTGCTGTGGGCTTCGTGGCAGGAGAATTTCCCTCCTGCTGAGGGGGAATAACTAAATTTAAACTTTCCAACCATGAGCCTTGTGAAGCAAAGTTTCCAAACCTCTGCTGGGCCAGAAAATGGAAAGCCATGTCTGAGTTTTGAGAGTAAATAGAGCTACCTAGCAGCTGTGCAGTGGCAAGTGAGGGGTTTGTCGCCTGAGGCACGTTGTCCCCCATCCACAGGCCCCAGGGAGGAAAACAAGGGTTTGTAATTACTATCCTCTGGTAAAACCTTCTGTGAGAGGATTTGGAACAAACTTGGGTGACTTTTAGCATGAACACTTGAGCATTGTTCAGTTGGTTTCTTTCTTTTTCTTTAACGAAAGTTGTATGTCACATGACCGCAGATGCCAGTGAAGGCTCCCTTCCCCTTGCCGGACTGAGGGCTGCGGCCTCATGGCTGTGGGAGGGCTGCATCGCCGTCACACAATGTGGGGCTTCGCCCCACCATAAATTCACTAGTTTTTGTGCCCCGTCTATTTACAGACCAAGCTGGCTCGTCCCTGCCTCTGCTCATCACAGGCAGGCTTGGGAGTCTCCTGTGAGGTTGGTTGGGTTTGACAGCCGTTGAAGTCTGCAGACTGTTTTGAGGTGCATGTACAAATAGCTATTTTCTCAACTCACTTTGGGGAGCTTGAAAGACTGGTGTTGAACAATAGTTTTCACTGTCCTGACAAAGCAACTTGCATTTTTGGGGGAGACTGGGAGATTGTAGAAAACAGAAATGGTTTACCTGCTTCGATTTTTATTGTGGTGTATCTTAACTCTAACCTTACCTGAATGGAGCAGAATCTAGCTGTGCTTGTATCTAAGAGCAGCAAGGTCTTGGATGAGTGAGTCTACATCAAAACCAGTGGAGGATCTATGTAGCCAAGCAAGAAAAGAGGCAAGGATGGTTACAGTTAGGATGCATTTAACCTAAAGATGGCTCACCTTTAATTTTTTTCATCTAACCATGGAAGTGCCCTAAAGTTATATACGTATAGTTGGTGAATACTTAACATTTTTGTAGATAGTGGTAGAAACTTGGATTTTCAGATGGGAAGACAAATAACTGGTGCTTATGGCCTGAAGCCACATTTCACTTAGCTTTTCTCTCTTATTTTGGTCCTGTGCAGTACTTTCCAGCTTCCCAGGGCATTGCATTTAAGACTTGTTTGTTAATACCAGCTGTGGTGACAGGTGCTCTAGAAGCACTTACTATTTAGTATCCTGTTCTGAAATCTGTGCCCTTCTGCTAAAGTCTTTCCTATTTCCATCTTTTGACTTCCATGATACCTCATACTAGGATTTGGGCGATGTTTGTGCTATTTCCCATACATTCACATACACATGTATACACATAGAAAGTGTTTTGATATTGTAGATGTACACATTGCACGACTTGCTTTGAGAAACTGAATTGGAGAACTCAACTCAGAGTTGTCATGGATAGACTTCAGGTTTCTTAAAATAAACTGATGTTTGTTCCATCGCAACCTTTTTTACATGAGGCCGGCCTGCACAGTCATTTACCACTGTGAGAGTACCTGATAGAAATGGTTTAATAGGAGTAAACCCCCGTCTCCTTCTAGGAGGCTGCAGAGTAACTCAAACCTGTACCAAAGCTGCTGACACTGGGCCGCCTTCTCAGAAGCATCTTGCTATTCTTCTTGCTCTTAATGTTGACTGAGAAACTTCTACTTCTTTTTGTAGGTTGGTGGTTTGTGAGCACAGCAGAAGAGCAAGGCTGGGTCCCTGCTACATACCTGGAATCCCAAAATGGAACCAGAGATGACTCTGACATCAACACATCCAAACTTGGGGAAGGTATGGGAAGCTTTTTGTGATCAAGGGGAAACTGGTATTCACTTGCTTTATGCTTTCCCTGCCCATAGGAAAACTTTGAAAACTCTTGCTGCCACTTGCAACTGTTAATCCAGTGCAGTAACCTCTTCTCCCATCTTGTATCAGTAAATAAATTGTTGCAGAAGAAATTCAAGTACCATGCCTGTAATCCCTTTGTGACCAGCTTGGGCTTTCAGTGTGACAAAGGTTCAAAAGCTGAAATGATGCTCACTTTAGTACCCTTAAAACTCATGCAAACAACTTATGTGCAAGTCCAAGCAGTATGTCCTGGTAGAGGTCTCGAACTCTCATCTCCATGGAAGGAGAGAACTTGCATGGCTTGTTTGCAGAAATTATACAAGTGAGAGCTTTTAATTGGAAGAAGATGCTTGTTAGAGCCATAGGCCGTTAAAAGGAGTGAGACTTAACTTCAACGGTTGCTTCTCATTACAATTTTTTTTAATTAATCCTTGAAACTAGTTTCACTGCTGTTTGCTGTGGTCTTGTGAATGTGTGGAAAGGTAATTTTATTTGGTGTCGTCTCATTCTGCTAAAACTGAGATGCCATTTGTCATGTATATGTATTTAGCTGTGCTCTTTTTTGGCTAAAGATGCTTAATTCAGGTTCCAGAAATGGAATAGTACAACCTCACATGTTCCTCTGTTCCAGTATGAAAGACTAACCACATCTTAATGGAATTCTCATGTAGCAACTGTGTACAAAGGACACTTTTATTATGATTTGCTTCATTCTAATGAACTTCTTGCTAAATTTCTAGGTGCTCTTGACGTGACACTTATGTAAAACGTATGTGAGTACTCAGCTGACCTTTCCTTAGCACAGGCAGGAGGCTTAGAGATGTGGTGAGATGACCATCTGCCCATTAAGATAGCACACAGGCAAAACATAACTTTGTGCTGGGCCCCAAGGGTGACATCTGTGGCTTATTGAAATCTTTGGCTCTGTAACTCATTTTTCCCTGCTCAAAGCTACCCATATCCTGGGTCACTTAGGGTTTAGAGACAGACTGGCTGTAGACTGGTAGGACGGGAACCAGTCTGGTATGATGCAACATCTTAGCGGATGCAAAAGCAGTTAGTAAAGTTTCCCTGTTAGTAAAGAACAAAAACTTACTGCTCTTTTCTGAAAGAGTTGAAGAATGCCTTGTCTGTTGGTCTGTAGCTTCCTCCCTTGTCCTGACTCTTAAATATGGCGCGTGCTTGACAGCCTTATTGCTTAAACTGCTTTCATTTCAAGCTCTCCTCTGCTTTTCATGTTGCCCTCTGGAGTGTACTCTGCACAGGGCTGTTGCCACACAGCAGTCTTTCCTGGGTAATGGAAAATCCATCAAATGTTCCTTATCTTTTTCCTGTCGGTCTCCTTAATCCATTACACTGTTCTCCTCAGCTACGGTCAGCAGTCATGCTCTCTGCCTTACTCCAAATCCAGATACACTGAAACCTGAGACTGTTCTTCCCTTTCTGTTTAGTTCCATCTCAGTGACAAATCTAATTGCATTACCCCTGCAGCTGCTTTGATGTGCCCCAGCTTTCGCTTGCTTTTCAGTAACTTTGTTATATGTTATTAACTATATAAGCTGAGACTACTTTTGTTCTTTCTTTTTGCCCCCTCCAGTTCTCCTTTATTTGGGCTATTCTTCTCCTCGTAGTTATTTCATAAGAGAGGAAAGAACAACTCGGATTCACTTTCTTAAAGAAAAGTGTGTAAAAGTGAACATGGTTACACAGAAAACTTGCCAACTCTCTCTCAATAGATAGCAGAAAGGGGCTCCAATATAACTGAGGAGGAAGGCACTTTAAGTGGATTAAGTGCCCTAGCACTCTGGATTGAATTCATAGAGGTTTCAGAGTGACTTCTGGAGATGTTGACTTCCTGCAACTATGCAATCTCTGCTCTGCCTACTTTAAAAGGGTAGAAACACTAATGTAGGGAGCCTTCTGTATCAGCCTCTTGGCCCTCTCCATTTGCAGTGGACCTGGAACAAGTTCACAAGCCAGGCAGACTGAGAGGCCTGCTCTGCTGTGGCAGGCCCTTGTAAAGATAAGCAGGTGCTGAATGCAACTTGCTAATAATGCTGCCTGTAGATAGCAGTAATATTTCCATGTGTCTCTGTTTAAATAGTCTGTTCCCCAAGAAAGACAAAAGGGGTTCCTCCCTGCGTCTGAGCCTGCACAACATCTTTTGTCAGGATGAGGGTAGACAGTCGACTGCTACCTGGGCCTGTGTTTAGACCAGCAACATCTTAAAAGGCTTGGAAAACATTTAGAAAGCAATCTAAAGAAACATTCACAGCCACAGGAGCTGTTAAAGTAAACATCTTAAAATGGTCTCTGGGAAGGTTTAGACACTTGTTGATAAATAACCTTTCTGGTGACTAACTGTGGCATGACCAACCAAGTCCAAGTCTGGGATCAAACGGCAAAATTCATTATTGTTGAGGAAAAAACCCTTACTCATATAAAAGCATCACTGTGATATAAAAGGGCTATCACTGGGGATAGTCGTATGTTCTGAGGAGGACACGGTGTGGTGGATCTGTGTGACCCGCTGTGTTCAAGAGGCGCTCCTGGATGGCTGAATCCTCCAGACTCCTGGTACGAGTAAGGAGCTGTGGGTAACTGCTCTGTGTTGACTCCTGGAGCAAACTTCTCCCCCTTCCACACCCCTCCTTCCTGCAAGCGTTTAAATTCAACATCTTTCATTTCCTCCCTTCTTGTATAGAAACCTCCCTATGCAGGCAGCCTTACTGTCAATTTAGCTTTAGCTTCCCTCTCTGCTATAATCTGTATGTCTAGTGAGGTGTCCTGTGTTGCCTCTTGTGTAGTGTGTGTGTAACTGGCAGTCTAATGTCCTGTTGATTTGGAGAAAGCCACCAGGTTAAAACAATTGGTAAGAAAAACACTACCAGTAAGGAGTGAACGCAGCTCATCATCTGTGCCACCATGGGCTTCAAAGAGGATTGCTGATTTCTGTTGGCCAAGAACACAGCAATCTATAAACTGGAAATCCAGCTCCTCTGAAAATTTGTGGTGGTTCTTTAACCCACATGGCATCAAAGGAGAAGTACAGACTACCACAAACTAGACATTGTGTCTGTTCAACACCACTTAGCACACCTCCGCTCAGGGTAACTAGGGAGGGTTTAGGCCTTGCAGCAAAGGAGAAATTGAGGAAGAGTGAGCTCAGTGCAGAAGTCTGGTTTAAGGCCATAAGAGATATAAAGGGCAAAAAGGCAAAAGCCACTTTTTGGGGAAGCTACTAATTTTTTTACTTGTTCAGCTAATCATTCCCCAGTCAAATAATTTTGCTGTGCCTGATTGATCTTGTACAGAACATAGTTCTAGAAGACAATGGTGACTGCTGTCATGAGTATAAGGGTATATTCCCCAAATGAGTGCACTTAAGCAGAATTGAGTGATTATTAATGATGTGATGTCAAAGTTTATGAACAGCTTCCCAGCATCACTAGCAAAACAGTTGTGTTTGCAGCCTAGCGATAGCTGAAGTGTAGTATTTTGCATTGCTTTGTGGCAGCACCAAGCACCCTTGCAGTAGTTGTCAAGCTAGTGTGGAAGCCCTTGAATGGAAAAAGGGAAATGTTTGTCTGTATTTCTGTGCCAGTCCAGTGGTTCCGGTGTCATTCACACCTTCAAAGCAGAAGAAGGAACCGAGTACCGTTCTACATATGCAATCCAGAAAACAAGTGGTGTCCTCTGTGCACAGATGTTTTCACAATGCCGTTTCCATAGGTGTCTTGTCTTTTGTTTATATTTTAAGCATAAATTATCGTTTCAGTGTGTAACTAATTCTCAGTTCTGCCTTGTTAGCTTCTTGAGCCTGCTCAATAATTGCAAGGTTAGGTTTTTCCTTATATTTGTAATCAGTATATTAGAAGTTTGGCTCATGAGAATTAGCTGTGATGCAAGCAGGGAGACATCAGATACTTTTCGGTTGGGTTCTGTTCCTGAGTGCTGCTGTTACAAGTGAATTCACATAAGAAAAGCTGTCTTTTTTTCCCCCCACACCCCCAGATTTTATTTTTTTTTTAACAGTGTGATAATTTGCTTAGAGAGAGTTAGAACCCTGTTGGGTTTGATGTCATATGCAGTAGACTGAATTCTCCAAAGATCATGTAGCCTGACTAGGACATGCAACAATACAACAGCAATGATGTGAATCTGTCCTGCCACTGCAGCCTCCTTGGACAGGTTGTCTTCATTCATGCAGCTTGTTGGGTTTGGGTTTTTTTTTTTTGGGGGGGGGCAGGCGGGCGGTTTGGGGTGTTTTTTGGTGTTTGTTGTTTGGTTTGGTTTTTTAAAGGAAAGTCAATAGCAAAGGTGGTAATTTGTGACAGTTCTAGGTGGTTCATGTTGCTCAGGCTCAAGAAGCTAACTTGTTCCACTGTACTATATAAACTAAAATAAAATGTCTGCATTCCACCTAACCCATTCTTGCTAACAAGACCAGTGCTTGTAAATGCCATGTTTTGTTTTTATTCCTCACCCTCCCATCATTTTTTTCTTTTTTTTTTTTTTTATTTTTGTTTCCATCCATGTTCCAAACTAGTTTCTAAGAGACGCAAGGCTCACCTGAGACGCCTGGACCGGCGATGGACGCTGGGCGGGATAGTCAACAGGCAGCAGAGCCGAGGTGAATTAATAGCTTCCTATGGCACCAGCCCCTAAGAGTGCACCAAAAGCCATGCTGCAGCTTCGACTGTTATGTGCCAGGGTCTGCATCATCAGCACTCTGGTAGAGAGAGGCCGAAGCTCCAGAGTTCAGACGTGGGTTTCGTACATGACAGCTTGAGCGTGTCTTGGAGCCAGGGTTAGGTACCCCAAAAACTGGAGGCTAATAACCAAGGGTAACTCTGCAGTCTGATGACTCGTGCTGCTTGGGGAAGCTCACATCTGTTGTGTTTTAACTTTGGGCATATTTGTACTCAGTCTTTCCTACCTCAGGAAGGACAAGTGATACTTTCAGGGCTATTAAAATCAGAAGAATGCCAAAAAGCCATGGTCAGAGATGTGCGCATTGGAAAAGTGCTTCAAGTGGAAAGAGAATCATTCCAGTTTCAGTCCCCTCTCTTCCTTGCAAGCAGCGCTTGGTACTGAAGACAGACTTCTTCAGAACTTTAGGGAGCTTTTGATGTCAGTCCTAGGTGTTTAAAATACCACCAGTAGCAGCTTTTTTTTGTTTTTTAGCTTTGCTGGTCTGACAGGGAGCATGGTGTGGGGGGGGGAACATCTTGTATTATGAAGCTGCGTTTGGGTAAACTCTGAGGAATCTTCCAAACCAAGCATTTCTCCAGCGCACATGAATCATCTTTCCTAGAGTAAAGGTACCCCTTTCTATCCCCTTCTCCCCGTGTTGCAAGATTGTCCAGATGTGGTATTCCTTGCATTTTAAAATGGAAGAAGGTGGGGGGAAGCACCATTTGCACCTCTGTGTAACTTTCAGACAGCCTTACTGAGGGAATGGAACCAAATGTAAGCACAAGAGAAGCTTCACAGTTGAGGAAAAGGTGCCTTTTCCTACTAAGGAGAGAATGTACTTTTAAAGTAGCAAATTTATCTTCTCCTGGATTTGGTGACACTTCTATGTGCAGGCTCGTGTGTCAAGCACATACAACTTTTCAGTTACCTTTTACCTTTGCCTTAAAGTATTACTGAGGAAAACAAAATAGCAAGAGGGGTGTTCTTCCTACTGTAGTTTGACCCTGCAGCAACTGGAACTACCCTCTGAAGACAAGGTCTTGCTTCTCAGCCACCAAATACACCTTGAAGGCACCAAAAAAAAATACCCCAAAAACCCCCCAAAAACCACCCAACCAAAAAACCAAACCGTAAGCACACATGCTGGCTTGTGAAAAAGAACTTGTGCTTATTTCTGTACCCCAAGAGTTTGGGAGCTACTTATTTTGCATTGTTAAACTCTGCCAGTTACTTCCTGGTGATTTGGGAGAATTACTGAGAATCAGTTTTCCAGTTTGTTTACTAGTTTAAACAAATATATCCTTTCATATTCATACAATATTGCAAACAAAGCTCCATAAAATATTAAAACTGCATGATCAGTCCCTTAGCATAGTCAACTGGTAAGGCTCATGGCCCTAAGCTGCATTCCCAGGTTTTCCCTCTTGCAGTCTTATGCCTGTTCTCTGGGTGCATCTTTTCCACACCTGCCCTTTGACCAGTGTCACAGCGTCTTCCCTGGCAGTCTTCCCCACCACAGGTTCCCCTAGTCTCTTCCACCCCTGCCTCTTTCTTGCTCTGTAACAGTTTATTCCCTATTAGGCCCAAGCAACGCTGGGTTTTTGAGTGTGTTGGAGAATATGTGCTTTATCTCAGAATAAATCTTGGCGCTTGAACTTGGCACAAACTGCAGCATCTCAAGGTTTGGGGCACCCTCCATGGCTAAGCTGCTTCTATAAGCTCTTTCCCATAAATTTCAGCCACAGCTAGCCAGGCTGGCTAAAAATAAGCTGTTTAATGTCATCTGAAACAGTAGGTTAGGGAGCTCTTAAAGGAGCAGGCTCATTGGAATTTGAATGCTTGGGGACAGGTTGGAGACCGGCATCATCTGGCATAGCTGTAGCCTGCACAGGCATCTATGCCTTGCAAACTGCAGTTTGTTTGAGTGTGAGTCTCTCTGGGTGTCCAGCCTGCTGTTCTCTAACAGATCACAGTTTATGTGAGGTCAGGAGAGATTCTTTTTCCCTTCTTTCCCTCCCATCCCAGCCCAAAAGACTTCCAACAAGGCCAAATTTGGGTGGGTTTGCACTGAAATGACAGAATGCATGAAGTGTGTACACACACCACCACCCCCCGCCCGCCAACCTTCAAGTCCCTGCTCCAAAGCACAGAAGAACTAGAGCTGTGCAAACAGGAGGTTGCCAGAATTGTTCAGCACAGGCAGAACAGCTTCCCCTCCCCCACTTGGCCTCTTTCTTGGAAATAAATTCAATTAAACATTTTGGCTGAAATTCTTCCCACCCAGCGATACTCTGCTTGAGATAGTCCCTGCTGTCGGAAGGGTTAGCTCTGAGAGTTCACTGGTGTTTAAAAGCAAGCTGTAAAGGATGCTTCCCTTTATATGCTTGGGTACCACTAATAAGCATTTTTACTGACTAGAACTATGATAGAATAACTTAAAAGCCAGAACTGAAGGAATTAAGTATTGTTTCTGAAGGCCAGGATTTTCTAAGCGACTTGGATATTAAAAACACTGGGAAAGCCCGAATGCAGAAGGGAAGGGGGTTTGCTTCCCTGTTACAGACTGCCTAATGGGGGAGAATTACTAGGGGCAACATATGGCTTATTTCTACCCTTTCCAAAGCCATTTGAAGAGGCTCAGCATCCCTGAACTTCAGATATTTGGGAGCAATGTTACTGGGTCTGTGAATAAGAAACATAAAAGACAAATTATTGAATATTATGGTAGTGCTCCTTTTTTAAAGCTGAAAAAAATCTGCAAAGAGAACAGCTGTAGTCTGTTTTTACAAAGAGAAACAGATGACATTTGTTGCTGAACTTTTCTCTTTAAAAGGGTCCATGGTGTGCCCAGATCTAAGAGATTACATTGGTTTACGTTTCTTATGTAGCTGCAGAGCTTTTTTTTTTTTTAAAATGTTAAATGTTTTTAAATGTGGTACACTTTCCAAGCTTTTGTCCATACATTACGAAACTCCAATAATACAAATATGGATTGTGAGGAGAAGCCTGAACGTCTGTAGTTTTTCTCAGTCCTGACGCTTGTCAGACCTGCAAGCTGCAGAGTTAATGTTCTCTTGTACCAGGTAAAATGCTAATTCTACACATGCACTTATTTGGAACTTCCCCTGGAAGAGGACTTAGGATTGTTTACAGGCTAATTTCATGAGAAGTCATTTGTGCTATTACAGTTTGATTGGGAAAAGTGGGGATTTATGTGCTTGTTTTATATGCCAGATATCTGACGTAAGTTATTGCTGCATTGGTTTTGTGCCCAACATTTTCAACTGGAGCTGTTACAATGCAGGAAAGTACTTTTAAGTTATTCATATCAACAATATAGTGACATATGGGCTGAATTTCTGCCAAATGAGCCTATTATTTCAGAGTAGCCGCTAGCACAAGAAATAAGCTATTCAATGAGAGAGTTAAAGTTAGAACTTGGAAACCATAGGTTTTCCTGTGCTCCTTGCCTAACTTATGGAGAGAGGGTGCTTGATGGGCAGAGATGGACTGGGCATAGAGGGAAGGCAGCCATGTAACCCAATGGTCTTGATACTTGAACACTATCTGCTAGCTTGGGTGGGTCATTCTGCAGCCAGTTTTCTAGCTGTGGAAAGAGCCCTGGATCAGTACTGGGAATCTAGCCTGGCTAGTGTGCTCCTGTGCTCTTACCCTTTCCTGCATCCCACAAGAGCTGCTTTGGCCTCTTCGGCAGCCATTTCATTACCCACAGGGCTTCTCCCTTTTTTTTCCCCACTCTTTTCCCCTGCTTGTTCTTGATGCTGGTGAAATATTTGTCGCTCACAGCACAAGGCTGCTTTGCTGTGCTAAATCAAACCAGCACAGAACAGCTTCAGACTTCGTTTGCTCTTTCTTTTCTTTTTTTTTTTTTTTTTTTCCCTCCTCAGTGCTCCAAGGAAAGTAGTAAATGTTTATTGCCCCTTGCTAGTTGAAGAAAGAGCATGTGCAATACAGAACTGTTTAGAAGAAATGTCATTATTTTTCTATCTGTTGGCATGAGGTTTTCTGTTATTTAAAAAAAAAAGGGGGGGGCAGGGAGGGGGGCAAAGGCTGAAAAGCTCCTGTCTGCAGATGAACACATTTGAGAACTCTGGACAGTTATTTTCTCTGCTGAATATTTAGACAAGTAAAACAAAGTCCATGTTGAATTAATGCATCGCATTCTGGAACAGCAAGACTTTTTCCAGAAGCAGGTCTGACAAAGGGGGGGTGGAGCGGAGGAGTGGGGGAGGGCGAGCGCAGACTGCTGACTGAGGGGAAAGTATTTTGAAAGAAAATTCTTCTGTGGTTTGGAAGATGGAGAGTTGGGGCTGTTGCATTTTGCTGAGAAATCGTTAATTGGCTAATTTCTAGTCCGATTCCCCCCCCTGTCCCCACCACTATCGGCATATCAAACAAAGATGGGGTCACAGAAAGCTGGGGGCATGTACAAACACCAGCTGAGCAAAGGAAATTACAGCCTTGCTTGGTTGGCTCGCTCCTGAAGTGCTGCAGATAACTTCCACACTTGTTTATGGAGGCAGAAAAGAGCAAACATATAGGTGAAGGAGAGGTATGTGAAACGGGGTGCTCTGAGCTTGGAAGCAGAAGCATATGAGTGCTGGCCATTTGCCTGGGAGAGATGAGACTGATTATGCCGGGCTGGAAACGTGCATGGTATTTTAGATGCTTAAAGGCAAGGATCCTTTCCCAAATAGTTTACAGCCTAAACAAAGAGGAGATCTGTGCATCAAAGGAACCTGGGCAAGTGGCAATTTGGCATGCATCTTATTACGACCAAAAGGTTTTTCACAGTGGAAAGTGATACTTATTTGGTATTTTTGAAAGCTTTTAAAGAAGGACTAAAACTAAGCTTGTTTGGCAAGACAGGAAGTCAACGTAGGTAAGGCTTATTTTAGGAAGGATTTGAGAGTTTCGGGTTATTTGATACCACAGAGGAGGGAGCCTGCTCAGGTTGATGAGGCATCATAAGAAAGGCATGGGGCTGAGTGGGAAAAGATGAAAGGATTTAGAGGAGTGGGAAATCTAAACGGAGCAGAACACATGAGAGTGTATAGTAGGATATTAAAGCAAGGCACAGCACACAGGCTTGAAAATTCAAGATGGGACAACTGAATTGGGTGTACACTTGTTTGGAGTCTGGCTGAAGTACCGGAGTGCTGCTGTGCCAAGAGCCTTCGGCAAGAGCACTGTGCTGAAAGGCTGGGAAGGGAGCAAAGGATGCAGGAGCTGGCTATAGTGGCTGTGCATACAGGTTGAAGGGCCAGATCAGGGCTCTAGTGGTGAGGAGCAGCCGTGATGGAGGATTTTGAAGATGTTGGGGAAAGGAACAGTTACCTTGGTGATAGACTAGGAGGAATCTGAGGTAACCAGTGCCAAGGGAATCAGGAAGATTGAAGAAGGAAGATTTGGAAAGCACTACTGAAGCTCTACATTACAACTCGAGCAATAAAACCATAGGTCTGCTTTCCTTGACCTGACAGTAAGTATAAAGCCAGAGAGCCAGAGGAGGGACCAAGTTGCCTTCTCAAGACACCTCATAACTTTAATGTGTAGTATGCGTGTGTGCGAGCGCACATGTAAAATCTGAAATTCTGGTTTGACAGGTGGGATTGGAGGAGCCTCACAGGCTGTCAAGTTCAGTGTCTTGCTCTGTCAGACAGTTGGGTACAGTTTCTTCAGGAACGGATGGAGCTTCATCCTAGCTGTTCTGAGGTTTTTCCTGTGGGAGAGGTGTCCTAACAGGTCACCTGATATGGAAAATGCCATGCCCAATGCCTAAAAATTCTATCAGATTCCCCTTTTTACTAGTAGGAAGAAATACAGCAGGTGAAACAAAAGAAAATCTGTTTGGGTATATGCTGTTTAAAGGGAGTGTGATGGAATGGACACATCTGCTGGCTCTTAAATTACAGGCTGCAATCCTACACAAAAGGAAAAAATACAAAGTACTGTTGTCGCAGTCTACCATTATACAAAAATAAATGTCGTTGACATTAGGTCCTTGTATTGGATCTGGCTGAGATCGAGTTAGTTCTCCCCATAGCAGCCCTCATAGTGCTGTGCTCTGTATTGGTAGCTAGAAAGGTGCTGGTAACAGACCGGTGTTTTGGCTACTGCGGAGCAGTGCTTGCACAGCATCAAGGCTGTCTCTCCAACATTAGCCCCCCACCACCGGCAGGCTGGGGCTGGGCAAGATCTTAGGAGGGGACATAGCCAGGACAGCTGACCCAAACTGACCAAAGGGATATTCCACACCATATGATGTCAGCTCAGAACCAGAGTAAAGTAGAAGCCTGCCTTTCTTTGGGGAGGAGAAAAGGAGGAGAAAAGATTGATAGGGAAGTGAGGCTCTGGAATAACTAGTGGACTGAGCACTGGGCTGCCAGGGTGCCTGGGAGGGCTGGGCAGAGCACAGCTACAAGTGGGTGGTATGAGTTGGGTAGTCCAAACAGTGCAGAAATTCTTCTTGTGCATGTTTTAAATAGTGTCTGTGTCTGGGGAGGAGGGAGAATGACACATAGTAATCCTTTCCTTCCAAGCTAAGTGGGTTGCAGTTGGGTAATGCGTGACGTGACAGACTTGTATTGTAGCCCTTTGCCAAACCGGGTTTGCTCCTTCACGCTTGCTTTGTTCAGATTTACTAGTGCAGCTGAATTTCCGGTAGAGGTATATCCTTCGGTTCAGCTGGGGAAGGTATCTTTGACCTGCAAATTAGACATAAAGAAATATAAGTGAAGTTGGCTAATTGAGCTATTAACAGATCTTTGGGTGTCACATGCTAAGAAGAGAGGTGCCTTTATGCCATTTTCGTCTTGAAGGGGAGTAGGACTCTCTTCCCATTATTTCCGAAGTGCAGCCTTATAGCTGATATATGTGCTTTGTAGCATGTAGTAAAGTTTATTCTGCCCACTTGACCTCAGCTGAAGTTGATGTAATGGAAGCTGCATCTGGGGAGTACAAATTATACTTTTGTTTGCTTTTTTTTGCTGGCAATTAAGTCAAAACTTAATGAATCAAAATTAAACACTTTTGTATTCTCTGTAGATCTGGGCATACAACTTTGATGGTAGGTCTGGGATGGTTCACCAGCTTGTATTTTATACCATTGCCTGTCACAGTATCTGAATGAAACCAGCATGATATTTCAGATTTGTCAGTGTAACTTGGTGCAGTGTCTTTCTACTGGCTTATGCTCTGCTGATTCTGTTACAAAACCATTGATCTGTGTTAAGTCTTTCCAGTAACTTTATGCATCGGTCATGAAGTGTCAGATATCTTCTCTTAAAGACTTTTGAACAGTAATCTGAAATGTTGGATGCTACATCAGTCCTCTTAAGTGACACATCCACTGAAAGCTCCACTGCTCCCTTCAGCAAATCTTGGTTTATGCAAACCATCCACTGGCTAGAGACAGTCTTTGAGAAACAAAACAGAATTACACTTCGGTTGCAAGGGGGCCCATATCTCCAGAATACTGTTTAAGTTACAAACCTCATGTATGTTTGTGGTATCCCCTGCACCACTGAAAGAAACCAAACGTGTGTAATCTTGGAAATGGCTGTAATTTTTGCTGTGAAAGCACTTTGCAAAGGGAAATTGTAATGGTGGCTTCCTGTTTTTGATCTATAGGCTTAAAAATAAGACTGCTAAACAAAAACATTGCAGGACCCTCTTTTCTAAGTGGATTTTTAACGCTTTTGATTGTCTTGCTTCATGGGAGAATTTTTTTTCTCTCTCCTCTTCCTACTTCCATGCAGTCTCTTTTCCCCCCTCCCTTTGTACAGGGAGGAGTCACCTGAAGGGCTTTGCCCTCAAAGAGCAGAAGTCTTGAATTGAAAGCCACAGGACTGAAGATGGAAGCAGTGGAGGTGCTCACGGACAGAATAAGACAGTGGCAGTTCAGAAAAGCCTTACCTGTGCATCCCAGTGTCATGGTACTTGGGTGGGGCTCCATCCTCCTTAGCAGCTCAGTTTCCGTTTATAGAGTGGGCCAGTGTCTCTGGTCACGCAGAGCCACTGATGGGCAGTATCCCGTGTGGTGTGTGCAAGGCAGCAAGGGGAGAGCAGCAGCAGGCAACGCAGTAATCTCAATGCTGGGGGTAGAGCGCTGCTCAAGAGCAGAGTCTCTCCTCAGTAAACCTAAGCAATGGTGAAAAGCTGAGGAAAGAGGCTGCAGCTCTCCCAGCTGGGCATGTGGCTTCCCCATGCAGCTGGCAGCTGCTTTTTCAGTGTGCCACCTCAACAGCATGGTCAGTCCTTCCTGGCCTGTTTCAGCCAGAATGACTGGAGTTGGAGGATGTCTCTGCTCTTCTGCCTTACCTTGAAACTAACTGGAAGGGAAGTCCAGGCATCAGTGGCTTGGAGGAAGACAGGCAGTAATGAACAGGTGGAGCAGTGATGTGTGGCCCACATGTGTAGTTTGCAGGCCCAGAAGTTGTGTTTGCACAAGTTGCTGCCTATTGTAGTAGCTTCCATGGATCTGTTGTCTTTTTCCTGGCAAGCCACTCATCTACATTTGGAATGGAGAGAGTGGATTTGTGTGGGGGAGGAAGGGATCTAATGTTTGGAAGGTGATTGCATCCTAGTTTGCAAAGGACCCTCACCCCAGACTTTGATTTCCCTTTGTTGTGGTTTAACCCCAGCCAGCAGCTAAGCACCATGCAGCTGCTCGCTTACTTCCCCCCCACACCCAGTGGGATGGGGGGGAGAATTGGGAAAAAAAAGTAAAACTCGTGGGTTGAGATAAAAACAACGTAATAGGACAGAAAGGAAGAAAATAATGATAATGATAATAAAATGACAATAATAATAATAAAAGAATTGGAATGTACAAAACAAGTGATGCACAGTGTAATTGCTCGTGACTCACCGACCAATGGCCAGTTAGTTCCCAAGCAGCAATCAGCCCTCCCCCCCAGCCAGCTTCCCCCAGTTTATATACTGGCCATGACATCACATGGTATGAAATATTCCTTTGGCCGGTTTGGGTCAGCTGTCCTGGCTGTCTCCCCTCCCAACTGTCTTGTGCCCCTCCAGCCTTCTTGCTGGCTGGGCCTGAGAAGCTGGAAAATCCTTGAGTTAGTCTAAACTCTACTTAGCAACAACTGAAAACATCAGGGTGTTATCAACATTCTTATACTAAATCCAAAACATAACACTATTATACCAGCTACTAGAAAGAAAGTTAACTCTATCCTGGCCAAAACAAGGACACGCTCGAATGATCAGACTGAAATGCTGTTGCGGTTGATGGGTGACCACTGTCTCAATTCCTCACACAGGAGAAGTCCTGCTGGAGCAGGAGTTTGGAAAGCTATGTTGAAATCTAGGAGTGAGCACCTCACTCATGGCCTCCTACCCTGTTCTCTGCAGAAGAAGAGCGGTCACGTCCCTGAAGAGTGAGACCACTCTGCCCAGCAAGAGGAGCTGAATAGCTGGCTTTAGCTGCAGCAGGGGCTGCTGTTTATGTGGAGGAAAAATAAGATAAACAGACACTTCTGTTGTAGCTGTAGTGACAAGGGTGAACTCTGATAGCCTGAGGTATAAAGCGGCTTTGGTATGGGGGAGAGACCAAGCAGGGCCTTCTTCCAATGCCCAGCAAACACATGGCTTAGCTCTTTATTACTGTCCTAGAAACATCTTTGGAAGTGTCTGAAGCAATGTGTATCAGGACAGTGCAGCTCTGCGTGCCTGAATTTTCCCTTGGCCCTCTCCTCTCAGGGACGAGACTAGCTGCCCAGGGATCTGCAGTTCAGTTTAGTGCTTGGGGCTTTGCATGCAGTGGAAACAGGGCATGTAACTCCTTCAGCAGCAGTCACTTGAAATGAGTCCACAGGAAAAATGAGTTCACCTTTACCGTGCAGAGCAGAAACCCAGCTAGGAAAACTGTCCTGTGACTTTGACGCCAGGTTTCATTAGCTGGGTTTCATTCATCAGGCCCCATCTTGTAGTAGAGTATTTCTGTGGGGAAGGTGTCATATCTTGATGGTACTAATTACAAACTTGCTGGAATTCCTTAGCAGTGATAAAATAGTTAAAGCAGCCCTCCTAGGGGAGAGCAGGAGAGGGTATTTTCCTCTTGGAGGCAAAGGTTCTGATAGGTTTTACCCCATCAGAATTCGAAGGATCCAAATGCGACCCGTTGAGGGAAGTTGACTTCAAAGATGTAGCTTTGCTGAATTTTCTGCCATCAGATGCTCTGCCAACATTTTTTTTCTGCTTTCTGAGGTATTATTTCTTACTCTGTCTCAATAAGGTGGTGGGGTTTGTTTTTTTCTCTTTTTAAAGTTTCCATGCTTTGCTCAGCAACAAAATGCAGTTGAGCTACAAAACCAAACAGATGGTTGGGTCTGCTTCACCCTCTCCAAAAGAGGGTTTGCCTCTAGCTGCTGCAACCTTTTCATAGCTCCTTTGTTCTGCACTGATCAGGAGCTCTGGATTCACTTAATTTCCTGCCTGTTCCAGTGCGCTGACAACCCTCTATTTGTTCCTGGCCGTGCCTTGTTGCAACTGCCAGTAGAAAGTGCTAGGAAGGCCGGTTGGGGTGCGCTTTATTGCTTGCTTTCTCTGCCTTTGATGTAGCTACAGAAACTCATGCTGTTACATGCACTGTGGCTTGGGTTCAGGAGAGGGGTTTGGTAACACTTTCCGTGTCTGCCACTGCAGAGCAAGCCTGGTAGTTCATGTTTTCAATGCCAGTTGTAATTTTTTTAAGCTAACAGAGGAAAAGGTTGACCTTGAGCGTGACGGAAATGCTGCGGTAAATGACTCCTGGTGGATGGAGGAAGATGCTGAGAAAGTATCTGTTCTGCCCTGCTCATTGGCTTGCTCTCATCAAGTCTGTCCACCTGGGAAGGGGATAGATGCTGGAGATGAATAGGGATGCTAAGGTTTTGGCTCAAACACCATACTTGAAATCTGGCCTGTGCTTTTGAAGTATGTGTCTTAGTTCTGACCCTCCTTTACCACTGTCACCCGTGTATTTCTCTGGAGTGAGGTCTAGCAGAAGTATGTTTGCAAAACACTTCACAACCCATAAATGCAAGATGCTGCATGGTCTCCTGTCAAATGCAAAACCTTTATGTTCTTCTGTCACTCTTTTAATGCTGTTTCAAGCTCGTTGCTATAGATCTACACTGTTCAAGAGGTGCAAGTAGAGCAGTGTGATGGGCCAGCCCCTCTGAGTTGGGGAGGATCAGTCCCTCTCGGGATATAGGGCTTGGTTTTCAGTAACACAATGCTTTGTGCAGCCATGTGCATGTTCAGAAGAGCCAACTGGCTGGAGCTCCTGCAGTGACGCTTGGCTGATTTGGCAGCCGGGTTGATTTTGTCAAGTTACAGTATGGGAGTTAAGTCCAGCTTCAAATCCTCTCCCTTACCCACTCAAGGAACTTGGAGGGGGGCAGGAAGAAGGGGGGAAGCTCTCTGGGGACTTTGTGTCATTATTGGCATGGAAATGCTTTGTGATTATCAGCAGCAGGGTAATGGCAAGGGGCTGATTATCTATCATGTCGTCAGCATAAATAATCAGTGGGCCCCTGAGCAGGGCTCCGCCTTTTGTAATGGCTCCACGTAATCACTGCATAACAGTTTAAAAGCAAGCAGAACAGAAAACCAGCTGGACTAATTCTGACCCTAACTGATGTTGCCTTTTCTCCCTTCACTAGAAGAGAAATATGTCACTATCCAGCCGTACGCCAGCCAGGGGAAGGATGAGATTGGGTTCGAAAAAGGGGTCACCGTGGAGGTCATCCAAAAGAACCTGGAAGGATGGTGGTACATAAGGTAAAGAAGCTGTGCAGCCAGATTGATGCAGAACCTGTGACAATTAGCTTTTCTGATCATTCACTTAATGTTAGCGTTTAAATAATTCTGTAGCTGGGCAAAGAAGCCTAAATCATTCATAATGCCTCTTGAAGAAATGTAAAGAAAAGGCTAAGACGATACAATGGTGATTAAAGTAACACTACAGAGTCTGCAAAAGCTGTGGACCATTCCAGTGGGGAAATTCCTGAACTTGTAGATTTTTTTTTTTTTTCCTTCCTTCAAGTTAAAAGCCCATATCTGAGTTAAGATCTGTGAGACCTAACAAAGCTTTCTGTTGTGTGTTATTTTAATGTGTTTCCAGTATAAGAGTTATTCTGCAACATGTTTAAATCTATTTATAGCAATGCTGAAAGGCTAATTGTGATCTCTTGAGCTGTTTGGGGCAGGTAGTGCTATTTTCAGGGACATAAGAGATCAGTTTGCTGGCTGTAGCCCTTTTCCAAACTTACTGATGGTTTCAGCTAATTAGCCTGATTTCTGCTTGTCCACCTTTAGATATTCCTAATGTAGAGGGACTGGATTCCAAGGGCAGGTGGAGTTATCATAGTGTATCAAACTTCGTTATGTATTTGAAACAGCAGTCATGGAGGAGACTTGTGACTTAATCTCTTTTTTAGATGCTTATGGGGATGATGTAGGTTAGATATGTCTCAGATAGTGATATAAGGTGTCGGGATGAGTACTTAGACCTTTCTCCACTTAGGTTCACACAGCACTTAAGTTTTAGTGGTCTTTCATGATTCTGCCCCTTGGTTTGTACCTACATGTGGATCCGTCAGTGCCGTGACATCTGATTTCTCTTTAAACAAGATGTGATAAAACAAGTAGCTTAAAAACAGAGGTTTATCTCTTGAGCAGTGCAAAACATCTCATCTAGTCATCTTTTTCCATTCAGCCTGTAATTACAGTCACTATTTTTTCCCCTTTCCCTCCCCAAGCTATAACTTGCTTTTGTTTGAATTCTGCTTGGTTTATGAGCTATGAATAAGTACTATGAAAATGCTAACTGAAGCAATGTTGTTTTTCTTGATGTCCTTTACTTAGAAAACTGATTTTTTTTTTTTTCTTTTCTGTCTAATGCTCCCATAGAGGGAATAGGCTAATGAAGATAGCAGTGGAGCCAGGAAGGCACTGTAGATGGGAGGAACTCAAAAATGCCTGAGTTTGGTCAGGTCACATTTTTTTTTCTCCTTTAATCATTCACAGAAGTGGAATCCGAAGTTGCAAATTGAGGAATCAAGAGCACATAGGTTTTCTGAGGGGAGAAACATTGCAAGACATCTTTAGTTTATTTTGGTATTCTTCTGAAATGCAGCCTTATTACTACTGTAGGTTCCCCTTTGCCATATTAACAGTTCTACAATAAGCAGAATTATTTTTTTAACCCTTTTCCTCACACATTCCTTTGGGCCAACCCAAAACACATTTTCCTATATAGCAGAAGTGCATTCTGGTGACAGTGACACTTGCTGCAGTGGCTTAAGTGGCTCCTTCATGGTGATCTACTGGAAGGACAGTGGATGCCCTAGCTACCCCATGGTAGCTGGAGAATGCAGCGTGCCCTTGGCTTTTTTGTAAGAGCTATTTTGAGTTGAGCAACCCCTCTTGTTGAAAGGTGGGTTAGGTGCTCCCCATATGTGTGTGACAAGTGTGTTGAGGGTCAGCCATCATGCTCTGCTGCTCTGGAGCTCTGTGCTGCAGTCTTGCTGGAGGATTGAACTGCTCTTAGAAACAGGTGGGTTTTTTTCCGTGGGCAACACTTTTGGAAACGCTGATGCTGTGATCCATCCCTGCAAGCTGGTCCTTTGCAGCCTGGGTATCTGATCTCCAACTTCTTGTGCTGTTTTAGACTTAAAACTGCTGTGAATACTGTTAGGTACCACTCAGAAAAAGGATTCCTCTTCTGCAGCAATACGGTTTCTGAGTATTGAGTGCCTTAAAAGGAGCACCTCCTTCTCCTGCAGTGAGTGTGAGGGGAGAGGGAGCAGGAAGAGACTGCAGTTGAATCCTGCTGCCTTGTTGTCTGCTGGGCTAGATAACAGAGACCAAACACACACATCAGCAAAAAACAAATCCGGCAGCTTGCAAATGGAATCCACCTTAAAGACATTAGCTTGTTCCACCTTAAATATGTAATTTCCCCAAATTCCTGGCCATGTGCTGATCCTCATTTCCTGTCCTTTTTTCTTTTTTTTTCTTTTTTTTTCTTTTCGCTCTTTTCGGGCGGGGGGGGGGGGGGGGGGGGG
>JAVKLA010000093.1:28315186-28332249 GCA_034782735.1 Sagittarius serpentarius | reverse complement strand
CCCCCCCCCCCCCCCCCCCCCCCCCTCCCCGTTTGCTTCCCTCTGGAGTAATTCCAGTGCTCTGGAGCTGGAAAGCAGATGTGACTCTCAGAGTCAGACTCACAGAGGCACTTCTGACTTTTTTTTTTTTTTTAACATTCCTATGGTTTGAATCCATTTTTTCCTTCATGTAATATAAGCGGAGGGGTTTGGAATCACTGAGGAACCAAATCACTGCACCCAATTCTGCAACCCTCCCAATTCAGTGCTGTAGAAGGTAGAGGCAATATTGGTGTCTTCCTTTATTTTGCCCTGTGTGCATCGACTTCTTAAAAAAAAAAAAATCATTGGGACTCTGGAGAAGTGAAAAGAAGGCTCTGAGCTGGGATCCTTCTTAATGTTCTACTGAGTTCAGTGGACCTGTGTGATTCCTGTTATGATCATAGCTGGCATTAGCACCATTATTTAGATCTTGCTTTGTATCAGTTACTGTCACCTGAATGTAATCTCATGGTGCCCAAGAGGACTGCAGGCCAAGTAAGTAGCAATATGCTAAGTAAAACTTTTGCTATTTGCCTGCATCTTCATTTTGTGGTTTGTTCTGAGCCTCAGCCCGTGTGAATGAAGTGCAATTAGGTGGTAGCAGTGGCATTGAAATGAGGAATCTAGGATGGGGTTTGAAATGTCTCCAGTAGGCTGTGAATATACATGAAGAATATTTGTGATTCAACTGTTAGACGTGAAATGAAGATCACTGCTGCTTCAGGACTTCTCTGAAGCTGATTAGCAGTTGCCTTAGTTCTTTCACCTATAAAATGGCAAGATCAAGTAGTCTTCTAAGGTGATGTTTGTAAAGGGCTTTGAGATTGCCAAGTTCAAGGACTAAGGTGAAAAATGTAAGCCTATTTGACTTACATACATAGCTTTTATTTGTGAAGTTGCACAAATAAACTGGCAGTTGCTGGCAGCTACTGCTTAGCAGTAACTTCAGGCTGAATTTAGTAACTCACAAGAAGAAATAACCAGCACAGCCTTTCTACTGAAGGTATATGTTGCCCAGAGTTATTAACTGTCCAGCTATTGCTGCTACTATTCATTGGGAGAAACTATGTGAGATCAGAGGTGTCTGAAGCAGTGGGGTTATATGGGCTGATCCAAATACGTACAGTTGGCAGGAGAACTAACAAGCCAGTACAGAACCTGCCTGTGGCTGCCTTTCTGATCTTAAACATGTTAAGTCTCCCACAAACTAAGACGGATGTAAACTGTTTTTTCTTGCTGATTTTGCACAATCAAGCTCTGTTGAAAGTAACTGTTGGAACTGGAGTGCTCAGTGCATTGACCAATGTGGCTTTCTCACAGACGAAAACCTTTACATCTCCAGATCATGTAAAGTTATAAATGTCCTTTAAAAAAAAACTTCCCTGGTGCACTGGCTGCAGAAAGCATTGGTCAGTAGCTCTGCAAAAGGGCCATCTGCTGCAAAAGAGGATGAAGCCAAAAGTCTTCAGGGCTGGAAAATGGCACTGAGAGATGCCTTGCCACAACAAGGGATGTGGCACATATTGAGCCCTCTTTTTCTTTTCTTTTTTTTGCCTTGGTTTGAGGCTTATCAGAAAAGCTTCAAAGGGGACAGGATTGAATAGATCCATATTGCATCTTGACATAGTATCAATGGCTGGATGCTGTGTATCTGCTCAAAGTCAAATCAATTTGTTACCATTTTGCTAATTCTTGTTAGTCTCCGTGCAGCAAACAAAGCTCAGAGCTATTGGGATGCTTTCCTTTGACATCAGAATCTTTGGAAAAACTTGTTGGTAAACTCTCTGAGCAGGGGAGATCCCGTATCTTTACCTTCATGTGTGACAGAAGGCAGGTATGCAGAGAGAAGCAGCGTATCTGGTATCCTGGCTGATCTAGATGGGAGGGGAGGAAAAGGCAAGATTTTGGACTGAAAGGTCCTTGGGGTCATTGCTAGAAGTACAGTAATTGTATTTGCTTTTGTACAGGAAGAGTAATGAAGTCTAGGGAAGCAAATCTACACTGCATTTTCCATTCTCCTTGTAAAGTCCCGGTGCCACTTTTGAGTGTCTGGATGTGGTGAATTAGCCCAGGGTGTGCCCTGGTGCAGAAATCTGACTGCAAACCTCAGAATCCAAGTGTTGGCATGACAAAGTTGCTCATCTGCCAAGGAATGATTTGCTGATATTCCCCCTGCCCCAGCTCCTTCCTCTGCTGTCTAATGAGTCTCCATTTTCATTAAAGAGTCTTAGATTCCTACTGTTCTAACCTTTGTATTTCCTGCAGATTTCCTGAGCACCAGGATTTTAATGGTGCCTGCTTTCCCACTTATAGTTCAAGCGCCTGCTTTGGGTATCTTGAGAGATTAAAGGGAGAAAGGTTTCAGTGACTCACTCTGTAGCAAGTTAGGGTTTCATTAGGGAAAGCAGAGTTCATCCACGTGGTCCTCCCTGGAGTCTGATTGTAATCTGAAATCCCTGCTGAGGTGTTAGGAATGGCAGGAGTTAGAAAAACCATCTTCCCAAAAGCCCAGTTGTGAAAGAATGACTTCAGTTTGCAGTGTAGCATGAGCAGCTCAGGCTGCTGCTCCGGGAACACGTACTGGATTCAGATGTCTGTTCAGATTTCCCAGTTTATTTCTTCAAATAGCCCCGAGTTTGCTCAGGAAAATGAGTCTCCATCAAAGCCATTTTTCCTTAGTCAAATTGTTTCTCGACCTTGCAGTGCTAGAGGAAGCTGCAGTAGTTTGAGTCCCATATTCTCCATAAGAGAAGCTGATCATACAGGACTGGGAGTTAGGGGAGGAGGGGCAGTGTTCGTTGTAATTGCATGGGGGGAGGCTTGCGTAAGGGCCATATAAACTACAGATGTAGGGGCTCTGTACACACTTATTTTAGCCCTTTTCTGTTTTGAGTTGCCACTAGGAAGTATTAAAGCTATTAAAATATTTTACTCTCTTGCTTTTTTGCTGTATGAGAAAATACCGATTTTGCCTAGGACTGTCTAAGCGTAGCATAAAACAAACTGGTGGTGCCCTTTGCCTTGTGAGTAACTATTTCTCATCCAGAGAGACTCCTTCCTTAGGATGAGAAGTGGCTTTTAACAGCAGTCCACAGTTCACTCCTAGCTCAGCTGACTTTGAGATGCCTAATCAATAGGTAATAAATGCAGACCACAAAAGGTTATCCAAGAACTGCAAAATATTATTTTTTTTATCATCCATTGCTTTTGCATTAGCTATTATACCTGAAATGCATGAGAAAGCTGTGTTTGATGTGATGATATTTCCTTTTGCATCTGCAGGTATCTAGGCAAAGAGGGCTGGGCCCCAGCTTCATATCTGAAGAAGGCTAAAGATGATCTTCCATCTAGGAAAAAGAACTTAACTGGGCCAGTGGAAATCATAGGAAACATCATGGAGATCAGTAATCTGCTGAACAAGAAATCATCCACTGACAAGGAAACTCAAGCAGAAAACGAGACTGCAGAAACCCATATCACCAAGAAGGAAATCAGTTTGCCCATCCTGTGCAATGACTCTAACGGCAATGCCATGATGACCCCAGACAAGCAGGCTTCCAAACTGGCCCAGGGATCCCCAGCCATAGCAAGGATAGCACCACAAAGAGCTCAAATAAGTAAGGCAGTAAAGTAGTCTGGGTTTCCACTGGCTTGCAATGAATTCTTGGTTTCTGCCTTTCAGGGCTGGCATTGCCTGTCAGCTAAGGTGCCTTGTAGCTGAGTCCACACAAGCAGATCTTTGCATTGACTGTAGATCTGCAGGGACTCCAGGACACTGCTTCATTAGTAACGATAAAATTTAACTTCACTTTGTACAAGCACTGGCTGGTTCTTCTTTATCTTAGCCAGTATGTGTTTACTTTTTTTTTTTTTTCCCTCAGAGAAGATTTTTTCCTTTTGAACCCTCTAAAATGTGTCCCCCACCCCCAGTAATGCAGATGATGTGATGGTGTGTTAAAGTCAAGGAGACCACCTATGTCTTCTCTTGCATTTGTTCTGCTGTTTTCCTGGGGGCAAGTTGCTATAATGTTTTTACTACTTCATCTGCAAAATGCAGATGCTAATGCTAGTCTGTGCAAGGAATGGCAAGATACTATGACAGAGGACAGTGTGAGTGTTATTAATTTAGTGGATTATTTTTACTGCTGGGGGGAAAACTAGGTATTAGGCCAATTCTTTGCTGGCCAGTCTCCAATGGAGCTGGTCAGTTCCAGCAGAAAATACAATCCACTACTTTCTGGCAGTGATTTCCTCTTAAATTTGCTGGCTTAGCTGAGATGACTAGCTAAGCTACCTTGGTATTTCTAATATACCCTCATAGTTTCCTATCTTGTTTCATAGAGATGCCTTAAATATTGCAGATACTGGCTTCTAATAGTCTCAAACTGTGTAACAGCAGAGAGCTGCTGAAAAATGTGTTTAGCGGTACTTGCAAAGTTAAATAAACTCTCTCCTTTCGCTTTCCTGCTCAGGTTCTCCAAATCTAAGAACAAGGCCACCGCCACGAAGAGAATCCAGTCTGGTTTGTATTGGTTTATGGTGTATGTTAGCAGTGGGGTAGGTGAGCGGGTACTTTCTGAGACTTTGTACAGCTGCACAAGGTGTGGGGTGTATCTGAGAGATCCTTTATTTGCATGCCTGTTCATTTTATTGTTTAAGTATCGAGCAGACCTCTGGATATCCTGATGTTAATTGGGGATTTCTGTTTTTCAAAATGTTGCCCTAACTAAGCAGGTATCAAACTGAAGGGGGAACGTCCTAAAGCTACTATGTTCTGTGCTAGAGCATTAAAGGCCATTTGGCTGACTCAGAAGGTTTAAAGTTCCTCTGGGTTTCTTTAGCCCAGACTGGATCTTTTGACCTTCTCTTGTCTTCGACAACTGGGAATCTCTCCTCCTTCCATCGTTACCATCTTTGAGGTGGCTAAGCTTCACTCTTGTGTATGTTTAGAGTGACTTGGGATCTCATGGAAGGATGTGTGCTACAGGAATGAGACCTCCTATGATTTTTTTATCCTCAAAGCTAGAATTCTGGAAGTTTGGACCAATTTGAGATTAGGACTGTCATCTTCAGACAGTCATTGCACAGAAGTCACCCTAATAACTTGTTTATAACTAGGCAATACATAGTGTTTAATCTTTGCTGTACCCTTTTTGAGCAGTATGTGACTTGTAATTTTTCTGTGTCAGCTGAGATGCCTCTTAACAAACTAGATGAATAGCATATTAGCATTTTCTTCCTATTTCTCTTTGCATTATTTTCAATTAGACTTTGTTTTGGCAAGACTATTACACTTAATCCCATGCTAAAAATAACAATGATAATATATGTGAAATCCTGAACGTGTCTGCTGTTTCCAATTATCTTCGTTTAATCCAAACCATCCTATTATCTGAAGGCATTTTATTATGCTGCACTTATGCTGTATTTCAGCATTTATAGTGCAGTAACATTCAATTATAACATTGTTAGACACGGTTCCTAAGGTGCAGTGATGCATTCTCTGTGAAATGCCACATGCTGTGCGTGATGAAATACGGATTGTTAGTTATGAGGATATCTTAGAAATGGAGGAGTACGTGAAGAAAGCACAGTATGCAATTTGCCTTTCTCCCGTTAATAGCTTAGGATCATTCTGTGTCTTTGGCTGTCCTGTGTCTGTCTGTGGCAGGTCTGACCTGTGTTCAAGAGATCCTGACATACTGCAGTTCTGGTGTTAGAACCATAGGCCGTGAAGTGCAGAAGCTGTGGAGCTTCACCATCATCTAGTTGTTCTGTAGATGAGCAATGGCTAATCTGAAAAGCTTTCAATACTGAAATTCTTGAAAGGACTCTTATCCCATTTATCATCTTAAAAGTTAATTGTAACAAACTAAACCGTGGCAGCTTAATGTAAAGGCACTTTGCTTTTAGAGGAGTCTGATATGCTGCCAGAATGGCTGTAAAATAGCAGTGTCCTGCTTCTCATGGAGCCTCTATGAAATTTAAATGCAGGTTGTGTTGGGATTGAGTAGAGGTTCTGGGTCTCTGTCACAGGGAGGAACCGGAATCTTTTGATCCTATAGCAAAGTACATACTTTCTTCTATCACTTTAGTTAAGCAAAGCTCTTCATAGGGTTCTATAATATTATCCTTGTTTCTTGCTACAACAGATGCCCATTAGTTTATATCACTGACTATTTCAGATTGTTTAAAAATCTAGCAGCAGATTAAGAGCAGTAATTTATTAGGATTATATTTTAAGGTAGTATATTTGAGGATAGGCAGAATCCGTTACAGGCCTGTTGCAATGCAATTTTCTGCTATTGTGGCAAGCTATCCAGAACTGAGTCTTTCTGGACAAAATCTTGGAGTAAATGGGCTGTTGTTACTGTGACTGGAATGGCAGCTCATGCTTTATGGCCTATCAGTAAAATGTTTTACTGTTCAGGTAAAGATTATCACAGTTTTAATAGCTGGTGAAGGCGACATGAACAGTGCATATTTTGAAAGGCTTCTCTCTTGTGGCCCGTCTCAATACATCAGCTTCCACTCTGGAGAACTGGGAAGTTATCATTAGGAAGTAGCACAGGAAGAAGGAAGAGTTTTAGTGAATAAAAGCAAATATTTTTTCATACTGCTGTTCAGCCCACTGTTTCTTTGGTTTAATTGAACAAAACTTCCTCTTTGCTGTAGGGTTTTCAGTTGCCCAAACCACCAGAGCCACCCTCTGTGGAAGTGGAATACTACACCATTGCAGAGTTCCAGTCGTGTATCTCTGATGGCATAAGCTTTCGTGGAGGACAAAAAGCAGAGGTGAGACTTAACAGTGCAGCTGGAAAAATTGTAATATTTGGCTATTGCAGGGGTTGGATTGAAAGGAGAGGAGTGGAAAGCAATTGGTTGAGATTTTTGTTTAAGTAACATGTTGCTTGTCATCTCCTAGGTTATAGAAAAGAATTCTGGCGGCTGGTGGTATGTGCAGATTGGAGAGAAGGAAGGATGGGCTCCAGCATCTTACATTGACAAGAGGAAGAAGCCGAATTTAAACAGAAGAACCAGTACATTAACTCGCCCAAAAGTTCCTCCCCCAGCACCTCCCAGTAAACCAAAAGACTCTGAAGAAGGAACAACTCCTGGAACGGTTTCTTCAGCAGATACCCAGGACTCTCCCCACAAGCTGAAATACGAAGAACCTGAGTATGATGTGCCTGCCTTTGGCTTTGACTCGGAGTGTGAAGTGAGTGAAAGTCATCGTGAAGAGGGCACTCCTGAAAAGCGACTGTTTCAGCCCCTCAAGCCCTCTTCCGTGTCATCACTTCAGAAAGCAAAGTTCAAAGTAGGAGAGTCTTCAGACGATGTTGCTCACGAAGAAGAGACCATCTATGAGAATGAGGGATTCAGGCGTTATGTGGAAGATGTTTTGTCCAATAAGGAATCTAGTGGAGACTCCGATTCTCAGAAAAGCTCCTCTCTCTCCTTGATCCGAAGGAATTCTCCATGTTCCAGCTCTCCTAAATCATCACTTGTGAAGCTCAAGATGGACAAAAACATCCAGCCTGATCTTGGAAAATGTCACTATTCCAGGAGCGAGGAGACGAAACCAAGGTCAGCTTCAGACGTTGGCTTACGTAGCATGCCAAGAACAGGCATGAAGAAAGAGCCTGGGCAGAGTCCTTCCATTAGAGCAAAGCCAATCGTTAGGCCCAAACCCTTTCTGAACAAGGCAGACTCTCAGAGCCAAGAAAAGATGGATATCAGCACTTTAAGGCGTCAGCTGAGACCAACTGGGCAACTCAGAGGTGGACTTAAAGGTTCAAGAAGTGAAGAGTCTGAGAGTCCCCCCCCCACAGCTTCTGAGAACCAAGATGATCCTATTAGGAGGAGCTCAGCTGATCTTATTACAGCTCCTTCCCGTGGCATTTTCTGCTCTAGCCATCCAGCCAAAACTGAGCAAGAAAATGACTCCAGATGTTTCTATGTGACCATTGACTCATACCAAAAAGTACAGGATTCTGAAATTTGCTTCCCAGCAGGAGTAGAAGTGGAAGTGCTGGAAAAGCAAGCCAGTGGATGGTGGTACTTGAAATACGGAGACATGGAAGGCTGGGCTCCTTCCCATTATTTGGCTCTCCCTGATAACCAGCGAGAAAGCACATCAGCAGAGACTGATGCCTCATTTGCCAGGAACAGGAAAAACGAAAACAAGTCAAACAGTTTAGAGAAGATAGAGAAGAGGGTTCAGGCTTTGAACACGATCAACCAGAGCAAACGTGCAACACCACCCATCCCAAGCAAACCTCCTGGTGGTTTTTCAAAACCATCAGGGCCAGTCAAAATGAGGAATGGTGTGAGGCAACTTGCCGTCCGGCCACAGTCAGTGTTTGTCTCCCCACCACCAAAGGATAACAACTTGTCATGCTCCTTGCGCAGAAATGAGTCTTTAACAACTACAGATCATCTTAGGACCGTCCGTCGGAATTCCTCCTTCAGCAACGCATGGTCACAGCCCGGTGACGCAAAGGGAAAGCAACCTGAGCGGTCGGGTACAGAGGGCTCAGAGACCACCTCCAACCTCCCTGCCCAGAGGAATGGGATTCCTGTGTCCACAGTCAGGCCAAAACCCATTGAGAAATCCCAGTTCATCCACAACAATCTCAAGGACATCTATGTTTCCATTGCAGACTATGAAGGGGATGAGGAGACTGCAGGATTTCAGGAAGGCGTCTGCATGGAGGTCCTCGAAAGGAACCCAAATGGCTGGTGGTACTGCCAGATCATGAATGGTGTGAAGCCATTCAAAGGCTGGGTGCCCTCAAATTACTTGGAGAAAAAGAACTAATACTGCAATATCTTTAACCTCCCTAATTTATACTGTTCCTGCTGTGTACATGTGGAAAAAACAATTGCTACACAAAAAGACGTTTCCCTGTGCTCCAGTTTGTACAAAGGGACAAAGGAGTCTATGCTGAGGACAAATCTGCTATGTTCTGGAGAGGTTTGTGGGGTTAACGTGTTGTAAGCAACCATGAGGAAGATGCAGCATAGTCAAATGCCTTTTTGTGAAGTTGTTAATAATCTTGTGTGTGTAACAGGGTATGACATCCCATCTTTCCCGTTATTGATAGGAAACCAAATGTGTGCCTTTTGTGAGAGAGAAATACACATGCATCTACTTGGGGAGTTTTGTGCCAAACTCTGTTTTACAATCTTGGCTCCCTTTCTCCTTGTTCTTGTCCATACATGGAATACCCAAGAGTTTTGGATGTGTTTCCACAACTTACAGTGAGAAGCAAGTGGAAGTTTCTGAAACACAGAGGGACTCTAATCTTTTGGAGATATTCACTTTTTTTTTTTAACTGTTCTCAACAGTTGGTTGGTCCAGAGTTGGAGCCTTTTCATTGCGGAGAGATTTGGTCTCTGACTTCAGCCATGTTTTGTTGTTACTGCTAACTCACCCGAAAAGGCAATCAGGTGGTGTTGGTTGGGGGCTTTTTGTTTCTTTTCATTCTGTCTTGTTCTTTGAGTTGGGATTTCAGGTGTTCTAGGGCAGTGATGCCTACTGGTGCTTGTAAAAACAAACCTACAAACCCCATGCTTAAGCACATTGACTACTTTGTAGGCTCCATATTTAGTTCTGTGCCTGACTCCTGCCAGGTGATCCCGGTTGATTCTCTTCCCAGAGTTGGGTTTCTCAAAACTTGTCAATATCAAAATGTACAAAAGTCTCTTAAGACACTAAAGACAAAGCTGTCAAATATGTTACTGGTCTTGCAATCTGATCCGAATCCAAGCGTGCTGACTGCTGGCAGGGCTCACCAAGGCATTAGCTAGAAATAACTGTAACCTTCTGCAACATCAGTGTTTACAAGGGGGGGGGGGGGGCAGGGGAGAAGCCATCAGACTCAGTCTGCACATCCTTAATTTGTATATTTTTGGGGAATTGTTTTTCTGTGTTTTGTTTTTGTCTTTTCTGTGTGTTCTGGGTTTGCCTTTTTTTGTCTTGTTTTACCAGAAGAGACTTAAAACTGAAGTAGGAGCCACATACGTGTTTCTGTTCCCACTTGAATCCAGAACGTACATTTGTACTGGAAAGTGCACCTGGGCTTCTCGGGCTCGGAGATTTAATATCAAAGCAATTAGGTCTACAATGCATTTAACCAGGAAGCTGCCTCTTCTAGTTCCATTTCTGTTTACCTTTCTTAACTCATGCTTTGAAACGTGGCACACGGTGGGGCTAGTGTGCTGGGAAATGGAAGAGACATCCTTTGGAAAAGGCTAGGAATATGGAGTTATTTGTGAGGTAACCAACTCTTCTACTGTAAACATCATTGGCTAAATCCCTACTGTACTTGAGGAAGTCATGCCTTTTTTTTTTTTTTTTTTTTAAATGGCCTTGTTAATCACTCAAGATCAATACCTAGTTCCTTTAAATAATAGGCAGCATTGTAAATCTGTTTTAAGGGGGAGGGAGCAGACCATTTCACTACTGGTTTACACAAAATGATACATGCCCTTTTTTCCACCAATTTCATACCAATTTGGCTTGAAAGGTGAAGGTTATAAAGACTTTAAAATAGCTGGGATCAAGGGGCTGAGTAAAATAGCACAACAATATTGTGTGTTACTGGGGATGTTTCTCTGGCAAAAAAAATTACACAATTTATAGGTTGTTCTTGTCTTTTTTCTTTTTTTTTGGTGGTTTGGGGTTTTTATTAATTTCCATGGTAGCATTGAGAGTTGCCTACAGCTAACCTGACTGATGTCCTTTTGGTAGCTGAAACAACATTGAGGTGCCACAGCTGGCTATGAACAGTGCTGTGGTTTGAGCAGCTCTCTGCATCCAGGTGGGGAGGGAGGGTATTTGGTTGGGATCCCTTTAAATAGTGGTGGCAGGAGAAGGAGGTGTATCTGCACAACAGCTCGTATCACAGTGTGCAGGGTCCTCTTTGTACCTTAATGTCTTACCACATAATATATATGTATATATCCAGTTAGCTACATCTTACTGGATGTGTTTCTGAGGCATTGTGGCCCTGTCTCTCATACTTCTCCCCATTTTTAGTTGTACTAATATGGTAGCAGCCATAAAAGACTGCTGGAGCTGTTGTGAGATTATAATAGAAGTATTATATTCTTCTGCTGGACAGTATTAAATAGAGCAATACATAGAGTTATCTGCTAGATTGCAGTACTAATAGTAGTGACTTAGTGACTTGTATTAATGTTATGATTTATTTTAACAATAATGATGCGGAAGTGGTTCATTATTTTGAATTAATGCACTTTAACAATAAAAGAAACCAAAATGGAAGCCAATGCAGAGAACTAAGTGCATTATTTAAAGGTGCAGTATATAATTATCATTTCTTGAAGCACATATTTATTAAGAATTAACTTATTATTTAAAATATTCTAAAGTTTTGTTTAAAGACATTCCCACTAGGTCATCTCTTTGGGGGGATGTAGAAGCACAGCTCCCAGATCTTCTGCATTGAGCCACTGAATTCTCAAGAGTATGGTGTGGCATGATGTGAGCCCCTACCCAGAGAGAGGAAAGCAGCATGCAGATGGGAGAGCCCGGACTACTATAAATATTAGCACTTCCATCCAGCAAAGCCGAGCCTGGAGCACCTCTGAACTGCAGGATTCCTTGCAGGGTTTGGGGTGGCAAAGCCGGTTTTGGCAGACTATTGTGGTGCCTGGCTGCCGTGTGCCTTGCACGAGGCTGGTCCCCGGTGGATGTGGGCTCACCGCAAGGCTCCGGTTAGTGTGAGGGCTTCAGGATCTGCCTGTGAAACATGGGCCAGTTCTGTAACAGACGTCAGTCTGTCCCACAGCTCCCTTTCCACCTTGCTGGCTCACTTCTCCAGCTCCGGCTTTTGCAGGGAGATGGTTTGCCAAGCTCCAAGCGGTGCAGGGGATGACACAGAGTGAGAGTGCCTGCAGTACTGCCAGGGTTTCCTCAAGCAGCAGCCCAGTGTCTCGTGGCTCAATTGCTCCTTTCTCCCATCTCAAAGGCTTCACGGGCCCCCGAGGAAAGGCCAGAGCCTGTAGATGGGCTGCAAAGCCACGCTTGTGGCCTCGCTCCTCCCTCTGCCCATACCTGCACCAGCCAAAAGGGTGGGGCGCAAATGACCTACTTGATGCTAGAAATGAACGTGGGCCACCGCCTGGGACGCTGGGCTTCCCGCCTGGTGGGAAAGCTTTGGTTGAGGCCTCACTTTATTTGGTGGCTGTTTTGACTGCTTGTGTTTAAAAGGGCGCTTTTGAAGCAAATACCCCCCCATGCAGTTTTCCCCCCTCCCATCTTACCCTTGTCACGGCATCTCTCACTGATCTCTCTTTTGATTCTTTCAACTGAGAGATACTGGGAAAAGAAGTATTTTTTCCATCAGCGAGCAGCTAGTTCTGGTCAGCTCCACTGATACCCAAAATAGCAAGCTCTTTCCACTGTTAGCTGTGAAACAGAGTGAAAGGCCTTAAGCTAAATCAGAAAAGCTGACTGCAGGGCAGGAAAACCTGGCAGGGTGCCTCAGAGGACAGTGTAGTGCTAGAAGTGTTTTAACTCTTTTCTAAAATGTTAATGTTGCCTTAAGCTTTATTTACTAAATTTGTCAGAACTGACACTGGATCAAGAGCAATACTTAAATGTAACGTACACCTCAGTGAACACTCAATGCAGAAATCAATAGTACTGTTTAAATTTCTCTTTTTCTGGTTTATTCTTGGACCAGATGAAGAGGAAGAGCTCTGCAAGGCTTGGGCAAAGCCATTTGCAGCTGAAGGGGGCCCTCCTCCGGGGGGAGAGGCGGCTGCTCTCACCGCACTGCTCTCACCCGCTGTCCGTGCTTTCCAAAAAGTCTTGAATTTGGACCAGCAGAAAATCCAAACTCCAATGCCAGAGAACAAAATTTAAGAATGTGAAAATTGTGTCTTGCTGTATACTGCAACTTTAATAATAATGAGCACTTCTGAGTTCGTTATTGAGGTTTATATAATGCCTGAAAATTTTAATTGCTGGTTTCCCTTGTTTCCCCTTGCAAAACACTTTCTCCTAACAGCAAGTGTAATAGGCTTTTATTAGCAGCCCTTCCCCGTGGGAGGCAATTCCTGTTAAATCCTTTCAGCTCTCACGCCTTGCAGCGGGTGGGTGTAGTCCTACCTACCAGTCCTTTTCAAGCCAAACTTTTCAAGATAAAAGATACAATGGGCGTGTGTCAGGATACTTAACTGATATGTTGACGGGAAGTTTTTAAATCGATGTGTACAATAATAGCAAATACACAATAATGAAGGATTGAAATTGGCTCACAGTTGAACTCTTAAAAACAGAATTTCACATCTGCACGGGTATAGCCAAAAAATGGATTTGGCCCTTGTGGCTACGCACCCCAAAGACTCCTTCCATTATGATGCTACAAAGTTTGACGAAGGCATTATATAATTGTTTGCATCACTTTCAGATCTTAATGAATCATATTTTATTGTAATATATATTCATTGCTTTTCTCAGTTAAAAAGAAAGTTACTGCTTTTATCTTGTATGAAAAACAAGGGAATTTGATAAAGCATTCATTATTTTCATATTACTAGTATTAACAGAATAGAACTAGTACTATTTAATTTTAGATCTTCATAGCTAGCTTGTTAATAACTCATATTTTCCTGTGTTGTATCCTACTATTTTTTTCTATTTTTTTTTTCCCAAATACTCTGCATTCTTGAGAAAAAACAAATCCAATGAGTGGATAAGTGCAATATTCATAGAATAAACAGGCCCCTCATCCAGGACTTGGAGTGGAACGTGCAGTGTGAAATGTTTGCAATTCTCTGTTCATGCACTCTTGGGGAAAGGGGGAATGCAGGGGAGGGGGCAGATGGATGAAAACAGGACCCTTGAGTAAGTAGGGACTGATAGCTGGGGTGGTTTGGGGTGGGAATGGCTGCTTTTCATAAAAAAGTATCACCTGTTACTGAAAGTATAAGGATTATGCAGCGTGTTGCCAGGATTATGTATAGAATGTGTATTAACATCCTTAGCAATACAGGACTTCTGAGCTATGCTTGAAACACTCTGTTATCCATGCACGATACTGTCTTCTGGTATGTCTCTGCTGGTTACGTCCTCTGTTACGCTTCAGAATCAATGATAACTTCAGAAGGGAAAATAATTCTGCTGGTGCAGTCCCAAGTTTTGATACTGTATTGTTACTTGTATTTATTGCAAGAGCCAAGGGAATATTTTCACAGGTCCTTATTTCTTTTCTTTCCTTATTGTTAACCTAAGGAAAAAAGTCCGCATTTTATCTAGGTTAGTTCTCACCTGCAGAATTTCACAGCTGATTTGGGTATTGATTTCATATTTCTTGGCTTGCAAAGGCTGATCTCTCAGGTCCAAAATAAAGTTGGGCAGAAACTTTGCTATTCAAAAGAGGTTTTGTCTCAAATTCTATTTGAATGGAAAGAGAACTTCTATCTGTCCAAAATAATGTGACTTTCCAGGTAGCAGCAAAATCTACTACCTTTGAAAAACTGGACTGTTTTCATAAGATGCAAGAGAAATGTGAAAGCCAGAGCATTGGATTCTCTAAGCTCTGGAAAGTACATCTCCTGTGGCTCTAGTTCAGGTCCCTGGAGAGGGGGTGTACCTCAGCTTTCTGCTTAATTTTTGTCCTGCTGTTCTTAAGTTTGTCAAAAAGCCTTAATGTTACCAGAGACCTTTGCATTCAAACAGAAAAACTGAATTCTGCAGCTGTACTGAAATAGTATCAATTACATGATTTTGGAAAACCTCTAATACTGTACAAATGAATCTGGTTTTGAGGAGCCAATTTAATTCTTTCACATGCTCTTGTCTAAACTGGCAAGAAGTCCATGAGCATCAATAGAGTTACACTGACAGAAGACCCGCAGTAGAGCAAAGGGCCTTGCGGGTGCTCAGCATTGACCGTTCTCGGCAAAAGCAAGCACCATGCGCTCAGTTCCTACACCTCCAAAGGGTGCACAGGACTGCTGAGCCTTGGTGCTGCCATGCCATGACCCACTTCTCTGCAGGTCTTGCAGCTTTTTAAAACCAACTGGAGCTTTGCTGCTATTTGCTGGTGGCTTCCCATCACCGGCGGCTCCTTCTCTGGCAACTTCAGATGCTATTTAGCTATGTAGCAAAGTGTATAAGTGCAGTGTTTGGTAGCTGCCAACAGTACCAGTGTGATGGTCTGAGAGCAAATGTTTGTGTAAGTTATTTTATTTTCATTTGCTTCTAGTTGCTTGGTAGAAGCAGGGACCACTAATGCGGCGATGCATGGGGAATGTTTCTGCACACTTGAACTGTTTGATGGCCTCTGCTAGCTCTGCCCAGTGCTTCTATCTCTCTTTCTGTCCCTCTGTGCTGCTCAGTAGTCGTGTCTGTTGTGTGTGTCTGTAATTTTCAAATAAAGTACTGTATGTAGGGCCGGATCCAGAAGCCCCCACAGTCAGTGGACTTTGGGTTGGGATGTAGGTTGCTGTTGCTGCTTTTCCTCCCTCCATCTTAGACCCAACTTGGAGCAAAGCACAGATGTCTGTAAAAAGTCACCCATAACTCTACTTTGGGGTGTCAATTTTGTGGGGTGTGCATGCATTGCCAAGGGTGGAACGAGGGGATCTTTTTTCTTGGGTGCCCTCACATCAGGGCTAGGGCTCTGCAGCGATTCCTGGAGCAAAAGCTGCGCCGCACTGCGTGCGGACCTGGCTGGCATAGGCAGAACAAATTAGTTATTCCCATTTTATAATGTCAGGGCTGGGCTGGTCCCATCAACAATGTTCTTCATTTTTTCTTGCATCAAGGTAGCATTGATTCTAGTTGGAGAGTGCAATTTTTTTTGTTTTGTGTTTGTTTGGGTTTTTTTTAATAAATAAATTTGGTTTAAAGCTTCACACTGGCGTTTTACAGACCTGTTCTTGTCAGCATAAGCCACTACTGTCCTGAGTTGAGACTCCTGTTTGTTACTGAATCAAAATAATGGGAATTATGTTGATAATTTGGAAAGAAATGAGAGGCACTATATTGGCAGGGGAGAGAGAGATAAAATATGAGGAAAAAGATGTTTCTAATGAGGCCATAAATTATTGGGTCTGACACTGCAGGTGCTTTCTCTGTATAGATGGTTTTAATACATCACTGCTCTGTGTTAGGATTTTTCATTATTGAGAAAAGTTGAGTTTTTTCACTCCGTGATATACTATGACAATCTGTATCCTGAAGCCAATGATCCACCAAAGGGAGAAAAACATGGGTTACATGTTTGTTGTAGTTGAGGTGGTTTGTGTGTCTGGGAGTTTGCATACACCGAGGTTCAGCTGAGGGAGCGGGCAAGAGTGGCTGTTCCAGGTCTGCCCGCATCGGCCCTCTGTGAAAACCCTGTGCTAGTGGCACTTCTGGGAAAATGTTGGGCTTAGTGATCTTTCCATGATGCTCGGCATTATTTGGTTACAATAGTACCTGTCTTTCTTGGTCCCTGCTTGGTGGAGGAGAAAAACAGGGGAGGGAGAATCACTTGGCTCTTTAGGAGAATTTTTGAAATATAACATTTAATATGAAAATAAATACTCCAGGTTTCTGTAGATATTCCCCTTCAAAGCTGTGTTAGTGACTACGTGTTTGATGTCTGAAATTCAAGCAACATGGTAGCTTTCTCTGTGCAAACAGTTCTTTTGTGGTTTGAGAGCTTGTTCTTGAACTGCTTCTGGGTCACCAGGGAAGCAGTAATAGACAAAATCCCATCATCACCTTTGGGTTTAGACTTGGGGGGGGGTGTGCATAAAATTCTCTTCTGACTCTGGGTCCCCTTGAGCATCCAAGACTGAGTCTGTTTCCATCCCCTAGAAGCAGGACAGAAGAGAATAGTGCAGTCACTGGAACTTAGCCTGTAACAATTAGTGAACTGGAACAAATAAAAAAGGAATTAAAAATGAAACCTTTTTAAAAAAAATGAAATATTTTGGTGAATAGCTGACTTAACTATTTCCTGTCCTGGGCTTTTTTTTGGGGGGGGGGTTGGTGTCATAATTGTTTCCAGTCT
>JAVKLA010000093.1:28297632-28313010 GCA_034782735.1 Sagittarius serpentarius | reverse complement strand
CTGGATATGATGGGGGGGGGGTGCAGGGAGGGAGGGAACAGCTGCGCAAAGCATTATCTTCCCCCTAATCCAGACTTGCAGACTTTACTTTAGTGCCCAGTCCAGAACTGGTTTCAGAGCTATCCTTATGGTTGTCATAGGCCAAGTGCAGTAAATGGGGCATTGAATATCACCAGATCAGCCCATGTCTGCTCATGTCACAAGGGGGGCTGTCCTCTTCTCCCTGACTGCAAAACAGCCAAGTGCCATGCACCCGTGCTTGCTCGGAGAAGCGCAAAACAGTGTAAAGCAACTGAGGTTTGGGGTTTTTCCCTAGAGCAGCAGGTTCTGAAGCGGTGAAGTAAAACCAAATGTTTTTCTGAGGGATTTTAATCATGTCTGTGCCTGTAAAGGTGAAAACTCTGCACAGGTCTCTCAACAGGGAATGAGCAACACATACTGTCTCCGGCAATTGTGCACGTGAAGATGCAGAGCAAAAACTTCAGATTGCTGTGACTAAAACCAGATCTCGGCATTTCTTTTTAGGCATTTGTTAGGGCTGGTGTTATCTTGGCACTGAACAGCATTTAATAATGGTTAATTAAGACTGCTCAAAAACTCTGGAGGAAAAGACAAGACAAAAACTGAGTTCTGGACACTTGTAGAGGAGGGAGTTGCAGTAAATGTAAAATACTGCCAGGTGCTTTATGAACTTAATTTTTCTCCTAGGATTGTCACAGATCTTTCACGACTGTATCCTGGCCCACACTAGTGCTGTGGCACAGCAACCAGGTACTGACACCTCTCTGCAAAAATGCATAGCCATGCATCTGTGATGGGCATGTGTACTGGAAAAGATGAGCCTAAAAAAGGCCTGGAGTAAACTACACTTGATAGAAGAACTCCTGATTTGCATGTTCCAGACATGCTGAAATAACTTTCTTTCAGGCAGCATCAGCTCCTTCCAGGCATCTGCCATCACACACCCTGACAGCATGCAGGTGCTGCAGTCTGCTGGGTTTTGGAGAGTGGCACATGCTAGTGGAAAGGGAAATTCAGGATGCACACTGTCACTGCCCTTCCTGTTCTTCAGCCATGCCCGAAGTCAGAGCTCTGCCAGGCCAAAGCAGGATCAGACCCATGGCACAGTGTTTGCCGTGTCCCACAGGGCTGAGCTCAGCTCTGCCAAGTGCTTTGAGTGATGTTCGCTGGCACTGTGCACTGCCACACAGTGATGATGCTCTGCTCCCCATGTGCGCAGGATCTGGGGAGGTTGTGAGGGACTGCCAGAGTTTGAGGGCTGTTTTCTCAGAGTTACTACAAATTCTTGCAATGTGAACCTCTAATGTTTTCAAAGACTCAGGCAGAAAGGACTTGCTAAAGAGACTGTACCTGTCATCTCCCAGTTCATTGATTGCTTGGACCAAAGGTGGTGCTAAATCTGATCTTTGTAATATTTATATTTTGTTGGACTTCTTTATTTTAAGTGTTTTATCAAACAGATGCAGTGTCCTTCTTACATGAGAAATTTAGTCCTGGCTTGGGAAATGGCAAAACTCACTGGACCTTCAAGGTCCAGAATTGTTCCTTGTTAACATTTGAACAGGCTTGCAGTGTTCTGGGGGGAGGTGGGAAAAGGGTACTCTATCTTCAAATGCTTGCAGACTGTAAGAATTGACTTGTGATTTTTTTGTTTGTTTGTTTGTTGGTATTTTGTTTACATTGCCTCTTATGCCCTAAGGAAAAATAAATTTTTGACCTTTTTAATTGTGATCCAGTTGGGTTATTTGGTTTTTTCAATTTTTTCAGTACTGTTTTAATTCTGCTTGTTTTTGTCAAACCACTGAATTTAGCTTTCCAAGAAAAACTTTCAACTTATGTATACATGCAGTTGCAAATTTCAGTTTAGGCTTAAATGGATAAAGGAGCTTCTCTTGTCCCCAGCCCTGAGTGTTATTGTATGCTGTAGTTTTGTATCTTTTCTAATCCACAAAGTTTCATGAACTGCTCACCTCCGCCCTCAAACATGGAAGACCTGCAGTCTGTGTTGAGCAAGGTCTTAAGGTTTAAAATACTCTGTCAGGATGTTTTTTGGAGAGGGATGTGGCATCAGATCCAAAATAAGAAAAGCATCCTTTTACATTTACATGAGTGGCCCTCTGGTTCTGTGATAAAAGGGTTGTTCTGCAAGTTGGGATGAGCCCTTAGCACCCCTGCGTGCAGGCTGCAGAGCAGGCTGTGCATGAACACGGGATATTACGGTCTGATCCTGCAAGGTTGCTGGGCCTTCCTGACTTCTCTTACCCGGCTTTGAAGGTTGGAGGCCCCAGGTAGATCAACAAATAAAAGTCCTTTGCTGTGTGAAGCAGCAGACAGATAAAACTGAAGAGTTTCTCCTAATAGAAAAAAACCAAACCACCCCACACCAAAAAAAGAGGCGGTGTGCCGTGCCGGCTGTGGAGCACCAGGTGGCGATGCTGGACCAGCTCTGCCGCTCTTGGACCGCTTTCGGAGCATCCTCCTTCCTCCAACAACTCCTCGGTGGGCTGGGGCTGTGCCGCAGCTGGCCGGGGAAGCCCTGGGGATGGCCCTGCCTGAAGCAGCGGGAGGGCTGCGGTGGTGGGATGCCCTGTCGCTGGGGAAGGTCTGCGCTGCGCCAAGGGTGGTCTTGGTGGAGGAAGAATGGCTTGGGTGAGATTGCAGATCTGGTTTGGATTTGGTGAGCTGATGGTGATGGCCTGGGGAGGGAGGGCAGGGCAGGGTGAATCCAGCCATGCTTAGCAAATGAGGATGCGAAGCTCACTGGGGCTATTGCACATGGCAGCTGCAGGAGGGAATGAACAGGCTGGGGCTGTCAGAGAGGAAACGCAGCGGTGCCTGCCCTGGTCCCTCGTGCTGATGCCAGGGGAGGATCTGAGTTTGGCTCAGAGCATTAGCGCTTCACGTGTCCTAGTATATGGCAGTGCTTGGGCCCAGCACATCTGGAAGGGTCTGTCTGGCAGGTCAGTGTCCCGTTTTAGGGGCAGTCTGTGCTGAGCAGCTCTATCCCTTGCTCCTGAGGGGACGAGGAGGCTTCCCATGGCTGGGCTGTGGCCAGAGAGGGCTTTCTAGACCCACTAAAGGTCCTCCTGTCCCTGGGAAAGCAGGAGCTAGGCACAGCTCTTGCCTTGTCCCAACAGCTAAGAGCTCCTCAGGGTGGTGGTGGAGAAAGTTGGGTTGTAGAATTGGTTTCACTTTACCTGGCCTGGAAAGTTTTAGGCCACTGGGGAGCTGTTCCGAGTGCAATAGCTTCAGCTGGAGAGGCTGAGGACACCTCTCCTGGGGATGTCCCTGTCCCTTGGCAGATGGAGCAGCCACACTGAGGGAGAAGATGCCAACTCAAATATGTCCTGTGACAAGAGTGAGTGATCTAGCCAGTCTCTCATTTGCTGAATAGTTAAACAAAAGGATGAGGAGGAAATCTCACACAGCTGTGTTGTAGGTGTGCTCCTGAACAGATCCCTGCAGCAGAGGAGCCACTGGGTTTTGGGGGAATTGGCATCACTCTGGAGAATCCAAATCCTCTTTGGGTCCCTGTGTCCCTTGCTACATACTGAGGAAGCAGCTGCATCTTGCCTCAGCATCTTCCTTGGCCGGACCATGGCTTGTCAGTGAGCCTTGTCAACACACTGCTCAGTTCAGGGCTGGGATACACCTGTCAGGTGTTGGACTGTCGCATCTCTGCAGAGCTGGGGTGGGGACACCAGGCTGCTCTGCCTCCTCTTCAGTCACCTTACCTGGCCCCTACCAGGCTGAGCAGCATGGTCCTGGGTTTCCTCACAGCATGTTTTCTTTCTTGTGCTGGTAGAGGGCTTTTTTTTGCTGTTACAGGCACTCAGGAGAGACTGTGCAAACAAAGCAACGAGAGTAAAGAAGCTGTGGTTTCTCTCTGGAAAGGGTGTAAAGAGCCTCAGAAGCATGGGGCTGAAGCTTGCAGGAATGCAGTTAGCCCTTTCTTTTATTTTTGTGGCTTCCTTTATTCCTTACATGTGTACAGGGTCCATCAGGGGCCTGTTCATTATCTGGCTCTCAACACCCCCTCATCCTCAAGCACTGAAGGAAAGCCTGAGCTCTATCCACCCAGCTCCCCCCCAGGGAAGAGGCTCTCATGCCACTGTTGCTCTTACCTCAGCCTCTCGCTGCTGCACTGCCCACTGTGTTTTGCCATGCTTGTGGAAGCGGTAAATACTCAGTTGCCCATGCTGCTGCAGGATACCTAAATCAACTTTATTCACAATCACAGTTATCCAATTTTTCACAATGAGTTATTCTTCTCTTTAAACAGAACACAAAACATCTTAAAGTAAAGCAATGAAATGCAAATGACACAAGAACACGGAGGTACATGGGAACCTACATCAGTCAAACAAAAGGTTAGGATTGTTGTTACTGTTACTGCTTTTGCTGTTTTTTGTTGGTTGTTTTTTTTGTTTTTTTTTTTCCTCCTTGGAGAGAGCCTTGCTCTCCTCCTACCTGCTCACAACTGGAGGCCAGCTGATGCCGGGAGTAGGACTTAACCCCAATTTTTGAGCTCAGACGCTGGGGGAGCTTTCAGCTCTTGCTAACTCCTAGAGTTTGGTCCACAGTAAAACAAACACAGTTATATATTAAAACACTCTGAATTTAAAAGGTGAAAAGGGAATTCACACCACTGCACTGGTACCCATGGATGGAGTTTCTTGAAAAATAAAATGTACCCCTTGGCTTGCCCTGTGTGGAGGGGAACCGGTCCCACTGGTGTGATGAAGGCTTGGGAGGCTGCTTATTGCACATTTCCCCACATCCACTATTTCATCAACACCTTCCTACCCCTTGGGTTCCTCATTTCCAAAATCTTTGCATTGGCATTTGTGTAACTACTGAAACAGGCTCCTTGTGTCTGCCGGTCATGGCTCTGTCCTCGGGCAAGCTGGAGGGTGGCTGCATGGCTGCAGACTGGCCATGCTTCTGGCATGGCTGCTGTGACTTTTCTCAGACTCATGCCCATCCGGCCTCCTCCCGCCCCTCAGTGAGGGTGTCTGTGTACAGAAGCCATGATGCTCCGGGGCTTTCAGCAGCCGGCCTGGAGTGCAGGGCTGGGTTAGGGGTATACATGAGAGGTATGCAAAGAAACAACGTAAATCCCTGTAACCAGAATATCAGCATTCAAGTTAGTACTGCCCACCGGGGCAGGCTGGGGGTAGCTGCAGACCCCCATGGTAGGCTGCAGTGATGGTGGCGCCTTTAGAGAAAGGCTCTACAACGCGCTCTCCAGCTAGTAGCCTCTTTTTTTTTTTTTCTCATTTCCTCAAGAGGACAGGACAAGGACATGTTTTCCAGGTGCTCTTGGGAACAACCTCTGTGGGTGCTCCCTCACCCACCTGAGGGGGGGGTATGCTGCCCCCTGCAGTAAGCAGCTGTGTATGTTAAATGCTTTTATTCCTACACCATGCTGTTCCCCTGTGTCCTGTCAGTGGCAGGAAAAGGCTCAGCAGGACAGGTGCAACTCCATGGCCTTCCCCAGCCTGGCCTGGTGGGCAACATGGCGGGGTGAGCCCTACTGCTGCTGCGCCCCAGCCCTGATCACCCCTCAGGGCCCAGATACCATCTCTACCTCCCGTGCAGCCCTGGAAGGCAGCAGGACGGGGCTGGAGCAGAGAAAGGCTGCTGCGGAGCCACCATGCCTGGGCCAGGGGCTGGCAGCCCTGGGCCAGGCCAGGGGCCATGGCGGAGTGGTGGTTGTCACGGCAACCATAGGGGCCACCATTGCAGGCACCCACCATGGAGGCAACTGGGTTCTCAACTGAGGCAGGAGGGAAGGGAATTTATTTAAATAAACCAAAGCAAGCTAAAACCCTCAAGCTATTTTTTTCTTTCCTTTCTTCATAAAGTGTAAAGGCCAGCCACGTCCTGCTGTCAGGCTGGCTGTGAAGGGCCGAGTACCACCTGGCTGGTTTTGTCTTAAAGCACAGTGATAAAGTTACCAGTAAATGAAACCCACAGACATGTGGGTTTATACATTCTTCCCCCCTGGGGGGGGGGGTTTTTTTTTTTGTTTTTGTTTTTTTTTTTTTATTTTCTCCCTCACAAGTGCTGTCTGGGCGGTAGGGGGAGGAAGGGTGAGTGAGACACATTTCCCTTTCCCACAGGCCCGTGGGGGCAGAGATGCTGCTGAATCCCTTGTGCTGCATGGAGACCACACGCAAATCGGTGGTGGGGGGGTTGGAGCCGCTCATCATGCAACAGAGTGGCAACAGGAGATGGCTGGATGCTGCTGGGAGGGAGCAAAGCCAGTGCCACTGTTGGCTGCCAAACCCGCCATAAATGCCTCTGCCAGGGAGCAGCGAGGGAGGAGCACGGGACCCCTGTGCCATGGGGCTGCTCTTCTGTCCGCAGACATGGGGTGGTTTTGCTTCACAAATCCCAGGTCCTTTTCTGCACTGGCGCCAGCCTTCCCGCTGTGAATGTGCTCACTGCACCTCCCTCGCTGGGTCAAAGCTTGCCTCGCTCTGTCCTTCCTAAGGGGCCTCCTACAGTCAGGCTGGTTGTACATGGAAACACGTTGCTTGTTTCTCCTCTTCTGCTAAGCTGTCCTCTGCACACGGGGTGTCTCTGGACAGAGATGTGTAGCACTGAACCTTTTACCGCTTGCTGTCCCTGCTAAACATTGGAGACTCCCCTTCACTGCGCATGGTGTAGGAAAAGGATGATTGCACCAGCTGGGGTTTTTTTTCAAATAAAGTTTAAAATCCACAAGGGAGATTAGTCCATCACAACTTTCCTGACACACTGGAGTTCAGCCCCAGGGCTTGCTTGGAGGGTAGAAGAACAGCATCTAAGCTTGTCTCATCTGTTGTCCATAGAAGAGGGGATCAGATTTGGTGGTGGGTGATTTTTGAATCTCCTGGATGATGAATAGAGGCCAAGACCTGTGCTGTTTCACAGCCTCCTCCCCACCTGCCCAATCCCCACCACAGCATCCGCTGCTGCTCTAAGTGCTGCGGTATGTTTTGATGATATCTTTGATGGCCCGTCTGCAAATGGGGCAGCAAGCATTGGCCATCTTCTTGAGCTTCAGCCCACACGAATAGCAGAGACACATGTGTCCACAGGAGTAAATGACCGTGTCTACCATGTTCTCGTAGCAGATGGTGCATTCATCTCCCCAGGGCCCTGAGACGGACGGGGAGATGGGTGACTCAGGCAAGCTGATTGGAGAGTTGGGGGCTGTCCCTGAAACACAAACAACAGGGTCACTCATGCTGCTTAGAAGGCTTCCTGACGTCCCAGGGTAATTTCTGCCCTGAAGCTAGCCACAGAGGGCGAAACCATGCCCTAGCAGAAATGGATGCTCCAGGATCAGTGGTCCTTCCTGTGACCTACTGTCCCATTCGCTGAGTGAGTCCTGGTTCACATGCCAAGGCTCAGGGCAGCGGAAAGGCAGCAACTGCTGAGATCTGCTGCCCACGTAGAGCAAACCAAGAGGCAGCTGTTCCCACGCAGCAGAGACAAAGAGCAGTTTCACGTTTTCAAACCACTGTCTAAACATTAACAAGGGAGGAAAAATTGGGAGGGGTGGATCAAGCCATCTGCTTTGAAAAGGGAGAGGTCGGGTGGCACGTGGTGGCAGCAGCTCCCAAGACAAGCAGTGCTTCATCTCTAGGGCTGGTCCGGGGATGTGAGAGCACAATGCCTGTCTACAGATCACCCTGTGTGGATCCTTCAGGAGAGGGATGGGGCAGTACCCGCATGGACAGCATCTAGCTCATAGTGGGTCATTGCTTCAAGAGCTGTGACGGGCTGCAGTAAGTATGCTTGCAGCACACCCGTAATGAGGCCTCACCAATGAAGCCAGATAAGGTAGCAAGATCATGAGAAAATTTCTATTCTTTTCCCCCAAAACCCATTAAAAATATGAATGTTTGCTGCCTCCAGTTATTAGACTTGAGACTGGTAGGTACCTTCAGTGAAAAACGTTCTTGGTTTGGACAACAATGACAAGGATGTGGTAAGATATATCCCACCATCAATGCCTTGGGATCATGCAGGTCCCTGGGGTTTTAAAAATGCTGCAGAACAGCCTATCATTTACTACTGCATGTACATTTATCTAAATCTCACTGGAATTCATCAGCATATTAGAAATATCAATACTGCCTTTTTCTGCAGAGGGTACTGAAGGTGTGTGGGGAGGGAAAGGGGGGCTGTAGGCTTATCTGTAGCTCCGGTCTAAGCTAGCCTGCAACATGTCACTGCCACACAGCTCTCCAGAAGGAGCTGTGCATCACAGGGCCACGCACTGAACAGAAACTCTGCTGCCTCCCTTGGGACCTTTCGTGCTGAAAAGAGTTGGAGAAATATTGCTGTCTAGGCATCCAAGCGGCTTTCACGTAAAACAGACTGAAAATAGCCTCTGCAGAGGCTCTCCCTTCCTCCCCAAGGAAGCTGTCAGGAGGCTCCATTGATCATTGTGGTTTTAAAGTCCCTCTGGGAGACAAGTGTGAGATCGTGAAGGGAAGCAGTGCAGGGAAGCAGGGGGAGACAAAGGAAAGGCAGCGGGGATCCCACCACACTTACCACTGATAGAGCTGCAGAGGGGGCCAGAGCCACATGTAGACAATATGGGGTCAGAGACACCACTGCAGAGGACGGTGGGGGAACTGGGTGTCGAGGTGGGCGAGCTTGGTGTGGACAGTCCCAGCCGCTCGGCTAATATGGTGGAACCTGCAACACGAGAAAAGAAACCTACAGTTACTTCTAAAAACTGGGGCTGACAAAGCACTGGGGATATGTGGTAGGGGGTGCAGCTCTCAGTGCTTGTCAGGATTTGTGTCTCGTCAGCATAAAATCTAGAGAAGAGATAAAGGAAAAAAAATCTCATATGCCTTTTTAAATGCTAGCAGCTGGCCCTGAAGAGACATTGAGCTCCCACAGCCCCTGAAATTTGCTGGAGCTCCTTTAGCCATCATAACCCCTTGTTTCTGCCCTTAAATGTCTGAAGTCATTAAGTGCAGTTACTTTCCTTACGGTTTCATGCTCGTATGTGCCCTCACCACTACATCCAGTGACGGGTTTGTAGCCAGTAGAGAACACAGCCTGCAGTAGGGTGGGCTGGACTCCACCACCTTGTCAAAGCACTCTTCACTAACCCAGTGCAAAACTGCATCATTCCAGGCTCCAACAAATTCATGCAAAGTCACTCAAGGACTTCCCAGAGACAAACACAAGGGTTTGGTGATTAGGAAAACTTAGCTCTGCCTCTTTTGTAGGGTGGCTTCTGCCAGAGGTGGGGATAAGTCACCAAAATGCATTTGGCTCTGCGATGAACAAGGACACTTCTCCCCCCATTCAGGAACGTTGTCTCCACTCCCTGCATGTCTGCATGTGATGGCTCAAGAGTGCAGAGCACCTTCAAGCCCCTTCTAGGTGCCCCCAGCTCCATTACTTTCTGCTCTCACTGCCCAATATCACCTCTGTTTTAGTGTGCTCTCTGCCAGAGAAGCCAGCTCTGCCCCACAGCCTGCTGGGCACCTTCCCTCTGTCTCAGCGCCTTTCTTCTGCTGTTATAACAAGTACCTTAAAGCCCCTTCCAGAAGGGGAAAAATAAATGAGAATGCTTAAAACTGTAGCTGCTGCAAAGGTTTTGTAGGGGAATTTCATTGTTAACAGTGCAGCCTGATCTTCAGTAAGAGAGTGGTGAGACAGTGGCACACACATGCATAAACCAAGGTATGGTTTCTTGGTGGTAAGAACTAGCTTGCTTATGGTTTTAAAGTTTCTCGGTCCCCAGCTGAGGAGACAACCAGGATAACTCCAAATCAGAACTAAAATGCTAAGACTTCTTCATGCTACCATATAAGGAGCTGAGAGACACAGAGGGTTTGGATCTGCAGTGTCCTCGATGAGTCGGAGGCTACTCTCAAGAGAAAAAGCAGCAGTAGGAGGCCAGGAAAACCCGGTGTGCCAGAAAGGTCCTTCAGTTCCTATTTGCAGGGAGGCTACTGAGACAAGGAGGACCAAACCTGGGAAGCAGGGATTCCAAGTGCCAGCTGTGGTTTGTGCAAAAAAAGCACAGCAGCAGCTGATGCCAGATTCTCCTGCCCTTTTTAGCAGAACAAGACTGAGCAGTTAAAGTGTACTACAGGGACTGGGGGTGCAGTGTGTCATGTTTGCATCGAAATCTGTTCTGAGGACTGTGTACGGGAGAAGAAGCAATTATCCTTAGCCTTCAGTCCCTCAGTTTTACCCCTCTTCAAATGAGGAGTGCTTTGCTCGCAGGCACAATCTGAAGTTGAATTAGCCTCTATAAAGGGCTTTGGGGCTCTCACACTTGAGATGCTGTAGAGAGGCACCTACTTTATCACACAGATGGGAGCTAAGGCTGGAGTTTAGCTCAGTAAATATGCAAAGAGAATGATGCAGCCTCTAATGACAGCCACTAGCAATGGCCCTTCCCCTCCAATCTGACAGATGACCGTAGCAGAAAATTTGCCCTGTGGGTAACACACACTGTAAACAGGCCCAGCAGGGGCACAGATTTCAGCTTGTTCACTGCACACAGAACAAATATGAACACTGAGCAGCTGAACAAGTTTTTCAAGCCTTCCCTCTCCTCCCTGCAGCCTGGAGACATTTCTTTCATTCCGCTGACACACAGCACATCATTGCATTTCTAACACCAACATGGTCATTTCATTAAATGCAAAATAAAGACTATTAGGAGCATTTTTCTTTCTGGACTAACAGGAGAATTTGGAGGTGCCCCAAGTGTCACAGAGTATGAACTGATGAAGCATGCTGGCAGCAGTGCAAATGGCCTTTCTGCACTGCAAGGAGAGCTCATCAGTGCAGGAGCCGCAATCTTCTCTGGTTGTAGCTAGTCTGAGTCCCAAAATGGCCTTACCCAAGACCCGAGGGCCAGCACAAACCTTCCCAGTTCTTTCTCCTAACACAAGGCACAGCTCTTGACTTTTCTTCAGCCTAAGTATAGCGCTTTGTTTAAAACAGAGTTCCCTACCAGACAAGACACACTTCTCCCTTGGTGACAGAATAATCAACATAAAACACGTTACTCACGCTGTTAATATATTGCTGGATGGTGTGCAGATACCATGACAGCATGGAATGAGATCATGTGCAGGGTGGAATGAGTGTGGCCAGCTTGGCTTAACTAAAACCAGATACATGTGCTCAAGGCCAAACACACTCATTGTGTGCACAGAGCTCCCACCAAGAGCTAGCCTTCAAACCATGATTTAAAAAAATTAAATAATTCTAAATAAATAAATTTAAACATTCTTCCTCTCTCTAAAACCCCCAGATAAATTGTTTCTGCTGCTAACTTGTCTCATGCTTGTTCTCAAACATGTTGAACACACTGGAATCACCTTTAAGTGGATTTTGAATCAATTCTGTTTGCTGTTTCATCTTTGCAAAGTCCAATTATTTGCAAAATCCAGTGCAGATCGACTCTTTCTCTGCACTTCTGTCATCGCTCTGGGAGAGGTGCAAACAAATTAACCTATATGTCCACCCACAAAAGGAAAGAGAGTATTATATTTTCAGTAGAAGAGAACATTACCATGGAATGTACAGAAAACACGGCAGGAGAGGCTGCAAGTATGCTAAAGCTTTGTAATTCAAAATGGTCTTGCCAAACTGCAAATAGGATCAGAAATAAATGGGATGGTATTCGATATGATCAAATGCAAAATGCAGCACTTACTTACTTAAGCAGAGATAATCAGCTACCCAAACACAGGACACGGAATTAGTCCATTCAATTAGAAATACAGCTGCCCTGCAGAGAAAGGCCTGGGGATTGCTGGAGGTCACCAGATGATCATAAATCAACAATGCCGTCCTGTTATGAAAAGGTTGCGCCAATCCAGGGTCTTATGAGGCTGGTTAGGGACTGGAGCAGGAGCCTGGAGGCACTGTGCTATCTCTGTCCCTGGAAATACTCAAAACTTGACTGGACATGGTCTAGTGCTAACTTGGAAGTTAGCCCTGCTTTGAGCAGGAGGTTGGAATACTTAATTCCCAGGGGTCCCTTCCAACCTAAAGTGTTGTATGATTCCACGATTTTTAGATGGCAACATTCTTCACAGGCTGCTAAAAGGAGAGAGGAAAATTTGCTCTTCATGAAACTTCTGGATAAGGCAAGAAATCATGGGTTCAGACTCCTAAGGTATTCAGGTTAGACATTAAGTAGATAGTGAAGCACTGTAAAGCAATCAGACTTCCTAAAGAAACTATGGCATCTCCATCATTAGAGCCCTTTAAGAACAGGAAGGTGAAGTAGGTAGTCTCTTGGGATACTATCCAGCATTAATGATTTTTATGAGAGTAGTTATCTGTATCCATAATTGCCCTTTTATAGAATGTTCTAGCTGTGGCCAAAATACAGCAGCTGTGGCTGTCAGAGATGCTTTTGGCTCTCTGTGTCTATTGTGGTGAACAGGGTGGTTTCCCAGAACGTTGCAATGTTCCTCTCAGGGGATTATTTCCTGAGGCTGTCCCAACTTTTAGGCATCTCTCTTCATGGCAGCTGCCTGGGGAGAGCTGTACTGCTGAAGGATTTACATTGGTATGAAGGCCAGACACAAAGTCAATACTCCCTAAAAATAGAGAAAATTTTCAATTAACTCTCTCCCTTAATTAATTTATAAAAATATTATTTCTACATTTCTTTCTCATAACAATGTTGACCTGCTTATTCCTGTATGGGCCCTAGAGAAAGAATCAAAAAACAACCACAACAACAAAACCAGGTGGGAAGAGTGATGTACTGTCTGCATTCTCCTTCTGAATATGCTTAGGGGCATTTGCTATGATGCAAGTAAATCCCCAGGGCAGCTCTGTGGCCCAGAGTAGGGAGTAGCTGCCACAAATCTGTTCTGCAGCTATTCCCAACGCATTGCTAGCAAGCAATATATTAATACTCCCAGATTCTAACTACAGCTGAGATGGAGAGAAAAGTAGAGTAATGCCAAAGAGCATGTTGCTTCCTTATTACTGTTGACTTTGGATCAGTGAAGGCTGGGAAACTGCCAGACTAAGGTGTTCATAACACATTTCTTAGTCTGGTACCTATTCCTGAGAGAGGTGGTAGAGGGGCAGGGCCATTGCGGGGACTCAAATAATGACAACAGGCTGAACTCCATCAGATTATGAAAAATATCCATCAGCCAGTGAAAGGTACCCAGTAATTTCTTGGGATTTGATCAGAGCACTCCTCATAGTGTCCCAGTGTGGGGAGGAGTGTTCATGTTCAAAAGGAGACAAAAGCAAGACTCAACCCATTTTACTAAATCTCTGTCTCCCTCTCTTATCCCTTTCCCCCTCATAATTAAATTCAACATTTTATAGTCCCATTGCACTTTTTCAGATCTTAACCCAAAAGGCCTACAAGCACAATGTTTCCGTGAGAGCACTGGGACTATGCTTGTGGAAATCTTGCAGAAACCAGGCTCCACAGGCTGAAAATGTCTGCTGCTTTGAAGTGGAAATGTGGTGTTGCATAGTCTGGAGACTTTGCTTTCAAGGTAGAAAAGAAACAAATGAGCAACACCGGGTGTTTGCTGGCTGCAAACAGGAATGAATATCATGATTTCTGCCCCTAGAATGCTTTCTGGCAATGCCAAACACCGTCTCAGGTGTTTCACTCACCTTCTGCTATTTGCATTACCTGTCTAGGCTCTTAATGATTATTTCACAGTCATTATAAAAATAATGCATAACCCCTCAGTCTGCCCTCCAGAGCTATCCTTTTTTTCCCCTTTGAACCCACCCAAATTAAACTTTGTTTTTCCTGGCTTACAGGATGCTGTCAGTAAATGACCACTACTGTCCAACTCACAGTTCACATATAGTTTGACCATCTTCACCTTTTTAATGGGCTTTCCTTACTCATACCTATCTTAAGGACTATGCCAGGATCTTAACTAAACATTGTACCTGAAAGACAAAATATGGGAGCCTCCTGCCATAGTTTCTAAGGAAGATAAAGTCTTATGCAACATACTGACTTGCCCATATGCTGAGTATCATGTGGAGCACATTGACAGCCTCTTCCCTTAAATAGGACAGCTAAAAAAGATCAGGTAATTACCAATAGTAATCACAGATTTTTCAGTGTTGTTCCATCCATCCACAGGTGACAGAGCTTCCAGCACACAGTGGAAAAGATTAGAACAGCTGCTGAAATCCGTCTGCAGCCTTCCACTGGCGTATTTAAGGGTGTTCAAGAGAGCTGTGCACTTCTCGTACATTTTAGTCCAGTGAGCACCGGGCACCTGACAGTCACAGCCATTCAGATGCCTTTCAAAACTCTCAGCTTGATTTCCCTTTGTGAGGAGCCAGATTTTTAAGCCTGTCAGCTAAAATAATTCCCCTATCTCAAAAACTGTTCAATATCCATTCTCACATTTAACACTCTCAGTGTATCAGGCCCATTAATTTTGTTATCTAAATAGGATCAAGGTTCTTTCAAAAATCTGGCACAATTGTGTGTGCTGAGATCATGTGAACATCTGCCTAAGGAGGTCTGTCCCATAACACATGAGCTCCTGCAGTGTGAGTGGGCTGTGATGTTACTGGGACTGGATACTAGAGCAACTTAACCCTATAAGAGTCGTATCTTCGCATAATCTAATCTGCTACAGATCTTTGGCTTTATAGTGACCACTAGAATGTGAACACCCTTGATAAATAACCATGTGCAAGACTGGTAGGACTGGGACCTCAATTTTGGACCTTACTTTTTTTTACTGAAAAATCTTCTATATAAGTCTTTTTTTCTTCCTGCTTATGGATGTAGCTTGTGTAGAACTTCCCCACTTTATTCTTTTCCTCCATTCATTCACCCATTTCAGAAAAGGGTAGAGATATACTTTTAGCTATTAGCGACTGCAGACTGGTGGAATTACACAGCTCTTTCTCATAGTACAAGAGCAAAAGTCCATATTGTAGATGCAGTGGGGAACCTAGAACAGTACACTAAATGTGTACGGACATGCTCAAGCGGGTCCAGAGGAGGGCCAGGAAGACAACCGGGGGCTGGAGCACCTCCCCTGTGAGGACAGGCTGAGGCAGTTGAGGTTGTTCAGCCTGGAGAAGAGAAGGCTCCGGGGAGGCCTTATAGCAGCCTTCCAGTACCTAAAGGGGACCTACAAGCAAGCTGGAGAGAGACTTTTTACAAGGGTATGTAGTGATAGGACAAGGAGTAATGGCTTTACACTGAGAGAGGGTAGATTCAGATCAGATATTAGGAAGAAGTTCTTCACTGTGCGGGTGGTGAGGCGCTGGAACAGGTTGCCCATGGAGGCTGTGGTTGCCCCATCCCTGGCAGTGTTCAAGGCCAGGCGGGATGGGGCGTTG
>JAVKLA010000093.1:28255083-28295610 GCA_034782735.1 Sagittarius serpentarius | reverse complement strand
AGTCGTGTTTAGACTAATTCAAGGACTTTTCAGCTTCTCATGCCCAGCCAGCAAGAAGGCTGGAGGGGCACAGGAAAATTGGGAGGGGACACAGCCAGGACAGCTGACCCAAATTGGCCAAAGGGGTATTCCATACCATGGGACGTCAGTATATAAACTGTGGGGGAGTCGGCCGGGGAGGGTGGATTGCTGCTCGGGAACTAACTGGACATTGGTCAGAGAGTGGTGAGCAGTTGCATTATGCATCACTTGTTTTGTACATACCAATTATTTTTTTATTATTATTGTCATTTTATTATTATTATTAATATTTGCTTACTTTCTGTCCTATTAAACTGTCTTTTTCTCAACCCACAAGTTTTACCTTTTTCTAGTTCTCTCCCCCATCGCACTGGGTGGGGGGGAAGTGAGCAAGCGGCTGCATGGTGCTGAGTTGCTGGCTGGGGTTAAACCATGACAGCAGCTGAACCACGTGAAAAATGAGAGTTGGAGCTTTCAACTTTTTTAAAGAAAAACAAAACAAAAAGCCCTCTAAAAGATTACCGGTATTAATTACCTTGACCAAAAATGTTTCTGTTCATAAACAGCACCTTTTCCAGATCCATCTCAAAAAGGCAATTGGCTCAGAGTATTTGGGAGACCCCAGCAAAAGTAGTTCTGTGAGCAAAACAAAATGGCTGCCTAACCCAGCACCTAACCAGCTCTTTGCTTCTCCAGGAGACACATGTATAAATAGGGTGGCAGATGCATACAGGAAACAAATACTTTCACTTTTCTTGGCCAGCACTGCTCTGAATTTCTACGGGACACTGCTGGATGAAAAGGCATCTGACAAAGAAGGAAAAGAAAGAGTTTAGTCTGCTATGTCACTCTCACAGTAGCCAGAATAACTGACTCATGCGAGTGTTAGCTCAAAGAACAGGCAGATTTTATCTGTCCTGACAGACAAGTTGCAATTCAGAGAGGCTGGTATATGATCCCATATCCTATATACTCACTGTAGGCAGACAAAGGTGTTACGAGATAAGGGAATCTATACAACACTTACTATGAACATCTCATTGCAGCCAGGGATAGTTTATTATCCTGGTGATGATAATCATTTCTGCTCTTGTGGAGGAAAGCGTGCAGAGGACCTTTGCAAGCCCTGTGGCTGTTGCTTAGAGGAGGTCCACTTACTTTAACCAGCCTTTACGCAGATGCTGGTTGGTACCTCAGTACACAGGCTAATGCTCACTGACTTACCCGTGGCAAGTGCGGGTTAATTATGTCACATGTGATGAGATCTTTAGTGCCATGAGCAGGTATTAACTCTGACATTGCTAACATTGACCACAAGGGACAAGCATTTGACTGCATCCAACTCTCTGTGACCGTGCAGTTTTCCAAGGCACAAGTCACAAAGCAACTTATCCTCTCTAACGCAACAGCTTCTCTTTGTGCTAAATCTCCTTTAAAACAATGAATATAAAATTGGACGTGAATGAAGAGCCCTGTGCCGTGCTAGAATCAAGCCCAGAAGTTACGGACACTGTAATGCTCTTGTGCAGCTCTTACAACTTAACATCAGCAATGTGTGCTTCACTTGCGATGAAAGATAAAACTATGCATGATAGGAGGGTTTATGAAGAGGCATCAATTAATACAAGTGGATTTATTTCCAAGAGTCACTGAATATTAACTCTCTTCCTTCCCCCCCAGTCTCTAACACCATAAAACACCATGCACCCTGCAGTGCATAGGAACTCCAGGCAGTTAAGTGCCACACAACATAGGCCTGTTAGATCCCAATCAGCTTAATGAGGCCATTTTCCATACAAGTGGGAAATGTTTCCAAATAAAATAAAAAAAAAAAAAGGACGATAAAACTCTGGGGCACTTCTAATTGAATGCGTGTTAAAGGAAGAGATTCATTACATGCATTTCTGTGCAACAATGTTATGCATTTATCGGGCTTCTCTTGTCCTATGTTTAACTCAGCAATTTTCACACCACGGGAATGAACCAAGGTGGAGAATTGTCAGGTTCCCAAATGGGTAAAGTACTGGCCACCTCTGAGATCAGATGAGGGTGTGTGATTTACTACTGCAAAGAACTATCTTCTCTCAAACAGGAGAAGCTTACAAATTCAGAGCTGGACAACCAAGATCCCGGATTCTCCTTGCCTGTGTGCGATACTTTTCTACCAACTGTACGTATTGTCTGCGCCATGGGCAGTGTGTACGGCAACTATGCATACCAATTATCATTTAAATATTTTGCATGTTTGCTGCAGTAATTGCATGTGCAAAGTAAGTATATTACTGCACCCAGAGTGAAGAAGGGTTTTGGAAGGGACAGATACTCTGCCATGGGATGCTGGAGTCCTGGGACAGTCAAGGAGCAACCACAGGCTAAGAAAACTGTTTACACAGGAATGGACAAAAGCCTGGGAAGAGAGGGGGTAAGATGGGATCAGCTCCCAAAAACGCCCTACAGGTTCTTAGGAAGATCAGGCCAGACAAGTGCTGCAGCAGACATGAGAGAAAAGAGGAGAAAGCTCCCCTGGAGATAATCTGGAGACAGTAGTTGCAGGAACTGTATCAGCAAGGTAAGTGAGGAATCCTGTGATGCAGAGGAATAATCCTGGTTAGAAAGGAGAGGGCCGTCTTCAAGGCTCAGATATGGCCTGTGAATCACTAGTGGTCCATGGAGAGCTGGTCACTCACCTGGGATGGAGCTAAAGTCAAAGAAGACCAAATGGGGCAGTGTGATGAACGTCACAGAAGGAGGCAAAGTAATTTCCCGTGGTCAAACCATTGCCCTGTGTCACCTAAGCAAGAAACTACTCTGTTCACCCATGAAACTGCAACTCTTTCTAGTTGGTTCCTCAGGATAAGGGCTCTATTGCAACACGGACAGCACTACCAGGGCTGCTAAGCTTGACCACCAGTGAGAGTCCTAATGGGCACAGCTTGGAGTAAGCCTGACTGTAACGGGATTGACTGCAGTTTGCCTGTACACACTGGCACTGAGACTACTTCAGATCAAACTTCACTGTTGACTTAAAGAGCCCTTTGCCAGCACCTTTTGTCCCACAGTACTCTGCTGAACTAACTCCCAGTCTGGTCCTTTGCCAACTGATCTTGTCAGAAATCTCAAGGAACCAAGGATTCATAGTTGTTCTGTCTGCAAGGCCCCGGTCAGCTCGCTCTTACTCCCCCCCCGGCCCAGTTTTGAGCCCATTGACCAATTTCAAGAAAGTCTGAAAGAAGGATGGAAACCTCAGCAACAACTGATTTCTAAATATCTTGCAATGGGCAGCTAAGTAGGAGCCCCAACTCATACGCCCATGGTAAAGGAGGCAGGAGAGCTTAGCCTACACACTCTGCATTTATCCAGCATGGATGTGAACACAGACTTACCCACACCAAATGCTGGCTCTTGGGTGGTTTTTTTTAGGCCTAATGTTGGCTCTCGGCCAGCATTAAGATCCATCCAGAGAGCTGCAATATCGTGCAGCTGTTCTGGTGGGGCTGCAGTTATTGAAGTGCATGGATAGAAAGCACATAGATAAACCGGCAACTCAGCTTCATTAGTATGACTGTTGATGGAACACGTTATTTCATTGCCCAAAAGAAAACTTCAATATTACTGGAAAGGATGAAATTCACAAGGGGAACCACACAAAAAAAAAAACCCCAAATAACAAACCAACAAAATAAAGGAGATGAAGGAAGATGTATTACACATTGGTGATTCACTCTGAGACAAAAGAAAATGAAAGAATATCCCCAGCCATTTGGATCCCCAAATACTAAATATATAAACTTATTGCTGTGATAGCTCCTCCAGACATGAGTCATACATTTTAAAACCTTATGGGGTCACTCAATTTAACTTCATAAATGAATTACACCACCAAAACCAGACCAATGTATCCAGACTGGCTCATTTCAACCTTTCAGAGCTGTCAATAAAACTCCGTGTGAGCTGAAATGCGTACCAGCAAAAGCTGAAAGCAGTAAATCAAGTTTAATAGGCTGGTTTTGTTGAATGTACAGGAATGATGCCTGAAAAAAAACCCAACCCAAGCCTGAACTAATTGAATTCCTAAAGGACATGCAAAGACTGTTTCATTTCTACATGCCTAATGATCTGGGTTTCAGTTTGGTTGTCTTTATGTGCATAACCCACAGAATTTCTGAATTAAGACCAGCACTTTATATACAAAATATTTAGAAGGGCTTCCAATCCTGACAAAAAGATCTATTGCCTCCCTCAATAGCTGGTTCCTGTAGTTAATTACCCTCACTTATGTTTAATTTAAATTTGTGTCCCTTATTTTCCAGCAGCTTGATATTTTTTATGCTATTATCTGCTACACTAAAGTGCCCTCCTCTTTCATTTATCTTCCCTCCATGTTAGTCAAGTTGCCTTTTAACCTTTTCTTTGCAACAAATTGACATCCTTCCACCTCCCACTACAGATGACTCTGGCCTCTCACTGTGCTATAGTGGTGCCTCGGTTTAATTTATTTTCCCTTTGCTGGGATGACATAAAGAAAAACAGTGTTTCCAGCCTCATCTTTATTTTCTGCTTTTTTATTTCTCCTACAGCAAATATATTGCCAGTATATGATGCCAGATTGGTAAGATGAAAACAGAAGTCAGAATTCTTTACTGTCAAGCCAACCCCACACTGCCCTCCTCTCTTAAAGAGTTCTGTAATACCATCGGCCTGGGTAGAGATGGTGTCCCCTGCTATTTAGATTAGGAAATAAATGTTGTATTCCCAATGCTGTGCAATAATTGCAGTCAGCAAATACCAGCTTCTGTGGTAAAGCCACAAGCCAGGAGAGACCTGAGCTTTGTCCTGCTCTGTGTCAGGACCAAATAACTAATCTCAAGGCATGAAATGTAGTATCCAGTGATCACTACTCTGAGCAGCCTTGTTTGCTGAGTCAAAAATAAACTTTTTCTAGGTGCAACAGTGTCATTGCTGCTCTCCACCTTCTCCATCCTCCAAAGAAAACAGAAAAGCTGGAGAAGCAGCAAAGCCAGCAACTTCAATTTCATTTTATAGCCTGCTGTAGTGCTGATGTTCCCTTAACACTGCATAACATTGCTTTGATTAATCTCATAATGGTATGCCCCCAGAAATAGAATGACATCTGCTATTTAAGATGGTTTCGGTACAATTATGCCTCTTGCAGTATTTGTGTCTCATTTCTTTCAAGGGTATGGAACTTCACTTTTTCTGTTAAAACTAGAAAAGGATGACTATAAACATGTCTCCTCCTCTGATCTAAAGCTCTAACTACAAAAGACAGATCACACAAAATTGCTCATTTGCATTCTGAAGATGGAGCTTGTCATTAGAAAGATGAACACTTCATATTCTTCTTACATTTTCTAATATTATAATGACAGATATTATGGCAAGCACCATCATCTGTTCCACTGCAGTACAAACAGCGCACATCACCTCTCTAATAACACTGCAAAAGCTAGAGATGGGAGTTCATTATTTTCTTTGCCTTCTGTCGGGATATTGCTGATGCATATAATTACTGCAGTTGCAGAGATGTACAGTGTTGGGACAGCGTCAGTACTCTTCTGTGGGCAGTTGTACTGTACTGATATTATACTGATACTGGGACTGTACTGCTCCCAGCATTGTTATACTGGAAACACAGGTCTGAAAAGCTCTATTTTTACTTTAATACCTGTTAAAGATTATAGGCAAGCTCCAATTTCACAGCTTTTAACTGGGAGATCGCTGCCCAAGCTGACACGGATAAAGCTGTACACTCAGCAGGGTCCTACCCTTTCCTTGAGAGAGGCAAGGTCAGCAAGCCTGGTTCTTTTCACGTACATCTCACTTAAGAACAATAGCCCATTTTCAGCTTCTCTTCAGTGACTGAGTCCTGGAAAGTCTGTTATGCGGTCACAAATACAGGTAGTGAGGAGTTTTCCAACTCAGCAGATTTCATTTCATGGATCCAAACACAGATTTATCTAAAACATACACTGGGAGTGTACTGGTTTGGGCTGAACTTGTGAGCAGGTAGGGGGGATATACCCAGGGTACGTGCAGCAGGAGGTTTGCCCAGGACGCAGGAGGCCTGTGTTTAAGTTCGTGCTCTGCTGAATTCTGTGTGAGGACATGATTCTGTCCCTCTGGTGAGACACATCCTCGTTGCCCTGTTCCAGGACCCATTGCAAGCAGGCTATTTGCTCTGTGCAAAACTGCCAGAATTAGTGATCTCATATGAAAGGAAGCACTGGTCGATGACTTAGCTTTACCAGCAGGTCAATGACCAGAGGATGTTTTCCTTCTAACGTACACAGGACTATTTAATCTCCTACTTTACTGGCATCTGTTTGCCTTCACCTACCATTATCACAATGACATGTTGGTGGAGAACAGAGCTAGCCATGGATTATGTGCGGTACCCGCAACAAATGTAATCAGGTTGAACTATCAGGGACTGAGTCTTGGGCTCCGGGAAATAAATAGTGTTACATTTGTCATCTGTGATTCTTTAACAGCCACAAAACACTCACAACATAGGCTTATGCTCAACTTTAAGCAAGTTATATAGGGCACTTCGTGATTAAGGTGAACTGGACCCTGCAGACAGATGTGTTTGTTCACCACAATTTATCTTCAAAGACTGTCTATAAATCCTGAAAAATGAGGTGTTAGTTGGCTTTTGGGTTTGGGTTTTTTTTTCCTGTTGGGTAAGAAGAGCATTTTAATAGTGAGGATTTAAAGCAAAAAGAAATATAAGTATATTTAAAGTTATATGAATGTAACAGTATAAACAAGAAAGGAGCATTTTTAAATCACCTCCAGTTAGAGGAGTACCAAGAATTACATCATGTTCTCAGAACCCATCAATTACTTTCTGACTCTGACACCAGCAGAGACATAATATGGTCCAAATTCATGGCCAAACACATCTTACACTTGTTTCCAACGCGCACACACACACAAAAAAAAAGTAAATTTGATCCTGAGCGAATGCTATTTCAAGGCTTTTCCCTCCACACCTTCAAAACATGACTTTCAGCATTTAAGTGAAGTACTTCAGTTAACAGAGCTTAAAAACAAAGCAAAAATACCAAGAGAAAGAGGCCAGCTCTTCAGAGGTCCATCAACCTGTATGAGCTACACTGCCTTAAAAAGCGCAGGAGGACAAGGAAACACCTCTCCCGTTGAGCTGGTCAGCGCCACGCTCTGTGCACTGCCGGGATTATGAGGCTTCCTCTCTGCCTGCTGGTCTGCCTCTCACATACGAGCCTGGGGAAAGCAAGGGGAACTGCTCTTTTTGGGAACTGGTCATGCCAGACAGTTAACACACAGAAAAGGGCATCAGATCTCATTTTTCCTCCTGGCTATGCCCTACATTAGTACAGCCTGAAGCACCTCTCCTCTCCCTTCTTTGCTTCTCCTAGGTCAGTTGTAACTCATCTGTACTTTAATGGAGGTCTCTGAGGCTCGATTCACTATCTGAAAAGAGCTTTGAGACCATCAAGTGAAGGATGTTAGAGAAGTGCAATGAGGTAAGTCTTGTAACTCATATTCACATGCTACATACGTGCCTTTGTATATATTTTTTTTCCTTTTATAAAAACAAAATTTGTACCTGATCCTACAGCAGGGAGGGAGCCATTCATTCCTTCCTCCCTCCCCCTGTGATGTATTCCCCCCTTGCTTTCTTGTGCATGAGGTTTGGAAAAAGGGGGTTCAACATACCCAACAATCGAATTTGCATGACCGCGCCGTGTAAAACGAAGAACATCCAGAGGGGCTGGGAACAGTCCACGCAGACCTGCATGCCAGTGCCGGCACCGTTGTGACTCAAGTGCAGCTCACCATCCAAATTCACCACAAATCCCAGGATGTCTCCGCTCTGGAGAGGCACCACGACTCGGCAGATGGCCCAGAACTCCTTTCGGTCGACCAAGGACTCGGGGTTATAGGGGAGGTCGCTGGGGCGCAAGGTGCTGGGGTCGCAGGACGTCACCCCGTAGGCCAGCGTCCCTGTGCGCACAGCGTTGGACTTGTTGATTTTGACAAAAATGGTTTCGTTGATCCGAAGGGGTCTGCTGGTGAAAACCAAAGTCCTCTCCTCCCGGGCGTGCTCCAGACGGGCCACGGTTTGGTCATCAAGGATTTTGACATGGGGTCCCCGGAGGTGGTGGAAGCGGAGGTCGCTCTCCAGCTGGGAGGGGAGGAGGTGGGAGTGCTGGGAGTTGAGGGAGTTCTGCGGGATGGGACACGTGGTGGCTGTCACATGGAAGGTCTCCTCCTGCAGGTTGAGGTCGCACAGGCTGACCGAGAGGCGTGTGTCCTCCGTGTCCCGCCGCAGCGAGGGCCGACGGATGGCTGTGAAGGAGCGGGGCCGCAGGCAGTCGGGAGGAATGATTTCACTGTCTGCGGAGAAAGAGAAAACAAAAAAGGGGTCACTTCAGAGAAAAGGAAAATGTCCAGGTGTTTGCAAATCGCTATCACTTTGATTGATATGTTTAAAAAGGAAAATCGGAGACCTGCTGCTATTAATAAATTTTTCCCCTTTAAAATATGGAAGCAGAGTATCATAAAATGTATTTGCCATTGATTGCTGTTCTTGTACATTCCCCACCAGCATCAACATTTTCAGCTTCTGAGCAGGCAGACTCAAAATCGATGGAAAGAATTGACCAGGGGAGGCTCTCCTTGGAGAGGGGAAGCAGAGGGTAAAGATCTGAAATATACCCTGAGTGTACCAATCAATATCTATACAGGCTCCAAGTTTTCATGCCCTCTTTATTGTCTACAATAATTCTCATAGATTTAGGAACCAAATATCTAACTACACATTTTTTAATTAAAAAAAAATGCTATGTTCAGTTCTAATTTATTTATCATCGTATGAAATTTCATTAATATTCCTGTATATAATTAATCCTTAGTGTGCTGGTGCTCACTGCAAACCAGCACAGATACGGATTTCACAGTGCAGAACTTGGGGATATGCAGTTTGGTATAAATAACATACAATCATTTATTATCTCCAAGCCAAATAATTAAAAATCAAATCCACGGATATATAACAAAGAAAGATAATGCTTACACATTCAAATCCACCAGTGGCAACAGAATTGCACCTTATCTTCTTTGTTAGTCTCACCTGCTGTTTCAAGAGCTAATCATCCATTTCTTTGATTCTTTTTCTAAGGAACATAATCGCCTGCCTCTAACGCCTAAATTACTTTTATTTAACATATCCTTATCTACGCTTGTGCCATAGAAATTTTAAAGAGCAATATACTGAGAAAAAAACCCCATTATTTAAACAGATTATAAAAGTAAGCTGAGATAATGCAAAGATTTATACTTACACCTGACTTTCTGAACTCTGAGAAGCCCATAGCATCAAGAGACTATTCACTGTGAGAAAAATGAGCATGTGGGTAATTCTCTGCAAACGGTGTAATAAGCTATGATCCATACTGACTGTTCCTCTGTGGGAACTATGCCTGAAGACTGTTGTGGCTTCAAGCCCTGGTCCAAACGGTATGAGGTGGGACCACCCCACACAACACAATCCCTCGCAGGCAGCACAAAGCAACACCACCAGACCCCAGCCTGGGACCTGCCGCAAACACAGCACAAGGTGGAACGACAAGAAAAGGCAGAGGAGCAGAGACTCGTTCCTAACCCACCTCCTAGGCCCTTGCAGTGGACACCTCTTCCAGCCACGTATCCTTGGGATTTTCTTTTACAACAACAAAAGAGCATGACCTCGGGTTATCTGAGGATTTTCCCAGTGGGATGCACCCTCTTCCAGTACACCAGAGTAGTGGGTCTGTACTGGTAAGCCAAGGAAAAATGCCAGCTACTGAATAACCAACATATCTCCTGCAATATCTGAGGTCTGACCAACGGCCTTTCCTGCCCTCCTCTTCTGGGAGACCTGACAAGAGCACACCCACACACAGTTTGGCTTCAGTAGAGCTCCTTGCTTTGCTTAAACTGGATTATTCCAGGCTCCTTTTTAAATAAACTGCTATTACAAGGGAAGCACAGTCTCAAAATAAAAATGGGCTTTGTTTCTCCTATTTGATGTTCCCCATACTGATATTTCAGCTTCTCTTCCCAGAAGTTAAATAAGGAAAAGGAGGAATAAATAAAATCAGAAATTACCCCAAGTAATCTAGAAGTGGGTCGCATTAATGCTTTGTAATATATGGACTAGTATTTGCATTGCAAGTGCTCCTGCTGGATAGCGTTAGACTTATTTTACCCTCCTTTGGCTGGAAAACTACATAGGAGAACAAATTAATACTGGCAGCCGATGAAGATCCTTTGGTGTAGGTGAATGGGTAGAGACCTTTCTGAATAGGAACAGAAGGTCCTCTCCATTTTATTCCCTGTAACTATGCATGTGCAGCCTGGCTGACAACTGTGATGTGTGGGTAGCTTGCAGCCAGGGTTTTGAAACAGCTTGTTTTCCACTAGGATGCTTGCATTTCCCTTTGGCTGCTGGACAAAATATCTTTTTCCATCTGAAAAGAGGTTAAGAGAGCTGGTGTTCTGCAGAGAAGACACATGGCAGTGATAGCAAACCAGGGTTACACATCCAACTGTTTTACTTAAATCCATCGGTAGCTCAGATATCTGGCCACTTCAAGGAAAAGATGTGTCAAGCATAGGGGATTGACTGTGAGACTTAGTTCATTAATGTTTGCAAATATCCGTGGAAGAAAGGATTGCAGTTTACTTGTATCTGAAGTGGGTCTGTGAAAATTGAGAGAGATGAGTCTCTAAGAGATGCTGGCCTGCTACAGGGCTCTATGTTTTTATAAATCACAAAATACCCAACCAAAGAAGAAAAAAAAACATCCCACTGAATATAAAGTAAAACACAAGTGGGATTCATCTTTTGGGGTGGTAGGTAAGTTGGAAGAGATGTGGAATGCCATTCACCCAGAATAACTGATAGCGGCCAAGAGCTATGAAAGAACAATTCTGGTGAAATGTGAAACAAATAAGGTGACTTTGAGCAGTTTCTTTCGCCAGAAGATGCCCAGGAACGAGTTGTTTTCTTCCACTAAAGCTTCAGTTGATACTTTTTAAAGACAGACCAAGCTGTTCATGCTGGAGTGGCCCATAACACAGCCTTACTCCTGCAGAACATGTGCAACTGACCTGTCATGCCTCCAGAGGAGGGACTCTCTGTGTAGGAGTGTTCAGCCACATTTGTATTTCCAGACACAAACCTGGAGCACACACCAAAAAGATGGAATGACTTTATGTGACAAGACTGTAAAATACAAAATGGGTCCAATGGTCCATTACCAAGAAGATTATCTGGCTTCAGCCTGAAGAATTTAGAAATCATCCCTTCTTATTAAATATTCAAGGTTATAAAATTTCCTGTACAAGGCAGTTGGCAGTGTTTCTTTGGGAAAAGTCAACTGGTAAGAGACCTCCTTGAGTGAGAATAGATGGACTTGTGAGCAAAGACCACAGCTCTCACCGAGCCACCACAGCAAGCTTTAACCCAGCTGGCTGGGCTACCACCAGCAAGCTGGCCAGGACCACAGCAGCGCGATGCAGGCTGGCTGTCTATGTAGCTTCCCAGAGAGGTTTTGCTGAGCTCTGCATCAGTGCAGTTGTGATGTTAATGCTGGATTTAAAGACTTAAAAGTTTCTGGTAGCAATATAGAAATAGCCAAAGTGGAAAGGATTTCTACTAAATATAAGTTTTCTACTCCTCAGTTGGAGAATCTGAGACACTGAATTTTTATAAAGGATGCCTAACTTCACAAATCCCTTTGTACCTTTTTCTGGCTTTGTTTAAGAAAAAAAGTAAGCAGGAGTAATTCATTTAGCAAAGTAGAAATGAAGGGCACTTGAGCAGTTCAGCCGTCTTCTGTTTTCTCCTCTTCTTTAGTGGGGTTTATCTGCAAAATTTAGATCCTCAGCAGCTGATTCCTTCCACAGAAAATTAACTTGAAGTATCTTCCTCAGACCAGAGGCTTCAAAGGTCTCCATTTTCCTGCTCAGAGGGCATGGAAGAGCCTCCTGCTTCACACAGGCTCAATGCGTCTGCAGTAACACTTTAAAACAGCGCTTACAATGAGCTGCTGAGCAGCCAGACAAAGCTGTAATCACTGCATCCAGATCAGAAGTATTTCACTAACACCTTTTTTTTGAACCACTGCCAAATGTCGTCTTCTGAAATCATCTATTTCCTTACGGATGTAGAATATGTATAATGTGTATTTATTATAGATATCACATACATGCACATTTAACGTAGCTACATGCACATCCAAACACAAACACATTTCTAACCACCAGCATGCATGGATCATCTCAGCCCCACACAAGCCCGAAGGGGATGCGTTGCTGTCAAGCCTGTCAAATCATTATTTCCTTCCTCTTTTTCAGTACTGTCTGTTACTGCCTGAAGGCTTCACTTTCCAAGGTCATGAGCAGCCAGCATTCACACACCTGTAACGGATCTGAGAAAGCAGAGCAAACTCAGCACGCACACACACACATGCTGGAAACTTGCAGAGTCCGGTATTTAATTGCAACCTCTAGGGACACAGATCTCTTCCTCTTGACAAGTTTTCTGAGACTGGTGCAATCCTATGGCCTCACATGAACTGTAATTCTTCAGAGTATGAGGGCTGCAACCACTCTCCAGAATGAGCTATGGAAGTATAAAGAAACCAATATAAAATTGGTTACTGTATAAATAAACCTATAAATAAAAGTATAAATAAACCTAGTATAAAAAAAACAACCTTGAGAATTAATACTACAAAAATAACTTAAAATTTGGGGAATCAACCTAAGAACCTATCCCATTTCTAATGATATTCCCTCCCAGGAGAGAGAAACGCTGATAAGTCAAGGAACAACACAGTGATTCCTTGCATCTGGAGAAAATTTCTATCCTTAGCTACTAAGCAAAGAGTAAAAAATTGGTAAGGTCAGAACTTTGCTGGCAGGCTCCCTCCCTTCCCCTGCAAAGCCTCATGTTTTTCCTTCCTTCTGTTCTTTGCTTTACTTCTTCACAAGTGCATTTTTCTTCTCTTAATCGCTCACTTCACTGGGTAATAGTATTTTTAGTGAGTACTGCTGCTCATCGTGTAATTTCCTTGACCAAGGAACCTCAGAGGTGCTAAGCTACCAAAAGACACATTGAAGTCAGTGGCACCTACAAGAATATTCTATGTAAAAGTACAACTGCAAAAGGATGTATACTGTATTATTTCTACCACACTGGAGGAGCTCCATTCCTACTCAGGAATGCAGACGAAGGCTCCTTTTCCCACCATCAGCACTACCTGTCACAAGGGGTTATGCAGCGAGGACAGCTGGCCTTCCAACACCTGGAATCTTGCTCTATCATCTCCTCCATGGTCTACAGCAGACTTATGCAGCTAACAGTCCCTTTGGCAAGACTTTGACATTGCAGGGAGACGTGTTTGAAATATGAGGCAGATGTACCATGCCGTAAAATAACATCGCACTCAAAAGGCAATTGGGAAAAGCAACCAGTCATAAGACAAGAAATAAACCTGTGCTTCTGGAAACCTTCTGTCACTCACAGCCTTGTACTCCCCATGGTGGGAGTGCAGGTATTAATCCCAGCTCAGCTGCCAGCCTTGCAAACTCTGCCCGTGTCGTGCTGTGGCAATCTTTGCTCCCTTGCTGACTCAGTCCTAGTGAGCTGATGTGTACTGCTGGGGAACTGCCACACTTCAGCGCAGAAGCAGCCAGAACAATTTCTATATGTTGTTTATAGCTCAATTTATTCTGTACTTTGGGTGACTGAGGACTGAAAATTCAGTAAAATGGAAACAACTTATATTCTCATTTATCCCTCCTAAAATAAGGATGAAGATCACTGTGACTGGGGGCAAGAAGCAATGGTTACCAGCTTGCCTGATGTGTGTATGGCACCCAGTCCTCAGCATCATCTCCACTGGAAAGAAGAAGAGCAGCTGTGACTCGGTCTGGGACGAGAAGGACAGCTGTGTGGCCCTGGGTTCAAAATCCTCCCAAATTAAAGGGCAACTGGAAGCAGATCTTCATGCACCTGCTGTACGCACGGTGTTCAAGATGTCCTCACGACCGTGGGATGCTCTGCTCTAGGCTCTCTCAGTCTCTGCCCCGTGTATCTCAACTGTTTTATTGTGCCAGGAGGAGCTAAGCAAACAGGAGAGTGAAAATCGCCCTTGCTTAAAACAAACACAGGAGAAATATTGAGAAGTGAAGAAAGCTGAGGCCATGCTCACAGTCCTTAAGTGGCACAGCTCCACTCACAGAGCATGTCCAAAGTGCTCTTGCCTGTTGGCGATGTGTCTGAGCAGACACTCGTAAAACTATTTGTTTTTCTGCAAACTCTTACTCTCCATGTGAGGTCTGGAGAGGAGGCAGGGCTCTGCCACGCTCAGTGTAACTCTGCAGAGACCCATGCTCCCGCACGGATGCTTCTGCTCTGATGCTGCATGCAGGTTTCCCCCTCCCCTCCCTGCTTGTTACTGTTAAATCTTGAATTTATATGATCCGAGACCACTTCATTGTGTTTATTTCTCATAAACCATCAGGCGCCAGAATGCAGCTTCTTGGATCATACAACGAAGCCACTTTCAGAGCATTATTGTAGCATGTGGGAGGCAAATGTTTAAAATCCCTCAAAGGAATGATTCAGACTAAAAACCTCCTTTGCCATATACTTAGGAATTCACTTCTACAAAGTACATTTCCCTTTATGAACAACCGAGAAATCAAACTGCCTGAGTTACTGCCTCAGATCAACCATTCCTTCTCCTTGAAAATAGCCACATCAAATCAGGGACATCAGTTAAGTAAATACCTACTTATACAATACCTGCATATGTGCATGTCTCTATTTCACTGGCAGTATAAATATCCCATTTCAAATAAAGCTGTTTCCTTCTGCTCTCGCTGCTCTGGCTCCTCTCTTTTTGCACAAGCTGACAGGAATATATGCAAAACTACAGCCAACAGACAATGTCACTTGCACCAGCTATACGTGTAAGATGCCCAGGCTGCTCTTTAAGAGACAGTAAAATCTGCTCTGGGGCAAACGGCATCTGAGATCAGGACTCAGCTGCTGGGCTCTGCAGCAGAAGACACTCCTCACCACGTAAACAGGATATATAAATGGTGAGTGGGAGGCAGGGAGAATTAATGTTCTTATTTTATAGACTGGAGACCGTAGGATGGAGTAAGCTGTCCGAGGGGATAGATGACTCTTCTGGCAGAGCTCTTTAAGTGAAACCTCTTGGGGTTTAGCCCAGTGCACAATAAAACCACCCCGTTATCCATGGTGCACCCTCTCATTTCCTAACTCTCCATTCAATGCCTTATTCTCTACCTGCTGCTCCTCTGCTTCCATCTGCAGATTGCTCCTCTCACCTCAAAACTCAACCTACTTGGGACTCCTCATCCATTATGGGATCCCAGTGGTTAGTATGGAAATCACTGTTCAAGATTTCCTCCTTCACCAACACGCTGGCTTGGTACCAACACACAGTCAGTAGAGGGCAAACATACATTTCATGTGCATTCACATGCTTAAAGCAGAAGTTAATGGCTACATCCAAATTTTGGCTTCCTGCTCATTGCAATCTGGAAGGCAAGCTAATTGGTATTTCGTAACAGCCATTTTCATTGCAGGAATGGCAGATACTTAAATCAACTGAGAGCATTTCTCTGCCTGTGACCAACACAGTCCAAATTAGCTTTCTGACAAGATATTCAGGTGTTTTTCCAATATTGCTGAAAGCATTTGAAAGAATTTCTGCTATAACCAAGGGGCAGAAATCAAAGTCCAAGCCAAGGGCTACAAAAAGCCCAAAGCTGGAGTTTGTCTGTGGGAGAAATCATTCATGTTTACACTAAAAATTGTCTACCCGATTTTAAAGCTGGGTTACAAAAGAAGGCAGACCATTGACTCTGTGGAAACAACTGCAAGGCTACAAACATCTGCCATTTTAACAGAAACGAGTGGAAATCAACAATGTGTTACAAGCATCTCCCTGGACCCATCTTTGCTTTGTGTTTGCATTTGCTTGGATAAAAATCAGCATTTCTTTCCAGGCATTCTGGGAGAGATTGAGCACGAAAGCTATTTGGTTTGCATGATTCAGTTTTGGAGAGGTGATCAAAAATGGGACGGAAGAGAATAAACTTAGCCTTTTAGTTGTTATCAACTGCTAGGTGTTTGATAAATTTATTGTGCAAATATGGTGGCTTCCCATGGCCATTTAGCACCAAATCCTGCTTTGAGGTGCCGTTGTACCATTAGCCATAGAGCAGCTGGTGTCCTGCCAGGTGAATCTCAAGAAACCCTTAGGATCTGTTCAGAATACTTTTCTAAGGATATAAAAATCCTCCCTTGGCTTACTGGGATTATCAGGGATTTCTTGTCATGGATTGTCAATGCTGTATCAATATTACAGATAAACTATCACAGCAAAACAGAACAGAAACAAGGAAACAAATCCAGATTCTAGAAGAATGTGAGCTCGTGTACTGCCAGCCTCCAAGTTGAAATAATTCAGAAAGAAAAAATACAAACCCCTGAGCTTTAGAGAATTGCAGCTGTTTTTAAGCCAGAGTGAACAATTGCAGTTTCCAGGCCAACTTATTAATTGAATTGATCATCTGTATATTCTTCAATAAAATCTAAGGAATGAAAGCATACAATCTCATATATGAATAAAACTATAGTTGAAGGCACAAGCGTTGAGTACTGACTGATAAACTGTAGTTTTGGGACATGTGCTATCTAATAAAGTGCTCTGAACCAGTCTGGTTCATAACAAACATTCATACAATTCTGCCTAACATCTGTAAGCATGTCAAATTGATTTGCACATATGAAACAGCACAAAGAGCATAACTAGCCTCATAAAATTGAAATAAATTACTATTTTACTTAGCAAACATTAATGTTCTGAAATAGTCTGACAGAAGATTATGAAGAACAAACTTCCATATGCATGTTACAGTTGTGGATTTGTTTTCCATAAAAGCTGATGCTCAGAGTCTGCAGGGTGCTGGCAACATCTGTGTTACAAACAACACACTTTGCGTTTTGTTCAGAAAGGCTTTTCATTCAGGGTAAACTTATCCTCCCCAGCCAGTGGTCCTGAAGACTGACAAATGTCCTCCAGGTTGAAGACATGGTTAACCACTGCTACAGCCTCCTCTGGATGTTGGCACCTCCTTGTCTGATTCCCTTTATTGTGCTCATGGGTTTTCCATTTGATTTTTTTCTAACTCCCCATGAAGTCAGAGAAATATGGTTAGAGCAGAAATCATGTACCTTGGATTTCGTGGAGATCACCTAACCCCCATTATTCACTCATTAATCTATCTCCCACTCACGCACATGAAGTCTCTGAACTTTACTCCCACCCCGTTGCAGTGATTTCTACCTCCATTGCCCCAGGCCTCCTAGACTCCATGATCAGCTATTATTATCCCTCTTGAAAACCACCTGTCGTGGTTTAACCCCAGCCAGCAACTCAGCACCACGCAGCCGCTCACTCACTCCCCCCCCACCCAGTGGGATAGGGGAGAGAATCGGAAAAAATAAGTAAAGCTCATGGGTTGAGATAAGAACAGTTTACTAGAACAGAAAGGAAGAACTAACAATGACACTAATAACAACAAGAAAATGACAATAATAATAAAAGGATTGGAATACACAAGTGATGCACAGGGCAATTGCTCACCACTTGCCGACCGACGCCCCAGCCGAGCACCCCCTCCCCCCTCCACCTCACCGGGCATGACGTCCCATGGTATGGAATATCCCTTTGGCCAGTCTGGGTCAGCTGTTCCGGCTGTCTCCCCTCCCACCTTTCCTGCGCCCCTACAGCCTTCTTGCTGGCTGGGCATGAGAAGGTGAAAAGTCCTTGACTTAGTCTAAACACGACTGAGCAACAACCGAAAACATCAGGGTGTTATGAACAGTCTTCTCATACTAGACCCAAAACACAGCGCTGTACCAGCTACTAGGAAGACAATTAACTCTATCCCAGCCGAAACCAGGACACCACAGCAAAACAATCATCACTTTTAGGGCCATACTGAATTATTTTAATCTCAGTCCTGCCTCTCTCTGTAGAATGCCTCACCTTTTCTTTCCATTTCCTCTTATTCTTTCTACAGCTGGCAAGTCTTTTCTTACTTGTTTTAATTACCTGTGCAAGACCTAATTCTCCCTGGAGACTGTCAACTGTCACTTTACCTGATGCTTCCTGATATTTAAGATGTAAATTTCTCTGTAGAAAAGTTCTTTTTTTTTTTTTCTTCATGGGAAATTAAGGCAATAATTGCAATTCCTGCTTGTCTAATAACTTTATAGAGCCCTCTTCTCATACCCAGTGACTCCATTGCTTACTCCTGGAACTATCATCCCTTTTACCCTCCTTTCCTCCTAGAAATTTTGACCCTCTTATTTCACCTATTCAGGTAAGAGAGTAGTTCACCATTGCATGCAGTGCTAACCCCACAACTTTACCTTCAGGTACTGTGTTGCAGATTGCTATGGGCCCTCCAACAACTCTTATTTCCATTCCTCCTTACATGACTGTGTGAATGTTTCCATAACATCTCAGTGCTCACAGCCAGTTCCCAAGCTACATCAGACACATCCCTTCATCCCCTGAATCATCTGACAGCAATTTTCTTCAAAACAAGTACTTTCTTCCTCCTTCCCATCCATCATCCTCCCTCCCGTGGTATTTATGTACCCTGCGTTTATCCTTTTTCACTTGCTTTCATTTACCCCTGTGTCTTCACGCAGGCATGGAGATGATCACTCCTTCTCCAACTTCTCCCCATGTTTCCCGGTGAAAGGCTCCTGCCATCGCTGACAGTTTTACAGCTAGCTGCTCAGGGAGAATTCAACCCACCAACAAACCACCTTGTCCCTGCCAAGGTCTCCCCAAGTTCCAGCATCTTACCCAGCACCATTGCTTATTGAACTGAACTAATGCCATTGGGTCTTCCCCCTTTTCCTTAGGAAACCCAGAAACACGGCTGGCGATCACCTTCCTGGGCTCGCTGCAGTCCTGTTTGGTTTGGCAGAGCTGCCCAAAGGCACTGCTAAATGATAAACTGCCTGGACATCACAAGGATTTTGCTGCCCCACAGCTACCTCACTAACCAGAGCTAAGAGTGCAACATTTTCTAGTGAAGACACAACCAGTGTTCAAGGCAAGCACAGTGACAATACGTAGTATTTCAGTCAACTGCCTGAAGAAAAAATAAAATAAATTTGAAAGATACAGTATTTCAGGCTAACCTGAAACAAAGTGCTCAGTTTATCTTACTTCCTTTTATAAAAGCAAATGAATACTGGATCAAGAGCTTCTCCAGTTGATTTCTGGAGCTTGTTTAGAAATCGCTGTTGCTGTTTTCAAGATTAAAATATTATCTCAAGACTCAAAATTGAAATGTATCATTTTGAAAATAGTGAAAGAAAACAGCTAGAGTTTGCTAAAAGTGTTTCAATTTTCCAGCCATGACTAATTAAGTTTACAGATCATCTCTCCTTCTCCAAGATGGTTCCTCACCTAAAGATCCAACAACTGTATTTCTGAAAGAATGCACATAATGCTATTTGTCCAGAATATTTTCTTTGTTTTAATTCCTTTTAATATCTCTTTCTTGGAGAATTTCCACACCAGAATCCAGCATGAAGAACCTCTCAAAAAATTTCTGACTTATTTTCCACATGTACAAAATGACAGTGCAGCCATTACTCTCCATCCACCCCACTCCTATTCCAGAGCTGGTGCAGTCTGCAAGATGTGGTCTCCCAGTTATGCATGGGAACAGTACATCAAGGCTTTGTTTGATGAGCTTGCTTTAAAAGAACACAATTATTGCAGTCTGCACAAACTCAGAAAAGTTCAGCACACGTTTAGGTCTGTTCCATTTCGTGACAGTACTTGAACATCCACTTCACCTAAACAAGTATTTATATCCCACTGAAGGCAACAGGACGTACACATGAGCATATCAGTAGTTGCAAATCAGGGGCACAGGCTAAGGTTTAAAAACTACATTCCACATCAAAAAATAAGTTCTTATGCTAAAATCCACTTTCCATCACTGTCCCACTGCATCATTCCAGTGGAGTGAGCAGCAAAGGAGATTTCCTGAAAGAGTAACCCTGTATCAGTCACTCTAGCTGTCACAGCTGGACAAAATTAGGGGAGAATAAAAGACAGAGTCAGTGCACGCTTCTGCCAAGGTATGTAATTGAAAAGTTCATCTCTACAATAAATTCTTCATCTATTCTGTGATGGCAAATGCCCATTAGGCTTGTGATTTAGAATCACAGAATCATAAAATGGTTTGGGTTGGAAGGGACCTTAAACATCACCTAGTTCCAACCCCCCTGCCATGGGCAGGGACACCTTCCACTGGACCAGGCTGCTCAACGCCCCATCCCGCCTGGCCTTGAACACTGCCAGGGATGGGGCAACCACAGCCTCCATGGGCAACCTGTTCCAGCACCTCACCACCCGCACAGTGAAGAACTTCTTCCTAATATCTGATCTGAATCTATCCTCTCTCAGTTTAAAGCCATTACTCCTTGTCCTATTGCCCTTGTAAAAAGTCTCTCTCCAGCTTGCTTGTAGGTCCCCTTTAAGTACTGGAAGGCTGCTATAAGGCCTCCCCGGAGCCTCCTCTTCTCCAGGCTGAACAACCTCAACTGCCTCAGCCTGTCCTCACAGGGGAGGTGCTCCAGCCCCTGATTATCTTCGTGGCCCTCCTCTGGACCTGCTCAAGCAGGTCCATGTCTTTCTCATGTTGGGGACCCCAAAGCTGAACACTACTGCAGGTGGGGTCTCATGAAAGCAGAGCAGAGGGGGAGAATCACCTCCCTCAACCTGCTGGCCACTCTTCTTTTGATGCAGCTCAGAATGCAATTGGCTTTCTGGGCTGCCAGCACACACTGCCGGCTCATACTCAGTTTTTCATCCATTAATACCCCCAAGTCCTTCTCCGCAGGGCTGCTCTCAAGCCACTCATCACCCAGCCTGTATTTGTGCTTGGGATTGCCCCGACCCATCCGCAGGACCTTGCACTTGGCCTTGTTGAACTTCATGAGGTTCACACAGGCCCACCCCTCAAGCCTGTCAAGGTCCCTCTGGGTGGCATCCCTTCCCTCCAGCATGTTGACCGCACCACACATCTTGGTGTCATCGGCAAAATTGCTGAGGGTGCACTCAGTCCCACTGTCCATGTCACCGACAAAGCTGTTAAATGTCTTTAAACATCTTTTTTTTTTATGTTAAACATAATTTCTTTATGAATTATTTTGGTACTCTGAACTAAAGGAACTAAAGAGCTGAATCTTTTTACCAAAGCTTCAGCTAACTCCTTAACAAGCAAAAAGACAAATTCCGCTCTCACTTACCCCAAGGGAAAGCTTCAATACCTTGGCTATCAGTAAAGCCAATTTAAATGCACAGATCATAGGATGTGGCCTCAACAGATTTAGACAGAAAGACAGGAGGCTTTTCTGAAGCTGCAAATTGAAAGTATAAACAAGAATCAGCCAAAGAGCCACAGTTTGGCTGCCAGTCAGGGCAGCGTAACCTTGCTGAAGCCATGGAATTCTCATGGAGAGCAAGGTCCAGTGCATGCTGCCGGATGCTGAATGCAGCTGCAGCCCCAGTAGCCAAACGTTCCTCAGCCCCCTGAGGAAGGGGACCCAAGGCTTCGGTTCACAAAGGTTCCTGCTCTCCCTGCATCCTGTCTTCCCTCGGGACTGCTTTTCTTCCTCTTCCTCCTCTTCTTTCTCCCTTCCCCACCTGACGCTCTAAGCACGAACAAGCTTGGTCCTGCTGGATCCTGGGGATGAGATGAGGATTGTCTTTCAGGCTAACTGGATCCTAAAACTGGGCCACAGCCCCTGTGGTGAACAAAGCTGGACTGTCTGATGGGAGCCAGGCAGTGACCATCTCACAGCTTCCCCAGCAAAAACACTGCAGCAGTGAAGCGCCAGCTATAAGCATGGCACTGGAGAGATGCCTGATTGTGCAACTGGTTTGTGCTATTACTGGTCCCTGAGACCTTTCAAGGAGGGGTCGGGAGGTGGGTAAGACACAGGCACCAAAAATGCAGTGAGTTTTTTGGTTCTCTTCACTTTAGGTAGGGTAATTTTCCTTTTCTTCTTTGACCTCTCATTAAACTCGCATGACAGATGTCTGCCATTTCTCAGCAGCTTCCTTTTGCCACATGATGCCCTGCTGTACTGTCAACGCATTTTCACTAGGATTTAACATTTCAGCTTATGCCAAAGGTTGCTCTCTCTGACACATGCTCTAAACCTCTTCCTTACCTGCTGGTAATGTCTTGGTTTTGCACCAGTTTGGCTAGAAATGGGTACCAGTGTTCATTCATCCACTTGTCCAGTTTCAATCTGTTAAACTCCCACACCTTTATTTTTACCCTCTACTTCCCTGAGCCCTTGATGCTATACTTTTCTGGTTTGGGAAACAGCTAATCGACCCTATACTCTTTGATGGTTTGTAAAAGGTAAAGTTCAGCTCCAGAATGCTGTGAACAAGCTTAGTTTTGGAGATCATCCTGAACCGGGTATAATCAGCAACAAAAAAGAGCCAACACAGCAACATTATAGGCAAGAACCTTGCCGAGATCTATATGGGCTGGAAAGATGGTAACAAATATAGGGGTGACTCTCCCATAGTCAAGGATTTCTCATCGCATTAATAGACTCATTCTCATCAGCTTCTGGCTCCTTCAGCATCAAAGTTTAAAGCAGTATTTGGTGAGAATGTTATTGCGAACCTTTCAGCGCATACTCTGAACTGTTGTAGGGAACTATCAAACCCTTGTTACATAATAATAAAAATTGCTGGGCTTGCATCAACTGAAGTGTTATCACCAGGACCTGTGGTGTCTTGCTCAGTCTAAGGAATCTGAGACCAATCCCAGGTCTGTCTGGGACCTGGTTATCAGAGAAAAACGGTCCCTCTCTCCACTGTGCTCAGTACAGTCCCACTGTTCCTGGTACTATAACAGCTTTGACTTTAAAAATGTATGCTTTATTTTTTCATTACAACTGGGAGAACATTCTTTGTTTCTGAGCACAGACGTAGTCTAGTCATCAGAGCAAAAGCCTCACATTAGCTTTCATGCTTGCCCGCCACGGGATGGTACTGGGAAGGTGCACAGCTAAAACCCCATGAATTTCTGTAAACTAGACGAGAATAAAAAGCAGAGGATGTGCTCAAATTATCCTAATATCTAACACAGAGAAGAAAGGGTTACTACTGGCTGTATTTCTGTTCTGTAACTCTTTTTCATATTAAAGTAAGCAAGGGGAAAAAAAAAAAAAAACAAAGAGGAGCGTAGATGACTTATGCTCCGGAGGAAGGCAGTGGATACGTGCAGAAAGGGCCCGACGGAGCTGTACGTGCTCTGCTCCAGCCCGGCTGAAGCCACGTTACCAGCTCCTTTCGCTCTGTGTCCATAGGAGACACAAAGCACTCGGAGAGCTGTTGCCATAGCCACCCCTTTACGTCCCAGGGTCAGGTTTCCCTCCGCGCAGAAATGTTATTTATAAGGTGGCTTAGGTGTGCCTTGCGCCTGGCAGTTAAAAATGGCAAGTCCCATCCCCGGGAGCTTATGGCCCGAATTAGACATAACACAGCGAGAGGGTACAATAAACACAGGGAAGAGAGGGTCACGGCGAGATGGTGACACGCTGCATATACACCCCGTCAGCTCTTCTGTTCTTCCTGTTAAACACTCTAAGGGCTCTGCATCCCCGCGCATTTTTGCAAGTGTCCTGCTGGTCTGTTATGCTGCAGCCACTCGGTGACGACACAGCCTGGGCTGGGACGGGCTCCACGGCCTCTCCAGGCAAAGCTGCACCCTCCACGCCGGAGCTAAGCAGCCCTTTTTGAGGAGCTGCCAGGCCCACGAAATGCCCCCGGCCAAGCGTCGTTCCCTCCACCAGGTCGCAGTGGTGCACAGGCACCGGCCCCCTCCGGCGCTACCATGCTGCAGGCAAGGAAAATGGGCTGCTGCCAGCAGACCTACCATTTCCAACAGGGCCTGGCATCTAGAGGGAAATGGGGGCAGCATTTGGTCCCTGAACTGCCACGGAGAAATCATGGGGCTCATAAGGACTGCTGGAGCAGGCATGAACTTGTCCTGAGAACAACAGTACATAACAGCGAAGAGAAACCTGAGTGATGTCGACTCCAAGTTACTACAGCCTTCTCCCCACACCCAACGCACCACACGAGCTTTACTAGCAGGGGAGCCAGACTGACAGCACTGGGAACAGAAACAGGGCACATGCCGAGCCCCAGCACCCCGCCGGGGAGAGGTGAGGTTCCTGCCCTGCCGGCCCTGCCGCGTCGGCTACCCCGCAGCTGGGAGAGCTGCCCGCAGCAGAAAAACTGCCCTGTCTGCAGAGAAATGAACAGAGGTTGCCACCGGGGCACAGATCTGCAAGAATGGGAATAAATCACAACTTTGCTATCCGCTGCAATTTCACTGCTTCATGCTGCCACAAGCATTTCACTCAGGTCTGTAAAAGCTGCCTCAGTCGCCCATGCTCTCCCAGGCTCAGGCAAATTCCTTCCCGAGTGAGGTTTGCAGCACTTCTTGAAAATTCATATTTAAGGGCAACAGGAAGCAAACAGAATTTAATAAAGAAACAAATAACAGGATGACTGCTGGGTTCACTTTTATATTTACTGCAATCAAAACATCTATGAGGTTAGCAGGTTTTTTAACTGTAGGCGAAGCTGCTGCAGAGCTGAGGGTGCCAGTACATTGCCACACGGTGGCTTCGCCTGGGGCCCAGCTGGCTGCAGCACCTATGGGTGCAAGTCAGAAGGGACAGTGTAGCTCATGTGCCCACTTCGTGCTGTCCACCGCAACACTAACCCTGCGAGAAGCTCCCCAAAGGCTGCTGATAAGAAGGCATCATCCTCCAGCTCTGTCCCCAGGAGGAAACAGTCACCTCTACACTCCTGTTCTCCTGACGATTGCCACCCATGCCCCAGCATCCAGTTTTGGGAGGTGAGTCCCAGCTCAGGGTGTCTGGGTGGCCCTTCCCAAAGGCACCAGTGCTACGACAGGGTTCATGGTCCATTTGAAATTAGCCATCCCAAGTAACCTCCAGAGTCTACTTTCTCCACCTCTCAGCCCTCCGGGAAACTCTCTTCTCCCCAGAAATTTGACATTTCTGCATCTTAGCTTGTTTTCCAGGTCAGCAGCCTTGCTCCCCAGCACTTCCAGCCATTCAGCAAAGGCGTGTTGAACGCTGTCACTGTCTCTGTGCCTTTGCCATCCTGCCGAGCGTGCCTGCTCCATGGGCAGCTGGAAGCAGAGCCGCCGGAGCCGGCTCCTTCGACAACAGCTACGCACTCACTCGGAGGATGCTCTGCCACTGCAGTACCTGCCAAACCACCTCAAAGCGATCACCAGCACACATATCGCCGGTCCCAGAAACTGGCAGGAGGGGAATGATTCAAAGGACAGACAGAAGCAAGCCAGGCATGGCCAGGATTAGCCACTGAGCCCTGCAGGCTCCTTCCCTTTACCTCCCTGGCCAACTCAGTGCCAAGCCTGTGGCTGTGCACTGCCTGCCTGTCTGTGCTGCACAGCCGCCTCCGCTTCGCTGGAGCTTGCAGCCCCTGCAGCTAAATTCAAGGCCGGGCAATCCAGCACCATCAAGGAAAAGGATCAGGAAGGCGCCAGACAACACTCGCTGCAAAAAATGCCACCGCTGCAATGAGAGTACCCAAATCTCAGCCTGCCGGATCTGGGGCAGGGTCACAGTGGGATTCACTGCTATCTCAAAACTGCAAAAAAAGTTATTTTGCCCTAAATTAATTGTAGCGAGCACTGGCACCATTAGCTTGGGCAAACCTTGTTGTGTCAAGCCATCTAACTCTGGCCTGCTGTAGACCTGGGGCAGTCTCCTGCCCCCAAAACAAGGTGCTTCTTGGTGGACTTCTTAGGTAATAAAAAAAGGGTTGCCTTTTCCCAAAAAAGAAGGCGGCACCTGTGACTGCATGCGTCTAAGCACCTCCCGTCATCGACCTGCACTTCAACTCCAGATCGAAAGCTCAGCTTAGGCAGCATCTTAAAGCAAGGACCATTTCTGCCTCGCAGCAGCTCAGCATCATCGTTTTTTCCCCCGTGCACATGGAAGTGTAAACACTCATAACTGTTCAGCTGGTTCGGTGGTTTTACATTGAAAATATGTTGCTACGGAGAGCGCAGCACGGGAACGTGCAGCCACCACAACGCACCATGGCAGAAGCAGGCCACAGCTTCTGCTGATGCTTGCAGACCCTCCGTTGGCATCCACACAAAGACCGAAAACAGACCTAAAGCTCAAATGAAATATCTGTAATACTTCATTTCTGCCCGTCCCTCCCCAAGGCACCAAGATTTTTCACAAAAATCACTACCAAGCATCCCACATAGGCTCTGACGTCACCTCACCGATTTCTAATTCCTCACTGCACACATGCCTTGAAAAGGAAATTCCTTCCAGCCCCATTTTCATTCTGTGTCCTATTTTTGTCTGGGAAGCAGGTTTCCCTCCAGAGCCGCCCTTCTGCCGGTACCCACAGGTGCTGCTCCGTCCTTAACACCTTTTAGCCACAACATAAAGCAAATCCCCTGTGCTGATCCGCCTCGCTGCCCTGCTGACTGTGAAGGATCTGATATCTGTCATTTAAGGCTGACCTTGGCAAAGGTCATTCAGCAGCAACAAAGTGATCTGCAAATACATATTCTGTGGAGGGGAAACCTGTCTGTACCATTAAAGCCCCAGCCTTTCCAGTCTCCAAAATGCATGGGCTGGGTCGTGAAGGATGCTGACCATTTTCTGATCTCACCGATTTGATGAGACTTGGGAGCACTCAGCCAAAGCAACGTAGACTTGAGTCTACAGCCCTGTGAATGAAGAACATCTTTGAGGTTTTTCTTTCCTATGAAATTTTAAAATGTCTGAAATGTTGTTTGTTTTCTTTCTCATATTCTGAAGGAATTGACAAATCCTCAACTGTACCATAAACATGCACCCATCAGCTCTTGATTTCTAAAAATGTATTTGTATTAAGCTATGAAATTATTTACAGTGGCCATAAACATCCTCCCAGCATCTGGCAGCTGGGAGAGCGCCTTGGAACTCACTAATTTACTTACATTGTAAACCACTTTCTAATAAATAAATAAGCTCTTAATATCTCACCCACAAAAAGAAGTACACTGCGTACAACACTATATTTAGGGGTCCTTTGGAGGTCAAGGATTCAGCAGCTGAATTTCTCTGAGGATCTTTCTTTGGTGAGTGTATGTTTATGCCCAAATGAATTGTCAGCTGAACACCTTTATTTTGAAATCAGTTTAAAATTCTCGCATTGCTTTGAATGCTGGAGAAGCGGCTGCTTGTTTCTTGTTTTGCCTGAACTGGGGTCAAATTCTGATCTAAGGGGCCAAAAGGGGCAATTAAAAAGCCAAGTGAATGCTTGCTGATCCTTTAGTAGCGACTTTCCTGGGAGGGACTGCTGATCTTCTGGGCTGGCTCCCTGCGTGGGGATGCTCTCCAGGCCAGGAGGATGCCCAGTGTCGGAGCCCACGAAGAAAGAAGGTCATGCAGCATTGCAAAGAGGTGCAAAATGCCGTGCTGTGCTAGCACTGCCTTCGGATTTTACTGCAGAGGGGCAGTCAGGACATCCTCCCTCCTGGCTCAGCACCCGCAGCCCAGCCACTGCCTGCCAGGTGATACAGAGGAGGGAGAAGGGAGTATCCCACGTGTCCCATCGGCTGCTGGGCAAGGGATAAGCCATGTTAAAGCCCCTAATGGATGGTGAGAGTATTTTAACATGGTGATGGAAACGTGATTTTCAGCTTCTGCAAAAATCACCACGGTGCCCTTGAGGACAAAGGAGGATGAGTAGCTGGTTCAAAGCAATCCTAGATTGAAAACAATATTGTCAGAGCAAACTTGGTCCAAAATTTGTGTTTTGTAAAAAATAGCAAGAGCCTTCTACAAAACCTAAGGCACATGAGGACTGTTTTCACGTCCTGCTTCACTTACATAAAAAAAAAAATCAAACTCTCCCTTAATTTCAACCAGTGCTGGTCAAATGAAAAGGTTAACTAGCAAACAGGAGGAAAAAAAATGTTTCAATCGCTCTCCTTGCCCCAGACATGGAAGAGAGGGAAGAATGAATCAATTACTAAAATCAGTTTTGTTCTAATCATGTGAGGTTATACTCATGGACAGCTAGAGATCTGAATGAAGAATTTTAAAATAGGAGCCCCAAGGTAACCAGGTCCCACTATATCACCAGTGCCCTGTGGACAAGCTCCGTGTGAGGGTCTATTTACCCCATTTATCTACAATTGCAAATGGCTTCAGAGACCTCTGACTAACGGCAGGGCAAAAAAGCTCCTTCTCCTCTCCCCTGCAGCCCCCATCTGCTCCGCTGGGAAAGATGAAGCTGCACAAAGATGAAGCTGGACCATGTAGAGTCCCCCACCATGCACGGCAGGGATGCCTGGCAACCTTCCTTTTCGGTGGCCTAGCCAACCCCCGCTGGGCGCCCTGACGAAGCTATCCCTGTAGCACAGCCGTGATGGTCTCTGATGTCTTCCCAGGCATCCAAGGGAGAAGGGAGCGGGTCATGAGGATGCTGGTAGCAACCCCAGTTGGCCATAAAAACATAACCAGACTGCAAAAGGGCTTCTCCAGATGCACCCCGGTTGCTGTGAGTTATCTCCCCCACGTGTCCCTCTGTTCGGTCAGTGCAGAAGCTCTGCAGAAACCTTCCTCAAACACAGTGAGCTACGTCTTGCTACAGTTTTTTTGTATAGCTAGTAATTTCCAGCTAGCAAGGGACCATTCCAGTAAAACGAGGCAGAATCCACTGTTTTCTTAAGAAAGATAAACAAAAGGCAAATGCGATGGGATCGCCGCTGGTTTTCAACAGAAAACCATGTGATTTTGCATGTCGTTATTGCAATACTTGAAGCAGCACAGACTGCTTGTTGTTGATCGGACAGATCTGGGGGGAGGTTGAATGAAAGAGCTGCTCTGTGCCTTCAGGAGCAATGGTCTAAGTTCACCCCTGTTGTAACACTGCTCCACTCACCCCAAACAGGAACTTAGCCCTACAGTTTTGAAACTACGCATGGACAGCATGAATAAATCTCATCACTGAGGGTTTCCTGCCATTCCTGCTGAATATCCAGTCCTATTAGTCAATGTCAGGCCCTGGGCAACATGAAAAATTGCAGAAATCCATCCTGCCTGTCACTGGAAATCAAAGGTCAATCTCAGAAACTGAGAGACTCCTTCCAACCTTGGAAGGCATTCATGTTTCAAGACTACAAAGTGCAATTGTCAAAGCTCTGCACATTCATGTGAGACAGGAAGGAAAACTAAGACCCCGGACAATGGGACCCTGGAGGAGTGCTGGAGGAATCAGGCTTTTCCCAGGAAGCCGTTTGCCAAAAGGTTAAAATAGAATCTATTTACACAATAGATTGGAAAATGTTAACAGCCAAAAATGTGTTAGACAACAGGATTTCAGATTAGAAACACTGGGCAGGTTGTCCCATGAGTGTGTTCTAAAATAATTTATGGATTCTCCAAAATGAGCATTTTCTGTAATGACCTTTTTGGTGGGGTTTCTACCTCTGCTTTCGCCATTAAGGTTCCCTTTTCTCCGTACCCACAACCATCTGCCTCTGCCTCATCCCATCCTCCTGTCTCTCACTCCTCCTGATCCCACCTCTGCCCAAACCTCCCCTCCCACTGCTCTCCCACCACATCTGTAGTCACCAACTGCACCATGGGCACAGGCTGTGCTTTAATTGTGCTTGAAACCAGGGGGCGGAAAGTCAGGCTCCACGGTTTCTATTCCTGTCCCTTGTCCTCCCCGCAGAGCCTTCAGGAGGTCATTTCATCTCTGTGATCTGTGACGCAAGTCTTCCTCCTGCAAGCGCTCGCGATGCTCTGAATACCCCCGGGTGTCTGCAGGGAGCGAGGTCCCGGAGCCCTTAGTGACAGATCCCACGCTCACCTTGTTAAATGTTGAAACGTTTTAGGTGTGAAAAGGGAGAAAGGGCCCTTTTAAGCATTTATCTGGGGAGCAGATGGCCAGCAGCTGAACTTCTCCTGGACATCTGTGCAGTGTTAAGTTGGAAACACGGCCTATAAAACTTTAAATAAATCTGTTGTAGACTGCATAGTAACCAGTGACAGTCGCTTACAATCCACCCTGTCCTTGCTGTTTCAGCAGCCTTCTTGTGGCTGGGCATGAAGTGCTTTCAACATACCTGTAAGCCTTCCCAGGGCTGCAGGGGACTCTTAGTCCCTACTTTTGGAGGAAATCCTGGGATCAGCTCTCCCTCCCCAGCCAGCTCTCTGCTTTGAAGTTTCTACAAAGTCTTGTCACCATCCAGTATCTAAGTAAAATCATCAGAGACTTTATGTCTGATGACTTAAAACGCTCAGACCCGAATCTCTGCTTTTAGCAGGTACACACAGAGGTATCTCCTAGCTCCCCAAATGGAAACACAAAGCACTGGCTTAAACACATTGCTGCTCAGGTAAGATGATGCTGACAGAGAGGAGGCACTTGGCACAGCTTTTAAGTGCTTCTTCATTGAGGGCATCTACCATCCTACACTGCAATGCTGCAAATGTGCTTCCCAACATAAAGGTCTACCCCGGTTATACTTGAGTGTTCTCTAGATCATTTTGCAATAGGTGATGGACTTTGTGCTGGTAAGAAGAGTTATGGTGCTGAATCTTCTGCCCACGTTAAAAACAGAGTAGCTATGATCTACAAAACTCTAGGATGCCTAAAATTCAAACACATCACATCCTGCTCTGATTTTTACTCCCTGCATTGCACATGTTCAACTGAAAAGGTTTCGTCCCGTGCCTGAAGGTGAGCAGGGTGAAGAGAGGACGTAATCGGTAAGAAAATATTTGTCTTCACACTTGCTCCTGCTGTAAGAGCCACCCAGGTGGGAGAGCCTGAATATTTCCGCACCGCTCCAGCTCTGCCCAGGCTCACCTGGCAGTGCTAGGTGTCTCCCTGCCTGGGGAGGCAAAGGGTGAGAATGGAAAGGACGAGAAGAGCATGCTGCTGCCTGTCCAACGGGAGGAAAGAAGAGGTATTTAATTGTTGAAGGGAATTGCCACACTTCCCCCTACATAGAAGCTGCATGTTGTGCTGGTTGTGCAATGTAGGGAAGCACAGAGCCAGGAGAACAGTCCCATGACAACAGAAAAACCAACAAACTCACTCTTCTCCTTTTTTCAGATCCTTAAAGTATTGCGAATAGGTAACCTGTAAGAGCTAAACTCCTTCCTTCGCAGTTTTACTTCCAACATGGGTAATTCTCTGTTTTTCAGAGACGCAGAGACAAGGCCCAGTCTCCTGCACTATTTGTATTTTCTGGATGTGCTGAAGGTCCCTCCCAGCTGAATTCCTCCTCCCACCCATGGATGCGGTGCCAAGGATGGCACTGACTGGTAGGGACAGCTGACAGCCACTTTCAGCTGCAGCACCTCTTCCAAGACTAATGCCCAGGTGGACAGTGGACATCTTTCTCTCACCGTTCTCCAAAGCTTTTCAACAATTCCTCCTTGCTGTCTGCATGGGATGTGCAGTCCTAAGTGAATTCCCTTTTCAGCTAGACACACTGTGTTATTTCAGTATAGCACTGTCTAGACAACTGAAAAAAGTGTGAACAATTGAATGTATTACTGTCCCTTTGCTTTTCATAAAAATGGTGAAAGACTGGAAGATTTCTGGTCTTTGTGCAGTGTTTGTTTGGTGGGGGGTGCTGTTTGTTTGGTTTTATACATACATACATACATACATACATACAGAGAGAGAGTGAGCTGTAAATATTTATATAGAGAGCTTCAAAAAGCCATTATTCTTTTCAGTTAGTGAGGGGGCTTTATCTCACCATCAAGATTCCTACAAGACTGAATAATTTATCTTTATTCAGACCATTCTGTGAATAAAATGGTTGCTGTCCTACCAGACAGAAAGCAGATACTATCCTGCCTCCCTTTGTAAAGCAACTGACGCGCCTCAGAAACAAGCAGCAGCAGTTATTAAACGCAAGAGAACCGTCCCTTTCACCCCGCTGAACTCCATCCAGCCTCAACATTTCCTAAAACTGAAAAAAAAAGATGACACTGCAAAATGTCTCACATAAATTCTGCTGTCCCAGGAGCATCCACAGCCAGTCCAAAGGGTCAAAGTACTTAAAGAAACCAGATCCTTATGGGATTTCCAGCTCGCACTTCCAGATCTCAGCAACTACACAGAAGGCAGCCAGCATCACCCTTGCAGGTCCCCACCACCGCAGCAATTAAATGTCCAAATTTGTTTGGGTGCCTGAGCCTCTCGCAGGAACCCTCCAACATTTTCCAGTGAAGGCTGGATAGGGAAAAGCCAGCCAGCAGCAACAGCATGAAAATAACCGTAATCTATTCAACTTCTATTAATTCTTTTTTTTTCAAAAGAACATTTTCTAGCATTTTCCCACTAAACACTGGAGATTAAGTAAGCAAAACTTCTTGATGTCTGCATGAAGATATGTGGACAAGAGAAGAAACTCATGTGCGTCCCCAACTCTTGATGCCATCGGCAAATCAGGGTCTTCAGCACCAACGTGAAGCCTTGCTCAGTGCTGGCTGGCCGGGGATTTTCAGCTCAGCACGGGCCACTCCAAGAAACATACAAGGTGGAACAAGGAATTTTTCCCTCAACACTTGGCAGAGCAGTATACTACCTATCTAAACTTAGACAACAAATTCAGAACAAATTAACATCTCCCGCTCCACTGGAATCGCAGAGGTGCTTTTGAGGGGCCGCTGTGCTCCACACTGCAACACCGGGGCACACGGGGAGGCACACAGTGAGCAACAGGCAGAGGTGCTGCTGTCATGGGGGGCAGCTGGGTAAGCGCCCAAGTATGTGGATGCTTTTCTCCTCTGCATCCACGTCAGCTTGGGGGTGGGAGCTCCAAAACTGCACGCTTCCTGCTGATATTTCTGCTTCTCCCTGCTTCCATCAGGGCCAGGAATAACAGGAGAGGGGGCTCTCCCCCAGCCCCTCCTCTCCTGGTACCGGTCACGGCCAGTAGCATGAAGAGCGTGGGCCGAGGAACTTGCTTGAGTTACTGAAGCAAATGTTTTTTGGTGCCTCTGGATGTTCCAAGTTAAGCTCGGACCACACTGCACTCAGCGTGCATGTTATCCAAACTAGTCCAGCAGGGCCTAATCCTGATGAATAGCTGGGTAGCTATTAAAATTGTTTTCCTTGAACAGCTAAATGGAAATGTGAGGGCTTGACGCTTGAGCTAGCATTTAAAATGGGCTCAGGTAATCAAAACACCAGCTCGGAGAGCATGGGGGCTTTTGGAGGAGCTGAGATTCAACTCAGCTTTGAACCTTTATTATAGCAAATAGTTCCCACCCCCAATAGATGAAACTAGCCCCGGCTCCTTATGGAGACTGGCTGGACCTGATCACACGGGTTCACACTAGCTGCTTATATCTTTTTGGCCAGCAGTGCTTCTTGTGCAACCTAACACCATCTGTCTGTCATTCTGTCACGTCAGCTCAGGATGCCACTTGGGAAGAAACACATCACTGGTCATCTCTCACTGAAGACATCTGAGACGCCAGCACCGGGGACTGCAGCCTTCTCTCCGTCTGGGCAGCAAACACCCAGCATAAATTTAGAGCAACAAACAGCACAAAGGCAACCCCAGTACCTGCAAATTATTTTCCCGCATACATGGCCAAGCTGCAAACCATTATCAGAGAACACCTGGTAAATACGATATTCTGTGTAAGTGATATAGGTAGCTTCCAACTGTCACAAGTAGTGCAGATACACAGCAGAGCGATGGATACACTGGTTAAACGTAAGAAATTTTTCTGCTGTGCTAACTTGCTCCAGGCCCCCTGGCATGGGTGATGGTGGTAAAGACAGTGAAGAGCTCCTGAGAAGGTGACAAGATGCTGATAAAGTAACTGGTGCAAGAGTCAGCATGCAGGAGGAGCCAGCTTGAGGACGGAGAGCCCGTCGTCCTGCATGCTGCTCTCGTTCCCATCCCCAACCACTCTGATACTGGCATACGTGAAGACAGGCCCATAAAGATGGAGCCCCCGACCACACAAACTGGGAGGATGAATGGAGGGAAGGTGGCCTCAGAGCAGCTCGTTTCCTCAGCGTGGCAGAGATTCTCCCCAAGCACCACCGTGTTGGACTGGTAGGTGGGACAGGCAGCTCCAGCAAGTTGAGCGGGCACCAGGGCCACGTGCCTGTGCATGCTTCTGTCCAGAAACACCACCACCAGAAAAGCCTGGCTTACTGCCTATTTCATGAAGAACAGAAACACAGTTTGGGCATTTCAAGCAAGTAAGCTGGACTGTATATTCACGTGCACGGAGGCAGGCATTGCTGCATGAAGCAAGACATCAGATACTGAGCCTCACTGATCTGGGTTCCTGCGCAGGCTGAGAGCAAGCTATAAAGGACTCCTCTCCAAGCCACACCCCTACAAGGATGCCTCCATTAGAAAAAGAAAAAGGAAGAAGCAGCCGTGTTCTGAGCTCAGCTAATGCCATCCACACTTCACCACCTGCAGCTATTCTGAAAAACACTATCGTGGGCTCAACCTGGCCGCAGAGGCAGCGGATCAGCAGTGCTCTTTTGTGGCAGCCCTGGGTGGCTGTGGAAGCGACACGCATGCTAACTGCTGTCCAAACTGGGCAAGGGGGAAGGCTTGTTTCCATAACCGTAGCCGTGTAAAATCATTTGGTACCACATCTGGCCCCTGCTAACAGTCTAACTTTCACGCTTTCTATAAAATCTAATAAAATAACAGCAATTTTCAATGTCCAGAACACATACATTTCAGACAATCTGCTGTTGTGTAATACGAGGAGAGCAGCAGCACTGCAGGGGCTGGACAACAGGTAATCCAGGAGTTAACTGAAAGCAAAGGGTAAGAGCCCCAGGAAGAATGTCAATAACATTTGCATGGATGTGATATACAGCATTAAGAGCTGTGACTCAGACCTCACCTAGGGACCAAAGATGATGCGAAGATGCATTAAATACTTCTCATTTCTCCTTACTTAAGCTTTGCTGACTGCATCAGGACAGTCCACACCAGCTAAGGGTGTTCTGTGTGGCCAGGGGAAGCAAAGCCCAAGCACTGCGTGGGGCTCCCCGGGATGCACTAGGAAATTGGGAGGCTACGTAGCATATGCCATTAGGTTGCAGAGCACTGTGCAGAGGCCTTTGGCACCCAATGCCAGCTGCAGAGACGGAGCTCCTCTCTTCCCACGTGTGGGTGGTATGAGATACTCCATGCCTTTGGGATAGCCCCCAGAAGTCACCAGGGCTCCCCCATGATAAGCCACAGGTCAGCCGTAGCAAGGCGAGGAAGGTCCTTTCAGGTACTCCCTGCTCCGAGTACTCACAGACAAGCTGCAGGGGCAGCCCCACACCACAGCCCGTCACCCCCGCAGCCCCTGGAGGGACATGCCGAGCGCCCGCATCCAGCACGGCAGCTCCCCGGGCGGCAGCGGAGCCATCCGGCTGTGCGGCACACGGCTTCGGCACGCCGTAGCTGGGGGGAGCATACGGCGCAAGCCAGTTGCGGAGCCTGACGTTCAATGAGACTTGACAGGTCCCACTGAGGTCTGCACGCGGAGAAAGAGCCCGGGGCCCCCAAGCCAGCGACAGTGCCTCGACTCTGCCCAGCCTCAGCGCGTCTGGGGCATGCGGGATTCAGCATTTGGATCATCTCACAGCAGGCTGGCGGGGACCCAGCGGCGCGAGCATCATCCTGTCTGCAAAAGCGCGGGGCTGCTCGCAATGCACTTTTACCCTTGGTGTGGGGGTGGGAGCGGGGGAATGCACATGCAGGGACATTCTTCACTTGTCACCCCCAGGCTTAGGCTGTTTCTTTCTTTCCAATCACCTAAAGGTGAGGAGGAGTTGAAAAACATTACACTGACAGCGCTGTCGGAGCTGTGGATATAGGGCCTTCCGCTCCACGCCAAGCAAACCCTCTGGAATGGTTTGGACACGATAGGTAAACAGTGTCGAGCTTGCTCAGCGGGGAGACATTTGTATTTAGATGTTATAGATAAGTGGTGCATATTTGAGACATCTGAAAGTTATTATTCCAGGCAGTTTCTAAACAGAGAATTGCAGTTGCATAGCCCCTTAACTTCGAGCTGACAGGCAGGATAATGATTTAAATTATTGTTAAACATAGGCTCTGTTTTAAGTGGATAGAATTCAACAACATGGTAGGTTTGGGGGAATGGGGGTGTATTGCAAAACACAACATTTCCAGTTGCTGGAGCTCTGATCCATGGGAGCTTCTCTGCCAACACCAAGCATCACTATTCATGCTATGAAAATGGCGCTGTAGAGATCCTCGAAAGGCAGTATCACTCAGCTGTCTTCTGGATCATTACCACTCCCTCTAATTGCAACAACTTTGATTAAGAGAAATGCCTTTTTGAAAGCAAAACATAAGAAGTTTTCACAGACTGTAAAACAGAGTTCAGCAGTGAATCATAATTATTTTTTATAATGCTTTTGAATTACAATCAAATTATGCTTCCTTCAGTCCAATAAGGTTATGTTTATTATGTTACCACTCTGTTTTTAACAAAGAGTATACTGATTCGTTCTTCATTATAAGTCATTTGAAGCACAGCTATTAGGTTGTATTAAATCAGAGTACTACATCTGTTTCATCTGTGAGGGGTTTGTTTTCCAGTGTTTCAATGTACGGCTGGTACCCCAGGCCCCCTCCGCGCTGCAGGCAGGCTCAGCAGGCACTGCCATCAGAGAAGGCTCTCTGCCCCCACCCTAAGCTGCTTTCTGACATGCCAAAGATTAAGTGCGGTGGCACACACTGGCTCCATACTGCAGCCTTTACACAGGCAAAGCTCCAGCAAAAACAAACCCAGCTCTTCCGTGGAAAGGAGAAAGGGAAGGAAGAATTAATTTCTTGTTCATTCAGCATCTGATTGTCTCCCTGTGTCACAAGCGAGCTCCCAGGCAGTATCTCCAACCTACAGCATCCTCATTTCCCAGATGGGTAATTCACAACAATGCAGGTGAGAGGGTCTCATCTCTGCTTGTAGCAGGAAGATGCAATTGGGCCTAAAAAAAAAAAGCAATTGCACCTTGTCACTTAAGGGAAATTACATGGGTGATTAATAATGGATGAGCCTTACAAAGGCCACCCATTCTGCTCAGCGTACCAGCATCTTATCCTAATTATCCTCACCAGTATATGCCTAGAATTGTTTGGAAATTTTAGGGGAAATGGAGTTCACTCACCTAAGCTTTAATAACCGTTGTGTCTACAGGGCAGGAGCATCACCGTGCAGCCTTTGACATATGCAACACAACATAAAATCAAATCGTGAAACAGTAACTCATGTCTCTGCCAGAAACACACTCACAAGGCACACAAGTCAAAGACAAGGCACTTCAGTTGGACCGGTAGCTTGGCTTGCCCACTTTAGAACACGAGGAGTCCAATAACCCAGAGAAGCTGAAACCCCCAGTCCCCTGTCAGGAAGAAAAGCAGTATCTTCATCCTGCAGAAAGCAGGCACTTGTGTGATTTGTCCCAGGAAGATCGAGAAACCTGAGCCTGAATCAGGAGCTGAATCTTTTACCACTAAAGTTAAGGATGGCTTTTTGTCCCTTCCTGTTAACCAATAGTTATTGATTTGATGTACTCACATCAGGGCGTAAAGGCTTTACCCTGCAGGCAGCACTTGGTTGCTTTTCCTGCATAATTAAATCCTGATAAATATTCTTCCCTCATAAAAATAATGGACCCATCTCTATCTGGGCATTTTTTTTTCTCTTTTCATGTGAAAAAAAAAAAATACCTAAAGCTTGGTAGGAAACAAACAAGCAAGCAAAAAATCCAAGTGGGTATTAAAGCTACTACTGCTCTATTTGAAGAACCCAAGAGAACCACAAAAGGAAACTGCAGCGATCAATAGAAAACATGGAAACGGTTCCTTTGTCGTCAAGCTAGACATTGAATTTGTGCAGCGACTAACCCCTTGGGGCAGGCTCAGGGGTCTCGCCGGCCTCCTGTGACCTGCAAGAAGCAATGCCTGCTCCTTCCTGCAGCCCTTTCAGCTGCTGCTCAGCCAACAGCACATCCTTCAGAATAGGGAGAGGTACAATGGCGAGTGGAAGCAGGATTTCCTCCTGTGTTTGCTTCCAGAGCCAGAGGCTCTGTGTAAGGAAAGGGAAGCCTCCTCGTGCCTCCAAACCCCTCCTGGCCACAGCACAGCCCAAGGCAGAAGGACAGACTGATGGCACTCCACTCTTTCAACGGGCAGCCAACGTGGTCCTGGCCTCCAGACAAAGTCTGAGAGAAAAACATGTATTGGAGAGAACAAATGAATGATAAGGGCCCAAAGAGAGTATTTCCCATTTATTTTTCATTCTGGTCTACTTTTAGTAACTCCAGATAAGCTACTCATTTAGCCATTTGAACCCAAAAGGACTCAAAACCTATTCGTCTGAAACACTTCAGGACAGTGTTTTGGCAGAAGATCTCAGCACAACATGGCCAGTTTGAAAACCCGTCATTACTAAATTCTCATGTCCTGGCACAAGCTGATAAAGCCACTGTGTTCCCTCCCTACCCCAATGACCCAGGATTTCTTAGTTTCCAGAGAAATAAATCATGCTTGTTTCTGTAGTCATCTTTACGCTGTAGAGCCAGCATAGACTCAACTACCTGATGACGGGAAACTGCAACACTAAAACTGGTCTGCGATATTCTTTGGTGTCACCTTTTCCACCTCTGGCATCGAATGCCAGAACAACAGACAGGTCTTCAAACAAAATCACTGCCGCCTCGACTGCTCGGCTCCACTGCACTTGAAAAAAGGATATTAAATATGGAGACAGGGTTGCAATCAGCCTTTCTGAGGAAATAATAACCTGGGAAATTCTGACTCATGCTGATTTGTGATCAAGGACTGTGACTGAGATACCAAAAAAAGGAATTGAATCATTTTCATGGCTGTGTCAGAATGAATTAATTCTCATCATATAACTGGAAAAGATTTAACATCACAGAAGCTTTTTAGAATGACAGCAGGATATGGAGGCTGTGGTAAAGAAGAAAACATGATTATTGGGCTGGAGAGACTGACAGTGAGGAAAGATAAAAAAGAACTAATATACCATAAAATAATAGCTTGGTCAAATAGCTGCCAATAGGAACATCCTGAGGAGCGGACAGCAGTTGTAAGCATCTGGGGCTGCTGGCTGCGAATATGCCCTGGACGACGCTTATGCCAGAATACCCAACAGCGACACATCTCCAGGAGTGATGGTGAAGTTATCTTTAGGCCTAGCCAGAACATTTTGAGAAGCTCCTATCATTCACTGCTGGTTTTCACCCTTCTGCTAAAGCCAGGAAGAGATGGCTCCCCAGGTTTCTCCAGTGGCCGCCATTTACCCCTGTGCCTGTCTCAGAGAGGGGCTAGGTTCTTTTTCTCACTTTTGTGGGTGCCAGCAAAACTCTTAAAGTGAATCAAATGTCAGCTGAGCTCACTCTGAATCTAGCTAAACCAAAGTCAGGCTATTTCAATTCTAAATGCTTGCCCACAGAAATTATTCAAGGTAGCATAGCTAGTCCTTTTTAAAAGCCGTTTGCAATTAATTTGCATTAATTTACCAGGTTGCCCATTGTAAATAAACCCTCTGCAGGAAAATACTGCACTCGGTACATATTTTAAAGAGGGTTGGTTTTTTTTTTTTTTCCCTCAGCCAAGCAAGCTAGAGATGCTACTACGTAGAGGATTAGACTCTAAAGTGCAGCTCAATGGACAGGAGTTTACCTGGCAGCAAGTTCCACAGACACAGACCGAGGAGTGCGAAATCCCCACTGCAAAGCACTAACAAACCGAAGAGTATCTCCTGTTTCCTCACACAGCCTTCTCACCTTCATCCAAAACACCCCTTTGATAGATCTGTCAGTGTTTGTTATTAGCAGAAGCCTTCTATAATAAATTAACTCTATGATGAAAAGAGCCATTGCACAAAGAGGAACAGGTGTTATCAAGAGCAGAACAAAAAGCCACCAATCTAATTTAGGACATAAGAAACACACCAGACTCAGATATTTCCCCATGTGTTGTTTTTCTCCTGTATCTTCATGATCCCCTTGATAGAGAGAGTGTCAGTAGCATGTACTTGACCTGATAAAAGAGCTCACTTATCTTCAAGGAACATGCCAGGCATCTACGGTGACCCATGCAAACCAGTTCAAAACCACCTAACAACCTGTGCTGTCCAGATAAAGGGCGGGGGGGGGGGGGGGGGGCGAAGAAAAAAAAGCCTTTGGGTTA
>JAVKLA010000093.1:28234557-28254983 GCA_034782735.1 Sagittarius serpentarius | reverse complement strand
CCCCCCCCCCCCCCCCCCCCCCCCCCCCCCCCCCCCCCCCCCCCCCCCCCCCCCCCCCCCCCCCCCCCCCCCACAAGAAACTAAAGCCTTTGGGTTATGAATTATCAACACAGTCAAAATGAGCCAGTGATTTACAATTGTCAATTGAACCTTATATGAGTGAAGAAACCAGGCAAGAAGAGGGTGGTATCTTGGTCACGGGGTTGTTCTTGCCTTCTCCATCAATATAACGTGATCTCTCTTTGCCAAACCTGTCCTTCTTCCATTGCTTTCAGACAGCGGTTCACCCTCTTTCCGTGCTTTCATCTTCCTGCTCCCCTCATGCTTCTGGACCCCTTCTTAAACCCTCCTGCGCAGAAACTAGCCATATTTTCCAAGAAAAGCAAGCATTGCTGGGAGGCAACTCCTCTACCTCCCTCCAACTTCAGCAGTGCACTTCAGCCTCCCCTGCTTATGCTCATCTCCCTCCTCCTCCTTCTCCTCCTAAAAGACTCTTTGCTTCTCAGAAAAACCATTAAGCACAGAGCATAATCCCTGCATAACTACTGATTACTGATTAACCACAGACCACTGGTTTTGACCTAGCAAGCCCTGTACAGAACCCAGTAACAAGCAGATGGCAAAGAAAAAGATTCAGCAAAGCACTTAAGCACATGGCTATCTTTAGGAATGTGAATTAACATACTTACTCAAGCACATACCTGATTTCTGGCATACCAGATACCCACCTTTTATGTGTGTGTAGTTGTAAGTAGTTAACCATCCTGTCAAATTCAGACCCTGCAGCCTATGCAGTCATCTTTTCTGAGCAACTGAGAATGGGTAAACTGTCCAGTTGGAAACCACACACCTTTAAAATAGTATTTTACTAGTCACTTGAATTTTTCCTCCATCAGCTTTCACCCCTTAGCCTGCCAATGTACAGCACCCTCTGCCTCACCATTAGATCGTTACTTCGACTCTTTGGAGCCTACCTGGTCTTTTAGGTCTCACATCCAAAAGTGAAGCATTAGAAATTATCATACAAATAATCATAATAGTGATTATGGCCTAAGACCAAATTATTTATGTATTTCTCGAGTGAGCCAATTAGGCAGAGTTGAAATTGCCAGTCCCTGCAGCGAAATTCTCCATCAGTTCAGGTTTCTTTCCAAGTGTTTCTATTATTGACCTTCAGCGTGAGGCCAATTTCCTTCCACCTGGCCAAGCAGCATTACAGTCAAGATCTGCAGACTCTGCCATGTTAGGAACGAAGCAATAAATGTGTCTTGACAAATGCAGGCAACATCAAGGCTCACCTCAGACGTGAGCATACTCCAGTGTAGGGAGTCACTGAATTAGGTGCAGCTAGAACCAACCAGGCCTAGAAACAGGAGCAGAAACCAACAGGACCGGTGTTTTTGTCAAAAAGGTGCTTTCACACAAGCCATGCTGGGATAACAGAGCTGTCTGCTGATGCCTGTAAAAGGCTCAGGAAGGTGATGGCTGCTGCCTACAGACACCAAAGAGGGCAAAGAAAATCAACCAGGGCAACACCACCGCAGAATGAGGAGGAAATGCAGATGTCTATGGAAACACATTGAACAAATTGTCACCAGTAAACACTTACGTGGGTCTGAGATGCTGGGGTCCTCTGGACTTGGGCATGCAGAGAAAGAGGGAACACTGCATTAAAGATTTTGGAGGCTTCAGATCCCATGCAAGTGGTGCAGTATTTATTGGCACGGTACCAGCACAGGAATAGGATTATTGGATTCTAAAGGCTTTTTCCCTGGAGTGGCCTTTATCCTCTTAAAAGAAGATAGAGCAATTAAACTTTTTTTTTTTTCCTGAAGAGAATTAATTGTCTGTGAAGGGTTACACCGGTGGCCAGATACATCACGAGAGATTTTCATCTTCTTAAACACACCAGCCATGGCCAGTAGCACAAGATTCGATTCAGTGGCCAGCAATCCGATTTAGCAATCTTTTATCCCTAGCTACAGACTAAAAATTTACCAATCCCAAATAAGCTTAATTTCAAAATCTAATAGGAGCAGATGGAATGGAAATTTCTTTAAAAATATTTCTGTAAAGGCCTTTAACATCAAAGTGATGCTAATGCATGAGAATCAGAACTTGTAAGTGACCGGACATACTGTTCTAGCTTATATACATGGACATGCTTTTCATAAATTTCGCAAAGTTCTGCCAAGAGTACCCTGCTAGAATTCCCATGACAATAGGAAGAAGCACTTACCTAGCACATGTCAGTACAAGGGATGATATTTTCACCAAATGCCACAACATAGGGGAAACATGTAATACTGTCAGAAGAAGATATAATGAAAATGTGATTAAGAGAGTGTGATAAAAGAACACAAGATCCAGATTTTCCTAAACGTCTGAGCAGGAGAGAGGAGCCCAGCGTCTCACTGGGCACAGCACCCTGCAGGATCAGCTGCATCACAAGCAGAACTGATGTAATGTCTGCATCAAAATTGGGAGTTGATTCAACACAGGTAGTGTATCTTGGAGAACAGAAGTAGTAGCTCAGCATGACTAAAGATGAAAGGCAGGAGAAAATAACACCTGCACTTGCAGAAATTTTTTGCAAGGAGGACCTAGAGATCATGGCCGTTGTCAGAGACAGGACGCTGGATTCAGTGGACCTTCAGTGACCCAGTGTGCGTGTCCCAGGCTAAGGCCAGGACTTGGGACAAGACTGCTGCAAGCTGAGGACAGAAGAAGAGCGGTGCAAGATCAAGGGCCCGCTCAGCCTCAGGCTCTGCCTCCAGCATGGGGTGAAGCGGATTTGTAGGGAAGAGCACACACATGTGTGGGACAGCACAGGGATCCCGCCTCCAGGCACGCTCCCGGTCTCCCCAACCCCTGCCCCAGAGCACCAGCGACACCTTTGCATTTGCCTGCCCTGGAAGCACCACTGAAAATTTTACTTTTTAAGAAATTCTTTCATTTGACTCAATACATCCTCTATCTAGACAACCCCAAAATTGCACCGTATTGTTTGTACAGACACACAGTCACATGAATTGCATTTCATACACATCAGAAAAGAGTCACGTATAGCTGATGAACAGAGAGGCTCCTTCTGCCTACGAAATCCCAACTAATTAAGATCTTTGGCATAAATGAAGAAATGGGTCATTCTAACCCATATATTAACTTCATGATTTAGTGTGAAACTTGGTGCCTAAGGCCAGTTACTGTAGCAGGTGTCAGGCAGACTCTTACGCATCACACACAGACAATAACTTTTTGATGCAAGAATGCACCGCAATTCAGCAAGTTATATTGAGAGCACGGTCTGGTGAGAGTTTAACGCTGTGGCAGGCGGCACTGCATACTTGATGGGGCTGAGCACTGCTGCACCAGTCCATCAGTACTGGGAGAGCAGCTTTTGGTGAGCGCAGACCTGACTCACTAACAAAAGGTCTTCTCAGTGTGCACAAGCAGATGATACCACCTGCATTTTTGCCATCTTTCAGCCACTTGTGAACACTTAACAGTTACACAGATGCCAAGAGGCTCATTTCTCCTGGCCTGGACAAGAGTACATGGAAGGAGAGGTCCTGGCTTGAATAAGCACAAGTTCCCCGAGTCAAAATGTTTTGTTTTCTTCAGGACAAGCCAGGCAAGGTCTGGAGGAGCTTCTGCTGTTCAGTGTTTGGTCAAAGAGAAGTGATGAATGAGCAAAAAGCCGTGGCTAGATTCTGCTCACAGTGTAAAACCAGAACAATTCCACAGGTGGCTGCAAGTTTAGGCTGGTAAAACTGACAGTAGAGTTGCACTATAGGTAAAGATTTCCAGACTGAGCCCAACAACAGCCCTGCTTATACAGCATGAAAAAAAAAAAAAAGGAGACTTTCAAGTACAAAGCAATCTCATTTTTAGCTCTGTTGTTGATACGGATGGAAAAGCCAATTTAATTTTATTAAAGGTGTCAAACTTTTTTAATAACCCAGACACCTACAGGGATAACAAAATCATCCTCTGTACGGTAAATTGCATATTCAGCAGCTGTGATGCCAATTAGACATTGAAATGACAAAGTGCTATCTCACGCCAGCAGAGATATACTGTTCAGAGCCAGTGTTTAGTTTTATCATATAAGCAATGCTTAACCATCATCTCTCATACAGGCTTAGGGGAAAGGGCCTCCACAGCTGGAATTGCAAGATTAGCACAATCAATCGTTATACTTTTACCAGATCATCTACTCAATTCACATCCAAAACTTACCTCCAGCTTCAACTGTCTTACACCGGAGCAAATGCACTCTTTTTGTCAACATATAGCTTTATGAATGAAGAGGAATTAGCTTTCAGCATTAGAGCCCAAGTTCTGTACAGTTTAAACTATTTTGCTGAATGTTTTAGAGAAAGGTATTAAGAAAGCTGCAAAGATTAATTCCTTGTACCGACATACTCTCTCCACCTTTCTTTTTAAAGACCCATCTTACTTACAGAATTACAATAGGAACCACATTAGACAAACTAAGGAAAATACAATTATATGCAGCATTAAGTATCAGTTAAGAGAATGTATTTTTTTCAAAAGCAGCACAGATATCTTATCCTAATGGTTTAAATCAAAACACCAAAATCTTTACTAACATAAGGAACTCTGAAATGTTTCTCAAAAGAACACACTGCTCCATTAGTGATGTGTTATTATTCTCTAAGGCCGTGTCTATACTAGAAACTTCTGTAAATAACTATGTGTAATAAATTCAGTATTTATTCAATTATTCCAGTAGTTTATACCTTTAGTGGAAATAAAAGAAGGTCAAAGCCCGTTTAAATGGAATCACTGTTTCCAGACTAAAGGTTCCACACTTCTGCTAAAAAATAACAACTTGGCAAAGGCAAGATCAGCTTCTTAGTGTAAACTAGCAATATTTACCTCCTTAAACCAACAGCCAAATCAATCATCACAACAGATATTTAATGTGAAGACATCACTTTTTTTTAACACAGGGGCCTATCTTTGCAGCGTCAGCATCTGAACTACAGCGTACACATACCCATAATGTAAACACCACTGAAACATCGTCGGAGGTATTTTACTTCCTTGGGCTTTTATGGGTAACATGGAAAATATTATTATATAGGCCTTCTTGCCTGTGTTAGGAACAGTATTTCAGCTTACCAGAACTAAAGGAACTTTATAAAGCACAGAATTTATTTTTCCACTAGTTATTCTGTCTTGATACAGTCTTCATTTTTCTCAGTCTGGGCAATAATAGCCAGACTAATCCCTCTTAAATTTATTCTTACCCAGGTTCACTTGCAGGCTCTCCTGACACCAATGTGGGTATCTTGTGGATATAATGTACCCAACAGCACATTACGTGCCAGATTTTGTCCTTTCTGTTCATCTGTAGCGATACCTTAGCCCCACGAGCAGCCTTTGCAAAGGCAAAGGTGGTTCAGTTGAAAGCAACAGGTACACTGACGAGCAATGCTGATAAAATACACGTAACGCACACAGCCTCTGTGCAATTTCGTAATTCAACACCTCATCGAGCCCCGGTGAAGCCTGAAATGCTGATCCCTCACAGACCTTATTTGACTTGGCATCTGGCTGTTCTGACTTACTTGGGATTTGCCATTCAACTGCAGAGCCGGAACCCCCCAGCGCGGCCAGCGCAGGCAGTGGGAGGGCAGGGCAGGGCTGGGGAGATGCTGCCGTCCCCCCGCGGGCCAGCCCAGGCGCACGGGCACGAATTCCCCGCGGTTTACAACCAAACGCAAAGAGAAGAAAAAAAAAAAGCCATTGCGTTCACATGGCCAAGATGAGCTTTGGCTTGCTTGAAAGTGCTGCGTCTGGCAGCCTTATCGTCATAAGCAAGACAGACAGACCTGGAGGACAGACAGACCTTCAAGCACAAGGAGCTGCCTTTGGGCTGTGGGCTAACTTTCAGGTACCCATCACATCTGGAAAAATACATCCTGCCAGAGGTGCTAAGGCAAAGCAGGGATTAATTAAAATAGCAAGAGATGAGTTATTTATTAAACTGTTTTCACATTTTTAGCCGTGTTAGAGAGCTTTCTGCAGCTGCCATAGACACAAAAAATACAGACAATAAAACTTTATGGGCAATTTAAACTCCCTCTACCCTTAGGAGATGCGGAAAAACAATGACAACTGACTGTCTGCAGGTCGTGTATATCTTGCCTTCATTAAGTAGGACTCTGTTTAAACACGTATTATTCTTTTTCATCAGATAGTCACAGACTTCCACAGAGAGAGTAAATAGTTTACAGCTTCCACTTTCAACAATACGCTATAAAAATACACTGCAGTCATATTTGATTATCCAGTTTTGTTTAGCGTGAAGCACTCTCGGCAGATCAGTCTGCTTATTTGCATGTGTCAGAATAGCAACAGAAATGGATCCCTGTGGGCAACGGAAAATAAGTTTTGCACTTGGAAAATAAAATAGTAATAACCACATGGTAAAACTGCAGATGCATGAGATAAATTAGATTTATCATCAGTCTTATACCATTCACACCTGAAATCTGCCCATAAATCCACCTCATTTGAGGCTTATTTAATGGTTGTTCTAAAGGTGCCCTGGAGCTAGAGATTCAATTTACCTAAGAATTGACAGGGGTGAAGAAAGAAAAACATGTTTCCTTCTCTCCCTACAAAATGTGCAACTGCCTTGTCAAATATACACTAGCTTGAGTCCTGAGATGGGTACATTTCCATCCACGATCAGTTCACATTTTGATTTTTGATACCTTGCAAACATGAAGCAATAAGAAGCTAGGAAGGGGATCTGGAGAAAGAAAAGATTTCCCAAATATCTAATATAATATACAGCATTGCCAGTTAATTCTACTAGGATCTGTGTATGTATTGATGACTGAAGTATATATTTTTACTTTTTCTACTTCAGGTAAATCTAACACATGCACATTTAATACATATGAATTTAAAATTTTCCCAGTCTCCAAGTTCTTACGAGTTTTTCACATATTTTATATTCACAAGAGGTGGTGAAGCTTTGCTTTCAACAGGTGCCTCTCAGTGTGCCAATCTAAATAAAATTATCCTTGGTTTTCCAAGTCTGTGCTGGTAAAAGCCCAAGACTACTTTGAAATACTGCATGAATGAAAATACAGATGGGTGGGAGAAGAGTGTGAAGAGTGTAATAAACAGCAAAGAGGTTTGGTTGCTGACCATACTAGTAATGAATGGGACTAAGGAAAATGAACAGACTGTTCCTCACGTTACCCCACTGGAAATACAGCGTGGGTAGATGGGTACGCTGAAATCATAATTTCTTTGCAGTCCCATTTTTCCATACTTTTAGAGCACGTGTTGTGCTTCGAAAGAAAAGACACTAGATGGTAGGACTAGATGATCTTCATAGGTTCTTTCCAATCTTAACCATTCTGCAATCCTGTGCTACAATGACACTGCCAATAAAAATGGGGCAATTTTCAAAAAGACACCAAACAACAGGTAAACCTGGAATTCCCCACTAAAAGGTACAGGAAAATGCTGAAAATGTACATTATGCTTTAACACACACACCACCGAGGAAAGCTGCCGCCCTTGCTGTCCTGTAAGGAGTCCACAGAAAGTGTACATGAACATTTCTTAGCCTATGCCAGGCACTAGTCAAGTGCTTGGAAGAAGCCAGGCTCATGTGAGACAACAGCATTTGGTTCCCATGCGCTGCCATCCTTCCTCCAGGGCTCTGAAGACCCCAGCTGGTCCTCTCTTTTTCTTTTTTGATGCTTTATTATAGCAGCGAGGCAGCAGATTGCTTATATTCCATTTTTCTCGGACTCTTTTTGAAGTGCGAATGAGCATGTGTGTATGTTGAAGCGATAACATACGGCTAAGCCACATTTCTAGTAAATATTGCTTTAAATTATCCTGGAATGTAAAAGTGCACTTGTGCAAAACTAGCTGCCCAAAAAGGGAAGCAGAGCTTTAAACCATCCTGCCTGCAAGTTGAGCATGTCAGCAGGAGAGTCACTGTATAAGGGCATGTTTACAGGTCACGTAAGCCTGCATCTACACTGAAACTCATGCCCTAAAACACAGAACATGCATGCACTCGATTGCAGCAGCCTCCCCTATACCGGCCTTTACATTGCGGCAGAAAACCAGCTGAGACCTTGTGGTCAGAGGAGACCAGATTCCTGGGTGAACTTAAGCCTTTTCATCTCTGTAACGTGGGCAGAGGCAAGGAGAGCAAGGAGTAGCCTCTCACCTGTGACCGAGCATGTGAGCACTGTGAACCTCATCGCTGAAGCCACCTTCACGGTGGATGTAAGCCAGTCTCTCATTTTGACTCACTCCAGCAGTGACAGGCAAGACGTGGTTCAAACTCAGTTCCTGACCTCCCCTCGGCTGAGATGCAGTGGACCCTGCAAACCCTTTTTACCTTTTTCAGAACAAAATCAAGCAGGCAAAGAAGCTGCTTAAAGGGCTCTGCTTTTGAACATACAGCAAGGGCAGTCGGACCCAGGAACATCTGCGACAGCCACATAAACCTGTGCATTGACAGCGGTAATGACATGTGGGTAATTATCAATAAGGCTGATGCTATGGGTAAAGCCATAAGCAGAAGGAAATGAAAAATTAAGGTACAAACCAGCTGTTTCTTTTTCATCCACAGGTGCAATTTAGTGATGCCAGAGTGTTGTTCAATGCCTGTGATGCTGATAGAGAGGGAGGCAGGACTGAGCTGGGCAACAAGGCTGACGGCATCCCTGAATCGGGTGACACTGCTGTGTAACCTCTGGCAAATTACTTAACTCTCCCAGGCTTTGGGCCCCATTTTGCTCAAGTCTCTCTTTATTAAATCTGTAAGACAGGAACAGTGTCACTAGACTTGGTCATTGCCCTGCTTTACTGGGTCCCTTATTTTGGCTGGAACTGCTACTGTAACGCACATAAGCAAAACAAAAATGCGAAGTTTTGGAAGTTGTGACTTTTGGGGACATAAATGCACACTGTGCATTCCCCTGCAGAGGTGGGATCTTGTAGTGCTGCAAGACTTACTGCTGCACATCTTTCCTTTGGGCAAGTCTGATTTTGGACCTGAAGTTACATTATTGGGAGTGGGGAGGAAATAATTCTGCGATCAACAGAAAGACAGCCACCAGACATGGTAAAGCTTTTTGTCAGATTCTTGGGTGAAACACACATAAAAGCAAATGGAGGCAGTGCAGAGGTGCAGTATGACCCTGCAACCCTACAGGCACTGGGAAAATGGTGAGGCTCAAGAACAAGGAACATGTTTGGGGTTTGTGGGGGGAATAAATCACCAAACTGGAATCTGAAATGCTAGGCCCTTCTGTTCAACATACCACTCCAGCATCCCCAGCCTCCATCAGATGCCCTGCATGCCATACCAGGCTGAATTTGACCGTATGTTTGTAGCTAAGCTATGAAATTTATTTGTCAAGTCCCGGGAGTTTTTGGCAAGTTGTCCTGTACTATATGTGTGGTCTGCTACAATAAAACAGGCATGCAGAGCATTGCAGCGGGTATGTCTATAGGGTCCAGAGGCAACATAGCTGATGATTTCCCAGCTCTGACTTTTAGTGCTGTGTAATAATGAATGGAGATATAGAGGACTCAAGTCAAAGACTTTTCGGCACAGTTGCTAGGCTTAAAAGCCTGCTGAAGGCTGCTGGAATGAGCTATAAATACGTATCTGAGCTCCACGCCAACTGTGTAAACTCAGAAGCCGCCTGTTTCATTCAGGGACTTTATACCCACCAGAGAGTTTGGAGCCTGTTAGACTAGAGGTAAGTCGGTGGCTGGCAAGAGTCACATTTTCCTTGTGAAAGGGGATGTGAAAGATGCTAGGGACAATGCAGGGGCAGATTACGGCTAGGAAATGATTTCTCGGGTGTTTTGAAAGGAAACACATAATCCAGAGTTATGGGCCTCATTAATCAGGCAGAGGGAGTCCCAAGGTGCCAAATCTCACAAGAACAGCCAGAGGACTTGGAATCATTTGTAAGCTCTTCCTAAATGAACCCTTGGCGTGACATTTGCCCAAATTCTAGATCCCAATTCAAATATCATCACCTTGGCCTATGAACAGTTGCCTAGTGGCTCCGATTCAAGCTGCTTCACAACAAAGATAAATCTTTCTGCTCCTAAAAGAAAGCAAAAAGCTGCCGAGAAATTCTTTAATTCCTCTGCCTTGTGCAATCTTGGGCCAGTAGTTTTTGCAGCAAGAAGAGGTCAGTCCCATATCTTCACCTCCTGAACCCACATCCCTCTTCCCTGCCGTGTAGGTTGCTACCAGCAGTCCTGCCACCATACTTTTTAATACAGCAAGCAGTGCAGAAAGACGGCAGAACTGTCAGAAAGAAGCCTCATTAAAGTTTTTTACATATAGCAAGAAGATGTCATTTTAACAGAGATTATCAGGCTGCCCAACAGGAAAAGGCCAGGATCTCTCCCAGCCTGGCAAGATCATCTCATCTTCTGAAGGAACTTCAGGCCACGAAGGTCAGCAGGTACCATCTAACCTTTTCCATGGTGAAAACGAGACCCATGAAACTACTGTTACATGGAGAAGTGCTGCGATTTGCGCCCTAGTGTCAATGCAAAGCCAGCTCTAAGGCTACATGCTGACACCTCTGGTCCCCCAGCAACCTAGCTGTCCCTTAAGGTGGGTCCTTGGAGACACTTTCCAGTTCTTCTAAGATGTATAAACTCAAATAGCCCAAACCGTGACAGCCTGCACATTTGGGGCTAGATTAGAGGCCGCATGAATGCCAAACTATCTCCATTTCAGCTGAGGATGGCAGAAGACACAGGCACTCAGCACTCCTTGTCCTCCAACCCCAACTGCATACCCAACCTTCAGGCTCCAGAGGATGAAACAAACTCCTCTGTGAAAGCGATATCCTGGCAAAACCAGCCGCAGCTTCTCCCAGGTAATATGGAAGATATCCATGTTTCAAATCTGCCCATTAAACCAGCCAGAAAATCATAATTAGTGCCATCCAGGAAGGATTTATCCATAACACATAAAATGCCTTTCCCCACTTTGGCATGGGAAAAGCAGCAGATGAGATAAAAAAGAAAGTTTTACAAGGTATATGCCACACTCCAGACTATGCTCTGATAGAGCAACACCTCTGAGCAGAAATTCACTTACTTACAGATGGCTTCTAGTGTTATACTGTAGCGGTTGTTTCCCACCTCCCACTCGTGTTATATTTACGTGCTAAGTTTCAAATACCCACTGATCCAGGCTGAGGTGGTGAGATGCTCTGGGGAGGAACAACGGCTGTTTCCCGGTGCCTGTCCCAGCACAGCGAGGGGGACAGGGAGCGTCACGCTGGCCCTTCGCCGGGGACAGCGCAGCATCATCCCTGAGCGTTTGGACCCAGGTACTCACCTAAGAGCTGCACTCCGCGGGTGAGTCCGTAGACGTCGATCAAAGCCCAGAGAGGCTCTGCCGTCCTCACCCCGCTGAAGAAGAGCATCGCAGCGGAGTCGTTCACCCGATAGAAAACCCGTCCCTTCTTGTCCACCCAGAAGGCTATGATGTTTCCCTCATTCGCAAACTCTTCTGGCAGAGCCTTGGCCCAAAAACCGCTTTGGGAAACCAAGTCGGGGCACGCATACTTCGGCAGAGTGTCAGGGTTAATCCTCGATGGATCCTTGGAAGTAAACCCGAGTCGAAGAGCCCCACTCCAGCAACACTGCTTTTTAGTGATCTGCAAAGATAACAGCAGCAATAACAGCGTTTGGCACTTGAACATCTACTTACACATTACAGGCTCTATGCCACCAACGGCCACCGTCCAGATGAGCCCACTAGATTTAGGAAACATTTTGCCCACCGAATACTGCTGTACCTTTTTCAACGCAAGCAGCAATGCTGCATACTTAGGATACAATGCACACATTGAAAAAAAATCAAATTAAATCTATGCAGATAAGTTAAATGTAATTACAGCTGCATGATGACTCACTTCTATTTCTAGGGTAATTTCTTTTGGCCTAAGAATCATCCTCTCCCAAAATGTGCCAAAAATGGCCATAAGAGCTTTATCTCAGCACCTGCAGCAGCAGAGCTCTTCCCCTGTGGTGCTCGGATGACAGGGTCTCTCATGACCTTGGGGAAAAGCATTGGCTCCAGCATCACAGTCATCACCACAGGGTTTTCTGGGTTTCCCAGCCAAGTAGACGACAGTCTTACCCTTGTTTAGCTTGTCAGATTGGATGAAATCACAGCCTTGCAGCAGAGAACTTGTGTGAGGGGAAACACAATTTAGAGTATTTAACCATATTAAATACACAATTAGGAGACGACAGATGTTGTGTTATGATTGGGGAAAAACCTATTTATTTCAGCTATGAGTGGTGTTTTTCAAGACATGTTGTGCACATCTACACCCCACCTGTCCGTCTGTGGTTACTCAATGTGTCTGGGGTCAGGAATATCTGCTACAGTTTTGGGGATGGTGCATGTGTCATATCCACCCTTCTGCACCTGAGAGACAGCAGGACAAAGGATCACAGATGCCTCCAGAGTCATTGGCTTCTGCTCACATGAACCGAGCCCTGGGCTGAAGAGGATATGAGGGGAGCAGGCAGAGGATCCCAAACACATGCAGCCCATCTAAGACACTACCCAGTTACAAGGTCTCTTTCTTCCCACGGAAGCAAGGAGTCTTCCACAGTTAGTATGGTCCCCAGATGGAGATGATGCCCTTGGAGAATTTTTTCTCTCATTTTGTTGGAGTATGAACCTGCTGGGAATTGTTCGTCTCAAAGGGATGCAGCCTGTCAGCAAGTCAGACTGTGAAATGAAAGACTTAAGGACGCTGGATCCAACCCTGATGGGGGGCCAGGACAGTTCCTGCATGCCGTTTGACACATAACTGGTGTTTCTGTTCATACGCTGAACCTGCAGCAAACATGAGAGCACCTGAGATAGCCCTCTTCCATCAAAGCCTTGGCAGCCTCAAGCAGTTTCACTCTTGGCTGCAGGACAGGAGCAGAAACGTACAGGTACCACCTACCAGATGCCCCACAAAAGTTGCAATTTCTTGCTCTGCCAGAGTGCTAACGGCTCAAGTGAGTGGCAATGCCAGAGACTGAACTGTCCAGGACCGCAGGACTTTGTCCTCAAAAGCCTGGCAGCAGCCCCTTGTGTCCCAGCTTGGAAGCACAAGATTTTCACCGAGGGATTCTCCAAGACATTTTCTTTGGACTTCTGAATTCTCTTCTAATCACAGTTGTAAATATTGCATTTTTCTTTCACATGTTCCTCTCCAAGGCAAATCTGGAACGTGTGCCCTTCAGGGCACAACAATCTCACAACAAAGACATTGTTCAAAGCCTGGAGATTTCTGTTTTATAATTAAAGTATCAGAGAAATAATTCAGAGCTTCAGAAAAAAGTTATCAACAGACAGTTCCTCAGTTAAGTGAGTGCTCCTCTTTATCCCTGCTCAGTGAGGTCAACCACCTAAACTGTTGACATGAAGCACTTGAGCATGACCTCAGTCCCAGGAACCCTGGGAAGCTCCTGCTTGCAGGATGGACACTGGGGTGGCACTAAAAAGGACTGAAGAAGATTTGCTATTTTATATGCCTGGCCAGAATGGCATGGGATCACGCATGTCCCCAGTGGAAGGGTGGTAGATGGGGCATGCACATGACAAAATGGGGAATATATGCACACTCCAAGAAGAAGCCTGGATTATTTATTGCAGCAAATTTGCTGCGAGCCCTAAAAGCTTTTCGGTCTGAGATAAATATGGCCTCATTGTTATTTGTACAATTTACTCTTTCACAGTCTCTTGCCAATACTTCACAGCAATCACAGGCCACATGAAGCAAATATTCATATGGTAATCAAGGCTGCACATGTTCCATGTATTAATCAGCACCTATAAACAGTTCTCAATACAGTCCGACCACAGGCAAACTAATATCCAAATTAAAATCTAGTATAAAGCCTGCCAAGAATTAGACACAGCTGGACAAAGGGTACACAGTTTTGCTAAAAAAGGCAATGGTTCACGATGGACCAAATTCTCTCTTCAGCAGCCACCGCTAGCAGAAAAGCTTGGGAGGTCCACCGGGTCCCAGAAGGGGAGGAAAAGATACAATCTACATCCAAACTGCTAAGCCATGGCTGCTTCCACAGATTCAGGCTCCTGCTCTTTACTGCCTTGTGCCTTGTGTCACCCTTGACAACCTCCCTCCACCCCCAAGCAGTGCCCTGAATTACACGGAAGAAACCACACTGGGACATATATCTCGGCGGCAAATCTGGAAAAGAGGAAATCTGGCTGCTTAATGGCATTCCCAAAGCCGCAAAGAAATCTCAGAATAAAACCCGAGATACAATACCTAATAAACAGAATGAAATCTCCTGACTTCTTCCCTCTTGTTTTCCAAGGGGAGTTTAGACTTTATAGGACCCGAATGATTGGGTTCATGGTTAGTCTTTAGCTGGTAAGAAGGTTTAAGTTGCCATTTTCCACAGGCACACACAATAACAAGGCAATTGCAGGATGGACTTATCAGAAAAGCAAAGATGTTTTCACATTTCCATCCATCCCTAGAGTCCAAGTTCTGCTGAAGCCCGTTGATTACTCCCATGAGACCTTGCCGCTGGACTCAGCAGGAGCTCTGCTTGTAAATCCCTTGGGCAGATTTGCATGCATATTCTTCACATATGTTATGCAAGCTAAAATCCTAAACTATACAGTGATAAACAAGTGTGACTTTCCAGAGATAGCTACACTGTGTCAGAATGAGGAAGAAATAACCCAGAACCTTTGCCTAAACCACTAAACCCACTCAAATCTTTGATGGTGTTTTCAGAAACAAAATGCTGCTTTCATCTCCTCCCAAACCATTTTTCGCAGTTGTTTGTCCTAACTGCTGGCCAACATGGAAAAAAATACCATTAGGCAATGTGAGTGAGTCCTGCTGGGTTTCTAGCCCGAATGGAAGCAGTAAGAGCTCCACAGGAAACATAACAAACTTGTAGGAGGGATTTTCTACCTATGGGCCTGAGCCTGAAATCACTGAGATCTCTCTGTATTTTCAAAAGGAAGCATCCCCCTCATTTCTTGCTCCTTTGCTGGCTGTAAGGGAAGGGGCAGGGAAGGCTGATACGCTGCTGTAGGTCCCAGCGCTCTGGAACCTCTAGCAATGGGCAACAGCAGGATCATTCAAACTCAGTAGCTATATGCAGATAAACTTCTTGGAAAACTCCTTGTGCATAAATGAACGATTTGCAGGCAGATCTCTCACATGGGCCAGGAACTAAAGTTGCCAAAGAAGATGACCTACTTTGTGTCAATGAAAGGCATGAAATCAGCTAGGAATGGAAAAATGCAGTCCCGCAAACCAGGGGGCATACAGACTGGAAAATACCAGTGGATGAAATTTAAAGGGCCACCAGTTCCTTCAAGGTACTGAGAGCCTAAAAAGTGCTTCAGCTCCTAAGAGGACTGATGAATTTCTTCATCGGGAAGCAGCTCTCGGTGCACGTGGAGGCATACTGTCTTAGAGGAGCTGAACTTCCCATGCCAGCTGCAGCACAAGGGGTACCACCTCCATCCTCCGGGCTACCACAGACACAAGGGAAGTGAAATCAGCCTCTGCCAGCGAGAAAAATGTGATGCCTGCAATGTTCTCTCCTCTGACCTTAATGCTATCAGGCGGCTGAGTCAACAAAGCAGTCAGCAGACCGCCAGAAAGATCGTTTTCTCAGACGGCAACTGTGACCACACTGACTGCTCCTTTCATCCTTTCAGCCAAACCCATTTATCTTCCCTGCCAAGCACACGAACAAGCACCTTCACTTCCAGGTCCTCTTCACCTCTTACCTGTTGGCTGTGGAGAGGCTGACTACGACCTCCATGAGACCAGAGCTGTTGCTGCCTTGTTTACAGGAAGAAAAGTGCTTGTTGTGGAACTGAACCTGTTAACTAACTCCTCACCCTCCCTCAGCCCGCCCAGTAAAAAGGCTCTGCAGGATGCGTGCAAAGCCTAGAGGACACATTGGCTAGAGAGAGACTGAGGCTGCTGCCTTTTGGACTGACCAATACCGCCCTTTTTTCCTGCTGTTTTCAAAGCAATCACAATCTGTTGTTCCTTGTCTAACATCAAGTTAAGCTCTTCTGGACTGTGGATTTCCCTTTTGTTCCCAGTTTCTACATCGGTCTGTAGCAATGTCTCCAAAAACTACAGTGACAAAAGCAAAAGTACCAACAAAGACTGCAGATCTTTAAGGCCAAGATCTGACTACTTTGCTTTTCAAGGAAGGGCTAGGCTAAACATCTGATGCAAGCACTGAAGCGTGGTACACCCCAACATTTAATCACAGCAGCTCCCATGGCAATAAGGGAAGGTATCACTTACTCACCTTAAGCCTGACTTGTTCATAAATAACGATGGGCCTGTTGCTGAAGGTAATGGCATTGCAGAAGCTAGCCTGGCGCTTCACTGCCTTCTGTGTCGTGTCCATGATGATCTGGGATCCCTTCGTGTGAGGATGGAAAAGCAGAGGGCTGATAGACAGAGCTCCACACTGCGGGACGGGGAGACAGTGCTTCTGCTTGTGGTGGCATCGGTGGGAGGAAGCTGAAAACGACCCACCTATGGAATCTGAAAGCAGAATGGGGGGGGGGAAAGGGTTTCAAATCTGCTGTGAGTAGTAAGTAAAAAGCTTCCAACACAAAAAAAAAGCAGGGGCACTTCAGAGAGGAACTATAGATCAAAACAAAAGTTAGTCAGATCTCCACTCCATAAATCACTAAGGGTTGCTAGAACATCCTGAACAATAAAAGGCTATGAAGATACTGAAGGCTCCCATCTGGACAGTCTGATAGTACAGAGCACGACACGGAGACCACAGCTCAGCACTGAAATCACAGGCCATCTTGAGGCCACACATCTGAAAAGAAGGCAATAATTGGTTCCAGAACTGGAGCAAAGCACAATGTGAAGTTGCTGTATCAAAACTGTCACACTTAGGGAAAAATCTTCCACTTCCAGAGGACTCCCACACAACTTGACCATTTCTCTCACTCCTCCTTTGCAACAGCAACTCCATCGATCCTTGCCTCCATGTGTCTCTGGATGCTGTCCTATCCACCCCTGCTAAGTATCAGATCAGACACATACTTTGCTAATTTATACTCAAGCACCACTCAGCAACAAACCACTTGGATTCCTCCACTAACCACTATCCATTCTTCTCTCTCCTGTACTGATGGGAACCTCAGCTGAGATCCCACTTGTCACGAAGGCACTGATCAGCACGCTGTGATTATGGTGAGGAAAGCAAAGAGGGAGAGAGGCTATGAAGCAGGGAGGAGATTACGTCTTTCTCTAACCAAGGCCCTACATGAAGAGTCAATGCACGATCAACACAGTCACAACAGCAGCTTTGTTCGTGAACGTGTGGATACATGAGTTTCTTTTCAACACGGAGCCTGCAGCAGTTCAAGCACAAAACAACCATTATACTGAACACAAGTCATCTGCTTCCTTTTCCTTGTGTGCACATTATGCACATACGTTTGGGAGGAGATACTCGTAGATTTGGAAACAGAGTATCAACAGAATAAACGATTATTCCGTGATAGACTCAAGGATGCAACAAAAGCAAATATGACCTTAACACTGTGCCAGTTTGTGCGGTAAAGATGCATGACTAAACAGTATGGTTAAAAACTCTATTCCTCAAACACACAAACTATACAAACTAATTATATACATTCTTCACGTAAATTAATTGCTGACAGTTATGCCTTTATATAGCTGCTATAAAATAATGCTTACACCTCTAATGTAACTCTTAGCTTTGCAATAAAAAGCCCGGACCCTATTCCTCCCAGCCTTTGGGGTAGTTTTAGCTTGTAGATACATGAAGTTGTAATGGCACATCATCAGGGCGAGCGTGAATAACTACCAACACAACTTAAAATCCTGGTTTCTGATGAGAACATTTTAATTCAACTTCAGCATCAGTCACTCCGGCCTTCTCCTCTCATCTCCTTGCTGGTTTTTTTTCTCCCATTTTCAGCAACAGTGCTATCCCTTCAGAACAGAGCAGGGAGGCCAGACAAACGGGGCTGTTACCTTTAAACACTTTCACTAATGCCTTAAGGGAGAGATGAACCAGTTGGGAGTTATTTGATGCTAAAAATTATGTTCAACATAAGTCATCTTCCTTTGCCTGTTCCTCACACATGGAGGAGGAGAAATAAGGTGCAGGGTACCAAGAAAAAGTAGAGGTTCACCTGAGCAGGCAAGGTTGGAGAAGGAAACCTTCAGGAGGAACAGACTGCATGGAAGGGGGAGCTTGATGTGGGGAAGGTCAGGATGCAGCAGCTCACGAGCCTGACCTTTTCCCTTCGGGCACACTACTCACCCGGGGCAGCGCACCCTGCCTCTCCCCACAGCCCAGACTGGATGGTCAGAAGACAACAGAAGCAGCAACATCCTCACTGAGAGAACCTTCTGAGGTTACCTCCTAAAACCTGTTTAATTAAAGGCTGTCTTATGCCCCAAAGAAGAGGAGGTTGAACCCTTTCCAGTATCACTTGCTTTTTTCCAAACCAGGTATGTTCTCTATTTTCACCGCTCTGGAACCCCGTTAAGCCCTCAGCTTTAGTGATACCTTGCTGACGAGTTCCTCAGGCTTAATGGTATTTTGCAAAGAAGTACTTCCTTTATCACCGCAAATGTGATGCTGTTCACCATCAGAAATGGTTATGAGCCAGAGCCAGCAAAAGTGGCCGACTTAACCTTGCTCCACTCCAACTCCCCAGGTGGGTCATGCTGGTCTGTAGGGACAAGACCATTGACAGATGGTCAAAGCAAACCACCCCAGCCTCTCTTTTGGTAGAAATTTTTCAGGCCGCTAGATCTCCTCATTGCACATCTCCTGGCTGCCTCTGTTTCTGCTATATCCTTTTTTTATAGGTAGACTAACTAAAAATAAACATCTAGTGTAAAAACTTCCATTCCTAAATTTTTCAGCTTCTCTAAAATATACACAAAATCACAGTCATTTCTGAAAAAAAAACACATACTGAGGGATATAATCAACTGTTTGAGAAAATTTAGTCAAGGGATCCATAGAAAAATAGGAAAAACTCTTTTTCCAGTCATTTCCAGTCTTGGTTTTTTCAACACCTCTTTGATAGTTTCTAGGGGTGCATATACATGAAAGAAGCAGCTACTAGTGAGTATACATTCAATTCATGCCATCTTTGCATCCAGATCTGAATTTTGTAGCTCAAACTTTTTGCTAGCAGTCACTCACCAAAACAAACTCATGCAGCACAAAGGCACGCACATGTTAACCTGTTTGTGTATCTCAGTACTCTAATTTTACTGGATAACTTGGCTGTGATAATAGCAGCCGCACCTCTCCATAGGACATGACGCGTTTTTAAAATGCGGTAATGGAGTCACCAAAACTGCCCGCAGCTTTCAAAGCACACTCTGATAACACCACCACATATGTCCAGAGCATCTGCTGGAGCAGCGTTACGGAGCCGTAAGGTCCTGCCTGACCCCACGGGACGGATGTTAGAGGAATGCTTATCTGCTGTGACAGTCCAGCACCGCTATGTGAGAATGGGTCAAACCCATGCCAGACCAGCGCCTGCAGGACGAGTGCCCCCCACGCAGACAGCTGAAATGCAGGGCAATCATGCTCTATGGGAACGCACAAAACCACCCCAGGATCAGCTTCCGTAGGGAGATAATGCAAATGGGGAGGAGACTCCCCCTTTCTTTCTCCCAAATGCTCTTACACAGCAATGACTCCTGCATGATGAACATGCTCAGGTATAAAGACCAGGAAAGGTCTTAATTTTTAAAAAGTGCAACAATTTAATAACAGAGTTTTGCATCTTACAAATACTTGGAGAAGTTACAAAGCAATGGGTCAAACACAAAGGTCTTTGCTCAACTTCTTCAGGGCAGCATGTCCACTCCAAAAGGAGGAGACACAGTGCAACTTCAGATGGCAACACAAACACCTAAGACTGGTGTATTGAGTTTGCGTGGCAAGGTTTTGGTAGTGGGGGCAGCTACAGGGGTTGCTTCTGAGAGAAGCTACTAGAAGCTTCCCCCATGTCCAACAGAGCCAGTGCCAGCCGGCTCCAAGATGGACCCACCACTGGCCAAGGCCGAGCCAGTCAGCAGTGGTGGTGGTGCCTCTGTGATAACATATTCCAGGGGAAAAAAATACCCTGTGCAACTGCAGCTGAAGAGAGGAGTGAGAATATGTGAGGGAAACAACCCTGCACACCCCCAGGTCAGTGCAGAAGGAGGGGGAGGAAGTGCTCCAGGCACTGGAGCAGAGATTCCCCTGCGGCCCGTGGGGCAGACCCCGGTGAGGCCGGCTGTGCCCCTGCAGCCCAGGGAGGCCCA
>JAVKLA010000093.1:28211315-28225857 GCA_034782735.1 Sagittarius serpentarius | reverse complement strand
AAGGTACTGTAAAGTTGGGTCATTTTGTGTGTAGTCACTCCAAGGTACTGTAAAGTTGGGTCATTTTGTGTGTAGTCACTCCAAGGTACTGTAAAGTTGGGTCATTTTGTGTGTAGTCTTGTTTAAAAACACAGTGCTCCAGTCATACTTGTTTCACACTCTTCCTCCTGAAGTTTCCTGCTTTTGTTCCTTGCAGGGTCTCTTGAGAGCATGCCTGCCAGAAGCAGCTCCTTACCCCACCTGTATTTAAAACTTAATGAGCACGTCCGAGATGTAGTGATTATTCTTCCGGAGCCCAAGCGGTGCTTTGCCCAAAGGCTCCCCACGCCTTCCTGTCAGGGGTTTACACGCACCTCCTCCGCCGATGTCTGCCCGCAAGCCCGTGTGAAACGGCTCGCCCCCAAACCCAAGAGCCAGCCCTCCCCTTCCTGTGGAGCAGCCCGGGGACACCCCCAGGTGACGGCATGGCTGACAGACAACGTCCAGCTACAGATGCCCCTGTGATGGAGATCTTCCACCCCTCAACAGAGACACCAAGAATTTCCAGACCGCCACGGTGTCCGTTCTGCAGCGGCATTGCTCTCGTCAGGCGGGGCTGAGGGGCAACCCGCGTTACCTCAGGAGCCGGCTGAGCGAGCACTCAGTCCCGTCCCTGTAAGGACAGTGCTGTTTAGCTGCGTGAGCAGGCCTCTGAATCTTTTGCAAAAACCTTCTGGTGTTGATGTCCTCATACTCAGGTCACTGCTTCTTCCTTTCTGCAGACTGGTGGCTGTAAATATACTGTCACCCAGTAAGCCTTCTCTATGTCTTTTTTTGTCTGTTTCATTTCTTTCGGATCAACAGAAAATTCTCTTTTTCAGCACGAGACAATTGCACTGCTCACTTCGTTGTTAACTGGTACAGTCTCCAAACTATTTCCATCCACACCAGTTACCTAAACATCAAAGATTTTCATTCAATGTGAAGTCCAAAAGCAATCCTAAAGGGAAGCCCTTGAAACATGTATCTGCTGAGGGTTCTCCTGGCTGCAAGGTTTATGCCGTTGTGAAATGGAATATGAAATTTCTTTGCTCACAGAGGAAAAATGCACCTGAAATTCTAGTCTTGCTATGCACTGACAAGACACAAAAGATACTGATTCCAGTGGCTTTTTTCCTGACTGTATTTGGCAGCAAATAAATTCTTAAAGTATGGTGTTATTAGAGCTAGCAACTTAGCAGGCAGGTGAAAAATTACTATTGCCTTTACTATTTGGCCACATTTAACACCATCTTAAATGTTTCAGGATCACAGGAGCCATGTACTTCCTTGAAATCCTCCTCCACCATTTCTCTGTTCAGATCCTTCTTTTCTCTCATCTCTCCACCCATTTCTCCTTGAGGAAAACTCACAGAACACGACCTTCCCCTCTGCTTGCTTTGCCATCCCTTCCTCTCCAAAACATCATCTTCCTCCTCCTCCACCTTCCTTGTCACAAGTATTAAAAGCTTCTCAGCCACTTCCCTCTTTCAAGTCTTCCACCTCCTTCACGGGCCTCACCTTATCCATCACATTTCTCTCTCACTTAGGTTTACTCTTTTTTTTTTTTTTTTTTTGCACTCTCCTGGTTTGTTCTCCGCAAGACAGACCTGCTTCATATCTTCTCATTAAAAAAAGAAAAAAAAACAAACCACCAAAAAGCAACACGCCACCCCTCTCCTGAAACATAACAGGTCCTAGGGATTAACCAACGCTCCCCAATCTCACAAAGTTATAATCAGATGGATTTATTTTGGTAGCACCCATTAGTTAATCTGTAATGTATTCCTGCAAAGTAACTTGCAGTGGGGTACTAAGGGAGGTTACAGAGTTTGTCAGAAAAATGGCATTTTTTCAGGTGCATTGCTGGGATTAAAGCACAGGAGCCCCATGCCTGTTTCCCACCATCGAGCTGTTAAACTTCCAGCCTACCTGGCAGAGCTGGCGCAGGGGCACAGAAGTAAAGCTGCCAACCCAGTCCAGGACACCAGCCCTGCTCTCCAGCAACTTCTCGCTGCACAAATAGAACTTATAACCAAGAACTTCTGACCAGACCAGAGAGGTATGCTGTAGCACTAGAGGTGTCAACCACTACACAATTAAAATATATATCCCCCCCCACCCCCGGCAAATAATTTAAGTACTGCTGAGGCAAAACCAGGAGAAAGGGCAACATTTCTCCCTTGACGCAAGAACCTGGCCATCCACACGCACATTCCTTTATTAATCTGCACTTTCTGTACCACAGTCACAAATGGAATCTAAATTACTGACTTTCCTGCTCTCGTCTGGCTCTGCAGCGCATCGCTTGCACCAGTTTAAACACCCTCCACCAGTAGTTAACCCTGTTTCTTTAGGAGACCAGCATCTGAACCTAGACCATTGAACTAAAACACGAAACTTCAACAGCCAGTCAGAGCATAAAGTTACAGTTTATTTTAACAAAGATAAACAGCATCCCTGGCACTTGTTCCAAAGAAGCAGCATGAATACTATTCCATCATCCTTCCTAGCAATTCCCATGCCAGACCCATGAAATTATTACTTAACGTTTTGCTATAAATAACTGCTGGAGTAGTCCATACAGGAACTTGTTTTCCTTAGCATCTGCTGCAACAGGTCAGCCACTAAAAGACAAAGGGTGTTGAATCCTTATTGCCTGAGGACACAAGCACAGAGATGTTTTATTTCTTTAAAAGTGATCCTACCTGCTAGCCACCCCCTCGTACTGAATCTCACAAAGATAGAAGAGATGGGTCTTGCCCCGAACTGTTTACAGTCTGCGTACAAGAAAAGAAACAGCAAACTAATGGGAGTAAAAGGAAGATAACTTTGTAAGTAATAGTACATTTTAACTGAACTTCAGTTGATTTGAATGCATCTGTCAGGACATATGTTGTTCAATACCCACGGCCGATGCAATTCCTTGCACCAGAGGACAGCGGGAGGTGACTCCACACTTCTAACACCGTAACAGCACACAAAAGAGCTCCAGTCCTCTCTGATTTGCATAGGCAAAAATATGCTTTAAACTAGAAGCTCAAAGACCTTTCATTATAAGCCCTCACAGACCTCCCATAAACTTTCCTGATTACTTTCTTATGACTTGGGTAACAGAGTCAACCCCTCAAGTCCTTTTGTAGAGGAGGCTACCCCGATGTTTCTTGCGAGAGGGTGCCAAGGAAGCTTCGCCACCCCTAGCTTGGAAATCCTGTCAACATCAATGTGTGCAAGCTAGGCAGAAGAAAACTTCCCAGTGATTCAGTCTTCAGCAATTTTATACTGCTGCAGACTGACTCACATGACCTTTCCTGACTCAGATGACCAGTTACCATTTACTGAAGTTGGGTAACGTATAGCAGGTGACTCGGGAGGAACATCACGAAGACAAAAAGATGACTGCATTTCTAAATAGCTGAAGGAAGAGAGATGTGCTAGAAAAGCAAGCCAGCTTGGAATAGGAACAACACGCTGTTTTAAAATTCATGCAAAAGGACATTTTTGCATATTGGGGTATTGATAAGAGTGGAAAGAGGAAGAAATTCAGTGTCTTGTGATTCAGAGCATTGTTCCTGATGTAGTCACATTGATGGCGCGACTGCCTCGAAGGTCACGTGCAAATAGGAAACAAGCCTAAAGGGCTCAGGGGGCTTTATTCTCTTGGTGGAAAGACACCTACACTCTTTCAGAAGAGTGAAGAGCAAGGAGCAATTAAATGCGGAGGCCAATTCATTCATCCATTTTCCTTGCTCTTTGTAACTTGAAAAACTGTGGGAAAACCTTCAGTGTTTGTCCAGCTAAGGGGCATTTCTTCTGATAACAAAGACCACTGGCTTTTTTTTTAGGATATAATTGCACCTGTTTCTCTAAGCCACAGCTCTGAATTGTAATTTAATCAGGACCACACTGCATCCCTGACAGATGCTCCTTCCTGCCAGCAGAGAGACATGCAGCTGTTGAACTGCAGTCTGCAAATCCAGACCTCTGGGCCACGAAGCGTTTCCCTGATTAGTTTTCTGCACCCAAAAGCAGGTCTCAACGCATAGTCTGAACCTGCTGCTGTAAATACGGTACATAAAGGAAAACCACAAAATGTTTGTCATAAACTGAAGTTGCACAAATCCAAAACTGCTATCAATCTTTATTTTTTCCCAGAGGGTACACTGCAAAATCACTTCTCTGGAGTTCTTAAGTTATTTAAGGAAACTTTCCCATATTTACACTTTATTACAGCTGCCCACACAATACTATACACCTCCTCCTGCATCAACTGAGCCAGCAGTACCAGGCACGTATGTGTCATAAAACTACTGCTTCTGCCACGCAGTAAAGACAAAATGGATAAAGTCTGTCCACAAGGGTCCAAGCACAGATTTCCCAAAGTACAGGATTAAGAGAAGATGGTAAGTGTGCATTGTCATGTAGATAGCCAATTACTCTCAAAAGACTCCAGATAGCATACGCTAAAGAACTTCTCTATTTCCTTCAAGCAACTGCCTGTGTACTGGTCAGCCTGAAGCTGCAATGAGCTCGGGATGAGGCATGACCTGGAGTCCCCAGTGAGGAGCTTTGCTGTATGAGGGTTCAGAGCAGAAAGGTCTCTGTGCCGTAACTCACAAGTGAGTAAAGAGAGCTCAGGTAGTCACTTTACAGGCAAAGGGATAGAAAGATCATCTAGCAAAATGGCTGAGGTTACCAGTTCCCTGGTGAAGAGCACTCTAAGAACTGCAGTCATCTCTTGCAAACATGCTGAATGACTTTAGCACTCTTGCAAATCTATTTTTAGAACATTTGAATGATATTTCTCTGCATTTTATCCTTTCTACCATGGGAACAGGTAACCTGAAAGTTTTATCCTTTGTATGATAAACGCCATTGCACTTCTACCTAGGAAGGGCACAGGGAGTTGTAATCATTGCATCTCCATTTCAGGAATTAACTTCTAACATGGTGCAAGATCTTCTACTGCATCCCAGAGAGAGCCTTGCTCACTTTCCCACCTAAGCCTGACTGCTAGAAGCCATGCACAGAATAGCGTAGGCCAAGGAGAGTAAGATCATTTAACAGTCAGTAACCATCCAAAATCCAAGTGACGAGATACAGAGACACAATATCTAGATATTGAATCACCTGCCCTTGCTCAAGCAATAGAGCCTTGGGCTGGACAGAAGGGAGATGGGCTGTCCAGGAACCTTGTCACAGCCATGCCGCTTGATCAAGGTCTCTTCAGCCAATTTTGCAAAGCCAGTGGTGGACAGAGCGATTAAGAACAGAAGAACAGCAACTCCTACCACTCTACTATGCTGCAGCTCCAGCTCCATGTGAGATAAGACCAGCACCCATCAGGACTCCCAAACTTGCATTCCTTATAAATACATAGCTTCACTCAGAATTGGAAAACAGGAAGGCAGCACGAGAGATGGTCTCTTTCCCTTTGGAGATGAAAAATCAGAGGGTGGCATTGAACTAGTTTAGGATGACCAGAAAATAAACTGAGCAATTTTCCTTTTCCAAGTTGCATGAAATTCACAGCATCAATAATGCCTTTGTAAAAGGAATTAGATTCTTGAGGCTCTATTTTATATTTGATAATCTGGTTCTATTTGGTGTGCAAAGACAGAAGTCATTTTGATCTGGGATGCTTCAGCACATTATAAGCACCCATATATTTCTATCTTCTGGAGAGACTTTTTTCTTCTAACTTTTTTTTTTAATCTCAGTCTCCTTGTAAGCTGCTATTTTTTAACCTTTGAAAAATACCAATTCTTAACAATCCTTATATGTCTCCAGTCAGTCTCCCAACAGCCCTAGAGAAAAGCAAGGTTTTATTTAAAGCAGTTTTAATTGAGTCAGTGAATATTAGAGAGAGATCAGAGCTGAAGTTGTAGCTTCAAAACTCTCTCCTCAAAAGCCCTTTCCCTTCTCTCTCCTCCTCCCAAAAGCTAAAGCCAATGAAACATTTCTGCCTGTCTTCTGACCAAAAGCCCGATATGTGCAACAGAAACTAAAATCCAGGATTTATTTCTTTCCAAAACCGTAACCCCAATGCCCTTGCCACCAAGTTGCCATTTGTCCAGTTTTCTAACATTTAGCTTTTCCAAGCAAGAAAAAGTAAAATCATGGAGACATTTTCCTTAAGCAGAAGACGTGTGTTAGAAATCTTCTTTACTTTAAAGCAGCAACCAACCCACAGCGCGTATCGCATTTACGCCAGAGCTGTGACGAATGCCTGTTGAGCTGCAGCACTTAAACCACTTGCATTTTAAACAGCAGTTTGTCAAGCGATGTTAATTATTTGGGAGGTCTCTGCTCCTAGAAACGTAAACGTTTCTTTTTATACTGATCGCATTTTCTTTTCCATGCAGTGCTTCCAGCAGAGACTGAAATTAAAATGGCTTCTTTGTGTGCCATAGTGGGGTTTATGGCTCAGTTCCCCCTCTACCCTTGCAAGGAGGGGGTAGCATCACACCGGGGCTCTGCACAGCACCTTCCCCCTCCTTGCTTTGCAGGCAGAAGCCTCCTCTCCGCAGGCGGGAGAGCTCTCCCCGGCTCAAACCCACCCGCCCTCCTTGAGGCTACCAGCTTCCCTCTGGCTGATAACACAGGTCCGGGCCTCGCGGTAGCCTGAGGATCGCTTCAACTTCGTCACGCAAGGAAAGGGCTCAGTTGCTAGGAAGCACCACAGGGAACCGAAGAAGAATAGGCTCTTGCAGGAGTCAGAGTCAAAAAAAAAAAAAAAACCAAACCCAACCTCCAGACCTGCCAAGGTGCAACTCAAACACAGCCACCTGCTTCCTTCAAACCACCTCCCAGTTCAATGGGCACTGCTTTTGAGGTTGCAGCCTCGATGCCTGAGCTCTGCTTAAGCCAGGCCACAAGCCTCACAGTTCCCTGAAAAAACACATTTTCGGTCCTGCCCTGGTATCTCACAGCAGGTCCTGCTTTTGCTGACAAGCCTGTTGGCCAAAACCCGCCAATGCTGTACCCATACGGTGCCACGTGGCTGCACAGCAAGGTCTATCACAGAGAAAATACGACAGTGTCAGCCAGAGAAAGTCTCACGAAATCGCAGCAAGCAACCCAAAGACTTTACCCGCAGCGAGACTAAACCAGCATTTTCAGAGCCACGCTGCAAGTCAGTTGTGGCCTCTTTCTCATTAGGGCGCTGTGTGCTTTGATCCATAAGGATTTCCCTCCAAAGGTAGTCAAAGACGGGAACAGCCTCTGCTACCCAGGCAGGTTTTATAAGGAGGTCACTCCACATCCATCCTGCTCGGGACAAGTGTTGGGTCCTTTTCTGTTCTCCAGACTTCATCGACAAAGCCTGCTGTGAGCAACTGCTCAAGCCCTGGGGGCTAAACCAGCACCTCGGGGTAGGTCACCGTGGGTGGACCAGCCTCACGCAGCCCCTGTGCAGGACTGCCGCAATCAGGCACGACGTGACAGGGCAAATTCAGACCACGTGTAGCGTTACTGGACCCCGCCATGCTCCCCCTCTGTATTACAATGCGTTTACTAGTATAAGCAGAGAAGGATGTAAACTGAACCACAAAAAGGAGCTGATTTTCATAGCAAGGGGCCTCAGTTTATCGCAAAGGCTTCTCATAAAAAAGTGATTTTAATTTGATGGAGAGGGCGAGAACTCCAGATTTCTGCTGATGCTGGCTGCTGGGGGCAGGCAACCAGAAGCACACTGTTTACATTCTGTATCCTGTTCATTAATGTGTATGGCTTTTATTATATCCCCTTTTTACTATTTTCCCCTCTTCCTTTAAAATAAAAGTGCTATTAACGTTTCTGATGGGAAAAATATGTTCATGCACCCGATCCATTATCACAGCTCACTCTGAGCCCACCCCCTTTGCTGTGCTGTCGGACTCACTGTAAATAGCAGATAAACCAAGGGACTCCTCTCCCCAGCCCTGTCAGCGGCAGTCATCTTGACTGTTATTTTTAATGCCAACAAATTACAGTGTCCCTTCAAGAGACAATCAAGGACAGAGTTAAGGAACAGAAACATCGGGGAGATTAACTTGACAAGAGCTACAGAGAAGGCGGCTCCGACTCATTTTGGACCAGCTTCGCTCAGATAAATACATTTTCAAAGCAAAACACTGATTTAGAAGGGGGATAGATGGGGAGAAAAATGAACGGATAGCAACGCCAATAGGGATCGACCTCAGAGCAAAGCACAGCGATACGCAGGGCTGCGGCACACGCTCTGACCACGGGCACTCGTACCGTGAGGCTTGCGGCTGGCAGCCACGCTCTTATTTAGCGTGTGGGAGGCAAGATCTCTCCTGACCTCCAGCTCCATACCCTGCTGCGCCATCAGTAATCCCTGCTGATTCCCGAGGGCAATCGATCAGGATCAATCCTTTGCACTGCTTTCGCTTTCCAGGAAACTCCCTTTCTTTTGGGATTAACCCTTTTTCAGACTGATCTCAATGCAACCCTCTGCATGTATGGATATCATTAATGTAAAGTTCTTTAATAAAAAGAAAGCAGCCCTATCAATTTTGAGATTGTATGTCTAGAGGCCGCCTCTTCTTAATTCGTGCTAGATGTCAGCAATGGTAATTGTATTTGTTTAGCAAATTTATTTTATACTATTAACAATATGAATCTTCTGGCTGTGGGAGGACTTGTTTTGATGAAGCATGCAAATGATCCCTTAGACCATGTCAGGGGATCCTACAAACCTTGTTGAAGGGACACCTGCTGTCTCAAGATTAAACGACAGCTAAACATATCACCCACAATTCTTAAGAAAACGGGATTAAGTAACGAAAAGGTGAAGAAGGATCTGAGGTAAGAATGCTTCCACGTCGAGGAGGGAGAGGATCAGTCAAAGAGGAGGCAAAGAAAACAAAAAATCTGACAAACAGCATTCAGTCCCTAGGTCCCACCAGAACAGAGCATCAGGACAACAGAGAAAAGTTCACAGGGCAACGCCATGAAAGCAGAGGACAAAACGAGAACAGGGATGCCCTTCACTCTCACCACTTGTAGCAAGACCACTACAGTCAAATACTGCTACAACAAATGAAAAATTCATTTGCCTTTCACAATAAATAGAACAGTTTCCAAGTATAAATGTGGCTACCCATAAAATCTCTATGTACAGAGTACTACATGCTTCATTTTCAGAAGTCTTGTCAGCAGTCAATACGCTTTATTATCAGCCACCTTCAGACATTGGCGGGTGACCCGCAGGTCAGAGGCATGAACCGATACAATCTCCGGGAGCCCCACTTCTAGCAAATGCCAACACTGCTTTGGCACCCTGCCCAGGGTCTTCTGCACCAGTTAATCCAGCCCTGAGCAGGATTAATTCCTCATACAGACGCGCACTCATCCGCTTTCAGGGCTATATACCAATCATGCTGAAAGCAGAGTCAGTTTAGAAAGAGCCTTTTCTCCCCAGTCCCGTATTAGTTCTCAACAAGCAACCGTCTGCAGAATATGGGAGATGTTAACTCCCTAGTGAGGCTAATTCAATCACCAGTCACTCCATCAAATGAGAAGTGTAACCCCAAAATCTAGGCAATAACTTAGAGATGATAAGAATACAAAGCGATACTAATTTGCAAAGAAATCTCACTAATGATTGGTGTTGTCAAGTCTTCATTTGTTCGTTATTGTTGTTTCTTATTTCTTCTGGGATATTTGTAGTTTTAATTAGGTATAAGAAGATGGAAATAATTCAAAGGTGTGTACAGCAGTGTGCACTGGCATGCACTGCTGTTTAGTGATATTAACTGCAAGGGTGAAATGTGGTATTTGGAATGGTTATCGCAGTCTAGGCAACGAATATACAAAGGGAGAAGCAAAGCGTGGGGCTGATTTCAGCACCTGCGTATAGATATACCATCCACTACACTACAAGGAATTAAGAGAAAGCTAAAAATAGAGCTCTACTGTGCAAAGAGTAAACAAAGTTGCATACAGTGGCTGTTTTACGCTAGGGAAATGGCCTCCGCCCTTCGCTCTTCCCCAAAGCCCCACAGCAGCAGCTCAACAGCTCTCGCTAGGGCCGAGGGCTTCCACGCAGCACCCGAACATCCCCTACCCTCCCGCCATCACCTGCGAGCAAGACCCAGAAACTGTTCTCCCAGAGAACAAGACGTGGAGGAAAGACAACGCCAGTGTGTCACACCTCTTTTGCGCAGAAATAAATGAACAAGCAGGTGCAGGAAAGTCTACAGAAAATAAGATCCCAACAAAATGGGAAATTAATCCAGCCAGCCACCCAAAAGCCTATTGCCATGCAGTGTGGATGGAGTCCTGCTACACCGTAACTCCTGCTTCCTCCTCCCTTTTTGCGGCACAACCACACAACTGCGTCTGCATTGCTCACCAGGCCTACGTACCTGTGGTAAGGGGAAAATCCGGCCATGCATAATAGTTATGTGGGCCTCTATATACACCACACAAAGATACATGACCGTTATTTTTATTGTATCCACAACTTACGGAGCATCATCTGTAAGCAGCTTAAAAACTCAGCCGTTCAAACTGAAAATCACATCTGTCAATCAGCACCACTTCCCAGGCTAAAAAGCCGATGCGCTCTCACTAGGGACTTCTTTGCAATTACATCGGTGCCATACAATTACAGTTTGGAAAACGTGGCACAAGATACCTTTTTCCCTGCTCCTTGTAAAAATTATTCCACTGTAAAAGACTGATGAATGCCTGTGACATGTAATTAAAGCAAAAATAAAACAAAGCCTTGCAATGAGGGACTTATTAGTAATTATGACTTGTAGGAGGGAAGGTTATTAAGCAGATGTGCAGGTATGCACGCACTCACATATCCCCTACACATGAATTAATCCACTGTGTACGCTCTAGCTAGTCAAGAGCCCTCTGAAGAGATGTGCACATGTTAATCACTAACCTCTGCGTGTCTACACACACTGAATCCCTTGCCCAGCACAGTGCAGCAGCTTCCTTGGCTAAACCATCACTTTGTGTTAGTTTGGTTCCGAGCGAACGAGAAATAAAAAAATACTCAGGTGTTTCTTTTCTCAGACAGAAACTCCTGGATTTGGCCCCCTGAAATTCAGAATAGGATCTTCTGAAAATAGCACCTCACTCATAGCTGTTAAGGAGGAATTAAAAACTACTGCAGCAGGTGACAGTTGAATCAAACGCATAACAAAAACGTACATATTATGACATATGCATCTATTAGAGATATGTTTCAAGCATCATTAGCTAGCAAGTAGTTTAATATAAACATTTAGTAAACTCTGCCTGTGTTATAGGAATAACAGTGTAGTCTTTCTTGAAGAAACCAGCCTCAGATGAACCACAAGCAACCATATTGACATTTCCTGTTTAAAATATTATAATGTAAACACTGCATGTATAGATATTACTTTTTAAATAGCAAGTAAACATCCTGTCCATCAAGGCTGTGTTACCTTTGCACTTCCTATTTCGACTTTTCTTCTCTTTGCATAGAGAGCTCTGGAAAGCACCCCAAGGACTTCTGCAGATGGCGGTGGGAAAGGGATTGGGGAAGAGGAGCTGAGACCGCCACGGTGCCAAGCACAGGGACATAGATGGAGACTGCATGAGCGCATTTCAGCACTGCACATGGTTTTACAGAGAAGAGTGACCAGCTCCCATGTCCCAACGTGTCAAGCAATCAGATGTCTCCTTTCAAAAACAAAGGTGCTGCCTTTCATGACACAAGCCCATTGGCGTTTGCTTGCTAGTGAGGAATGAAGTCGGCGGTGGGTCCGTCCTGGGAAGCTCAGGCAACTGATCCTTCAGCCACCCTAGTTCAAAGCTTATTTTTCCTCCCAGTCCCATCAGGTGGGAAACTTTCCTTCAGGTGACTCAGGGCCCATTCAGCACCCACCAACTCCATCATTAGGACACACTAGCATGGCTGTCATGCACTGCCACAGCATCAATGGGAAAGCGGTGTTTTCACTCAAAGAGATGCCTGTCCACACGAGCATGCACGTACCTCACCATATGGCTCAAATAGGATCGGCACAGCACCGGCTTGCAGGGCTTCACACAATAGACTCAAGCAGCAGCGCGGGTCCAGGGACACCCAGCGTCACCACCACCGACCACGCACACTCGAGCATGACGTGTCGCCCACCCACGGCTTTCCTCGTGCCAAAGGATGCTGAGACTCCTCTGCCCAGCAGGAACGCTGCATGGCTTTACTTTGCTGCCTGGAAGCAGATTTGTAGGTGAAAGAGGGTAAAATGATGCCAAGTGTTCCTCATCATGACAGGCTGGGTATGGTTGCACTTGACCACCATAAACCTCTGTCCTTACCTCAGGGCACCCAGAGCTTTGAAAAATCACCACCCTGATTTTATGATTTTTTGAAAGGGTGCCTCCCTCGTGATCCACTTCAGGAGCTTTTATCTCAATTTCCTTTTCCGACCCTGCCAAGGTCGGGGGGGCTCCGGAGGAGGCAGGGACCTGGCGCACCACTCTGGGCACGCATCTCGGGGAAACCGGCTGCCTCCCCAGGACCTGCTCAGCAGAGCAGCCAGCCGTGCAGTATCTCCCCATCGGAGCTAATCTTCAGCAATGTTAAATTACTTAGGTGCTTGTGAAAATCCCAGCCCATCCTTGCAACACGGAGAGGTCACCAGAAGTGCCTGGAGGACATGAATTTCTGCTTTAACCTGTGCTTTCTAAAAAACAAAGGATGTCAGCCCCCCAGAGCTGTCAATACAACTCCTTTCAGTATCGTTACGTTCATTTTCAATTATCCTTCAGAGAAATGGATAAGGTTTCAGTTCTCTTTGCCCAGCTATTTTGAGACACATCTGAAACAGAAATATTCAACCGAAAGATGGAACTGGAAGAACAGTAGCCACAGACCAACCACAAGTGCAGATGCAGTCTGGTTTTGTTAAGTGTGCTTGTTGCGTGACTTTTTGTTACTTTTTTTTTAACTAAAATGCACATCCTTTTTTTTTTTTTTGGAAAGGATCGCTGTGCTAAACACAGCAGTGCATCACCTCTGAATATAACACAGCCTGTAGTCCCTCTGTATGAAGAGGGAAATTTGAGTTAATTACCCACATCTCCTCATTAGTCTCCCTCTCCCAACGAAATAAAATTAAAGGGAAGCACGCTCGCTGGAGTAGAATCGCCGAAAGGCAGAAGTTGCAGGATTACTGTACAGCGCGCTGCCGGCTGCAGGCAGGAGAAAGCCCCAGCAGGAATGCCCAGTCCCTGGCACACGCAGGAAACATACATAGCTATTACTCTTTCCCAGCCAGTTTTTTTTCAAATTCATTCAAATAATGCTTCAAAGGGGAAAAGGCACTTACAATCACAAGATGACAGCCAGAACTCTTTTATGTTGATCCGACAGTACTGTTATTCTGCACATTGCATGTATATCATGAGATCAGAGAAGAAATAAGGTCAGGCCACCGAAACTTCAGAATGCAAACGATGAACAAATAAAAATCTCTACTGAGACATGGTTGCTAAACACCTTTTAGGGAGAAAGTAATCTACTTCCTAGCTACGTCCATTTGTCCCTTAAACTACAGGGTTTAGACTTGGTGGAAAATATGAAAAGTATCAGGACTGTAACGTGAATACTCACAGCCTAAGCGTACGTAGCTCACACATCTCTAAAGAAAGGATAGGAGATACTCCAAGCCCACACGATGCTTTACCTGCGTCTTTCATACCTATATTTACTATTGTAACAAGGAAGTGTCTCTGGAAATACATTCATACTGCACTGAACGTGCAGCACATTTACTATGTCCAAAGTTAAATGGAACACTTCAGAGCAATAGGCAAGTTAAATATCAAGGAATCCAACATTCCCACAGAAGCATTTACGGCATGAGATTTGCACGGACAGGGGCACGGGTAGCATCGCACGTTGTCTATAGATCCAAATCCTGGTTTGCTGTTGGCCTGCGCAGGATATTCCAGTCCCTTTCCAGCTCCCACCTCTCCCTCGCTTTACAGTACCCAGCAGACGCCGGCAGCACGCTGCACTTCACGGCTTTACCTTCGCCTAGAACCAGTCCGTTCAAACCCAGCGCTCCTTCCAAAGCGTACCAATTCAGAAGGAAATAAAGCAGAATTTACGTTAAGAAGAAACTGCTGGTGGAAAGGAAAAACGAGGTGACCGTGTGGAGAGCCTACCAGCCTGCCTTGCAGCGACCTTCCCCAGCGCTCGGCTGCTTTTTTAACCCGGCGGGAGCTGTCAGACGCACCCCGTTACTTCCTCCTCGCCCCCGACACCCCTCAGCGCTGCGCAGCCACATCCTTGCCCCCTATCCCCGGCAATACGGCCAGGCGAGCGCACCCCCCCCACGCACGCACACACACACACACACCCCCGCCCGGGCTTCCTCTTCTTCGGCCAGCCCCGCTCCGGCAGCGGGATGCTCCGGCAGGACAAGCCCGGCAGAGCCCGCACCCCCCCTCACCTCGCCCAGCCGCCTCCCGCCCCAGCCCCGCAGCGGAGGGGTGGCGGCGGGTCGGTCCTTACCGTAGAGCAGGC
>JAVKLA010000093.1:28178438-28211002 GCA_034782735.1 Sagittarius serpentarius | reverse complement strand
CGCCCAACACACACACGCGGCGGGCACAGGCATCCACCCGCGATGCTGCCGTGGCTGTGCGCTGCTGGGGCGGGGGGCTGCTGGCCCGGCTGAAAAGCCGGCGGTGCCCGGCGCCCCGGCAACGCTAAGAACAAAGCGGGAGGCACTGCCAACGCCGCTGGAAAAAAAATAATTTAAAAAAAAAAAATTAAGAACTCATTTATAAAAATCAAACGGCTTTGGCCGTTTGAAACTTTCGCTACCCAGCGGTTTGGTATCCTAGCGCAAAGCCCTGGAATAAACTAGAAGGGGGGGAAGAGTTAAAGGTGGGGGGAAGAGTTAAAAATTATTACCAGACATCACCGCACCAGTCTTCAAATGGCCTCTGCTGGTTAATTATTAATTATTTAATAGGAAAGAAGAAGTGCTGGAAATGCAGAATGGTTCGCCACGGACTGTAATAATAAAAACATTACCCCCCCCCGTAAACTCTTTTGTGCAAGGCTTGCATGCTCAGCTCAGCTACAATGCCTCCTGCTCTCCAGCTCATTACCTCTGCTGATGGATAACGGCCACAGTTACTAAAAGCAGGGGGATGCCGAGGGTGGTGCAGGGAGGTACGCAGGCTACCGCAGCCAGGCTTGGCCCCTCAGTTGCTCTCTGCACCCCACCGTTCGTGCAGGAGCTCGCTCTTCCCTCCTCTCCATCTCCAGCACCTCACGCCCCTGCCCACACGCACATCTCCCTGCATCTCTCCTGTCCACTGCTCTAAGGGTAGATTAACACAGCAGGCACCGAGCTGCCACAGCTGGCCATGGGTATATCCCAGCTGGCTCATTTAAAACTAGCTCATGCATCTTTATGCCGCGCCGCAGTTGCTCTTCACTCTGCAAGGGAGCGGGAGTCAAACTTACGCAGCCGCGAGTGCAGCTCTGCCTCCCAACTCTTACCATGGCGCTGGGCAAATCCTGCCATCCCACTGCCTCCACTCTGCCACCGGAAAAATGGGAAATAAGATTTTTCTCTTGCCTGCGCTGTAAGGATTATTGCTTAGGATGGCTGGGCGCTGAGGTCTCAGCACTTCTGGGGAAAAAAAAAAAAAAAAAAAAGGCAGTGCAAAAAAAGCCCAAGCCAAAAAGCACAGTCAGGGTGTTTGCACTAACACCGCGTGCGTGAGGAAAGCTGTGCCCAGCGTTTCCAGCCTGCAAGAGGAACCTCTCCCGAGCCCCCCAGCAGCAGCCAGGCACCACCGCTCGCTCACCCACTGGCTCCTGCCTGCCCAGCTGAGGCGACTCACACCCGGACCCCAGAGCCAAGCAGCAGCTCTTCCCTAGCTGAGCAGCGCGCAAGCAGCACTCCGCTCCTCCCTGCCCAAAGTCACACTCTGCAGAGCTACGGCAGCTTCTTGGCAGAAGCAGCTTCCTCCCCCCCTTTTATTTTTTATTTTTTTTTTGCCCTCCCCTCCCAGACGATGCTGCATTTACAGCAGCAGCAGTGCTGGGTGAGGATGCGTCCCTAGGAGCACCGCAGCATGGCCCCTGCACCCGTGAGGGTGCAGGACATCTCTTGGGTCACACCAACCCATCACAGCACCCCGCTCTGCTCCCACACCGCGGAGGACCCACGGATGCCACAAGGACATTGCCGGTTTTGTCTCCTGGCAGGCAGCCCACCCGCCCGGGCTGAGCGCAAAGGGTCCGGGCGCCTATGCCATCAACTACCACATTTCACTTGGAGGAATGAAGATTGACTTGGACATTCAACCCCAAATTTTCTCCCTCAGTTTCTCATTTCAGCTCTGCTTTCCATCCTTACCTTAATCTTGCTACAGCTCTGTGAATAATTGACTTCTTGGTTCACTGCCTCAACCAAGAGATTGCTAGGAAAAAAAAAATATCATTTCATGCTGGCCTAAAACCGAATGCTTTGTGCGTCTCCCTGAACAAAATGTTTCTTTAGCTCAAAATGAAGCATTTTATTTTCAGAGTTATTTTTACCTCATTTTTTTCAAGTTATGGTCATTGAATCCAGCTATGAAATGATGTCTTAAAAAAAAAACCATTAAGCCCTTTGTTTTGAATATACCAAAAGGAAAATTTTGAATTGTTATCTTTTCAGATATTTTATTTTTTGCAACTTATTGGCTTTGTTTGTTTGTCCGAGGGGGAGGGTGGAGAGGGCAGACTGCCAGAATGAGTCATCCCATTTGGCAGAAAATGATAAACAATTTCAATTGATTTAAAAATTCCCCCCCCCCCAAAAAAATCCAGCACCCCCTCCTCCTGAACTTCCCCCTCTGCTGTGGAGCAGCTCCTGGGGTTGCAGCCCCACAGAGCCATCCATGGTAGTCAAACGGCCTGTCTGCCCCGTCTCATGGTAATTCTTCAAGGATTATTTGCCATACGGCATATCTTTCCTCCACAGCCATGTCACGCTGGAACATATTCCTGATTTGTTCTTACCACCTCCAAGTCCATTTCAGACCTTGCCCTTTTCCAAATTCCTCTTCAGTCTTTCATGTTCCTGATTTTTCTCTAGACATAGAGAAAACCTATCTACAACCCTGTTCCTATTTTACAATTCTCTCTGCCGATACCCTCTAGGTCCCCTTGGGATATTTCTTTGCTCGTGCCAATATGGGCAAGGCCTCCCATTTTGGCATCAAGTATAAAAATCAATATCACCACCATTTGTGCTCCCTTCTAAATCACCGACAGAGGTATTAGGGCTGAACCCAACAGAAACTCAGCCCCTAAATCCATTCCCATCCGTGAACAGCATCCAGCAAACTCTGGCCAAGGAGCAGCTAAATATAATTATTAACTGCAAGAGTAGGATGCTGAGCCTGCAAAGGACTTCTGTAGATAGATTCACGGTCATCAGGCTGTGTATTGGACTAAAACCTTTCCAAGCAGCCTTGAGCAGACAATGGGGCACCTCTCCCACCCCTCCCAGGATAAAACCCCCAGCCCTGGGCATTGGGCAGCGGATTTGGGTATGAAGTCGAGGGGTCATGAGCATCTTCATTGTTTCCCTGGTGTCCTGGTCAGAAGGCTCGCAGTCAGCAGGGAGGATGCCAGAGACCAACCACGCTCTGGGAAAAGACATCCCAACATGGCCAAACAGCCCATTGCACCCCGACTGATGGAAAGCAGCAGAGATACCTGCAGGGAACAACAGCAGGGAAAGCCAGCTCTGCAGAGGCCTGCCTTCTGCAGAAGGGAGACACAGAAAAAGGTACAAAGAGACAGGGAAGAAGGAGAGGATGAAAAATCCATCTCATGGAGATGAAGGATAAGATTATACATATGCACAGCCCAGGACAGGAAAATGAAATTCCAGTTCATGCGAGCCTCATGCAGCTAAAACCCTCTTGGGACTGGATTTGGCTCTCTGGAGATCTGGAGTTCACCCTTCATAAGCAAGACAAAACAAGCAATAAAACCTCTCTTGATGGGGGTTTCACCCACTTTAATGGTGCTTCAGGTAGAGACATCCCACCAAGAAACAGTCCAAAAAGTTTCCTTGAATATCAGTACGGGGGAAAGGAAGGAACGAACTGTGGAAATCCATCTGGTATTTGCCAGGGACAGGGAATCTTCTCTTAACAATTTTTATGTTTAAAAAGGCGCCATCAATTTCTCTGTTACCACTTGCACTTGACTTTATGGTAACAAACAGATTGACTAGAAATTGTCCTTTTTCATTCAATACAGTAGCTCTCAGCAAACAGCTGGAAATCATCTAGGAAGATGGGAGAATTCAGGGGAACACATTCCCAGGTCTCTTTTCAGCACGAGTCTCTGACAGCTATTTGGGGGGAAACTTCACCTGCACAGAAAACAGATTTCCTCTGCAGGAACCTCTGCCACTGTAACTCCGGAGGAAAAATGATGTTCTCAACAGGAAAGCATCCAAGAGAAAACATCTCACCAGCATGTGCTAGTGCACAAGAAATAGGGACCAGAGCTAGGAAATCTTGTATTCTATGCATCCTTTTAACATTAATTTATTGCCACCAATGGAGGGGGCTTATACTGAAGACGTGTCTCTGCTTTCAATTCTTGATCTGTAATGCAAAGATGCAGATGCTGCCCTAGCAAAAGGTATGCTGATTAGTTGATGTTTATGCAGTCATTTGAGAATATAATGAGTTATGTCATTAAGTATATTATAATAAAGCTGCAGTTCTGGATGAAAGCCAAATCTGAATGTGTAAGTCAAAGGAAGTTGAAAATTCTGGCTGAAATTCTTAAAATCAAAATCACCAATCATACCTTCAAACTATGGCACCGTGACCACTAGCCCAGGCGCTCAATTATCTCGCTACAGTTCTCTGCAGGCACAGCAGGAAGGGGAATTTAAGGACAGGGAAAAATCTTTAGGCTGAATATCCACCTCACATTTGCAGTCAGCGTAAATGAGACATCAGTTGTGCTTGCTTTGGTGACGGGAGCCGCAGCGGCGCAGTGGTAAATGCTGCCTGTCGGTAGGGCAATGAAGACATCAGCAAGGTGTTGTAATAGATGTGCAGGATGCGGATTGATTCAGTGAAGGAGACACGGCAGCGATAGGAGAGCCCGAGGTCTCATGTCACTGCTTCGGGGCTGTGACCCCTGGTCACACAAAGCCAAAGCTGTCATGCAAATCCCAGGCTTAACTCTGACCCTGCCAGCGCTCAGCATTTTATCATAACCTCCCTGCGCAACCATCTGCGGGAGTGGAAGAGGGGAACAGCAGTGCTGGAGAGAGGCAAGAGGCTGAGCAAGGAGAAGGATTTTCAAGGCAAGGAACCGAACTGACCTCAGGCCAAGTTGCACAACATTTTTCCATCAGCATGCAAATGCTCGCAAACCCCCACTGAATGCTGGGTTTATCTTCAAAGACAGCGACTCAAGTGCATGAAGATGTCAGGAAAGAAATTAATGCCAAGCGTGCCCCCTCCTCCTTGAATGTTTTTGGGATAATATATTGAGAAAACCCTGTGGGACAGTACAAGGCAGCAGAGACCGGAGATGACAGAATTCAACGTAACGTGCCTTGCAATAAAGCATAGCATTGGGCTAACCAGTGTTTCTGAAAAGTAGCTTTTAGATTATACAGAAGACCTGTGCCTGCTTTGAGGCAGTATCCCCTGGAATCTGCCAAAAGCCCATTCCCGAGGGAAAGCATCATGCTGTGCACCACACAGACTACGCCTTCAAATGCCTCCTGTCCTCACCTTCATTTATACACTAAATTAACATCAGTAACTTAGCCTCTCACTGCCATTTCAGAGTAACTCTTCAAGCACAAGAAGATTCAAAAGAATCTTAGGCCTATCAAAATGTAATGGAAAATGAAGATAAAAGCATCTCTCTAGAAGAAACACTGTACTTAAAAAAAAAAAAACAACAAAGAAATGCTGATTTAGAACACTCACCTAATGAAGCTGACTTGTGCTTTCAGAACAAGCATAAGAACCAGAAAGACGACTAAAGTTTCTATCTTCAAGCAAAGATTTTCTTTAGTCTCATGTGAATATCTTTATTTTTACTCTGACTGGAGGCACTGCACAACAACAGCACGGCAGGACCAAGAAATCTGTTATTTTAAGCCCAGTTCTGTGGCTATTAAATGTTTGGAAACTTCGAACAGTATCATTCCATGGGATAAGGCACTACAACAGCCTTTAGCGACAAAAGCATAGTATTTCTCCACACGGAGCTACAGGGAATACTGGTACAATATATATGCTGTTTATACAAGTAGCTCGTTCATACTTCATCACAGGCAACATCCAAACTCTGCACTGAAAAATGAAATTACCAGCTGGAATCATCAGCATTTTTATGGCATTTTGCCTTTAACATGTGACTGTTAGGCAAACACTACATTTGTTTTCACAATATGCCTGTAGGAAGAGGTGATGCCTCCCTCTGCCTGAGCTAGAGAAGCATATTTTGAGTTTTTGCAAAAAACTAAATGAGGATCTTACAAGCAACAGGTTAATTGGCTCTAACAATCTTCATTCAGTGCCCTTTGGAAAGAGCACAGGCAGGAGCTCTGTGAAACCAAAGAGGTAAATAAGGTAATCGGAGGGCACCGGCACGAGGGTACAAATGAAGGTTAAGCAGACAAGTTCCACTCCAGCGTGTGCAAGCTTTTGAGAGCTTGACTTTGTAATCTTAATAATGTTCCCCCAGCGCAGAGGTGCAATTTCTAAAGATTTTTCTTAGCCAGTACAGTGACAGGAGCAAATAACCTCTGTATTTCCCATCACACCCTTTCCGAGAAAGGCCTCTCACATGCATGAACTGAAGTTTGTAACCAAGCAAAGGCACCGTATGTTTGTGATGTAAATATTAGCTCAGCAGAGAAACACCTTTTTATTACCTTGGTGAAAGTCCTTCAGAGAGGGCAGCGAAGGGCAGTGGGGTCCAAAGGAAACCTTCTAGGCTGGCCAGACAGGCAGGACCACACTGCACATCCATGAGACAACGTCCCCCACCATGCGTGCCCGCACAAAGTTTCAGCCTGGGCTTGGAAAGGATCCTGGGGTCGCAGAGGAAAGTCCCCAATCCTCTCCCGGGACTGGCTCCCCACACACCCCTCCTCACGCCAAAACTTCCCTGCCTCCTGCTACAGGGTCATCCTATAGGAAATGAAGTTTATTTACAAAACTTGCCCTTTCGCTGCTTTCGCAAGCTTTTTTATGTTAGGCTTCAAGGAACCAAAGCAGCTGGAGGTCAAATACTCCAAGGGCAAAATGCACAGCAAGGGTGAATTTTCCAGCCCAGGCGAGATGAATCTTGCAGGTGTAAATACAAAACAAATCATGCAATGCCTGTTACATGCGTTGCCCTTCCCCACTCCCTTTGTTCATCTGCTGCTCACCCTTCTCCGGCCTCCTGCTCTCCCTCACGGGATACTGCTGTCTTGTACTGCCCCATCCTAGACTCTTTGTGGCTTTTCAACTTTTATCTGAAATCTACCCTTCCTCCCTCGTTATATCTTTTAACTCCTTTCTTTTGTTACTCAAATTGAAAGACATTTTGCATGTAACTCAGTCTCACAAAAGTATCATGAAAGATCACGAGCCAGATGCAGCAGACTGGGGGCAGCTATTATTGGAATGAGAAATGGTGTTTGGTTCTTCAGCTCAGGAAAACAGGATTTAATCAGTACAAAAATCAGAGCTTTACCTTCACAAACTGCCACTTGTTTTGGACCTACTTTATCAAAGCACAAAGCAAATGAACATAAAATGTGAATACTGTACTGAGTAGAGCAATGGTCATGTTCTACTCCAGGCACCTCTCCATCTGACATCCCCATTTCCAGGAGGAGGGATCAGTAGGACGTGAGCTTCATAAAATAACCAAACACAGAAAAATGTCTGTATGCCTAGGATCTAAACCATGCTAATATATTCATCATTACAGAATCTAGACTGAGTGTCTCTGACCTACCACAGCTTCTTCTGATCTGCTGCAAACTTTTGCAAACTAAAACAACACTGCCTCTGCCATTGCGTTCTCTTCCTCCCATACACCGCGTCTCCAATCCAAAGGTCTTTTTCACTTCTCTTTCCTCCCTCCCTCCCCCATTCTTTGTCTCAGCATCCTCTTCTGTGCCGCCCACACACTTGGACAGCAGAGAGCAGACCAATCTGGCACGCTCAAATAACAACAAAAAAAGGAAAGAGAAGAAAAAAAAACCCACACTGTTTTTTGGCCTAGAAGACTCCTCTGTATTTTTATCTGGAGGGAGCAATCAAATCTCTTTTCCTTTCACCAGGAACTAAAGGGAATGGTGATGGCTCCCAAGGTCTCACGTTCTCACAAATCAGCCCCAACAAAAACGAGGGGGAAAGGCTGGCATTTCTTCCTGACACACAGGCACCTTTGAACAGCAACATGAAGCTTATTTTTAACTGTGCCTTCTTCCAGCACCAAGTGCCAGTTAAAAATATCCATTTTTACAAGGTGGGGTTTGATTAGCCAGTTTTCTCGTTTGCTTTTCTTAAAAAGGGTTGAGGGCAAACTCTGCTGCACAGAGGCCAGTCAACCAGCCCGGCGGTTATCGGCACTTCAGGGACTGCTGGGCGGGCTGGGCACGTGCCCACACATGCAGCACAAGAAAGGGGTTTGGAAGGGTGCAGACCTCTACGTGCAGCACATACCCCCATAGTGCCGACACAGCACTGGCAGCGTTTACCAGCCATCAAGGTCCCAGTCCTGCAATCTCATCAGCATATGCAAAAAAACCCACTCTGGCATAAAGCATCTAATGACATTAGTGGCACACAGCACAGCAATACTGTTCCAGGCATGTGGAAATAATCACAGGCCCAGAACCCAGGATGACTGATTTTTTTCCCCCCATTCAACATATGTTTTACTTAGATGTCTGCTTCTTCCCACCCTTCTTTTTCTCAGTCTCACAAACTTATGTGTTTTTGGTGGAACACAGGAAAACATCTTTAATACAGGATCATAGGTTAAATCACACCTATCTGAGAAAAAAAATGGTTAAATATAAATAAGAGCTTTTATTAAATTCACATATTCCTAATAATAGGCAGAATCTGACCCCAGCACAACTGACCACTGAGCAGATAAAATACATGTAACTCTGTTGAGCATGAGGGTCTAAAAAATAATGTTTGTGATTCCTACACGGAATTAGAACCAAAGAAGTTGAGTTTCAATGAGGTATAAACATTGTTTATTAGGACCAAAGTGTATGTTCCACAGGATGACTCAAAACCTCTAAGCTATTCTGTGCAGCTATTTGGTTTCTTAAGGTGACCTGTGAGCCATACTCCAGGCTGGTAAAAATCAGCAGTGACATCATTTACAACATCAGCCCAAACAGAGCATCTCTCCCTCCCTATCAGGTCATCTTAACTCAGCTGTTCTTATGTCCTGGAGATGTTTTATCTGCACAAAGGCATTTTTATCCATGCAGCTACATGTCAACTACAATGACTTGGCTGGACAGGGCTTGAGCAACCCGATCTAGGTGAAGGTGTCCCTGCTCACCGCAGGGGGGTTGGACTAGATGGCCTTTGACGGTCCCTTCCAGCCCAAGCCATTCTATGGTTCTATGACTTTTGTCACTTTAGCTTTTTGTAGCCACACAGACAAAATTTCCATCTTCAATGGCTTTATCAACACAGTTGTAGCAACAGAGACTTCATAATGCAGATACCGTCTTTAACCAGGCTTACACCATGTATCCAGCTAAACTGCTGTGTTTAAAGCAAATTTTCATCTGTCACTCTGGAAGTGGATCAGCCACCACATTCTTTGCCAGTATTTCTGACCTGTCAGGGCAGAAGCGGACATTTTCACACATCTCCTCCTACCTTGTAACTTCAGGAGCCAAAACCAAAGCTTTGGTGGCAGCAGCATGTCCTTTTCCCATAGGAGACTTGCGCTTCCCAGGGGAATCCCCACTTCACTCTCACCCAGCCTTCACCGCCAAGGAGAAAACACAGACAGTTGAAGCTCAGCGCTCCCCAGCTTCAACCAGATCTTCATCAAATTGCACTGGGACTCACTTCTAATTCACATACAGTGTACTCAGTCCACTGACATTTCCAAGACCTCATTCAAGGTCTGACCGAGGTCTCACTCCCACTTCAGACTATTTCCCCTGCAGCTGCAGAATGTGTTTGGAAGAGAGGAAAGAAGAATGTTTTTCATTACTATAGAGTAGCTTAGAAGTATAAATCTTTTTCTGTCCATCTAGATTAAGATAGGAACATTAGACACGGGCATGAAAAGATTAATATCTCTGCATGTTCAGTGTTAGCAGGACAGGTCTGTACATTACACGGTCTGTACATTACACGGACATGATGTTATTTCAGATGATGGTCCTTTTAACAGTTAGAAGTCTATTCAAGTTCCGTGTCTTGGGAATTTGTGATCTTCCCAGGCATAAGTTTTTGATTCAGGACCAACCCCAGTACGACCTGTCAAGGCAGAGGTTTATTTAAAAGAATAAGTATGAGATGTGGGCAACCCACACCACAGTGACCCTAGCAACTCCCCTACGAATCAGCTGCTCTTGTTGAGGAGGGCAGGGAGCCGTCTGTCCCTGAATGTTCAGAGACCAGGGCTTCCTTGCTGGTCATCCCTTCTGGATATTGTTCAGGCAAACCTAAAGATCAGTAGCTTGTACTTCTTTTCACACAACCTACTGTATATTGTTGATACCACTTAGCTACCTGCTGCTTTGCAAGTCTGTGAAGCACCTAACAGTCTGACTTCAAAGCTCAGGCGACACCAAAAAAGCATCTTTATTAAATACCTTATTTCACCTTCTAGCAAACAGTAGCAGTGTCTCTATCAGACAGCTGGGATGGATACTTACCTGGATAAGACCACGGTCTGAGCCAATACTTCTCGGGATTTAGACAACTTGAGCTAAGGAAGGAGACTTGGAAGATGTTGAAATTTGAGTGGGAGAGTTGTGTAAAGACGCACAGAAATATTTAAAGGAGATGGGCACAATAAAGAGGAAAGACATTTTTGCTGGCTCATGAAAATTAAACATATGCAGGGCTTAATCTGCCACCACTGAAATCAATAAGAATTTTGCCAGTGAAGCAAAACAAAAGCAGAAACAGAAACAACATCTGACATTTGCTGTGTTAGACTCATACAAATTGTGGTAGTTAGTAACCTATGAGATGGATAAAGAATACACCATAGGCAGTGGATGATTTTAAACTTCCATTTTCACAGTATGAGGGTGTCATGAGCTGGAGAGTTTTGAAGCTTGTAAAGGCTGCTTATGCTGAGTCATATTTAGAAAGAGATTTTCCATGTGGATAGTCATGCTAAATCTATAAAGACACCAAAAAAAAAGAACACGTGAGAGGAAAAAAGATAAAAATATAGCAAAGATGAAGATGCATGCTCAGGAATAGAAAAGAATTTGGATAAAATTTGTTGTAAATAATTTATTGTTGAAGTAGCCCTCATAAACTTAAGTTCTTGGAATGTAAAAGGCAAAATATTTCTGTAAATTATTAATGTCTGGGAACTGATCATATGAAGCCTCATATAAGGCCAACGCCTTATCCAGCATAAATGAAAGCATCTGGCCTTGTAGCTTTAAGATCATAATGAGATGGCCGCTGAGCGGTCACTGTGGAAAGCATGGTATTCAGAAATTAATATCTCTCTGGGCACAGAACATATAATGAAGACAGCAAGGCAGAACAGAGAAACAGGACTTGGACTATCACATCAAAACCCAGGGATACTCAGTGGATTAGCTGTGCAGGCAGCAGAGCCACACTGGGAGACAGCAGAAGAACGGTGTGAGGAACTGGAGAGCAACCTACACAGCAGCCCAAAAGCAAGAAGAGGAACAAGAAATAAAAGAAATAAAGGGTGTGGGAGGGATGACACGTTTCAGAAAGCTCTCAGCTCCCATCATGTTGGCAAACAGGGAGGTCATATTTTATAAAGAGCTCAGCAAGAGGGGCACTGATCTTTTTCCCCGCCAGGCTTGCAAATACTAACCCCTTGACAGCATGGCAGATGCTTGGAAACGTGGCCCTCCATGTGCCACTCCCACCACTTTAAAAAGCAAAGATTTTGCTCAGTGTATTTTAGGCACACAGATTCCTACTGAGCAAAGCTTTGTGCATTTTTATCGTAAAACAAACCGAGTGTGAGCTAGTCTGTACCCCACGTGGGTTTTTCCAGCCTTTCACATCTCATGGCTGGCAGCAATGGTGGTCTGGCTGGCACATGCAGAGACCAAGCTCCAGGACACAGAAAGTGTCAGATGCATCACTCCAAGGGCTGCAGTTTCACAGATGCATTAGAAACATCTGACCATAGAAGGAAAGCACCTGTAGAAATCCTCACCTTTCTCATACCATCAGGTATTCCAGCAGCCCCCAGAGACAAAGCCAAGAAGATACCCAGAAGTGTGCTAGTCATTAAACATTTTTTCAGTACTCATAGTCTGATTTAGAAGCATTTCAAAACTGAGAATTGCAAGGCTGTACATTGGTTGATATCCTTAAACATTATCTGCTAGATCTTCGGTGGTATTTCACTTACCAGGGGGTTTAGCTGAAGCTAGAGGCCAGGCAGGCAACACTTGCACTCAACACGGAGGCTGACCCAAACATTACCACGTAGTGGTAACCTCATGGCAAAAGGCCACACTGCCGAGATGGAAAGAAATCCTCCTGTGCCCGGCACAGACTCAGAATATCACCATCAGTATCACATTGGCAAATGAAGCTCCAGTCTCAGCCCGGAGCATGGGGTCTGCCCTGCGGCTCCTCTCCGGGGCATCTGCAGGAGGGAGGCAGCTGCCGACCGGTCTCTCCTGATAGCAGGGACAACTGATCCCCCAGCCAGGATGAGGAAGGCAAGCTTCAAAACAAAGAAAGTATTTTCCAAGATTCCCATAGTAAAGACAAATATTGACAGATCAGGAGAGTAGGAAAGATTTGTCACCTTTCCCCCCAAAAGTCATTTGTTCAGATGCTGCCAGTAAAATGCCACAGGAGGGCCTTTATCCACATGGTGGTTACACCATCACAGCTCAGGCCCTACAGAGTCATCAAGATTGAATGGACCACAAAAGCCTAATTACGTAATTACACTGCTAATTTGTCCACAACTGAACAATAAGAATTCCTGTTTGATAGATCCATATTGCTACCCACGCACTGTCCTTGCAGGTGCCCCCAACATATAGATTGGCCAAGGTCTGCAAGGCTGCAGTTTCTTCAGCTGCATCATCTCCCACTAACTCTAAACAGTTAACCTTTGAGTAAGTAGCAGAGCATCATCAAGCCAGCACAGCTAGATCCAGGTCTAGCATGTCAGGGCAGTCAAAACTGGGGTTACGTCCCGTTCTGGGAACTGTGTTTGTTAGAGGCATTTCCACAATTTACAGCAGTCAGAATGCAACAGGCTCTGATATCATCATTTTCTAAACATTATCTGCATAGCAGATGTTTTGTCTGTGCAAACTGTCCCTCAAGCTTCTGCCATCTGTTTTTTACCTAGTAAGTCAGGTGTTCATGTTTTTTAATCGAAAGAATAAAATGTGGAGGTGTCATCTTCAAAAGAAGAAAATGCGGGGGTTCTTCAGTTATTCTCTACGCTCTTGTAAAACCTTGTTAGAACTTTCTGAAGAAAAATTTGGAGCAGTCAGTGGAATGATTCCCCTTTGGTCGCATATGAAAAATTACAGAGTAGGGCTGTAAGAAGATGAATTGGAAGCACACAGAATGGAGCCTGACACCACCTGGCTTTCTTCCCCCTTTTTAAATAAGCAAAGAGTAATATGAAGAGGCACCACAGAGACGGAGAGCTCTGACACCAGGCAAGATGTGGAGGAGGAAGAGTAATGCTGGATGAATGCCAACATCTAAACATGGCCAGCAAGAGTCAGGGATGTCACAGATGGGTCAGATCCCAAGTCCTTTGAGGACCTCAGACTGCCATCCCGGCCTGCAGTGGGTCAGACCCCAGATGAGACGGGAGAGGCAACCAGCGCCAGATGCGCAGAACCGGGACCACAGAGCTCAAGAACTGCCCGCTCCTCTGCCCCTCTTCCCACAAGGGACACAAGCCAAGCAGGGAACAACATTTTAATGGACCATCACTGGTGATGGACCAGCTGTGAAACTTGGCAAGTTCATTACCAGCCCCAGAGAAATGGCAATCGTTGCAAATCTCATGTGGTTTAAGTTCAGCAACTTCCCTGATTACTGTTTGTGCACAGGAAGCTTCCCTGCTGGAGCAAGTTCTTTTGCTATTTCTTCACAATCAAATAATATTTATAGCATTAAATTAAGCAAAAAAATTGTTTTAAACCTACTTCAAAGTTAAAAGATGCAAAAATCAAACAGCATGAATGCCGCTTCTCATTGCCCAAGCCTTACAACATGGCCATAATACCACAGCTCTCCCTCAACTAGACCTTAGATATCTGCAATGCTCTGAAACACTAATGGCAAATATAAACCCACCATACATGGGAGTAAGTTGTATTCACCACTGATAAATGTGCAAACAAAACTGTGCTAACAGGAAAATTTGGAGAAAGTGTGTTTCCCATCCCAAACCAGACAGCTACAATCACCCAAATAGTAAGTCGAGGCTCTATCCCAAAGAGATCTGTCACATGCCAGGGAGGTGAGCAGTGAATGAAAACTCATTATTGACAGGTCAGAAGCAGACAAACTTTAGATAACAAACACATACATAAACATCCCAGTTTTACCAAAGGCAATTAAGGAACAGGGAATGGGACAATTCAGACTGTTCACTGCCCAGTCTGAGGTGCCATTGCAGCTCACAGGGACCCTTCCTGCAGTTCCCAGGCCACGTTCTGTGGGTAACCTTCTGTGCAGCCACAGCCATCCTGGGCTTCTCTGCTCATGCTCTTCACAAAGTGGCAATTTCAAGGGTGATTTTTCTCACCTGTGATGTGAAAACAGAACTGGATCAAAAGCCAAACCTCTTTCCCAGAGGTCACCCACACAGCAACTTTAGTCAGCACGTCACCTTCAGCATCCAGGGGAACTCTGGAGGGCGACTGACTGTCAACAGCAATGAAGTCTTGAAAAAAACCACAGCTATAACCCTTAGTAAGAGTTACAGGGTTTGCTCCATGCCCAGTCTACATGTCCACAGCACCCGCTTGAACTGCAGCTCACTCATTTCACTGTTTACACCATCAGCTGTTGGCAAAACACGACTAATGCACTTTCTTGCTTTGAGGCTTAAGAACAAAATGCCTCTTACAGGACAGAGCCTGCTCTGGTGCTTGCCAGTCCGACCAAGGCTGTGGATGGAGACCAGGATCTCACCAGTCATTCATCGCTCCTCTCCCCATGTGCAGCAGAGCCCCTCACTCGCCCACCTTCCTCCCATCCCCAAACCAGCCTTTGCTCACACCTCTGTGGCTCTGAGGGTGGGACAGGGATGCACAAGGTCATCCCTACCACTGCTCTATCCAAACGGGAGCCAAGGAGAAGCCGTGGAAAGAAGGGATTTCTCCTCCAAACATGAGGATGGGTGGCAGTGGGGCAGCAACCGCTGCCACAGCACTCGCTCCTTACACATTCCCTCTTCTGAGTTGGCTGCCTTTTCCCATTTCTGGAGCACAGCATTGTTTGCTAAGTCATATAAAAAGAGAGACAAGGAAACTAAAGGCACCTCTAAATTGTTGTACTATCCAGGGTGGGTGCGAGTTGCATTGCTCAATTGGCTCAGTACTCTGCCACAGCTCGATAAATAAGTAATAGCAAAAAAGATCCCTCATTCAGGTGCCCAGCAACAGAGGGAGATTGCTGTAAACTGCACCAGAGCATCTCCCAAGGGCCCACGCCTGTCAGAGATGCTTGGAAGGACAACACATAGATAAAAGTTTTCCTGGCTCAAAATGGTGAGAAGAGTGAGTTATTCTGCTCAGATCACAAGCAATCGGTTTGCTCTTTTTGAGCACAACAACTTTGTAACACCTTGCTGCATCCCTTGCAAAATGCAAGGAAGTTTTCCAGGCACCACGGGGCAGAAAGCTATGGATTCTGGAGGGGATCATTAGGGAAAAGAAAAAAAATCAGAAGGGGAAAAAAAAGGCAACACAGATCTGTTTGCATCCAACTTGCAGATGCTACAGCTGCTGCTTCTGTAATTGAGTGCAGATGAAACGAATGGGTAGTGGTGGCCAAGACAACTCTTCATCTCACTTCTGTCCCCCATCCCTAGAAAGTTTATAGGAAAATCACAAGTTACATGACTTCTCCCACAGAGAGAGAAAAGGGGCCACACAAACCACTGACTTGTGGGAAATGGCATGTGGGATATGCGGAACCCTGAGCTAGGAGAAGAAGGGAAATGTTGTTCAGAAGTCCCCATAATCCTTGCATTAAGCCAGGGATGCAGGGAACTTCCAAAAAACAGGATGAAACAGGGGAATCTTTACGGGAAGAATATAGACACATAAATAACTGCTGTATATGCAATGTATTTGGTCTACAGAGGCAAAATGTGCAACTCTCTGGTATGTAAACATAAAGATCGAGTCGGTATTAGCATGATTAACACCCTTCCTTGTCACTGTTAGCATTGCTGCAACCTGACACCTCAGACATTTGGAAGGAGCCTGAGAGACAGCAAGCTTTCACCAGGCAGCCTGCCAAGTGGAAGAGAGCGTTCGCAAGCGCAGGCCTCAGGAAATGCCCAGTTGCCGAAGTGGAGGATGCAGGAAGTCCAGCACGATCGTGTCTCCCACCCTCAGCACTGCCCAGCCCAGCGATACTCTACCCAGCTTGAACACCTCTCACGTGGTCTAGTTCAGGTTTCCTAAATACACACTAGCATAAATCCACCTGTGTAATTCTTGTTTTGAACAGCCCCCGCATGACGCAGCAACGCGCCACACTAAGCCTGCTGCCAGACACACACCCCGGGCTTGGGTCCTTTCTCCCTGCAAACGTGGTGGGGAGTTTAGTGATACTATTCATAAACAGATCTGCCCAGAGGTGATGAAGACACGTAAGCTGGGCACAACCTTTCCTTCCTTCTGTTGCCTGTAAGAGGTGGTCATGCTGCCAGCAGCAGTTATATGGGGGAAACTAAGTGACGACAGAAATAGCATGGGAAGACTTGGGGTCGAGGGGAGGCTGTAGGGTGATACCCTGGTGTGTCCAGGAGACCAGCCTCTCCTCCTGCATCGAATCCTGTGGGTGCCGAATCCTACCAAGGAGTGCATTTAAATGAGATGCGTAAGAGCTCATTGTGGGGATGGGAGGGACGCACGACACCTAAACCACATAGGCAAAGAGCATTTTTAGTTTGCTTTTAAGGTGAGTTTAATGACTGATCTCAAGGATGTTACTCCCTATGCCTCTGTAGTGGGTATCTCCATCACAGATAGCCCCAGAGCCTTAGTCCAGGAGCTTCATTTGGGAAATGAGTAATGAGAAGTTAGAGGGACAGAACAGAGAGATATGGCACCGATGGAAGACACCTGCCCTGTTTCTACAAGAACAGACCTAGGCCATCCTCTGAACCATGAGCTATTTCTTACACTTTCATACAACTGAGAAAAACATGTGCCAGAGAGAAAAACAGCCATGCTTTTTGTTAAATCCCACAGGTGCTAAATGTTTTACAGCTTAAGAGACCAAGGTACTCAGTACCTTACAAATATATACATGCTTCCACAGTTGGAAGTAATTAAGACAAAAATCTACAGTTATAGAACCAAATGTACAGCTTCGGTTTAGCTTCATCCTAGATTTGTTCACTATTGCTTACAGTGTCTACCTTGAGGGCTGAGAAGAAAAACTAGCTATAAATATACAAAAGACTATCTGATCGAGCCCAAGCAGAATGTGATTTTTCCCATGTTACACCATTCATTCAAAGCCTTCAAGATACCTGCACATCTATCAGGTGAGCTGAGACCCTGAGCAGGACATGACCAATAAACTTCTTCAAAGAGATTCTACCGGTAAATTGTAAAACACTCACTAAAGGTGGGACCATGAACAGCATTGGTTCTTGATTACCCTAAAGGCTTTAAACAGCCTGGACAACAGAGAATGGCTTGCTTTGGTTTCCAGCTTGGTTTTCAGCTTTAAAATAGGAGTATGAAATCTGGCCATTGCTGGCTGTGCTGCTGGAATGACCCCCACAAGCACCAGGCCTGTTCATAATGAGGATAGTCAAAGGGAATTCAAGTGTTTAACCTCTAGATCAGGACTCTGAACTGCCGATTGGATTTTGGATGAGTATTAATGGAAGAAAGTTTCAAAGCATTCTACTTAAAAAGCCTTTATCCCATCAGATCATCGAGATTTCATTTTTACTCTTGCTGTGTCCTGTATCAGTACTTTTCCTGAGCAGGCAAAACTGAGAAAAGAGTGGAGAAAAAACCTAAACTTAAAAAAAACCAACAGAACCTGAAAGACAGACTTTTAGGTTATGTGCCATAAAACAGAAAAGACAATACAATAGGATGGCCAGCCTTTCCGCAAGCTGTCTTCAAGACAAGTCTGCTGGGACATCTTGCAGCATAGCACAGCAGACACCTTCACTTTGCTTTAGGACTAACAGACCTTGCAGGATTTTTTATCACCTCATTTTGGCAGCAGCTTGCTGTTGCATTCAATTAGTTCCCACTTCAGAATTAGAAAAATATATTCCCAGCACTGTCACAGAGAAAAAGCAAGAGGTAGGCTCTCTTTCATACTCCCAGAATCTCTTAAAGTGGCTGGAAGTACCAGCCCCCTGATGTATCTTCAAGCCAAGGATCTTTAAAGTTGCCTATTATGTCAATGTGGCACAGGAGCATTTTTTGTATTATTCCATGAAAACAAAACTCACCATCTCAAATCACATCAAGGTGCCCTCGATTTCAGAGATGACTTGCCCATTTTAACAAAGGGATCCCATTAAGTTGCTGTCCTCAAGTGTACCAGACTACGCACTGAGGTGACTGTGGAGGGGGAGGCAGTGAACACTACTTCTTTGTGCCATTATACAAATGTCCGGTAACAACAATGGCTAAAAAGGCTGAGAATTTAAACGACTTAGCATCTAAGTGAATTCACTGGAAATACTTTCAAATTTTTTTCCTAGTAGATAGCCTGAAGATATGCAGAGACTGGAAAGTGCATTCAAGACGCTGAATCTGATGTTGCTGTCTACTTATGTCAGTACAATTTCCAAATCAAAATACTGAAGCAAATGGTCTTCCCCAGGGAGCAGATGTTTGAATGCAGTGACGGGAACCAATTTAAGACCATAGATACAACTGAAACGTTTTCATTATGTCGAGGCTCCAGCCACCTCTAGCAGAGATGAGTTGTGATTCACAGAAAAGAGATGGCTCCACCAGAGACAAGGATGAAAACTTACTTCCCTTGTCTCCAGTAGTGGACTGGTGGAGTTTAGGAGAACGTCTCCCAGGGAGATGCTGCCTTGCACAGCAAGCCAGCATCTAGTATTTTTAAAATCGGCAGTAATGTCCTCCAAGCCAGTTGCATACAGAAGACAGTCTCTGCGGCTCTTCTGCACAAAGAACTATTTTTCTTTTTTACTTAGTTCCAAATTAGGTTCGGAAGTGCTTCCCAACAGTGAGTGAAACACTATGTGTGAATTACTTGAGGAAGCAAGAAAACATAGCAGGTTCACTGGATGCTGCAACATGTGAGGATTTTCCATTTGCTTCTTACAAGTTCACTCCCTTTGCATCTAAAAATACATTACACTATTTACATTTCAGCAACATCTTGGGTCAGAGCAGGATGAAGACATCCTTTTTCCAGGCTCTGTACGTAGTTATGGGTAGACAATTCCTATTCCTTTGGATCCAGCTCTATAGCTGAAGCTGCATTACAGGACAACGCTGGCCCACACAACCCAACCCTTCCCAGAGCATGCACAGGCACTCCTAAGCTATTCAATGGTTTACTGCCACTGCATGTAAAGCAACGTTTTGGGTTACGCTATGCAAACAGCTTTATATTGTTACCTTGCACGGGTAAACAATCGACCATGGCAGCCTAGCAACTTAACTGCAACAGAAGATAGGTTCAGAAGTAAATTAATAATTGTGGTTTTCAGAACCATTTTCCTTTCCCCACTTGCAATCTAGATTTTAGCAAGATCAGAAACCATGACTCAAAAGAGCTGGGTTCTAATTCCAGTGCTGGCAATGGTTTTCAGACCTTGAGTGTCTGTTTCTAGTTTCTAAATTTACAAAACAGAGACGGTAAGTTTCCTCCACTTTGGACAGATTTGGAGATCTTCAGATGACAAGTGCTATATAAAAGAGTGTAAGTTTCTGCCAGTGTACTACTTAATAGATGACCACTTAGACAGCAAAGCAGCAGGCAGAGTAAGCAATGGCTAAGCAAGTCTTACACCCTCTTCAACCAAGAACACAGGACAACTTATGTTTTAGATGAAGTCAAAGAGCCCTGGGCAAGAGGGAAAGGACTTTTTCATCTATTCCAGCCTTTTTTACCCCAAAGTTTTGATAAGTGGGGATCCCATCAGTAAATATTTTCTTGAGAGGTACTGATTGCTACTGTGTTATCACTGATGCTCAACACAACCCTCGTATTTTTTATGCTGTCATTCTGAAATTAAGATGGCAACTAGTTTGCCAGTATGTTGTCTCTGCAAGCAAGTCTTCACCACTTTTCAACAACACTGATTTAACTGCTGTATCTACAAGAGAACAAAGTGTGTGCTTGTGCCATAAATGAAAGGGGGCTGTAAACTGAAACTGGACACAAGCCTTTAAATTACATGTAAATTCTCAACAAGGTTATAAAAGGGCCACTTGAATATGAAACAGAGATAGTGAACAAATCCTGGAATAAGCTTTTAAAGAGAGAGGAATCTGGGCCAAATGGAAACATACTAAATATAATTTATAATGAGCAACGTGTAAAAAGCTATCCAAATCATGGAGCTCAAAATGAGAATAAACAGTGATCTTCCAACAGGGACAAGTACAGATAAGCTAAGTATCTGCTAAAAGGCTGAACTCTGAGTGACCCTTATTGAATCAGTTGGTAACACCCAAAGTCATCACTATGTTTCACTAATGGCCAAAAAGGACTGTAGCAAAAATAGTGCATACTTCAATATGGCTAACCTGGAATTCAGTACCTGCCATCACGTACAACAGAAAACAATTGTTGCTGTGCAGTAAATTATGTAAAAAACACATGCAATCCACTTCTGCCTACGATGAGCACGGCTGATCCTGCAAGATAACCAGTTTGCCTGACAAGATGGAACAACACCTGCAGCCACCGAACTACCGCAATAAAGAACGAACAAATGAACAAAAAAAGCTGAGCCTCACTCTGAGCACACATCATGTATTCATCCCCATCTTGATCTACACAGGCATCACTGTAGGTCAGCATGATCACTTTGAAATGTGAAATGCATTGGGTGTGAACACCTGGAAGAGTGCTGCCCACAACAGGAAACAACAGAGAATGCTTCTTTAAAGTATTTTTATACACTTCAAAGTGTTTTTGCAGTCGTTAAAACTCTTTGACAGACCACTTCACCACTAACTGGTGGTTAATAAAAATCAAGCACAGAGGGAAGCTATTCAGGTATCACAAGGAAGAGTGCAAGGATGCTCTCGGAGCCCTGTTAGTCACCAGCAGAGAGAGCAGCCTGAGTAGTTGGAAGAATGCAGTCCCCAGGTGGAGCTGGGAGCCCCCAGGCAGCGGGTAAATTGTTTGACTACCATGTTTATTTTCAGAGTGATGACTGCCTTTCAGTAGTTATTTGGTTTCAGAGGACACAGGTCCTGTGTCCTTAGCCTAGGACAGGTTTACTTCTTAACTAGGTAGGCCCTTAAAATATAGTCATAAAATGACAACTTTAATATGGAAACTTTTCCCACTGCCCCAGTCTTCTCCAGACCCCTGGGAACAGGAACCATCATCCAGCACTTTATACCTTCCCTGAGGTGAGTGGAATACTCACTGAGTCTTGATGGCAACATCTGACCAGCAAGCAGTCATTATTCCCACCACGGGAACAAGGAAATGTGCAAACACACTAGAAATACAACTGTGTAGATGTCATGCTGGCATCAATCACCTCTCACCAAAGAGAGCTGTCAGCACTGCAGAGAATGAACCATCCAGGGCAACAGGGCTCTTGCTGTGGTCTGTATCTCCACATTGCTTTTTCCCAAACCTTCTGGCAGAAAACAAAAGGTGAACCCTAGACAGTCAAAGACACATGGGGTCACACAACTGCCCATTGCAATCACTAAGCATAGCAGCAGAACTTGGCCAGCTCAACAAGTATCTCGAGCATCTCTTGCCAGGTACTTGAGTTTCCAGCAGAGATGCCGCAGTTTCTTCCAAAAATGTTGCCTTCTTAAACAAAGTGGACAGATTGTTGTGGAGATGCTAAGAGAATGTCAATCTGCTAAATGTCAGAAAGATTTTGACTAAACTAGGAAGAAAAATAGTCAGGAATTGCAGCTACATAATTAGTAACAAATCTTTAATTCTACATGTTTGGATAGCGAGGCTGATTTAGAATCAATTGCTGAAGTGGAGCAGCCAAGAGGACAGATTCAGATCTTCTTTACATCACTGGAAATGCAGAGTAGCTCCACAGAAGCCAAAAAGTATGTAATGCTGCAACAGTCCCAGGCCTTACTGCTTGTTAAAACCTAATTTGATGCAAACACTACCTTAATTTTTTTCTTAATAATCTTTTTTACCTATTCATGAAATGCACCCAAGCCCAGGAAGACTGAAGCTCCTCAAAGGCAAGGGCTGAGCCAGGAACAGGTCCTGGGGTAACCAAACTTCAAGTCAACTTCTTGTTTCAACATCTGAAAGCTCTGACCCCCGACCTCTTTCCTTCATGTAGTCTCTTTTTGTAAACAGTAGTTTCACTGAGGAAAGATACTGAACAGAGAAAAATACCTTCAGAGGGCAGTTTGTTCCTGCTTGAATGATTGAACCATGGAGCTGGACTTCCATGGCAGACATTGGACTTCCAGCAGGCTGTTAGGACACAGTTAAGAAGGAAGCTCTTTCGAAATGCGTACGTTTCTTTAAACTCACAAAAGGGCAACAAAATCATAATCTGTATCCGAAAGTTTTTTTGTGAACTGACATGTCTTACATTTTACACATTATTCATATATAATCTGGAGAAAAGAGTCAGTAGTTGACCAACACCAAGATGTTGAACATCTTCCAGACTAGAAATACTTCAAGTGCCCCAGCTGCTTTATCAATTGAATCTTGAGTCACAAGGACCAAGTGAGGGTGTGCATGTCACCACAGAAATTTTTAATTGAACTAAAATGTTATCTTCTCCCCCTTGAAGTTGTTACTGCCAGCAACCTCAGACTCTGCCATCACCATCTCTTACAAAAGAAGCAAGGCCAGAAATTTTTGCCTCCTTTCTCACATCAGGAAAGGTCTTTTTACAACAGATGAGCAAGAGTGGTGAAGGAATTAAAAATAAACCAGAAAACATGGAAATAGAGCTAATACCAGTCATTTTGGACACACAAAAAATGTATTACAGAAACATACCGCATACAGTCTCAGACCCTTTCGTAATCTCCTCTTGATGACTTTAACATGGCAGTCTTGGATGAGTCAGCGGGAGATTTGCCTAAGTAAAAACCTCAGGATTGCACCCTCCAAAATTATCTTCACCAAAATCCAGAGAAATTAACAACCTTGATGTGCTCCCACAATGCATTTTGCATCATTCCAAAGATGAATTTTGGCTTACCAAAATTCTGTGGCCAGTTAAAGCAAGGACAAAAATAGTGGTGTCTACCAAGCTGAAAGGAACACAACAATCTCAAAGCCATTTGTCTTTACAGTAATTTCAGTGTTATGCTACAAATATGAAGGTGGCATATGGCATTCATACAGGGTCTCCTTCACTCCTTGTACCACTGAGTAAGAGGGAAAAATGTTCAAGATGCAGATTTTGGTGGTTGACTATGGTACAAGGAGATGGGGGAGGGAAGAGGGAACTGAAGGAGGAAAGCAATGGGATGGAGCTTGGGTTTTGACTTCTGATTAGGACATGTTTTATTAAGCTTAAAATCATGGACAATAACACTTTCTAAAGGGTCACTACTGGCTTGTACAAGGAATACCAACTAAGGCAAGTGGCAAAAGTGTCCCACTTTCTAAGTCCTTGTTTCAGACCGTTTACAGAGTTGGGGTCCCTTCCACGTTCCAGGATGAAATATTTTGTCCAAGGTCAGATAGAAAGTCTAGGACCTAGCAGGAAAATGATGGCAGGTGTCAGACCACCATCCCACCTCCTGACCACTCTCCTTCACCACACTATTCACAATCCAACCACATGGAAAAACCTTCCTCTGCAACTGCACGGGCCAGACGCATCAGTGGAAGGAGTGGTTTTCCCTGGAGAAAGGCAGAGGGACCTGCAGGATACTCCTTGTGCCAGCTCAGCTCACACCATTAAGCTTTTCCCATACTATCTCATTCATTCCTCACCTCACACTGCCACCCCTTTTTTTTTTTTTTGCCCAGTATTTCACTGCCTTCTTACATACATAACTGCTAGGAAGGGCATGCAGCATTTCCGTAACACCCACAAGACTCCGAGGACCTAAAAACACACAGGACCGCTTTTCGCTGTGCTCAGCAAAAGGCCTCGCTGTACCACGACACTGGCTTTTACCCAGGGCTCTTCCCACACACCTGGCAGCTCGGCTGTTTTTAGGGTGGCTTTTCAGCAGCAGCAGCATGGAGAGTGTCCTCAGAGCAAAGCAGCTCACGAAGCCAGTGACAGAAGCTGAGGCCACCTGGCCCAGAGCTGCGCCTAATGTCACAAAGGGGATTTTACCCAGGCTGTCCTTAAGAGGATTAGGGAATCATCTACTTGTAGAAAACAACAGTCACATCTGCTGCTCCAGCGCAAGTCGCCCTTATCTGCTCTCACAAAGCTCATTTCTGCTCAGTCCTGACTACTTCTCATATTACGGGATCCTGTCACATAACACAGATGCTCGCAAAGAACAGGGGGTTGGATACAGGTGGAGGGTGAGCACCAGATCAGGTGTATCTGGAGCAGTCGACAATTAGCGTCATCTATCACACGATACTTTAAGCAGCACCACTCAGAGCAAATAAACAAATAGGCCTGATTTTCAGAGGCTGCATATCACTAAGCAGTCAAACTCCTGGGGCTTCAGAGAGGATTTAAGAGGACTGCAGCGTGTTCAAAATTTGTGAAAATTTGACCAATTATTTAGCAGTTTAAATGAGTTAAACCTTAAAGCTCAGCTCTCAAGTGATACTCCCAATATACGTCCTGTATCAGAGACGGAAAAATCTTCATTGTGTCAGACAGAGGTATAAAATGGTACCAAACTTGTACATCTAAAAGGAAGAGGACAGGAAAGCAAATTCCCTAAGGCAAGAACTAAAACCTGCCTACTTTTCTTAGCTTCTTGAACGCTAAGATACATGCAGACCAGCCGCCTTGATTTTTCCTCCTTTCCATTGGCAAGAGATAAGATCAGCAAGGTGTCTATAAATTGCTTTTATGGAGTTTATAAATAAGGGCTTTTTTACTTTTTTGATTTTAAGTAGAGTTGCAATTTAGATTTCAGCTATGGCTTTGTAAAAGAAATCCAGGATTGTCCATTTGACCCCTAAGCAAATCAATCCTAATCCTATAATATAATACTCCTCCACAGGATTGAGCACCCTTTCACTCCCGAGGTGCTCCCACCAGGTCAGGATTAAACACCATTCTCTTGCTCGTCCCGCTGGTGCCACTGCAGTATACCTGTTGTATGGATTAGCAATTGACTTTCTCTGCCAGGACTCTGCCTGTGATCATCAGTAGGACCAGCCTGGATGAACAGGGCATGTGGGGATGGATGCGAGGAAGCGGGGACAGAGCGAGCTGCAGCATGCATAGGACACAAGCCATGGTGAGGAGCCGGACCTGATGGATGTTGTCCGACTTGTTACTAAAACCTCCCGTGAAACAGGTTTCTTCTGCAGTAACCAGTCCTAGCGCTTATCTACCCTTACCCTCTAGAAGTCTTTTCCCCAAAGATTTGACTAAAATATTCCACTGAAGTTGGTTGCCCCTTCCCTGGTGCTGAAGGACAGGGGATTGCTCTGCCCTTTCTCACAGCCTTCTCCAAGGAAGATTTCACCTCCTCAAAGGAAACTAATCCACTTCTTTCTACAGTTTTCTCATTGGAAAGAGCTCCCTCTGCCTCATAGTTCTTGTTCGTCTCCTCTGGGCTCTGTTAAGTGTTTCCACGTCTTTCTCGAAGCCTGCTGGCCAAAACTGGACATGTTATCCCAGCTCAGCCCCCGTCACTGAGGGGAACGACTGCCCCAGCCCAGCTCTGGGGCTTCTGCCAATTCCCCCGAGAATAAAATGTCATTCTTTTGCAGCAGAATTACACCACTTCTCACTGAGTGAGAACAACATCCCCGTTGCACTAATATTTATCTGCACCCACGAATTCTTCTGTCCAAGAAGAGCATTGTGCTGTTGTCTTTATTGAGTCGCATCTGCATTTCCAAATTACTTCTCAAACTTTATCAAGATCATTTTGAGTTTCTAACAAGTAAAGCGCTTCCAGGTCTGGTCTGCTGGTATAACAAATACTGCACTTACCTTTCTGCAGATTTCATTCAAATGAAATTATTCCCTTCAAACAACTGTATGAACTTAATCCTGCCTCAGACATTAAACCATTAAAAAAACCACACAGGCAGGCATTTTTCAGATAATCTTCTTTCCAAATATAGCTATTAAAACAGTTAATTATCAGTTTTTAAGGTCACTTAAGAAAATCAGGTTCCCAAAAAAATCACCTCATTGAAATCTCCAGCAGTCATACCTCATATCTTTGTTTTAGAGCTTAGCTGCTCAGAGCAAGATCAATAGCATAGGCAGAGCGATGCTGCAGGCACTTGATCGATTGAGAGATTTTTCTTGGGCCAGTTCATTGCTTTTAAAATGATTTATTGCACCTCAAATAAGAACAAATATTCCTTTAACGTCATTCTTGACACCAATTCTAAAGGCTGCTCTTAGCTGCTTTCCTAGATAACCACTAATGAAAAAGCAGCAGCTTCTTGGACTGGAGGGAGTCCAGGATCTCAGCAAAGTTTCATAAAGGAATTAGGAATTGCTGTGCTAGGTTAAGTCATTGATCCAGTTAAAGGATTGAAGACACGGGCACATAACCAGTTACTTAACTGATTACCCCCCGGCAAGTGAGCCACACGAATTGGCGATGTCCAAGCTCTCAGCCTGCTGAAACATGCAGTAAAATGCTATAGCTTCCCTCATCAGAGAGGTGAATCTACTCCCGAAGGAAGGTTTGTTAGCGATATTCATTTCAGAAGTGTCACCGCATCAAGAGCCTGCCCTAAGTGGCATCTTGGTTATCAAACAAAGGATAATCGATACAGAGAGATCATGACAAGTAGGCTACTTCACCAAATAACTCAATATTTTAAGAGTCTCCAGGAGAGGAGGCAAAACAAAGGAGCTTACAGGCTATTTCTTCTTACCAGCTATTTCAGAGCTACCCTGATGCTGTCAGACACAGCACTGTGGTTTCTGCACTCCCGGTGCAGCTGTGAGGAAAGCACAAGCCAAGTGCTTGGCTCCTCAAATCCGCAGTGAGGATTCCAAATGCTGTCAGCCTGGGAAGTCATTTGGGGAGAAGAGAGAGCAAGTACTTTTGCAGGAGAGGTTCCAGTAAGGACAATAGGGAGGGTCCCACTGGGGACGGGTGCCTGGCTAGCAGCTTCTTTGGAAACGCAGAGCCGTAGCAGCGAGTGCCTGACCCAGCAATGCCATCAGCAACGACCTCCTATCCACGTCTCATAAGACACAAGTGCTTAATTGAAGCTAGGCTGTAATTTGAACAATCACCTTCTGAGCTCTCCAGTAAGGGGAGAAACGCCATATCAGATCTCATCTTCACAGAGAAATAAGAGTTAAAGAATAAAAATAGTAGCAGCCAGGTGCCTCCAGTTCCTCAACTTGATTGCACTTGGCATGTGAAATATAGTAAGTTCAAAACAGTAATTACAGAATAATGCATATGATAAAAAGACCCAACTCACAAAAATGAAAGCAATTACAAGCAAAATTAGCTGGGAAAGAGAACTAATGGAAAAATATGACTGATGATGGAGATATTTTGCCAGATGTCAGAAAAGTGACAATTACAGAAAAAAGTCTGCTCAGAAAAAGAAGAGACTTGTTTCATAAAATAAATGAAATCAGCTAAAATCCAAAATCATATGAAAAAGTGGGTGAAAGGAATTTGATAGAATTATTGAATAATTTAATAGTTGGGAATTGTTTTAAAAGCTGATTGAGAATAGTGCACATTCCATCAGTCAAGTCCATTAATAGATGTAAGTAGCTGAGCTGACAGGAAGAAACCAGCAGCCATGAGGATATTCACAATGTTTTTCCAGTAATTACACTCTACGGAACAGATGCCTCTGTTTGGGAGGAAGTCAGCCAAGGTACCCGTAGGATCACTTGATGGACAGATGCACATCCAGTCACATCACCCAAACAGGGCCACAGCACATTAAGTGAAATGAGAGAACACACTAATTAGGAAATGTAATCACTAGGAAGAATTAATAAATAAGCAAGAGGCACTGGGAAGGCTGGCAGAAGACAGCGGACGAGAGCAGACCCCAAGGATACAAACTTGGTACAACCTGAAGAAAATACCCGCTAATAAATAAATTCCATGGGGAAGGGAAACCGGCCCATTTGAAGAATATTGACAAGCGCTAATGAAAAGTAAATGTGGTACTGGTGTGAAAGAGGCCAGCGTGAAAAACTGAGTCATTGCAGAGGACTGGGATGATTATATGATGATTTGGATGATTACAGTCTCTATGATCATGTATGATACATGATGATTACACCTGAAATACTATATGCTCAATACAGCAATTTCCAGTCCAGTCCATTCTTACAAGTGGAAGATCTGTAAGAATATTTGTTTAATAAGTAGAGTTATTTCTGAAGGCAGGCTAAATCTATATCATCCACTTAATCTTCCACCCAAGATAAAGTCCTGTAGGGTCACGCATCATATTTCAGATTCTACAGTCAGATTAAAGACAGATATTTTCCAGCATGGTGAATATTTTAGCTTTTCACTGGTCTTTGCTCTTGAAAATTACAGAAACACTTGCTAGAATACAGCATTGCTACAGTTTGAATTCAAAAGCTATTAAGCTGAAGCCCCGTTCTCTGGCTGAACTCTAATTGCCACGCAGAAAACCTTTCAGGGTGCGGATTTAAATACTAACAGCCTTTGAAAGTGTATTCAAACAGTAAAATATTACAAGCAAGCAATGATTTTAAAGTGTTGGAGAAAGGTTCCTGCCACAGGGGGAAACCCAGCTTTTGGTAGTAAGCAGTAACTTTGCTTTATCTCCTCTTCAAGGTTTAATGTAACGAACACAGTGCCAACCAAACATGCCATGTTAACTGAGCAACACCTACTATTCACAGACCTGCTTAAAACTCCTTTACTTTGAATGCAGATAAACTGAGATACTTGAAAGAACCTCTTCTCCAAAATAGCTATACAAACTTCCCACTGTTCACCCATCCTGTATGACCCACCCTTGATCGAAAGAGAAGAGCTCTGGGATGAAATGTAACAGATCACTTCTCTGCCTTTTAAATGAACGCCTGCTATCCTGCACCTACAATGCAGCTTGAGGTCGCCTGGCTAAACTCCAGAGACACATCCACTAGGAAGCTGTTGGGAACACAAACTCATTTCACAGACTATCAGCATTCTCCACTTGGTCACAATGCAGTTCAGTGTTAAGCACTGACTGTATCGCAGCATCTGCCATTATTCTGAAGAATAGCCAGCAAATGAGAACAAGTGACAATAGCTACTTGTATGCTTAATTTTCAGTGAAAATGACAGCAATTGCTGTGTTAGCTCAAAAGGATAAAAATACGTCCAAGAATGGGAACCAACTACAGATAGTCAGACCGCTGCCTGCTGCAGCCATCAGATAATCATAAGAGTCGGAAACAAGACAGGGAAAAGAAGCCATAGCAGTCACTGAGGAGAGAAAAGTGCTGCAAAGTATCTGTATTAGATAAGAATCAACAGAAGTAATTTCAGTATCAGAAAGGCTCCTCCTGTATCAGAAAGGCAACGCATTTCTGTAGGGAAGGAAACAAACTGGGCTTAAACTAGGAATACACAAAATTTAGGAGAAGGTTTCTTCCCCACTAATTTTTGGTTGGGAAACATGTCCAGTGGAGCTTATGGACCAGATGTCCAATAATTACACAAAGAACAAAGCCAGGCAGCACACACATTCCCTAAAAGTATCTAGAATTAATTAGGACAGCACTCATTTTCCCTATATTTACTGGAATGCAGAAATGAAACATTTTGTTCTGATTACAAAAGTTAGTGAGGTCTACCTAGCAAACCCCTTCTTCCCTGCAAAGAAGGAACTTTACAGCTGAGCCCCATCCTGGCTGAATTCAGTGACAAGATTTCCAGTGATTTGTATGAGACCAGGAGTGGATCTTCCCACGCTGTGGGTCTGGAGCAGAGGAGCCCAACCAGTGCATGGACCGTTCTTTCAGCATAGCTTGAACAACACAACTTTAGCAAAAGCTCCCCAGTATATTCACAGCATTGGCATGAACCATGTTTCTAGACAGACCGTGGACTTTTGTATCTCTCAAGCAAAGCAATAACTGTTAGATGTGGCACTGCTAAGTTTTACTATTACATGGCAGCAGTGCTGTGTGCTGAACTTGGGTGACCACAAAGAGGTCATGAGAGCTTGCACAGGTTGGGAAAAAGAGATAAACCTGCAAGCGTGGTCAGCAGGGACCAGGCAAGGAGAACATCCCACAGGAGCACGGATGACTGATGGGTTACAAGAGCAGCTGAACACGGCAGCCAGCAAGACCTGGGGATGGCAGGCAGCCAGCAGCCAGCCATCCTTCCCTGCAGCACTCCACATTTATTTTCTTTAGCGATTCCCCACACAGCTTTCGAGGCTTTTAAGATTCATTAGCCTGTCCAGAACTAGCACGAAATTTCCTGGGCTTTCTGCAAACCTGTTGCAGGTGATCACGAGTCTGTGATAGCCCCTGCATCAAGATTGCCTGCAGATGCAGCATGTACCCAGGGGAAAAAGAGTATCCTTGCACTTGCAATTCATACTTACACACTGGATGCCCTGTCCCCACAGGGCAATGCTTTCTGCACATCAATGCAGCAGTTATCCAGGTGTCCAAAAAAAGTATGTTCTGTCTTTTTTTGCCTTCTGCCTTTTCCTTCCCTTGCCTTCAGCCTGGTTGTCTCACGGTTAATGTGAGCATTGAAGAATACATTAACAACCACACAACAGTCCATCCTGCATCTCAGTGTGAGCTCCTCGCCTGCTACTCAATGAGCTCATTAGGTAAACGTAAAACAGGAGTACACATAATAATTTTTCTTCTGTTTTATGAACTCCAACCAGTTTAAATACAATTGCAGTGACTCGGATTATTCTTCTGTTTATACTGTGCGGGCCTGTCCCAGCATAGAAATTAAACAATTAATGATAAAACAAATGAAGGCAGTCCTAGCCAGGGAATAAACACCTTCTGGGTGCTGGTCAAAACCACAGTATTTGTGCACCTAAAACACATGTCCTTGACTGTTAAGTGTGCTGTGATTGTGCAGCTCCCATTTTCTTTCAGCAGAGGGCCAAGAGCTCAGAGCCCCTGACAGCTGGGTCTCCAGTCACCCCCTCGGCTGTCCAACTAAGTACCGACAACATTTAAGATTTCCTGACAGAGTGAACAATGTATTTGACTTGCAATCTCAAAATCTGTGTGCTGCGGCCCAGTTTCGATCTTGTTTATGCAAAACCAAATCAGGATTACCCCACGGAAGTCAATGGCATTTCAGGCAGGCATCAGAGTCAGGCACCCACTGAGCAAGGAAGTCTCAAGAAACGGAGACAGCCCAGGAGGATGCCAGTGCCCCACTGCTTGGCTTAGACAAGACAGTATCACACAAGTGATGCTCCAGGTCACAGCAAGAGAGGAAGAGCAGGCAGCGTGATGGGCCATATGTAGGCAAGGTGGAGAGCAGCTCCCAAGTGATACTGATTTCGGTGAGCAGCAGCAGCAGCAAGGAACATCACTCCCCCGCAGTGGGCAGCACTGCACTGGGCTGATGCCGGCTGCTTTGGGGTCAACCTGCTCCAGCTCTGCTCTGGCCTCCGCAACCTTCTCGTCAGCCCCATCTGCTCCAATGAGCTGACAAGATCCCTCACAGTAGCACAGCACAAGACTCGTCACCTCCAAGTCTTCAGCTGTTGGAGTTTGCATAAAGAAAACACTGGGATGCCCAGCTCTGCACTGGAGGTGGGATTTGCGTGTCTATGAGAATCCCATCAATGGATACCAGTACATCTGAGCACAGTTTTGTGGAGATGCATCAAGCATTTCTACAACTGAGGAAGCACTTCAGAGGACAAGCAGTGGTGCACACAAACATCCATTCTGTGAATGCAAATACCTTTTTTTTTTTTTTTAAAATGTATGTGCAATTTGCTTTCCTGCATATACTAGCAGAGAGAACAAGGATGGAGAGCACAGCAGGCGGGAGGGAGCCTGAAACCCTAGCAAGTGAGCAGCATCAAATATTTAGAAGGGTACCTGCTGGACTGAGAGGCAAGAAGTCTGCCTGCAACCTTGACCTGCATGAGATGCTGATATACAGGCTGTGTCTTCTAGTAAATGACAGGAAGGCAGGACAACGGCTCAATGGCTCAATGTCCAGATGGAGACCAGTGACAAGTGGTGTCCCTCAGGGGTCCGTACTGGGACCAGTGCTGTTTAATATCATCAGTGACATAGGCGGTGGAATTGAGTGCACCCTCAGCAAGTTCGTTGATGACACCAAGCTGAGTGGTGTGGCTGACACACCTGAGGGACGGGATGCCATCCAGAGGGACCTGGACAAGCTTG
>JAVKLA010000093.1:28154403-28171394 GCA_034782735.1 Sagittarius serpentarius | reverse complement strand
CCCCCCCCCCAGAGACGTCCTCTTGAGGTTGCAGCAAGAGAAAGACAGAAGAGAAACAAGGGGAGGTTCTACAAGTCAACAAGGGCACAAACCCCATCCTTCACCAACACTTAAAGGAAACTTGTCCCCAGCTCCTCTTACATAAATCTAGACTAAGTCCCATCAATCCCATGAATGTGTTATTGCCCCATAGTTAAGCCACTGAGAAGCCTTGTTCTTCCCCAAACGCGGTGCAGTGGGCTACCACCTCCCCACCCCACACAGGAAACACTGGGGCTGCAGCCGGCAGAGCACTGTTGTAGCCAGAAAAGCAAGCAGGCATCCCAGCTAAGGATTGACTCCGCTGTTACTGCTGTGCAGGGAGCACAGCCACAAGCCTGTGTTACTGCTGGCTCCTTTGCAGATCCAGACAGAAGTCACCACATCAGTAGAAGGCAATTAAAAAGAGTCTGGAGGAGCGCTGAGCAGCAGCACCCGGCTGCAGGCGGGAGAGGCAGCAAGAGAGCTGGGAAAGGACCAAAGTCTTAATCAGCCTCCTTCCACGTCCCCAAGTCCAGCAATGTTTTCAAAGCACACACCAGGACGCCTCACTTCTGGTTGTGTCCATTTGAATTGCACATGTAAATACCTTATTAGAGAAACAAATGGCCTTTTTGGTCATAACTTGCTGCTTCTGCATTCCCAAGCCCGTGGTACAGACACACGCAGCAACGTGGAAGGCGCAGGCATGGCTGTAAGCACAGCTACTCACCTGGTGGCAAATCAGGCCTCGGCACTGCCAAATTAAAAGCAAGAAATGCAGGTGGGAAAGATGCCTCCCCCCTCCGCCCCCAGCCACCTAGCACAGAAGCGGTCTGACTGACACGGTAGCACGGATGCAAAAGAAGAAACCCATTTTAAACCCTTCCCAGGAGACTCCCCACACAGCTCTGGCTGTGCGCAGCCACGTTTTCCCACAAATTCGTCCCCTTTGTAGTCAGTGCTCCTAATCCGGTCAGGAATCGAGAAAACTATTGAAAAACATCACTTTGCTGCTCTTAATGCTTAGCTTCAAGAGAGACTACCAACAAGAAAACAGGTTTGAAAGGATACAACAGCAAGTGTGTGAACACAAGGCAGGGGCTGGGATTATCAGTCTCTGCCAGGAGCTCTCTTTCTCCTCTGAATTGTGTTTGTATGAGGCAGGACCTAATCTAAATGGAGAAGTCTGTGTAGACTGGTGCTTACTTTTACCAGAATTAAATTTCAAAGGTCAGATGCTGCTCTTTGCTGCAAGTCTAGAGCAGCACCACTGAGGGATGGCATGACTTCCAGTTTACATCTGTATCTCTCACAGGAGAATGTGGTTCAGTAAGTATCAGGACCTCAAATCCAAAACCAGGTTATACGTAAAACGTGGTGTGGTGGGGGTTTTTTGCTGCTGCATAATCTCCACAAAGCACCTCAACAGTTAATTCAGGTAACAGTGTGCTGACTCAGTCCTCAGTTCTGGGATATCTGAACTCAAGCAAAACTTGATTACAATATAGGTATACAGTCTCTTAAACCATAGGGTGAATGTCAGGCTAATTTCAGATGACTCATCTTAGGTTAATGAGTACCAATTGAATTCTGCGTTTGTCAGCTCAGATGGTAAAAGTGCAATACCTTGAAGAGATGCTAACTGCTTCTACAAGTAGTTTTGGAGTAGCCCTCAGCAAGCACACACAGAAACGCCTCCATCTCTGAACCATTTCCCATTGGGGAGGCAAAACTCCATCCCCGTCACTTTACAAGCACAAACAGTTCTCATTAATTCAACTAAACCAGGGAAATTCATACAGAATACAATGTGGAAGAAGTTGAGTGCCTATGCACACAGAGGTAGGTATGTGGATATCCATGCGTGTGTATGCACGCTGCCAAAGCCTGCCATATCCTGCTGTGACCACTACTCCTACTTTACTATTACTTTTTCCCCTCCCCTCAGTCTTATAAACCATTGTTTAATTGGAGAAGCAGTTTGACGGGGTTTTAGTTCTGTAACAACCCCTCAAAAAAAAAAAAAATCTCTAAAATGGTTACACCCTAAACGGGGAAAATGCATATGCACTAAAATCTCTGGAGCTCTTACAGCGCCTTTTAATAGGCAATAAAGTTGTGGCTTCAGGAACAGGTTGTTAGGATGAGGCTAAATACTCTCACTTACACCGCAGATGAGCCAAACATCCTCAGTCTTTTGGGGTAGCAAACATCATCTTACGACTTGCGTGGTGTGGTGTCTATCCCAAGGGGCCCCGGTCCAGCCTGGAGGGGTGTCAGACTTGAAAGGCTCAGCTGTAAATCACAGCCAGACAAAATGCACCGGCCGCCCCGGGTGTGTGCAGCAACAGTGACAGCTGGCGGACACGGGGGGAAAGCCCCCACGCATCCTCCTCTTCTGCTCCGTCTGCATCAAAACCCACAAGCCGTGGAGGGAGGACCCACAGAGCACACACTGCGTGCCCAGGGTCCCGCACCCTTGGAGCCGAAAGCGCCCAGGGCTGAGCTCTCCCAGCCTGCTGGTGCAGGCAGCCCTCTCACCCCGCTGCTTTTCTCACCAGGGCCATACAGCTCCCTCTGATGAGATTTTGGGTGGTGACACTCTTATGCAGCACCAACCAGGCATTTGAAAGAGTTACCAGCATAGCCAGGGTGTGATTTACTGCCTTGTGGTTTGCTTGCCACCCCCTCCCGCTGCCTGCGGAACTCCCCTGCATTTACACATCTTTCTGCGGGGAAGAAAACGGGATGCTGAAGGCACAAAATCAGGCTCTTCATAAATTTTAAGTTACTGGCAGTAGCCTCATGTTATAGAGGAGAAAGCGAGTAACAAGCGGTGGGGAGCCAAGCTCAAGGTCACACCAAGAAAGCCACCGGCAGCGTGGGACAGAAGTCCCAAGGTTTAGAAAAACCCACAAGGCAACAAGCACCTTTGAGTGCAGCTGGCCAAGGGACCAGCAGAACCACAGTGCCAGGAGCGGTGGCAGCCATTCACCCCGAGATGCTGAAGAGTCTAAATGCTGATTCTTATTCTTCTTCTGGGGAGAAAATACCTTTTTGAAATTGTCCATTATTTTCTCCCTCACACCAAGCAGGGAACAGACTGTACTTTTTACTTCTGATTCACAAATATTAAATCCCCTCTTCCCACTATTGGTGACTCATGGAAGTGATTCATTCACCTCCAGATAGTTTTATTTCCCCCACATTTGAAATAAAAAAAAAAATTAAAAATCCCCCACATCGACCTCTTGGGAAGAGAAAAATAGCCTTTTCTTCTACTCATCAGCCTTTGCTTACAACATAGATTAAAAGACTGTTCACCTCAGACTCCAGACACTAACTCACTCCTCTGGCTGGTCTACAAAAGTCAGCAGAGTTACAGTACAGGAGGAATCCTGCCCCAGTTTTAACCGTATTACCCTCCCCACTAGAGGCTGCTGAAGCAAAAGCAACATGACAGCTCTGCTCCGTGCAGGGTGGCCCCAGGCTTCCCAACCCACCTGCAAGCAAAGCCAGAGCCCTAGAAATAAAAATTAGAAAAATAGTGGAGAAGGAAGATTATTTTGCAGGTTAGTTTTGTGTTTCTTTGGTTTTTTTAATCACGAGAGGCTCTGCAGTGAGTCATGGATTCACAGGGGCTACAGCCCAACCAGGCAGTTGGGTGATGGAGGGTGGGAAAAGAGGGCACAAACACCCTTGTACACATACAGCTGTGCGGGAGGAGAAGGGGAAAAGACGACGGTGCTATCCCTTAGGAGGTTAGGATGGTTTCTGCTGCACAAAGCACTTTCATTGCCCCATTGACACAAAGGGCAGAGAAAGGGGTTCAAGATGAAAGCACTGAAAGCAAAGTAAAATGGCTGGGCAAGAGCTCAGGGAAAAGGAAAGCAACATGAAACCCTTGTGAAGATCCCAAGAGGATCGACATCTGAAGAGCCGGTCTTCCCGGCTGTCTATCTGTTGAGGCTGGGAACACACAAGAGCACGAGAGGAGGTGCCGCACCACCTGCCACACCAACAACAGCCAAGAAAGCTGTAACAGGGGGCGTGCTAAAGGTAGGACAGCACACATCAACCTCCTTGCATAATTACACAGTGCTCTTCTGCTATGGATCCGAGCTTTTCACCCTGTTATCCAGGAAAACACAACTCCCTGCAAGGCTAGCATTGTCCCCTGGCTGCACGCCATCACTGAGCACTCAGGGTGGAGGAGACTTACTGTAGCAGGGACCAGATCAGAGTAACTCCCACAGGCCCAAATCTATTAATTTTCTCTACTAGAAGATTGTTCCTAGACTGAATTTATTACCCAAAAGCTGAATCAGTACGTCTGATGTTACAAGGCCTGTGGCTTCTATGGCACAGTGATGTCTCAAAGTTCAGCTGCTAATCACATCAAGTCTTCCCCTCTCATTTCACCCTTGCTATATCCAGTGAGACTTTAAATGATTCTTCCTCATGTTTGCACCCATCAAGTACAGTAAAAACACATCTACTTATTTAGTCTTTACTTGGCAAAGCTACTCACATTCAGCTCCTTTAATTTTTGCTCTTAAAAATCAAACTTTTCAGTCCAATTGATAACCACACACTTTTTTTCCTGCATTTCTTGTTAGTTTTTCCAGTAACCAGCTGCCCAGAATTGATGCAAGAGACTAAATGCAGTCAATTGCAAAAGAGCATCAAATCATTGTGCTACAAATAAAGCATGTGCTGAGGACCCAAGCCACGTGCCAGAAAGCTGAAACAGTTGTGGAATAATGAACATGAGAAAGCAGGGTGCATGTCACTAAACCACTGCACCCATGACCTTGTCAAGCCAGCCTTTGTCTTCCTCTCCAGAGTCACATATCCAGCTCTCCTTAATGTAAAACATTTGTGCAAAGTGAGAAAAGGATCTTTTTTTTAAGGTACAGCACGGCCTCAAGGGATGCTTCTGTTGAACATTTATCATTGTTAGTTAAGATAACAAACAGTTAAAAAAAAAAGATAAATTATCCTGCCTGCAGCAGAGCAGTAAAGAAACCGATTCTTACACTTAGGGGAATCCGAGAGATACCTTATAGCTAAAGACAGCTGTAAAATCACCGTCTCTCAGTATCCTTAGCAAAGTAATTCTTCAGGTCACACATCACACTGAAGACAAAACAGGAGCCACAACCCCCAGACACAAAGCTCCAGCACAATTATACAGTTCTCATTCAAGGATCTCTTTTCACTACTAAGTGAAAAACCCAGCACCCTCAGGGCTAACATCAACCATTGTTAGTTCCCAAGCATAGGTTACACTTGGGGTTTTATTATTCCAACCCCCTTTTAAGTTGTAGATCTTCCCTCCAGTCAAACATCTGAACGCCAAATATCAACAATCTTATTTTTACTAATACCCTTACTAATACCCTTGCACTGTGATAAGTGTTGAACAGTAAGTCTTTATGCAACAAGGGAAAGAGACATACAAAAAAATAAAGATGATGTTTCCAGCAACACACATCTCTGATTAGTAGCAACTTGGGGCAGGGGAAGTGGAAAAATCTATTTCCCCACCAAATAACAGCTACCACTTTCTTTGGTATCCTAGATTTAGAAATTGATTTTTATCACCTGAGACAATGTGATTTATTAGCAGAGTTGGTACAGTTGGTACCCAACACTCAGCCAGTTAGCGCTCCAGGAAAACTCAAGAGCTAGGTCCAAACTCAGAGGCTGAGCCTCGTCTCTGCTTACAAACGTGGATGAAGTCCCAGCCAAAGAGACAATATAGCAGCAGGCATCAGCAGAGAAGCTCCAAACTTACACACAGGAACTGGCCATCAGAGAGACAGTGAGCTTCATCCTGTGTTGTCATACGAAAGCACAAACCTTATCACAGGGAAAGAACAATGTAAGACTAAAATGTCATTGAAATTAAGTGTGACCAGCTGCTTTCCTCTTCACAAGTTTGAGTAGCAAGTCTGAGATATTCATGATTTCTGATTTAATGAAGATGTAAGAACTCCGTGATACAGAGTTGGTTACTACGTTTTTGCTTCCAGGCAGCTCCAAAAGAGCTGCCAGAGAGCATTATTTTTAATGCACACTCACACAGGGATAGAGTTTCCAAGGAAGCTGCCAAAGCTAGCAAAGGTTTGCACTTTCCCTTTCCAATACTTTCTTAGAAAGCTGGAAATAACATTACCTTACTTAAGCGGCCATTTTAATTAATTTAGTTATGGTTTAAAAACAAGCACTTAAAACTGTTTCTTTTGACACAGAGTTAAGTAAAGCTTGACAGGCAAGTCATACAGATCTATAGGAGACCATTTTAAGAAGGGTGTACATCCTCCGAGGGAAAGCCTGCATATTTCTTACTGCACCAGAGCACATGGACCATAATCCTAGATGGGGCTTCTGGCTTACTGTAAAATAAGCTCCAACAACACTGGTTATTACCACTTTGAAAGCCAGCGCCTGTTCCTATCCAAGTAACTAAGAGCAGGGTTAGCCTCTGTGTTCTTTTCTTTTGTCCTAAGAAGCATTACTTAAAGGAAAACACAGCTGGCAGTTCACCTGGCCACAGATTAGGAACTGCACACTTGCAGTTAAAAGCAGAGCTCCGAACCTCTCCTTGCTGCTCAACGCAGACCTCTCCTGAGCTAGTCACACACGAACATCAGTGTCTGCCTGGGAAAGAAAGATGTAGGTTACCTGGGCTGCAACCAGAAGAGGCAAATGCAAAGCAAACCCTTTAGTGGAAGGCAGCATTTCCCAGCAGTTACCGCACAGCTCGGGGGAGCCAGGCCTCAGACCTTCAACACCCCCCTCCGCCACACCAATACTGCCAGGCAGCCTCCTCATCCCTCTGCTTTCTGGCTGGAGGAGAAGGAAAGAAGGGGGTGAGGTGGCATTAATATGCAGATTGGAAGAGATGACTCAGCAGCCCGTTCCAATTAATTCCAATTAACTCCACCCAAAGCAAAAGAATTCCAAGCTTTTAATGCCATAAGGTATGCCTAGGGAAGTACAGGAGGGCACAGCAATGAACCTGCCGTTTCCCACCTGGTCAGAGGCAAGCCCTTTCATTCAGCACTTGATGTTTAGCCAAGTTTATCACCTATGGCTGGTTCCTCTTGGTCATTAAATAAGAAAAACATACAACTCCTACTGCTGCCCAGGGCTGCAGAGTTCTCTTAACACTAGCAAATGCTATTAATGTAGCAAAGGAGGAACAGAGAGCCTGAGTTGCTATCTCACTCTCTCCTGCCTGTTAGAGAGAAGCAATTCCCACATTAAGGAAGGAGGCTGCTGTTTTCCATACAATGCATCAAGCACAAAGGTTCAGGACACAGAAACAGGTTTTTTTAAGAAGTCTTAAAACAGAACCAAAGGTGTTTAAGTGTGTGCTGGTCCCTTGCGCAGACCTGAATGTCACCGAGTGACATCCGCAAACGTGACAAATGGCAGAAAGGAACTTTCTGTGCCATTTCATTTTTCTCTTCAAGATAGATACTATCACTACATTAGTCAAGCTAGAGCTGAACTGTCACAGCTCTTTCATTATTATTTACCAAAATGGTTATCAGCCAGATTTGTACTATTAAATTCCTGTATCATAGAATTACTCTAATATCCAGGAAATGTAGTATTATGGAAATGCTGTTATTCCCCAGCTTGCTTTTGCTTATCTCTTTTACAAGGCTCTTTCTGTGCTGGCTGCTCTGCAGGAAACTACAGAAGTCAAGTTGTACCCGGGGCTCACCCAGCAGGCTTGGGGGGCTGCTGGCTTCCACAGCACTGCCCTCCTGAACCAGTCCCCATCCTTTTAAATCAACTTATTTTTTGAACTTAAATAATTCAATGCATAACATAAGTTTAAAAAAAAAAAAGCTTATTTTTTCCAGCAGCCATTTTAATTCCTACAACAGCTGACGCACACTAGTCCTTTGAGCTGACTCAATGAAGAAAGCACTCACGTTTTCTTTGCAGAATACTAATATGGTCTTTGGAAGCAAGTTCCTCGTTTGAAGCTTATAGAGGTGGCACAATCAGGCCTCTGTAGTGAGATGATGAAGAGGCAAAGCACTGTGTCTTGCAAGAGGCCCACTCTTGCACAAACCGAGCGGCCTTGCCTGGCCTTTGTCCAAGACAGGAGATCGGTTCCTGTGGTGGAGGATACGTGCATGGAAGCAGCATGACAAGGCTGCCTCGTTGGCTTCATCTGCTGAATTCATGATGCACAGTCGGTCTCTTGGTTCACAAAAATGTGAAAATCACAGCCCTGGGAAACTTGTCTTCAAGAGGTTGCAAGGGACAGCCTTGCAAATCAATGTGCATGCAGTCACCTCCAGGAAGGTCCTGCTTGCACAGGGCCGTCACAGAGAGTAGAAGGGGTGTCAGCAGGAACAGAATCTCCCTGAAATTACACAAAAGCTCATCAAATCAAGACAACAAGCTGGTCAAATGACAACCCACACCCTGAGTTTAAACATGCCTTCAAAGACTTCAGTAAAACCCCTCCAATGAAGTTTCATTATCAGCAAAGCCGCATGAGACGATCCTTCCACAGGGATGACCTGGTTTCTCTCCCTGGCCGGAGCACCCTGCCCCATCCCTTGCCTTAGGACACATCGCATGGCACAGCAAGCCCACATGGGGAGCTGACCCAGCCAAAAACTAACTGTTCGAAATAAGAGGTGGGGAGAAGAGGAACTGCTTTTTGGCCAAAAGAAGTGGATTCTCTCACATGGCCACCAGTGGTGGGGGAGGAAATGGGAGCCTGCAGCAAATCCAACACTGATCAGCTCCAGCCTTCTTTGAACTCACACTGAGTCACTAATTTGGGTCTAAATGACGACAGCAGGAACCGAGAACTGCCAGCTTTTTCCTGCCGCTCAGCTCTGGTTAGAGTTAGACTATAACAACAATAATGCAACTCTACATTTCTCCTTCCTTTATCCCTATGCATAGGCACTCTGAAGCACAGAGAGGTGAAATGCGTTGGTATCTGCGTGGGAGAGCTGGGAACATCAAGTGGAGGGATTTATCTCCACTAAGCCCTGCTGTGACTACTAGACCATGCTGTCTTACATTTACAAGCAGATTTCTGCAGTGTTTAGATCCTGTTCTCCTGCAGAGATTGCTGCAAAGGAGAGGATGGGGACAGAAAGTGCCTCATGCTCTTCAGGACTGCCCCACCACCACGCACATGTCCAAATCAAGAGTAAGAAACAGTGAGATGGTTCCTGCCCCCCTGCACTTCACCTGACTGCAGCGGTCCTGGCTCCCTCAGGAAATCAGATAAAAGCAGCAAGAAAACTGCCCAGGACACCATTTTACTGGTAGTAGAGGCACAGCCATTAGCCAAAAGGAGTGCTTCATTTAGTATTTGTTTCCAGCCACTGAGGTTAGATGCTGGTTAATCAAGCCATAGAGCAGCCATTCAGCACCTGCCCCACAAAGTTTAAAAGCCATCTTAAAAAAAAAAAATGTAATAGAGACCTGTAGCAAAGCAATACTGCAAATTATGCTTCCAACACAGTTGCCCATGCTTCTCTTTTTTTTCTCCCTTTCTGGCACATCACTACCCACATGAAAGCCAAAAGGAGACTGTAGTACCTGGTTACACAAGGGTAGCCCATCACAGTAGCAATTCAGAAGTTTATTCCATAATCCAGCAAAATTTTTTAATCCAGAAATCTCATTATAGATTGATTGACACATCTACCCATCCCAAAAGCCCTCCATCCACTACAGCAGCAACTTCATCAAGTGCATTGAGAAGAACGTTGCTGTTGCATGTGCCTGGTGCATTAGCTGGAGTTATTACATCCAGCTGCACAGCATAAAGCTACAGGACACAATTTCATTAGGGCCCAATTAGGGTTAGACAGGTTGGTCTTTTTACACACAAGAGTATAGTGGGGAATAGCTTTGGGCGATAACTTGAATGCATTGCTAAAACCATTATCTAAACTACAGATTTGTATTTACAGGCACAGGCTTCCACCCACCTTGCAGCAGCCCACACGGGTGCTTTGGGGTCTGGTTATTTAAAGCACGGTGGTACTGGCAGCAGTGCTCCTCCAGGTTCCTACGGGAGCTTTAGGCACCGCGGGGACACGAGGGTCGTTCCCACTAGTTCACTACTTTCTGCCTAATCCCTGGAAACTGCCACTGGGCTGGGGAAGGAGACAAAGAGAGAACATCTGCTGGAAAATCAGCCCTGCTTTGCTTGGTGCTTTGCAGTTTGCCTCCTCCGTAACTACTGGCCCACCCTGACCCAGGAGGAAAGCTTAAAGGCCACCGCACAAGATCCTTATTATGTTGATTTAGGGTAACCCTGTACAGAATATGGCACGAGTCTAATGATCCAACTGCAAGAGATTTTGATTTTTTGAAAGGATAATTCAGCGTATCAGTTCAGCTAAACAGAAAGCCCTGTGTCATAATAAAGCTGTCATGATGTTCTAGAAATATGGTCTCACTGGAGGAACACATTGTAATTTTATATCCAGCTATTTAAGAAGATGAGGCCAAGCCCTGAGTGACAGACACTTTGATGAAACAACACATGCATTAAACATAATTATACTAGAAAAACAGTAAAACAGAACTAATCATCGAGGCCCCCGTGTTGTACCGCGAGCAGTGACATTTGCATTGGCACAGGGCATTCCCATCCGGAGAGCTCCAAATCCTCCATGAATATCAGTAATTAAATAGCCTGCCGCGCAGCCGGAGGGAGGCAAGTTTTGCTGCCCCCACTTCTGCAGAAAGCGAGGCCGGCATCCCGCCACGACCTGCGGCAGCCCCGGCTGCCTGCACAGCCCCACGGGCTCCCTCCTGCCTGCACAGGCAGGGGGCCTCTCCACCTCCTCTTTGCTCTGTGAAATGGCCACGGTGCCCTTTGCTTTATTAGGCTTTTCCCACTGGAAAAGTTGCCGCACACTCCAGCTAGATTCCTCCCCAAATTCAGACCTAGGATCTACAGTCGTAGTCTCACTAGGGAAGACTCAAGGTATTTCCCCCCGTAAAATTAAGATGTAATTTTACATGGGCCTGCCTGCTATAAACCTGTCTCCACATGCAGTGTTCTCTCTATCCATATATAATCTAAAAAAGAGACTATAACTGGGTTCAGGAAATCTGCTTTCTTCTAGGTTTCCATGCAAGCTGGATCTCAAAACCCTTCTTTATGTCAACAGCAGACAACTGCTTCATAGACTTCATCTAGCAGGGTTGGTAACTAACCTAAAAGTGGCAGATGGAAGTATTAAATATTTATTGGACTGGAGTGCATTGATTTCGGAAATTACCACTTTACAAATTACTTCTGTGTGAACAGTAATTAAATAGTCAGGCACAGTCCAGTCCAGGTTCTAAGTAAGCTGCAGCTCTTTTTATAAAACAGCATGCATACATAAAAAATAGTAAAGCTCAATGAACTAACACTTCTCCCTGATTTCCATCTGCACACATCAAGTTGCTCTGCGATCATGACTTAAAATTAATTAAAACTTTGGAATGGTTTTCCACATAAAGTTGGAACGGTGGGAGCCCTTGGGGCGGGCACTCAGGCATCACGCCAGTTAAGCTTGCAGGGAGCAGGAGCAGATGATGCATTGCTTTAAAATACCAAGGACTCCGTGACCTCGTGTTCCCAGTGCTACTAATGCTGGGATTGAACTGGTGATAACAGTAGGACTGAACTGGTGCTTGTAACAGGGGGAAACCATGAGAAAAGTGCAACTGATACAGCCATGTCCCTTGCAGGCTCCACGTGTGTTCCAGGAGTGCAACTGTAAATAGCACAAAGCTGCTATTTGGTTTTGTGCTCTCTCGTTCGTGTAGGAATAGATTTGCTCAAGAGATATTGCAGTTTTATTCCCTTAAGAATATTAATCTCCCACTTGTGCTATTGCACTAGTAGTAATGAGACTCACACGGCCTTTTCTTTAACAGACCCTTTTTAAAAGAAAATATGTTTTAACTCTGCTTTAAAAGTAGCTTCCTTTTCCAGAACTACAGGTCTTCCTTTCAAACACTGTCCAATATCCTTTCCAGGACTCTTTTCCCATTCACTGTACCTGCATGCTCAGGATCTCATGAAGGTAAGCATGTCCTATTCACTAAGGCAATAGCTGAAGCCTTGTTAAAGTTAACGGCTGATTGTCTATTAGTGAATTGGAAGCTTCGGGTACCATTCTGCAACCTTTCCTTCTTCAGCACAGACTGCTATACACTGTATTTTGTTACCGTAGCTGGATTTTCTCCATGCTCTGACTACGTCACTGCTTTTTTACTTTCTCCCTTCCCCCAAAACATATGTACTTAAAAACCCACCAGAAATGAACAAACCCACCTACACAGGGACAGTGAGTGTGTAAATCAGACTCTGAGCTCTTCTTGCGGCTGTGGTGATGAAAGGGCAGAGGCTCCCCACAGGCTGTGCTCAGGAATAAGGAGCTTATTCTCATTTTACAGGCAATGCTGGGCTTTGCTGTGGTGGTCAGGGGGGCACAGAGGGGATGGTCTCCAACCCCTCCCCGGCCGGGGAGCGATCCTGACCCCACCGCACAGCCTGTCCCCAGGTACCAGCCGGCGGCAGCAGTACGTGGCGGGGGAAACACAGAACTGGCTCCACAGCAGCACCAGCACCCACAGCACGAACCCCAACCGAGGCACTGGGCAAAGGAGGAGAAATTGGGGGGCTCCTCTGGTTTAGCCTGGCCAGGTGAGGCGAGGGTGCTGTTGAGAGGATAGGAGAGGGCTCTTAGGTGCAGGGGAGCAGTGGTACTCTGCACAGACGCAATTAGGAGCTCGGGTGGGATGCGGATGCGCTGGCAGGGCTATGCTCATTTTCTTGCGTACACATGCACGCAGGCTGCTTCTGTTTGCTTCCTCCCTTTCTCTCCCACTCCAAGGTGTAGATTGGGTTCATGTCCCCAAGAGCTCCTAGGAGCTCGTGAGCGAGTTTGGAGAAGAAGATGAAGAGAACAAGGCTGCCAGGGGACTTTAATGAGAGCTACTTCTATTCTCATGGTGCAGTTAAGAGTCACATAATGAAACAGAGGCTGGTTTGTTTGTTTTTTAATGAGCTCTATTTATATTTGACTTTAACTATCCTCATTCATTTTTTCTGAATCAAACCTCTACTGCTGAAATCCTGTGCATCAGAGTTAATAAAGGGCAGCTATAATCTGATTTACTGCATAGTTCCAAACACGAACGTACTCACAGGAGGGGCCGATAGTTTACAGCAGCAATGTTTAAAGCGGAAGAATTGACAGCAAAATGGAACATAACTTCTCAGCTGCCTTGCAGAAAGCTGAAGGAAACCCGCAGACTTGTCTGGAGGCATTTTTCTTCCACATTGTTGTAACACCCAGAGGTTAGGGCTGCTCTTAAAGGTGTTCTTACGGTTCACAAACTGGAAGCTGGTGAAAGCGGGTGCCTTATCCAACAGATACTGTCTGCCTGTTAGGGACGCCTGAGTTTCAAGATGTCAGAGAGAGAGGAAAACCAGAGGAATCACATGTGAGCCAATCTAAGGAATGCAAGATCCTCAAGCTTTTTACCTTCAATAATGCAGAAAAAAAACCAAAATAAATCAAGGGGGTTTGTGGCTCATGCCCTATGTAAAGGATTAAAACAAAAATCAGCAGTACCATTCCATTGACTCCTTCCCCTCCTTAAAATGGAGAAGCCACTGTTTACAGCATAGCTAGAAATCTGAAATGGAGGTTTTCTCCTTGGAGGAAGAAATTTTGCCCCTATCTCCATATTTAAGCTTTTACACAAACACAGCCTCATTCTAGAGGAGCAGCTGTGTAATTAAGCCAATTTTGGGATGAACAGTGCAATTCAAGAGCCAAATACTATCTTAATTATACATATTAATATTCTGCTAAGAAGATGCTTATAAAAAAAAAGATAATACACGTTATTGCACAAGGAAGGCCACTAAAAATATAAAAATAACAGAGACGGGTGTCAGTCCGAGACATGGCAGATGACTGCACGGGCGTGAAAGCAGCTCCCAGCTGCAGAGGAAGCGTCCAGTGAGTGACAGATAACACCCGCATCCGAGCAAGAAGAGAGTGGCCAAAAGTCGTCTGTTGTCAGAGGTGAATACTGAATAAGGGACTTCTGTGTCAAAGGGAGAGTTGCCCCACGGCTGCCCCAGCTGCTTGGGAAGGATTTTTGTCTGCGATCTCTTCTATTTTTCTGTGAAAAAATGCAAAAAGGAAACAGGCAGCAAAGGGAGAACCGGAGCTTGGGACGTGGAGGTTAGAAAGAGGGGTCTCGTGCTGGATTGGGCACTGGGGTGCCCTCCTACAGCAGGGACACACTTCAGTCCCCATCTACAGACCACCCCCATTGCTGGGAGGTGGGCACGGGGCAGAAGCTGGTGCCGGGTGGCTGGCAGGGGGACCCTGGCTGGCAGATACGAAGCAGCCAGTGCACGGGGGACAGGAGCGGTGCAGGTTAGGAGCTATGGAGCAACATCTGTCACTGCCCTAGATGGGACGGAGCGTCCCTTGTCAGAGCCGCAGTGCGATCCCACACTGCTCTCCCGCCTCTAACTGAGGCTGCATTGCAAAACGGCAGCATCAACTGATCAAGAGAGAAAAGAAGGGATTTCCTTGTAGGTTAGGAAGCCACAATGGGGCGTGAAACTCCTGATTCTCATTATGGACAAAAAAAATAACACAAGGTCTCAGAAAAGCTAGAGCTGCCTTGCTTGTATTGACACACTGATATAAAGGGAGTCTGCAACTGCACAACGGCAAGAGCCCTCTGGTCTCAGGTGCGCGAGGTAAGGTTGGGGGATTTCTGGCTCACAGCCTCACCGTGGGGCCCTGCGCTCCCGTCAGCCCTGAGAAGCGGGGCTGGCTCCATGTGTGAACAGGAGATCTCCAAGGAAAACCCAGGTGCTGCAGGAAGCAGGGCTGGGAATACAAAAGCATTGCTCTTTCTGCTGAGTGGGCAATGAACCGGCGTCGTGCAGAGGTGCTGTTGGGGTTGAGACTGCGGTGCAAGTGCAAATGCCTGAGCCGGCTCAGGTCCAGGCAGCTGCATCATCCACCCGAGGGGGTGGGCAGGGTACCGCCCTGAGAGCCCCACAGGTGAAAAAAGGACTGCACACATTCGGATGAGCTGGCATGGTCCTACCTAGCGTGGACACTGAGTCTCGGGCTGAACTCCACCCTGGGCTGGGACCAATGAGAAAGTCTGCTGATGTCACATATGATGGTGCTTTGCATTTTATGGTGTTTGCGGGAACAAAATGCCAGCCAGCTCTTCAGCTAGACCAAGTCAGAATCATCCTGGACAATTTCACATTTGGTTTTGCAAAACCAGAGCTCGGTGAAGAGCCACAGAGACACGTGTGTTAAGCAATGACAAGGAGAGGCTTTAGGTCTATTCTTGCCCCCCTATACATTTTTACTTGGAGACCCCGAAGTGCCATGAGAGGGCATGCAGAATAACTTCGCTTACCCCTCCTGCCCTATGATTGTCTCCAGGAAGCACGAGCTTCACTCCATCTCTCTGCAGCAGAAACATGCCAGGAATATCAGGGATAAAGATCATTTTCCTATCCCAAGCGGGTTTAAAAAATGATGCCTACAAATGTTTAAGAACTCAGTATCCAAATGACATGTGGCAGAAAAACAGCAACTTGGCTGTCCTGGAGAGAAATGCTCTTTTCTGCATACAGCAGAAGGAAGGGCAGCTTGAGGGCTGAGCTCCCGTTTAGCTGAGTCATTTGTCCAAATTCCCATGTCCTACTAAGCCACGGGCCATGGAGGTGAGAAACGGCCGCTCGGTCCCTCTACTGCAGAACCATTTGAACGCAGAGACAAACTTCGCCTTCAAATCAAACCCAAGACTCACTGCATGAAGGGCGTTATGCCGCACAGGTGAAGTAGCAACATTCTGCCTTAGGGCTGGAAAGGCACCCTGTGGTCCAGCAACCTCAGTGTCTCCTTCACAAAGCAGAAAACTCACCAGTGCCTTCCAGTAGGCTCCCAGGAGCCCAGCACAGGGATGGGATGGGGGCAATTCAGTAAGGGGACCCAAGACTTTTCATTTTAATCTCTAAAAGGTTTAGGAAATGCTCCTCTCACCCAGCTCAGGAGAGTTTCACCTGCATGCTTTTGAAGCTACAGAGGCAGAGAGGTGTTTTGGACTTTGCCTCTTGCAGCTTGTCACACGCAAGCCTAACAGCCCCAGTACCTTCCCCTGGGAAGGGGAGATGTAAGGGCGTCCATCTCACAAACAAACACTGGATTGTTACTCATCTTAACTACATGGAGGGCCAAGGTCTCATTAATTAGCACTGACATTTACAACAGAGGCCACGAGATATGAGCGATACAAAGATGGATGAATTCCAAGAGGATAGGGGAGCAAAAAAGGGCTGTGAGGGATGGTTGTTGGGTTTTTTTTATTCTGAGTTTTCCTTGTAAAGAGAGACTATTGACATTTGAATTTCCTTTTGCATTTAAATAGGAAAAATTGCAGTCAGTCTTTTGACATGTATCTAAATTGCAAGGTGCTGCACACTGCTGAAATGAAAAGGGTCCCTTGGACTGGTCAGTCTCCAGTCACTGGACTTGTGCGTGGACCTGAAGGTCACAGACCAGGAGGTGTTTTGCTGAAAAGGTCTGGTGTATTGGGCTTACGTGGCAAGGTTTTGGTAGCGGAGGGGTCACAGGGGCGGCTTCTTTGAAAAGCTGCTAGAAGCTTCCCCTGTGTCGGATACAGCCCATGCCAGCTGGCTCCAAGACGGACCCGCCGCTGGCCAAGGCTGAGCCTGTGAGCGACAGAGGTAGCGCCTCTGGGATAACAGGTTTGAGAAGGGAAAAAAAAAAAAGTTGCTGGGGCTCAGAAACTGCAGCCAGAGAGAGGAGTGAGAACATGTAAGAGAAACATCTCCGCAGACCCCCAGGTCAGTGCAGCAGGAGGGGCAGGAGGTGCTCCAG
>JAVKLA010000093.1:28139831-28154303 GCA_034782735.1 Sagittarius serpentarius | reverse complement strand
CAAGTCTTTCGTTATATTCTCCCTCTCCTGTTTAATCAAGGAGGGGGAGTGATAGAGCGGCTTTGGTGGGTACCTGGTGTCCAGCCAGGGTCAACCTGTCACATCTGGCTTAGCTGTGGTTCAGAGGATTTCCAAAAAAAATGCAAAAGACCACCAATTGTAACTGTCTCTACTGAAGCAGGGTCAAGCTCATGATAAAATAAAACTACCTGCTCTTTCAGACTTCCATCCCAAACCAGAATAAACCTATTCTGATGCTCTTGTGGACTTGGCTCCTTCCACTGTCTTTCATGTGCTCCAGTTGACATTATCAGGCATTCAGATTCTTTGGATGAGATCCTCAGCATCAACCAGTGGGATTAAAATAAAGATCAGTTGAAAACAAAAGCATTGGTGGTTCTTTTGTACACTTTCTGATTTTTGAGCCATTAGGTCACATTCCTTCTATACCTTGCAGCTTTTCTCTGTAACAGAGAAGTATATAAAATTGAGGAGGGTTTAAACAAAAGCTACGGTTCTCACGTAATCCCTTCAGTCCAGCAGCTGAGGCTTTAGGAAAACAATCAGTTATCATTAGAGCTAGAAAAGCTGCCTCAATTCATGACTCTTTTCTGTATGAAATGCCAACAGCAGAAACAACTGCCCTGTTTCCAAGTACTAAGTAACCCCATTTCTCACCTTCATCCCTACTGTGTTGCTGATCCCTAGGAAGGGGTCTTCAGAATTCAGCAGAGAAACCCAGATCTGGTTCTTGAGAAGTAATCCACTGGCAGTGATACCAGGGCAGGGGAAGCTTGGCAGAAGGGAAGCAGATCCTCTGCTTGATCCCAGCCCAGAAGCAGATCCTCCACCACCACCTCAACCTCCACATCCTCTCCAGGGTGAAGACGGGAAGGTCACACTCACACTGAGCTCTGGGGGTCTCCGTTCCTCTCCCCTTCCTAACCTGTCGGTTCAAAACTCATGAGACATGAGTATGCCATTAGGACAGAGGGCAGAAGGGTTAACATCTGCAATCTGCATCCCCCAGGGAGGCAAGAAGACACTTGTGTATCTCTCTGACAAGTGCCATCAGTGGGCAGGGACAACGCTCTCCCTTTATTTAAACCAAGTCAGAAAACCCTACCAGCACTGCTGTGGTTTTCCAAAGCACAATATATAAAACGCTAACAAGCGCTACGATCCTCAAAACAGCTTTCCTCTCTCCTTTTGCCATCCTGCTAATCGTGATGTCTGGGGCTATAAAAAGGCACAGCACAAGAGCATGTCTCATTCTGATCTGCTTCCGTGTTTATAACCATCGCTTATCTAATGACACTTAGGAAGTGTTACCAAGGAGACTATTTCCATCCTGCACGATGTTGCTAAAGCAACACTGCTAAATTAGATGCAGCGCTCTTTGCCTTCACCTACTGTATTTGCATTGCTATTAAAATGAAATAGTCACAGGCTTAAACTATATTTGGGTCATTCACTCATCCAAACACCTGAAAATAGTCCAATGCCAGCAGCTACGGAGTTCCCCCTTAAATCTAGCACATCTAGGTCTCCACCTCTTACATATATTTCTAGCTTGCCTGTCAATGTGACCTGCAGAAAAAGCAAGCCATCTTTTCTTTCATACTATAACCTTCCTCCACGGGACATGTTTTCCCTATATGTTTGGCTTTTATTTGAATACATCAGGAGATTTTTAACTGTCATAAATAATTACAGCATCTTAGTATTTGGTGGAGTATGGCAGAAGGCAATTTGTAAGTAGCATTAATTTTTGAGGCACAAGATGGCTCAGAGGCACTGGAAATGCGACAACTTGCCTGAAGTTTATGGGTCAGCTGCTCGTCCTTACCCTGAGTCTTGGTTCAGCTATAAAGAGTCACCATTCAAGGGCTTCAAGATGGCCCATGGAAAGATTAAAAGGCTAAATAATGACTAATAGGGTAAAATACTCATTAAGGAGGTGATAATAAAACCAAAAGAATTTAAACCTATTAAGAACTATAAACAAGCTATAAACAAAAATAAAGGCCAGGGACTATCTTAGCTGCAGTTACATAATAAATTAAACAAAGAAGCACAAAAGACTACTGGTAGGAGGGAGAGTAAGCAAAAGGAACCAAGAGGGGTGTGTGCCACGGTTTCCAAGGCAAGTAACAGATTCTCTAGAGTCTGGATATTTGTCAATATGCTAAAAAACATACTTAAAAGACCCCACCATGTTAATGTAGAAATATGGACAACGGTCAGGAACTTTACAGCAAATATTAAAATTGTATAACAATATACTATATGCAGTTGTACATATACAATAAATATAATTTAACTGTATTCTTCGTGATACCGAGCAATGTCACAAGCAAAGACACCAGGCTGTCTGAACTCAGCTCAAGTATTCTGGTGCAAATCTAGAGCAATATATTACCCCCACAGCTTTCTCTTCTGACGGTCTGAGCAGTACACTTTGGACAACAACACATAATAATAAAATACCATCCTACCACTACCTAGCTGGAACTCTCCATCACTATTTAATATGTTTATTCCAAAAATAACCCTTGCTTTTAACACTTTCAAATTTAACAGATAACTCAGGCAAGGACATAAACACTTGGCATCTGTCACTGAATTCAATCAGCTCCTGAATCAGAGCAAAAGCACCCTGTTCCAGCTCTGCTTCAGTGCATAATATGGTTTGGGTGCCTCTTATTAATAAATCCTTGCTTTAGCCCAGAAGCGCTACTAGAAGGCACACCTGGGAGCATTTTACTATATATAAAACCTCTGTTCCAACAGCAAATTTGATCTGCCTGCAGAATCTAATCACGAGAAGGTAACTCTCCCACCTGCTGAATAGGCTACCGCACAAGAAAGCCGATGTCCAAAAAGCATTTCACCTGCCAGCGCTTGTAATTGCTTATGCCTGGGAATTTAAGCTGAAATACCAGAATCCGGGCTGCTAGAGAATGTGCTAGCAGTATCGGGCCCCAGGTCAGCCAGGCAGGTACATCCTTTGGCTCTTGTGCTTTTAACAATATTTCAGGGTGCTTTTCAGAGGGCTACCAGAGACAGAAGTGCCCAGCTGACTGAGTCAGTGGTAGCTCAATGCCATCGCCTCCTCTCAGAAGGATGCTGCCAATGCTTTGCTGAGCTGAGAGGGGGTGACACGGGTAGATGGAGGCAAACGCCTGCTCCGCTGCGTCAGTGGACCGGGAATTCAGGGGGAAGCCCTCAAGTCCCAGCGTTTCCCTAGGAGGCAAAACTGGATCCCGAGTCTGGATCACATGAACTCTATGGGAATTGATGGACGTAGGACTACTGTGTTCAACAGATGAATTGAGTCTTCCTCCTGCTGAATTGTTGTGCAAAATATAAATAAATCATTTTACCTCACTAGACATCAGCCTATTTTAGAATGAGGGGATGACACAAGCTCTTTCCTGCCTCCCTGCAACACTTGCGGTGAGGCTTAACTCCTCAAGTTTTGTCATTGCTTCATCTCTTCCACGAGAAGGTGTGATAAAGGCATAGAAGAGGATCTCTGTAGTTGACCGTGGCTGGAGAAGATGTTTGTGCCCACCATCACGCTCCACTGAGCTGCCTGGAGGTGTGCTGACGGGGTGCTGGTGGAGAGCCTCCTCCAAGCCACGTGGTGGGGAAGCCACCCTGCAGGAGATGAGCAGTGCGGGGGTTTGAACAAACACTCAAAGTCTTCCTAACTCCCCCCAAATAGCAAAAAGAGGATGGTTCAAGTCTCGTGGGGTTCCAGATCTACAATAGCCATACTCCCTTACGCCTCCTCCCATGGCTGCCAAAAGAAAACTTCACGAAAGCTTAGAAAGCGATCTGCAGTCCTCTGTGGGAAAGGGTTATTCATGTCCACGCACAAAGGCTGCAGGAGGTCGGTTTTAGCTGCCCCTGCTCAAGGGGAGCTCTCCCAGGACTCAGCCCTCCTCGCTGACTTCAGGTGCCCCACGTGAAACGGGCCAGGGAGGGCTCCAAGGAAGGGTCAGAAACAAGGGCTTGCATCACCAGCAAGGCAGAGAGAGGGGTGGAGAGGAGGTACAGTCCTTGCCACCAGCCAACTCCTCCTTCTCCCATGGGAAATAAGATCAAAAGGAAAAAGAGGTTTTTTCTCTGTGCTAGCCATGCATCTGTGACATTTTCTAAGGACTTTGTTGGGTTTGGATCAGGTCCTAGACCCGTGTGGGCAGAGCCCATACTGTCTGACGCGTCTGGATTATTTATTAGCAAAAAGGGATCCCTCTGCAATCAAGCATGTAGAGCACCTTATTAAAACATGTCCTGCTCTGCATCTGACCCAATGGAGCTGGCATGAAGAAGTTCTCACCACACCCTAAGAAACGCCACTGGACTGCGAATTATCATTATTTCCCTCGTCTCAGTTCCTACATAGCCTTATCTAAACTATGTCATAAATCTTCTGGGTTTTATCTGAACTCTTCTTCTCCTAGTGACATTCTGTACTTCTGAATAAAGTCGTCTCCATATGAACCACAACGGGCACAGCCATAATGCTCCAGCAGAAGCAAGGGAAGCAGTGGGAAAATAGCTAAAAGCTACACTGAACTGTTTTCCTACTTGTAATCTTCTGTCATATTCCGAGTTGGAAGATTAGATAACGAGACTATTTATAGCGGCATTGCTGGGTGTGGATCACAAAACCTTTATTGTAAGACCACAGCAAGTATGAAATTTTAATTTTGCCTGCCACTTCCCTGTGTCACAGCTTCATTTGCAGCAAAGTATTTTTTCTTTTGCACTGGGGTTATTAATAATGGATGTAGCATTAACATTTCCAAATTGGGAGTTTACCCTCAGTCTCTCTTCCCACCCATCACTCAGTAATTTTTCCTCCTGGGCTTCGTGTTGGACTGACAACTGGAGACTGACAATATCTGCCCAGCCACCAAACACAGATTGCGTGGGCAAGAGCGACCAGAGCTTGCTCCATTCACTGCTGCAGGTCCCACCTGCAGGACTTCTCTGGTTGAAAGCTCAACCTGCTCTTTAATCTCTCTGCTAAGTCCTCCAGTGCATGCCAATAGGGTCTGAGAACAACTGTCCGAAGGAAGCGCACTGAACACCAGATGATCTCCGCAGGCCGTGGGGCGTCCAGCAGATGGTGAGAACTCTCTGCCGCAGCTAATGCAGGGCAGATTTCAAGTGGAGGAGCAAAGCTTTCAGCTGTCAGTACTTACCACTTGGCATCTCAGCTCTAAACTTTTAAAAACAAAAGGTATTCACGGATTTAAATAGGGAGAACTTTTTGCACCTTTGTTTTATTTTATGCCTGTTGAGGAATGTAATTGTTGAAGGGTTGTACTGTTAAAACAGGTACACTAAATTACATACAGAGGTGGGAGTGGGAATGTAGAAATCCAGTACTAACATCAGAGGTTACCCAGGTCCCTTAGAATGTGTTCACTGCATTTTTTAATACAGAAAGTAAATTATTTCAACTACTTCTCTTTCTGTATTTGCTGAAATGCTGCAACATAATTAATTAGTGAGGCACATTTTCTTTTTTCAGTTTTCTATCATGTCTATTCAAGCAACTCGTACGCACGTAACACAGATTCTCTTTGCAACATTTACAGTTATTTGTTACCTGTCTTCTACAGTGACTCAGTATTTCTATGGGAAACCATCTCTTCCCTTCCTATCTAGTAAATACTTGTTAAGTACAAAAAACAGGCATTCATCATGAACAAAAATGATCCTGCAAGATAGACAGACCGATATTTAAAAATGCAATGGCATCAGTTGCTCAAATCAAAGAAATCCTGAGTAATACCAATACAATTAAATGCTGTATTATACAGGTATTCCTTAAGGAGGAGATTTGATCTAATCTTCTGATGGAGAGTTGGAATCTGGTTGGTAAATAAGCTCTGGATCTATGGCTGCTTGGCTCATCTGGCAAATGCCTGTCCAGTAGCAAGTTGAGACTCTAACACTAAGCTTTACATTAGATGGTGTTGATGAGCAGCAGAGCACAAAACACAGTCACCTCTCCATCCAAGTAGCAGTTAAAGGGAAACCAAGCAGAGCTTATGCCTAACAGAGGATAAAAGATGATCAGTGGGGGTTTTAAATCTCATGTTGACATATGGGAAGTCAATGTAAATTAGAATGAATCAAGCATTACAACATGATTACGTTTCTTCTGACTGGGTCAGGGTATGAGCTACAGCTTTCAAGTAGGGTGAAGCCAGAAGGATGTCCAGACAGGGACTGCTCGCCAAGTCTTTCATGCTGCCATTCAGCTCCCCAGGTAAGAAACGAATACTCCAAAAATGCCCCTGATTAATTCCACTGGGACAAAGGATCCCAGATTTCCAACTCTGCTCAGCGTCCCATGGTCCCCTGTCTCTTCAGAAGCCAGGCTGCCTCTTTGCTACCCCACTGGCTAGTTACTGGCACTGGCACTGGCTAGTTACAGAGCTCCCCAGCCATTGCTTTGCGGAATCGATCTTCTCAAGTCCTGATGCTAGACATAGGATGTGTTCTGGCCATGTCATAAAAACGATGAGATCAACAGTCAGTAGGGGATCCCTGCATATACCCATGCACATATGTGTAAGCCCACACATGCAGGAACATCTGGAAGTGTCAGTGTTACCAGTGTGAAACCCAAATACTGAATATGAAGGAACAGAGAGGAAGGAGATTCTGCAAGCAATGTCAGTACTTACGGATTTATTTTGTCTAAAATCTTATTACTGTTTTTTAAAAAAAATGTTTACATTAAGTGGGTTTTTTTTAAACCAAAAAACCTGCATGGTATTTTATCTCTGCGGCTGGCTGTGAACTATTAACATCTACTTTTCAGAGTTTTGCATAAAATAGCCCTGAGGTTTAACCTGACAGTGTTCTGAGAGCTGACAATCCTTCCGATGCTTCAGCAAAGAGTTGAACTGAGGTGGACTAATGGAGAATTGTATAAACATAATACCAACATGGCATCCTCCACCCCATAATTTTAAAGCACAATCCTATTTTAATCCTGTAACTGGAAGGCCAAATAACCAGTAGTGCAAACATGAACTGGAATGATATATACAACATGCTTTTATCAGCTAGAGATCCCCAAGAATGAATGGAGATGAAAATCTACTGCACCTCAATTTTAACCATATAGCTGCATCAGCCCAGACCTTAGTATGGGTAAGTATCCAAGTGCCTGCCCTCCTCCTCGGCTACACAGCTAGTTAGCTAGGTTAAAAGGTAGCTCAGGCTCATGTATACATGTCGCAGTCGCAGCAGAAACTTTAACCATTGCCAGACCCTAAGTTTCAGTTAAAATTCAGCTCTTGTCCCCAAAACTACTTTGGGATTTGTCAATTTGTAGCACAGAACTGAGCACCTGCACAGTGCTGTGATTAAAGTAAGAAACTGCTTTGGGATTTGGCAGTTCACAGCACAGCACTGCGCACCTGCGCAGTGCTGTGATTAAGGTTAATCTTAGATCAACCATTTCTGGATGGAGACAATCCTGAAACACAGGCGTTGCAGACCCCACTCCTCGGGATAATTCAGAACTGGATTACGCAGATGTCCTAAAATTTCAAGGCAGACCAAGTCAGACCATGTGTGGATCCCCAGCTTGAAATAAGTAGCCACCATGAAGGTATGCACCGTGAGTAAAACAACATGTACTTATGTGCTTGCCACAGGCAACAATTTCAGCGATGCAGAAGTAGCTGGTTCCTGCAATTATCCTAGCAGCAGTAGGTAAGAACAGCTGTCAAATCTGAAATCTTCCCAGCCTCTGTATTAGAAATCTTCCCGGACACGGGGATATCCACAAAAGCTGCTATTTCAACAGTCTAGGAAACAAAATGAAGTGGGGGCTGCTTAGGCCTCTGTCATTCAGGAGGTCAATGTGAGCAAAGAGAACCTGCTTTCTCTTGCTCCAAAAGAGCCCCCAAATGCAAAAGCACCTTTATTTGTCAGAATCACAGAGTGAAGGAGACACAGCCTCATCCAAGAAAGCTTGCACAGGGACCTTGTCACAGTCTCTACTGTCTCCCACATAAAGCCTGCACGTTCTGTGCGTGACTTCGAGGCTGCCATGGCAATGAACCACTCTAAACACCCAGGCAGGGACATTCATGAAAAAGAGGATGGATCCACCTAGAGACCAGCCAACACCGGAGCAGGCCCTATCCCTTCATCTACCACTGCAATGTCCGAACAAACCAGCTCCAGCTTCCACTGGTGTGCAGAAGTTTTAAGTTCTCATTTCAGCATTATCCTTATCAGCTAAACCCAGGTAGCCTTAGGAAGACGCCCTTGGGAAGTACATATGAGCAGGGCGAGTGTGTGGTCTTTGTATGTAGCAAACTTCAAAGGATCCCTCTTTCATGACCTCCTCCAGTCTCCCGTAAAACTGGACCCATTTTAACATCCACTATTAATGAGCTCTACAGAGCTACTAGCCACTCCAGATGGCTACAGCCTCCTTTTGTTCAAAAGGAGCTGGAATCTACCAACTTCATTTGATGTCCTCCTAATTCTTGTACTGGAAGAGACAGCGAGGAGTGGAGCTCTGCCCCTTCTCTACATGCCAGTCATTTCCCACCCTAGTTGTCCCCTTTTCCAGAGGTAAAAGTCCTAGTTTAGTCAATCATTCCTTATATAAAATTAATTCAGACTTCTGACTGTCCCTGTTGCCCTCCTCTGAACCTTTTCCAGTTCTCCTGTATCTTTTTTAAGATGGTGGAAGGGGAAGAACCAGAACTACACACAATATTCAGATACATACAACAATCTAGTCATGGCCTCTATTTTCTTCTGTTTGGCTTCCCTTATAGTATTTCCTGTGCTTTTTTTAACTGCTACTGAGCCTTGCACTGACATTTTCAGCTCAATCATCCCACTGATGTTTTGGTTCCTACTGGTTTTCAAAAGTAGCCTTTCTTGCCCTTGGCAAATACAGAGCATCACCTGTGGGCAAAGCACCACATGATTTCCTGGGAAATTTCTGACAAGCTGCAGCATTACCTGCTCCACCAGCAGGCTTCAACACCTTACGAAAAGGACGATGGGAAAGGAAAAGTAAGATCGATAATTGCTGTGTTTGGAACACTGAGCAATTTTAGGCAGTTTAAATGCAATAAATCAAAGTTCAGTAGCTTGGGAAAAAATCTAGGACTTGGGAGAAGGTCATATAAAGCTGAGAACCTCAGGCAGGAAAAACTTTGTACCTACAACCCAGACACACTGACAGGTCAGAGAGAAACAAGGACAACCCAGGACAGAATGAAAGCAGAAGGTCAGGAAGCAGGAGGCATCCTTCAAAGCCTTGAATGATGAATCTTCTGGCTCTCTAAGGCTGGAAGAAAATGAAACAGTACTTCAAAGAAGAACCAATTATGACAACAATGGGAGCTGAGGTTATCTCACAGCATCACTATTGGCATCCCGCCCAGTGCACGGTTTGCACCCCAACTTGTAATCCCCATGATCGTCAGCTGCTGACGTCCTTTTACTCCCCACTTAATTTTATCTAGTGAGTGCAAAAAATGGAGCTGGCAGCAGGACAGTCTTTCCTATCAACAGCATACAATTATTGAAATGCCTACACCAGCCAGATTACTATCTTCTGCGTGTATTTCAGAAGCTCATAAAATACCAGTGAAAGGAGAAAAAAAGTCCCACATATTTATGTGTCAGTGGGATATAAAGTTTGGAACAGCAACTGCAAAAATGCAGGCAAAGACTGTATAATCATGACTGCTATCCCCCATGGGCCAGGAAAAGCAGCAAAGCCCCTGCCTCCTTGGTAAAGTGCTGCACAACAGGCTGTGTTTCTGGGGGCCTGCAGCCAGAAAGGCAGAGTCACACCCTTCAGCAAACCGCTGCGGACTCTGACTTCAGGTTTCCTAGCAAAAGAACGGACTAAGAAGAACCGTCCTGCCAAGGTGCCAGGCTGCTTCATGGGATACTCTAGAGGTATAAACCCCAAATCAACCCACAGAGATCACCCACACACGTGAGCAAGAACTATCTGTAAGAATGAGCAGTAAGTACAGGGGACCACGGAAGCACCAGGCACAACGTGACTCAGATCTCGACGGGAGCCTCCAGGTGCCACTGTAATACAAATAATAAAGAATAACCCATGAGTAATCAGCCACTGCTGAAAAGAGGATCTCTGACTCGCTCAGGCTGTCTCCGTAATACAGCGCATGCATTCTTTTGCATAAATATCATAGGTGCATTAACCCGTGAGAAAACCAACAGGAAGAAATCCTGCTTGTTGTCACTTACCATGGAAAGCTACCTTCCAAGGCAAGAGGGGGCTCGGGAAAGAGCAGCAAACCTGAGTAGGAGGCTGGAGAAAAGGATTTAAGAGAGGAGACAGTAATACTTCTTAGCTTTTACAATGTAATATTGATCTCCTCTCCACAGAAATGGCTAAGCCTTCTTGAAGCTGAGGACTCAGGGACAAGTGAGGATAAAGAGCCGCTTGCCCACAGAGCACAGGAGACGGCATTCAGGTTCCGTGCCTCACCTCTGGCCCAAGGGCTAGCAAAAACTGCCTTTCTGGCGTCCTCGACCAGCAAATCTGGGAACTGCACAACAGCCCTAACAGAGTACACAGCCCACACATCACAGAAGGAAGAGTTAAACACATTCAGCAAGGCTGAGCAGTAGCTAAGGAAGGAATGCAACAGCCACAGACCTTCAGAAGATGTAACACAAGGCAGGGAGGGTAATTTACCAAGCTACACCAGGATTACAAAGGAGAATTAAGAGAGGAGATTGAATAGACTATCTTGGAAGAACCCTGGGGCAGGCAGATGGGTTGAACTGGGGATGTACGTCTTGAGAAATAATAGAAATCTCCTTGGTTGGAACAGTTCAAGCCAGTCTGCCCTGGCTCTACAGAACAAACAGTACACAGAGCCACTGATGCAAAGGTTGATCTTTTTCATCACAGAATCCAGGAGATTAGATATGGCTGGAGTTTTCCCACTCCATTCCATACACACCTTGTTTGATAGTTATCGCAAACCATATTTCAGAGAGGTTGGACAGCAAAAATTTCCTGGAGTTTATCTGACTGCATCATTAAGGAGATTGTTACCAGATAATCATAATCTGTTGTTCAGCTTTAGGACAGTACACAATGGATCACCTTCCGTCACCCCAGAGAAACAGCTACATCTGGGTTACAGGAAGGGAAATACTCACAGGAATGCTGAAAATAATCTCACCTCAACCTCCCCATCATGACGGCACCAAGTGACAACCTCCTTCCAACCACTGCCCATGACTTTAACAGCCACATCAGGTCCATGGCATCCCATCGGCTGTCGTCCCGGAGGACTTCTGTTGCCACTGATCTTAGTTTTCACTACCTCCAAACTGGCCAAAGCCTGCAAGCACAACCGTGACACCAAAATCTGGATTAACAATCCAGGCATGACATACTGCTTTGGAATAGGTAATTCCAAAGTGCTCATGTCTAGCAGTTTCTAGTGAACAGCAATGTGAAGTCCTTTTATAAAGGGCTGGATGTACCAGATCTCAAAGTACTGTCCTACTCTGAAAGTAACTCTAAAATCATTAGCCCAGGGTTCCAGGTTTACTGTTGCAGGCAACTTCAGTAAAGACCTGCCTATTTCAGCTACCTGATTTTAAAACTGCAGCTGAAATCTGAGAATCCAGTTGGGTGCTTTCCTTCTTATGCACAACCATCAAAAGCAAAGTAAGTATTCTGCCAGCCACGCCAGTCTTCAATGATACTTCTGTGTTATGCCTTCAATACCACCAAAAGCATCACATGGTCTTCAGAAGATTTACCTAACTAAAGATGACCGTTTTTAGCTGGACTAACAGAAAGGTATAAAAATTTTCAGTACATGTGGGCAACAGCCCTACTATGTATGGAGGTCATATTTCTTACATAGCAGAGATGAACTTGTAAGGTTCAGGGACTGACTTCAGAGTCCCCAGACCACCTTGGGAAACTTAATGTCGTCATAGCTTCTTCTTTAGCAAGAATGAGCCTAAATCACCCCTGGCACCAGGTTAGGACGAGGTCATCGCGGCAGGAAAGTACTAGATGGTGGCGAAATTATCAAAGTTCAGTATCCCTAGCACTGAGCCAGACACTGAGGGAAGAACAACTGGGGACCTTCAATTAAAATACACTTTACAAAATGTTAAATGGCAGATATGTAACAAAACTGTGTGACATTCATACTTTTGCTGCTATGCCTCCAGACCATTTTACAGGAACCTGTCAGATGCAATCAGACTTGTTTATTTTGCATTTAAATGTAGGACCTGAGGCAGTCTGCTTTCAAAAAAGACAGAAAAGGCACATATTGTCCCTGGCAGTTGCTTGGTTTTTACAACAAAGACAATGCCTTTTTAACTCTTTACTCCAAATCTCGATTATTTTAGTGCTCTGCTACATTACAGTCTTGAGAACATTTCTGCTTGCTGTCTTCGTACAGGTAGAAATTTAATTAAAATGGAAATTAAAGGAAGAAAGAACTCCCAAAAATCAGGTGATTCATACAGAGCATCTTCAAAATCTCACATAAGCCACTGATAATGGATTAAGTGGCAGTGTCCCTTCTGGCTCCAGTTTATAAATTCTTATCTGCTTAAGGTTGCTCCAGAAAGATTTCCAGCTGACAGCACGATTCTTAAGAGACAAATTCTCCCTGGCAGTTTACAATTGCATACCAACTACTACAGCATCGCTTGTGCCTTCATGTTTGCATTGATAGAGGATGATGGTTCACCATTTAGGGTTCAGCATCCCCCTCCTTGCAAGTCTAATTTTAAGCACAGCCACTGTCTGGGCTGTTTCTGATTGACTTTGTCCATGACAGAGCAGTAAGCATTCGTAATGTTTCCTTGCACGGCCATTAAAAAAGCCATGATATAATCACCCTCAGTTCAGGCAGCTGTTCTGAATCATCCAAGTACAGAGGAAAGGAGCAGAGAGGTGTAAGGGAAGAATAATTCAAGTATCAGAAAATCCTTCAGTATAACAACCAGTTGCCCAGCTCATCATTAACCATTTCCACTCCCCTAGACCGTGCCAAAGAAGTATCCGAAAGCTCAGTGAAAATGAGGGTGAACAGCAACATCCCTATTTTCCATGCCGGTGGCTGCAAATTCTGCAACACACTGGGGAAGCGGCAACAAGTTTTGATCATCTGAAATGGCTGTGGAAGCAGCACCTTCCCTCATTGCCGGCTTACCGAGAGATGTCTGACATCCTCTACCCCCATCATTCAGTGCCTTTGGCTGTGAAAATGCTTAGTGAAGAGGTACCCAGGTAGCGTTGAACACGGTGTGTACTGCTGCCCAAGAAAATCCCTTTCAAGAATGACAGGTTATTTTCTGCTACAATCCTCCCAGCTTACAGTAAAAGGGGGCAAAAAAGGGCAAGGGACAGAGGAGACCTTGGGCAGTCACTCCTGCTCGTCTTACAGAAGTCATCCCCATCTGATTTGGTCCCGACAGTGCCCCAGGATTTCAGAAAAGGGATTTCATCTTTATGAGGAACAGAATAACCACGTAAGCTGGGCAAAGAGCCCCAAATACCCCTGCCCTCCTCCAAACAGAACTGACAGTCCCATGCACACAGACACATTCTGGAGCACCCAGAAAAGACACTAAAGCAAAGCTTTCGTTCACTGAGGAACACCTGGGGACTCTTTGGTGGTCCAACTCCTCCAGCATGTTGTTCCTTGCTTTCCCGGGGTGCCACTGCCTGGGGAGACCTGTGCAGGAATTAGCCACCCATGGCACACTGCTGGGGAAGAAGGGCAGGGCCGGCCGGGAGCGGGGCAGGGGCCCACACTGCCAGAAGGCATGGGGTGCCGGGCATGGGGTGCCAGGCATGGAGCCATCCCACCTCGGGGTGCCCAGGGAGCCCAGCCTGTCCCAAGGTGCCCGGGATGCCTGTCCAGCGTGGGGTGCTCAGGCTGCTATGAGTGCCTAGGGATCTCATCCCAATTTGGGGTCCCCGGGGTGCCCAAGGTTTGTGTCCTGCCTGGGTGCCCATCCCACCTCGGGGTGCCCAGAGCACCCATCCCGCTCCAGGCTGCCTCTGTGCTTCGGGTGCCCTGGGGTACCGCAAGTGCTCGTCCTGCCGGGGACGCTCGGGGTGCTGGGGGTGCCCGGGGTGCCCGTCCTGCCGGGGGTGCTGGGGGTGCCCGGGGTGCCCGTCCTGCCGGGGGTGCCGGCCGAGCCGTACCTTTGAGGTGGTGGTGCCGGGCGCGGTGCAGGCGGCCCTGGCCGCCGCGGGGCAGCGCCGGGATGCTGGAGAAGCGGCTCCCCATGGCGGCATCCGAGCCGGGCCGGGCCGGGCGGCACCGCACCGCACCGCACCGCACCGCACCGCGGCAAGGTCTCTCCCCGGGGGCTGTGGCGGCGGCGGCGGGCGGCTGGTGGCGAGGCGGGCAGCGCTCCGCC
>JAVKLA010000093.1:28121686-28139731 GCA_034782735.1 Sagittarius serpentarius | reverse complement strand
GCGTCTTTGAGACGGTGGGCTCCGTCCTCCTGGGCGCCAAAGTCAGCGAGACCATCCGGAAGGGGTTGATCGACGTGGAGATGTACAACTCCACGCAGCAGCTGCTGATGGCGGGTTCGATCAGTGCCATGTTCGGTGAGGAATGGGGTGGGGGTGGGGGCTCAGAATGGGGGGGGGTGGCGTGCCCCAAGGTGCCCCGGTGACAGCTTTCTTACCAGGCTTTTCCTTCTCCTCCAGGATCTGCTGTGTGGCAGCTAGTGGCTTCGTTCTTGAAGCTCCCCATTTCTGGTACCCACTGCATTGTTGGAGCGACCATTGGCTTTTCGTTGGTGGCCAAAGGGCAAGAAGGCGTCAAGTGGTCCGAGCTGCTAAAGATCGGTAAGTCTGGCTCGTGTGACCACCCCTGTGCGAGGCCTCCGTGTGCCCCTGGGCCTCCCCTTCCAGCAGCGGGATGCTGATCCTGCCTCTCTTCTCCTAGTGTTGTCCTGGTTCATCTCACCCCTCCTTTCGGGCATCATGTCTGCTATCCTGTTCTTCCTCGTCCGGAGGTTCATCCTCTGTAAGGTAAGGGCTGTCCACCCCATTTTCTGACACCTTGGGGCTCCCGGCTGCTCCCCCATCTGCCTGTTGGAGTGCTCGGTTGGCTTTTGCGCACCGCAGCTTCTCCAGGCACATGGTCCTTGTGCTGACGCTTGGGTGAGCCCTTCAGGAGGAGCCGAAGGGGTGGGAGAACGAGACTTGTAGCCGCTCCCCGAAGCGGAGCCTGGGAGGTGAGGAGACATCGCTTCACCTACTCCAAAACATCTGCGCCAGGAGTGTCCTGCCTGGCCTCTGCGGAAACAGCTGCAGCTTCCAAGTAGTGAAGTAGCCCAGAACTGATAAGATCAGAGCGGCTCGTCAGGCTTTTCCTAAGTCCTGGTGCAAGGCTGGACCTCCTTTTGTGTCAGGCTGCAGATGAAGGCAATGACCAACAGCGATGGCTTTTCTTTTTTAAGCCAGGAGGGCCAGAATTGTCCCTGGCACTGTGGGAACTGCACTTTCCTCCCATCTGGGGCCCCAGGTAAAGTGAGGGGTGCTTGGGCTGGCTCCAGCATGTCCCCACTGTTGGGAGTGTCTGAAAGCCCAGGAAGAGGGATTGGGCACCCAAAGGTGCTTGAAATGGAGGCAGCAGCTTTAGACCTTGTCTCTCTGAGATGATGACGACCCTGGAGTGCAGGATGCTGCCAGCTGTACAGAGCAATGCCAACGTTTTCTCTTGTGTATTTGAGGTTAAGTTAAATTGTTTTAGGTTTTAGCTCTAACTATTTCTGGTTCAAGAGATGTTAAGATCTTATCGCTGCTGGTTTCTACCTGGCAGCCCTTTAAAACAATTCAGTGTCACCGCTGTCAGAGCAACCTTGCGTAACTGACCTTTCAAAGCTGGGCTGGCCCCGTCACGCTTCATTCTGGTGCTGAATAGTCCGGTTGCTCTGTCCTGCGCGGCATTCGGTAAGGCTGGGTGTGTTTGTACCGACGCTAGACCCCGACTGCTGGGCAGCAGCAGAGATTAAGTGCTCCTGCTGCTCGGGTGAGGGCCCCTCTGTGCAGGTATGTGGTCAAATAAGCTGCTTTGTGGGTAAGGGACTTTTTTATTTCATCCAAGTCAGCTGGAAAGAGGTAAAAGCTTTGTCTGACAAATGGTTTTGTCTGAAAGTGCCTGGGGAGTTGAAAGAAAACACATGTGCAGCTGGAGGCTCTGGAGGCCTGCAGGCTGGGGAGCCTCAGGAGGGGTTCAAGAGCCGAGCAGCCCCTGGCTGCGGGCGCAGATGAGGTGCTGCAGCCTTGGGAGTGGTGGGATGCTCGGCGGGTCCTGCCCTGGGGAGCCTCGTGGGACCCAGGGTGTTCTGCCACCTTCTGTGCCCCCAGGCTGCGGCAGGGGTCTGACGGTGGCAGCTCCGTGGGCTCTTCTCTAAAAGCTGTCGGGACCTCTGGCTTCTGGCAGGGCTCGCGGGAACACGGTGTTTGAGTTGCTGTCAGCAGCTGACTGAAGGCACAAACCAACTTTAGGGAAGGGGCTGCTGCTTGGCTGCTCCTCGGCTGCCGCTCGACCCTCGAGGTCTGGCTTCCCACAGCACCGATCCTTGTTTTGCAGGCGGATCCCGTTCCCAACGGCTTGCGAGCTTTGCCCATTTTCTATGCCTGTACTGTGGGGATCAACCTCTTCTCCATCATGTATACCGGCGCGCCTTGTAAGTACGCGTCAGAATACTTGAACCTTAATTTTTGAATTCTTTACAAAACCTCCATTAAATGCACGATTTACCCCTTTTTTGCTTTACAGGGCTGAAATCTCCTAGAAGGCGGCTGGCCTGTGCCGGTTACAGAAGGCTGCAGGCTAGCGTGCGCTGAGTTCTGGGCTAGGTAGTTGCCCAACCAAAGAGGCCTGCTCAAACTAAACCCCTCCAGACCTTTCTCCTTAGACTTCACAGGACTGGCAGATAACATGACTTCCCCTTCCCTCCTCTTACCTGTGCTAAAACTCAGGTACCCGGCTGCTGCCAAAGAGATTCCTCGGGCTGCCGGTAGCGAGGCGAGGAGCAGGGACGGAGGCTGTGCCTCCTGATTCACCTTGTCCCTAAGAATAAAGTAATTATCCCTGGCAAGAAGAGCTGGCACCTGTACTGAGAAGAGGAGTTTGTACTTCAGTTGGAGAAGCCAAATGGAAATGCTTGTTTGGCTGTTGTGCAGGGGGCCAGGTTGTGGGCAGGACGAGGAGAGGGCTTGGCAGGGGAGGGCGGCTTTGCCTGCGGAGCTGGAGGCTCCGTGACCTCCATCCACGGGGGTGACGGCGTGAGCTGTTTTTGGTCTGAGCGTGGGTTTCCTGTTGTGGAGGTGGGGTGAGGGCAGTCAGTGCTGGCTCCGCAGGGTTTTCGCTGTAAACAGTGGCTGGAAAAATTTTTTGGAGGGATGTCGGCTTCCCCTTCCCTTGGCTTTCCGGCCTGGGGGAGAAGGCAGGGTTGCTGCAGTGCTGCTGGGGGCACTGGGGCTGCAAAGCAGCAGCGGTGCTGCTCCAAGATCACTTTGTCCCTTGGCACCCCCAAGGTGGATTCGTGTTTATCCTGAGTCCTCAGCTGCAGGAGGGCTGCGTGAGCTCTGTGCCACTCGAGTGCAGGGTCTGTGGCCATCAGCGAGCCAGGCTCGGCGTAAGCGAATAGCCACGTGCGCGGGTAAAGCAGCTGCGATGTTGCTGGTGGTGCATTAGGAGCAGTAAATTATTGCCTGCAGCGGAAAATGCAGGAGTTGAGCGGTTGCAAGCACCTGATACCCCGACTGGGGGCTGCAGCAGGCTGTACAATGCGAAACCTCTGCTGGAAGTCACGCTGCGTGTGAGAATGCTTGTAACTAGGTCACGTACCACCTCAGGTGCCTTGAAAGTTGAGCTTAAGTTCCTAGGGGCAGGAGAACCATCTTCCCCCAGCAGCTGGAGGAGTTAATGGAGATGTGGGGCTCTGGTGGGAGCAGCCCAGCTCCTGCGCATCCTCGCCTCCGACGGGAGAAGCGGCGCTGTCGCTGCAGCAGCCATGCTGGGTGGTTTGGTTTTTTTTTTTTTCTTTGACATTGCAGCAAGTGAGGAGACAAGGGCTGTGAGGAGCCTCCTGTCCCTGCTCAGTGCAGGCACGGGCCCCTGATGGGGTTTGGCTGCCGGAGGGAGGGGAAAGTGTCTGCACATGTGAAAGATCAGCTTTTGATGGGGGAGATGTAATCGGGGGGTGGGGGGGGAGGGGTGCTTCTGGGTGGGTTAAGCTCGGTTTTGGTGCGGTCAGTGATGGCTTTCCGCCGGAGTTTCTCCCTGGCAGGCGAATTAGCTCAGGGATGTTGCAGGTGATGGAGCCCCCGTGCCGGGAAGAGCAAAGTCATATGTCGAGGAGGCTTTTGCCCAGAGGTTTTCAAAGATCCGTTGTTTTATTTCCTAGTGCTGGGCTTTGACAAACTTCCTCTGTGGGGTATCCTCCTAATTTCGGCGGGGAGTGCTGTTGTCTGTGCTCTCGTCGTCTGGTTCTTTGTATGTCCAAGAATGAAGAAGAAAATTGAACGTAAGTAATGCCTCTCTCTTTGCAATCCTTTGGGGAAGGGCAGTCTCGGACTAACCAACTTCTTTTCCCAGCAGGAGATCTCATTAGCCGCAGGGCTGTTATTAGCAGGGATCCTCAGCCTCGGTTATCGCTTAAGCTGCTCTGCAAACCCTGAGTCACTGGAGCACGTCTCATTGAGCTGGACTCTGCGTGCTCCTAACCTGCAGCAGCACCAGAAGGCTGCTCCCCGGCTCCCCAAAATACCCCTCAAAGTAGCCGCTGCGTTGCCGAGCAGTGTCTGGCCACTGATTTCTCAGCAGGGTGATCCCTCCTTGAACCGCACAGGACAGCAGGCGATATTAAACAGCCTGATTCCTCTTTTTTTTATAGAGAAGAAGAGAAGGCAGGAGACAACCTGCCTGTTAACCAGTGTAACCTTTAATCCTCTGCATACCTGCTGATCAATCTTTGGCCTGGCAGGCGCAGATCACAAGTTTAAAGCTGTGTAAGCTGATGAAATCCGTTCACTGTAGGGGAGGAAAAAAAAAAAAATCTCTATTGAAAGGCATCCAAAAGAGCAGTCCAGAGTTCTGCCTTCTGAAAAGTACAGGCAGCTCTCCTGGAGCTGTGTGTGGTCTTGCATATAAATTTTGTGTGCAGTCTGGGGCACTTAAGGAACTGGAGATGAGGGGATAACCAGTGTCCTTGTCAGACTGGTGTAATTGGGGTGTGACTAACAGCTTTATAGCTGCCCTTGACATTCTTCCAGCTGTTCAAGCTTTGGCTTAACTCCTGCCTGCTAAGGCAGCCTGCCTGCTGGCGAGCATCGCTGCGAGGAGGTGGTGATGCAGGGGGAGATGAGCCCTTTGGGGGCTCGATGCCAGGGTGGGGGGCTGGATGCGACAGCCTGGCCCTTGCAGGGAGCGAACTGGCTGAGAAACGGTCGTGTTTGTGACAAGGAGGTGGCTTGTTGTTGTTGTCTGAAGGAGCTGACCTCATGTTTTCACCTGGAGAAAACATGCTTTTCCCGGTAGAGGGGGAGTAACAGCCTCAGCTTCCAGGGCTTGGTGCCGCTGGCTTGGCTCTTCCAGTGGGACAGGAAACCAGGCTGCCCTCGGGAGGTGGAGACCGGCTCCTGTTTGGGTTTGTCACCCACCAGTGGGAGCTGGAGAGGAGCCCAGGCGGGAGGGTCCTCCCAGCAGGCTGGAGCTGATGGGCTGGCAGAGGAGCTGGACTCTGCTGGGCACCTTCCCATCGGCTTCAGGGGTCACAGCTGCCCCCGAAGTGGGTCCAGAGCATCCCACGGCCGGCAGGAATGGGACAAACATGGCTCGAAGAGGAACCTCTGCTGTAGGAAGCATGGGCATAGAAGCCCCATAATGGTGCTCACCACACCCCGTGTGGGTGGGTGGGGGCCTAAAAATAGGAGATGAGCTGGCTTGTGATGGTTTGGCTGTTGTGCCCGGGACAAGGTGCGACTGCCCGGCAGTTTCCAAAGTTCAGGATGGGGGGGAAGCTGTAAAATTTATTTATCTGCCATAAATCTGAGTGGTGAGGGGTGTGGGCTTGCTCCTGGTGTTGGGTGTGGTGGTGGGAAGGGGTTTGATGGCAGCTGCAGTTTGATCTCTCTTCACAGGAGAGATCAAATCCAGTCCTTCTGAAAGCCCCTTGATGGAGAAGAACGTCAGCCCGAAGGAGGACCACGAGGAGCCCAAGGTGCCCCTGGGCGATGCCAAGGGCCCCGCCGCTGACGTGGGGCCGGCTGCGCCCCACCGGGCAGCGGTGGAGGAGAGGACAGTCTCCTTCAACCTGGGGGACCTGGAGGAGGCCCCGGAGCAGGAGAGGCTCCCCAGCCTTGACCTGAAGGAAACCAGCATCGACAGCGGTGAGTGGCAGGGGGTGGTATGGGGGTGCTGGGGTGGTCTCCCCCCTACCCCAAGCACCCCTGGGTGCTAAACCCTTGCCGTCTCCCTTGGCAGGAGCCGTGCGGCTGCCCAATGGCAACCTTGTCCAGTTCAACCAGGCCGTGGGCCACCAGATGAGCTCCAGCGGGCAGTACCAGTACCACACCGTGCACAAGGACTCCGGGCTCTACAAGGAGCTGCTGCATAAACTGCACCTGGCCAAGATGGGGGACTGCATGGGGGACTCGGGGGACAAGCCCCTGCGGCGCAACAACAGCTACACCTCCTACACCATGGCCATCTGTGGCATGCCCCTGGACTCCCTCCGTGCCAAGGAGGGAGAGGAGATGGAGAAGCTGACCTGGCCTGTGGCAGACACCAAGAAGAGGGTCCGCATGGACAGCTACACCAGCTACTGCAACGCGGTGGCAGATACCCACCCGGCTGCTGATGTGGATCTGAACACAGCCCAGGTGGAGATGGGCGTCAGCGACCGCAAGGGCAGCAGTAGCTCCCTGGAAGAATGGCATGACCAGGACAAACCCGAGGTGTCCCTCCTCTTCCAGTTCCTGCAGATCCTCACAGCCTGCTTTGGCTCCTTTGCTCACGGTGGCAACGATGTCAGGTCAGTTGGGTCAGCAGGAGCGGGGGAGTTGCTTACTGGGGCTGGTGCCCACCTTGCCCAGAGCCTCTGGCCCTCCGGACCAGCTCTCCTTTCTCTTCCAGCAATGCCATAGGGCCCCTGGTCGCGCTCTACCTGGTCTATCAGACAGGTGATGTGGCTACCAAGGTGGCGACTCCCATCTGGCTGCTGCTCTACGGAGGTGCAGGGATTTGCATTGGCTTGTGGGTCTGGGGAAGGAGAGTCATCCAGACGATGGGGAAGGACCTGACCCCTATCACACCATCAAGGTAAGGTCTGCCTTGGGGTGGGGGGGGGAGGTTTCAGGCAGTCCTAGAGCTGCATCCTGCTCCTGGAGCCCCTCTCCGTGCTCTCTTTGGGGGTTTCATTGCTCAGGTGGTGGAGCTGGGCCATGTGTGGCCCCATACCACCTCCCTGTGTCCCTTGGGGGGTCAGTCTGGGGCTGATGGGGGTTGGGAGAGCCAAGTGAGGAGCTGACCCTGCTGTGCAGGGTCTGCCTGGGGAGAGGAGTCCCATGTCTGGCTTGGGCTGAGCCAGCCTCAGATGCTGGGCGGAGCAGGGGGTCTGGTGCCCGTGTCCTCAATGTTCTCTCTGTTTCTGCAGCGGCTTCAGCATTGAGCTGGCGTCTGCCCTGACGGTGGTGATTGCCTCCAACGTTGGCCTCCCCATCAGCACAACCCACTGCAAGGTAGGTGGGGGTGGCAGGAGGGGAATGGTGCCTGGCTTGGTGCAAGCTCAGCTTCCCCCCAAATCCTGGTGCTAATGAGGCTGAGCTGTGTGGGAGGTCCCAAACTCGGGCCCTGGCAGGCCTTCAGGTCCCAGCTCTGCCATTTGCATCTCAATGTGGGGTGGCAGCAGCTGCCCAGGGCTTGGGGGGAGTCCCTGGGTGAGGGGATGCTCGTGGTGGTGATGGGAGAACGAAACCCCTTTGGTGTGGACTCCTGGGCTCTGCCAAGCAGCCACGGGAACCCGTGTGCTGCAGTGCCCTGTCCTTGTCGCTGCTCTGGGACGGCAGCTGCTCGCCCTGCTCTCCGCCTGGCGTCTGCTGGGTCCCCAAGGGCTGGAGCAAGACCCTTGGCCCCATGGCTGAGGCTTTCCCTGGGCACCCTTGGGGAGGCGCTGTGGGGTGGGGGACGGCCGGGGGGTGCCCTGTCCTGCTGCGATGCTGAGCCGTGTCCCGGCTCCTCGGGCAGGTGGGCTCCGTGGTCTCAGTGGGCTGGCTGCGCTCCAGGAAGGCGGTGGACTGGCGCCTCTTCCGCAACATCTTCATGGCCTGGTTTGTCACTGTCCCCATCTCGGGTCTCATCAGTGCCGCCATCATGGCTGTCTTCAAGTACGCTGTCCTGAAGGTGTGAGGGCACCAGGGCTCGTGCTGCTCCTGCTTCCCTGCTGCCACCCTCCCCTCCAGGCGCCGGGGAGGCTTGTCCCACCATGGGATGGGGGCTACCATCGTCTGTGGGGCTTCCTCAGTTCTGCGTAGTGTTGTCACTGAAGTATCTTTTTTTTTTTTTTTTTAATATAAATGTCTTGGCGCTAAGTTTCTAGAGGGGGGTGCAGTGCTGAGGCTGTGCCTGCCCCTGGGGTGACTGCCCTGCTGCGCTGTAGCTTTAGATTAGCAGTTACGGGAGGCCACTTTTCTTATTTTTAATGACTTAAGATCCCCTGGCAGTGATTCCTCCAGGAGTAAGGATGGGGGCTGGTCCTTGCCCCTGCTGGGAGGGCTCAGGGGCTGTGGGGCATCCCCCAGCCCCCCCTGTTGCGGGCTGTGCTGCGTTCAGCTTTGCCTCCATCGCTGTAGTGGTGTGGACATCAGGCGCTGCCCAACCATCCTGCTCGGGGGGGGGTCCCTGGGGCAGCCCCCAGCCTGCCTCCCCCCCGGCCTGCCTGCCTTCCCCCCAGCGCACCACGCAGCTCGGGCTTCCCCTTGAACCCCAAGGATGCCCGGGACAACGATGCCCTGGGACAGGTGGACGAGAAGGCAGGTAGTCAGGGGGACGAGTAGGTCCCTTACTGGTCCCCAACCCACCCAGCAAGGTGGGTGGGTGCCTGCGCCCGTGGCTTTGCTTGCCCTGGTGGCTCAGAGCAGTGAGGAGCTCCAGCCAAGCTCAGGGAAGTGGGGTAGGGTAGAAAGGGTGTGAAGGGAAACACCTCACTGGCAGGTCTCCTATGAAGGGTCAGGAGCTTGTCCTGCTGAGGTGCTAGCATGGGGCACTGCCTGCACGTATGGCTTCTGAAAGCTGCTGCAGTATAACCGTGTCCCACGCGAACTGGGACTGCCCTGCGTGGTTGGACCCCTCTGTGCGGATGAGCCTCTGCACAGCCACATATTCATGAGCATCCATGCTGTGCAAAAACTCACTCCTACCTGCACAAGCCATGCCCGCATGGCTCGCTCTCTTGCCCTGAGAGAGAAGGTCCTGTGTTAATACCATGCCTGTCCACCACCAGACGTGGGGCTCCTCTCCTCCTCACCCACTCTGGAGCCACCCAGGCTGGTGAGCTGCTCCGCGAAAACAGCCTGGACCACACAAGGTGGTGAGATTCCCCTTGTCCTCACCCCAGCAGCACCTCGGCCATATAGGGATTTCTGCTGTGATGAGCACAACTCAGGACCTGGAGGAGTTCAGTTGGTACCACATTAAAATAAATCCACAGCTGATGCTGGTCTATTGCATATTTACATGACCTTTTTCTTTCAAGAGGACTCCAGGTTCTGGAGATGCACACGTCTGCAAGCTTCATCTGAAGTTTCAGCGAATGCTGAAGACTGAGGGCAGCTTCAGTTCAGCTGTGTCAGGGCTGTAAAATGTCTTCTTCCTTCCCTCTGCTGAACAAAAATTTAATGTTCAGCTTCCTTCCAAAAGGTGGTTTTGTCCACCTATCCATCCACCTCCACCCTCCCCTCTCCCTCCTTCTAGTAAATGTGAGAAAAGCCCTTCCTGGTCAGTGACCACACACGAATATTTTCACCTTGAAAACAGTTACTGCCACGATTTCCCCACCCAGAGAGCAAAAAGACCCACTTTTCTCTGAAACCACTCAAATACATAACTTTCAGAGGAGAAGGGGAAGCCTTCTGGGGTTAAACGATAAGACTTGATAAGAAATACTGAAAATCTCAACCAAAATCTGACGCTGAAATCAGGATGAGGACTTATTTTGGGGGGTGTGATGCAGGAGGCCAGGCTGAGGAACCATTACCGTCCTGCTCAGCCTTAGATTGCCATATGGGTGAGATGTGCACCATGATTTTGCATCCTTTCTCATTCTCTCAGAAGCTGAAAGAGATGACCATGCCCATCAGAGTGCTGCCATGGTAGTGCGGGGCTTGAACTCCTGCATAAACACAAGCCTCTATGTTCGGCGCTGCCGGTATATTGGGTCCTGCTCTCGCCCCATGGTAAGTCCACCAGCTGCCTCCACAGGCAGGAAGCTTGTGAGCAGAGGTGGGACAGAGATTAAGTGAGACTGAGTCACATCTTTATTTATATCCTTTGTGAACATTGTATTTCCAGCCAGCTCATTACAGTGAGCCCACGAAGAAACACAGGACTGGCAACTCGAGCTCCTCATCGGACGATACCTTCCATCCTGCTGAACCAAACTGACTGCAAACAACAAAAAAAATTGCTGTTCTTTCTCAGTTCCTTTTCTCTAATCCCTCTCTGTGCCTACCCTTGAATTTTAAGAGGTCGTAAGTAAGGACTGTCACTTTTCTGGGGAGCTTCGTGTTTTATGTGGCAGAAAGAGGTGTCAGAATAAGGCAAATTACAATGGAAGGAAGCATATTTCCATGGTATAAAAGAGATCTTGAAAAAGGAAAAGTACCAGAATTTTGGACTGGAGGCATAAGGGACAGCCGTATAATAGCACAGGGAGCATTTCTGTGCAGTCATCCATTAAATTACAGGCACTCACGCATGCATCATGCATGCTGCTAACTACGCCTTGTGAGATAGCTCACCGCGTTGTAGACCCGCTCCCAGAAGGACCAAGTGCTTTCTGCTTCCACCAAATCCACTCTGAGTTTTAGACACCAGGCACCAATTTAATCTTGGTACTGTAGTATGAATATTAAACTATACCCCACATGGCTGATAGATTATGTGCTCAACGAACTCCCTTTTCACCTTGGAGAACCGAGGTAAAGCAGAGTTACATCAGTGAAAGGAGGGAGCCGTATAGATCTGCCTTAGCAACATGTTCAGCTTCTGTGAGGGACGGGCTTCGCTTTGCCTGACACCGCAGCCTGCAGTGAACACCGTGGGGAGGAATGCAAAACAGCACCAGGGGTTTGCTGTGATCATATCCTGGTTCACTTTATCAAAGAGTCTTTGAATTTGCTCCTGACACTGGTCGGAGAAGGAGTGAGAAGGAGAGGCTGCTTGCTGTCCTTGCCAACTTATGTCAGCTCTTCCCGCAGAAAATGTTGAGCAGGGTGAGAAATATGCTCTGTGATCACAGGGGCTCTCGATAGACAAAACAGGATCACACCGACTCTGGGGTTTTGCCTTTTTCCTGTGCTGTAGCAACAGGGAGCACTGAAACAGCTTGCCAAAACTGCAGGGCTTTCACACCAGTAAGTCAGGACATTCCTTGTTTCTTAGTATTAGCGATATCAATTGAACTGGCTAATTAGGGACATGCAATTTCTTGATATCAATCCTGTTAGGTAGTGGGGGTCTGGTGGAGTGAGCATGCTGTGTGATAGAGCAGAATGAGTTTGCACTGAATTACAATTCCTCTCCACCTTCTGTATTTGTGCGTGGGCAGCTGACCACCAATTTGTGATTTGTGCTTAGAAGTCGATGGAGACAGTGCGGTCAGTCCATCTTCATCTGAGACGAGCATCAGCTCCGGGAAAGGTGCTAACATCACGATTATCATTATGAACAAACACAAGGAGAGAGGAACTGCACAGTCACATCTGCTCATGGAACAACGTCTGCTGCCTTAAGTCACAGCACTCCCCATGAATTCTCTATGCAAAAGCCGGGTGCAAGGATGAGCTCCAGCTGTTCAGCTCAGGCATATGTGAAAGAGGAGAGAGACGGGATGTGGAGGAGGATTCGTGAGACGGCTGGAGGGCAGCATCTACATGCAAAAAGAGCTCGCTGGAGAAGGATGGCCGGACAGACTGCTGGATTTGGTACACAGGGATGCTTTCAGTCTGTGAAAGGGGCAAGACTGTGAAAGAGTGCATTTGCATCTAAGGACTCTGGGTATTTTGCAAAGATCTCTAACTCTGAAGCACTATGCAGCAAACGTAGTTAAAAATTCCCTTTGCAAAGCCTGTGTTTGTGCCTTCTAGGCACATCATCCCTCAAGGGGTTACACAAGAAACCAGGCAACCACAAACAAGGTGTAATTATGAAGAACCACAACAGCAGGAGTACACAGAAAGCCTGAGCCACCACTGCCAGAGACTTGGGCAAACATGTCAGAATTTACACCCTGAGAGGATGCTCAGAGTAGGAGGCATGACCCAGGGAATGAGTGTCACAGAATAAAACACCGAGCAGTGAGTGGACGCTGCCCAGGTCCTTTTGGTTTTGAAATTCATGCGGTCCAGCAGCCTGGGCCACTCACTGGCATGCGTGTGAGTGGGAGTGCTAAGAAATTGGACATACCATGGCTTGACAACATTTTACACACATTGGAAACATTAATCTCAACAATAATCCAAAGCAGTGAATGCTTTCCTCATTCTTCCTGTTTTCCTCCATCTCCACATGGAGAAACTGAGGCAACAAGCTGTTTTGGCATATGTGGTTCTTAAAGCAGCAAAGGGGCTGAGGATGTGGATATGCCATACGTCCCCTCCAGAGCAAGGTTTGTTACACTGGACCCTGCTGATTTCACACACACGTTAATCTAATACTTTGCCTTATACATTGAAGAAGGATCTGCAAAAGAAATCAGCTGTTGATTGATTTGCTGTAATTAAATGCCTGGCATCAGAACTTCAACACATGAAGAAGAAAAAGCCACAGCTACAGATCTGCACACTGCAGGGAGGAAAGATCACTTGGGAGATATACACCACACCTAATTGTTGGGCTAGTCTCCTAATTTATGTATTTTTAATTGCCTGAATGACAGTTGGCCAATGGCATTCTTGATGTGGCATGCATCACCCCAAAATGAAATGCCCTGCAGCCACTAGATCAGGAAGGTTTGCCCCCACTGCTGTCACCTCTGAAACAGATGTGGAGCTGGATGTAAGACTCAGATGGGACAGAAGCAAATTCAGTGTTATGAATTAAGATAGGACAGGATGACAAGAGTCTGCTCTCAGTCACAGGCAAACAACTTCTTGCCTGTGGGTTTCTGTGTCTAACAGGACAACAGATTTCACAGCAGCAGCCAGCACCGTCTGTGAAGATACTCCTAGAAATATTAGCTTAAAATGAAGAGGGGGAACAGATCTGTAGATGTAAAGCCTCATCAGCATTTATAAAATGCTTAGTCTCAGACAGAAGTCAACAAAAAGTCATCATAACAGGTGGTTATCCAATTTGGTGTTCCTTCCCTGAGAAAGCCAAATCCTAGGTCATCTCTTCTGTAAGAAATGTAGATACTTGTTTTCTACAAGTGGCATAGGAAAGAAGGGTCCATCTTTCATGACACAATGGCTCTACAGTGTGCAGACTGCAAAAGCATGTTTTGTACAGCCAGCTTGATGCTTCAGATTAATTCTGTTTATTTTCTGACCTTTACATTAGCAGTCCTCCCATTCATCAGCACAGGATCTACATGAGAGCAGAAGCTGCTGCCTGACCTTCAAGGCAGAACTACAGTAGCATTTGCATTGCACTTTGGTGCCTCATGTATACACAGACATCCATCCTGGAGGCTGCTGGAAAAATTGTTCTCCTGGATTGATGCTTGTGCAGCCCAGCAGGTTCCTCTTCCTGACGGCGTCAAGCTACTAGACTTGCTTTTCTAAGCTTTTCAGAGCCCCAGCTCCATCCTGCAGGACAACAGGTTGACTCTGTGTCTTTAGTTAACCCTGACTGCCAGCATCCATCAGCCCGTCATTGTGGTCCCTTCTCTTTTTCTGTAGAAATTATCCCGTGCTTATGTACATACTCCATCCAGCCCACTCATATAACCTGAACCTCTGGCCTGTTTCCAACTGGGCACCCCACACTACGCAATTCATACTCTTCCTTGCCCTACAAGCTCTGGCGAAGCCTGTCCTAGCCCTGCTTCGCTCTCATCCCAATCAGTTGTTTAAAGTCAACATTTTGTTTCACATTTGCCAGAAAGGGAAAACTTTCAGAAGTGGAAGAAAGGTGCAGAAAGACTGCATGGACTTTTCTTAGGGTTTCTTATTCCTCCAGTCCTCCTACATTCCTCCCTCTCATGCTCCACAGCTCCTAGGTTGAGATCCTGACCTGTATCAACCACTTACTAAATTTTCCATCAAGCAGATTCGTGGAGGGCAGCTCTTCCATGCTGCCCTTCCTGTTTAGAAGACACTTTCCATAAAAGCAAGCAAAGCCATTTCATTAACCTGCCTTAAAAATTAACAAGCTCCTCTGCCACAGTGCCCTGCGAGCCTTCCCCAGCAGTCAGTGTGGCTCTGCAGAGACCACCACTGACCACGATATCCAACGTCCCAACAGCATCTCGCTCCGATGCAACAGCAAGCACAAAATTCCACCCTGTGATTCCTGCCACTGCAGGAACAATCTGAGGCTCATCCATAGCAGCATTTTCAGGAGGATGTGCACCCTGACTTGAAAGCACCATGCAGTAGCAGACATCTCATACCCAAGAGAACTTAATGCAACAATTGACCTCACAGTTAAAAATGCGTGCGTGCTGTCCTGCTGTAAATTTGCTAACTCGAACCTCCAAGCCTTGCATCATGTAGTGTCTTCATCTGACAGATGAAGGAGTCGTGCCCTCTCACAGGTTTTCCAGAACAAGATCCAGCTGTAGACATGCCTTTATAACCTTTTGACTTTCCATTCCTTTCACTTCATTGCTACATTCTCTCTGAAGCTGCTTGTGTGAAATACATACAGGTACAATAACCGCACTATATCAAAGAGCAAGAACAAGAGTAAAAGTAAGAGAATCACTTCCTTTGGATAATCGATTCCTTTGGGAAGTTCCATTTTAATGAACAAAGTCATTCTGTCTATGCAACAGGGGCCATAGTAAGGGTCTGACCCCCTGTACTGACAAGCAGAAGCTAGATAGCTTTTTCATTTCTTAGCAGTCATTTTGCAAAGTGCTACTTATGTATTCATTATGAACTATGTTCAAAGTCAGTAATATGAAGACAGTTATTAACAGTGGAGAATAAATAGGGTGGTTAGAAGATACCATTTTCTCCCACACATACTGGTCACATTTGTTGAGCTCTAGCATGCCAATACCAGTTATACTGTCACAATACTTTGGTGAGGAGGGTTTAAGTCACTTTTAATTCAAGCCTATTGTGTTCCCCACACTGAGGAACTCAGCGGGGCCTGCTGAGCCCCAGCTCTATGTTAGAGCAACCCCAAAGCTGCTTCCTTCCACAGCAGAAAGCTTCAAGAGGCACATTTGTGCCATATCCCAGAGGCCCAGATATCACCACTAAGCTGGGGCTTACATGAAAGGCCAGTACTGAGCAGAAGATATTTCCAGGAGAATGAGCTCCTCCCTATTTAAAGGGTCCTTTGATCTACAAGAGAAATCTAACAGAAATTTAGCACAGCTGGTAGTCAAGCCTTTGATCTTCCCTTTGGAGTTTCACTGTCAGCCAGCCTGAACCCCTACTTCCAGCAATACGAGCCAGAGATTCCTCCTTAGCACATTACTAGTTTGACCAGTGTTGCAGGTTTTTTTGCTCCCATTCACTTTACTTTTAGGTAATTTCTCCCTTGAAACATTTTCTTGGACAATGGACTTTCCCTTCAGTCTCACTTTCACATCTCTGTCAAGATGGTGGATATTTCTACTGAGGTGGCAGGCAGACAGTTGTGGCAGAACATAGAGTCCGAGGGATACTTGCCTTCTAAAGAAGATCCTACATTCTTTGCAGAGCTAAATGGGTTTCTGTTAAAGCAGGGACAAATCAAGACTTTGATGACAGATGCCAGTGCCAACATCATATCCTATTTCTGCATCCAAATATTTGCTTTTAATTAAATTTACTGCCCAAATTAACAGTGGAGGTGCCCAGATTTCTAATTGGGTCATTGCAGGCCAACTTTACATCATGCTGAGAAGTCAGCATCCTCAAGGAATATTGGGAAAAAAACAAAATTTTACTAAATGTGGTCAGTTAGAGAAAGGGGAAGTGTGTTAAGGGCTGTAAGTCTCTACCCCTAAATATGCTTGACATCCTCAGTACCTAAAATGGTGGTTTAGATTGTCAAAGAAAAGGCACCCAACAGCTCTGGTATACTAGTCAGTAGTCAGCTGTCAAGGTATTAAGCGTGTCATGACCCTACATGTTGTTTTACCTAAAGGCTGAGTTATTTTATGATAGTGCTTCACAACCATATTGCACATGAGGACTGGTGATGTTTTAACACCTTTTTGGTCCAGCTCCTTTTCCCCCTCAACACATTCCTCACTGGAAGGGCTGCTGAGAGCCCCTGGCCCCACTGCTAGCATGGTGATGCACCAACCTAATCCTATTCCTATCCAGACCCCTCAACCTTTCCCCGTACGGTTCCAGGACAACAGTGCAGCTTCACCGCCTCCAAGGTTTACAAACTCAAAATACACTTAAAACAATAAGACAAGTCTGGTTTTTGGATTCCTGGTCTTCCACAGTCTGCAGAGCCCCCGGACAGCAAACAGCCCCCCAACAACACCGTGCAGAATGACAAAAGCAGTACCGAACAGCCAGCCAACCAAGACAGTCCTCCCACATCAGACTCAGCCTTAGACTGGTTGTAGAAACAGGCCGCGTCCAGTACTCGGCCTCCTGACAAGCTCCCATCCAAGCTGGCCAACCCCTGTGTAGTTCCTGAAGCTGAACACCACCTTCAGAGGTCCCCAGACAGACTGACCAGGCTGCTCATTAGCTCCCTCCTGGCCCCCACGAGGAGTCCCAAGCAGATTGCACTGAAGTTGGCTGAATCTCAAAAAGATGACCTGGAAACAGCAGCAATAACCTTCTCTTCCCAGTTTACAGATCCCTGCTGGTGGCACTGGACATGCAGCCTGCTGGTAGCATCTGAAGTCACTGTTTCTCTTTGCTCTTTGACTCAAATGGTAGGAGCCAGCCAGAAACTCAGAAATGTCAAGGTTAGTATCATAAAGCCCCATTGATTTTCAAAGACAATTTGTAGTGCATTCATGATGGGAAGCGCTTCTCACCAGGAGAATATCAGGGACTGCTGAATTCAGCAAAACAGCTGCAACTATTTCTTTTTCCAAGGGTACAGTCCTGTCCCAGCAGTGAGGACTAACCCCGCAGGCAAATACCAGCCTTAACTTTGGCTTAACCGCCAGGATCGGCCAGCATGCATTTCAAAACTGTACTCTTGGAATGCACAACTAAAGCAGGGAGGAAGAGAGGAGAGCACAAGTCCCCGACCGGGCTTATTTGAATAATCTTGCTGACAGATCTGTTCTTTTCTCAAAATTTCCAGTCTGCGCAATGCATCACAATATGAAATCAGATACTGTCACTGGGCTCTGATAAATGTGAACATAAGGACTAAACACTCCCTTCCTGTATGAATAAATACTCCAATTCAAACTGCACCACTTGTATTGTTCATGCTGTCACTAAAATCCTGCAGGCGGCATTAGAGCCTAGTAACTGAGCATCACCCATCATTACTCAGTTCACGAACAGATACAGATTTTCAGCTCTCATTTACTGACGAGCATATTCCTGACATTATTCTCTCTTCTAAAAGCTTCCGCATGAGTTATGCCTACTGAATTCAAAAGGAAATTTTGCTTCTCTGCCTAAGACTTAATGACGAGACTTTCAGTGTCTCTGGGACACTTAGAAAAGAAATTCCCCTTTAATTTTAAATTTGCAAGCAAAGGAGAAGCTACTACACTATTAGGCTAATTTTTGCAGTGTTTAAATGACTGTCTGTTAAAAACTTGCAGCTCCTTTCCAGTCTGAATTTGCTGACTTGCAAGTTCCATGTCAGTGGAGCTCATTAGATGTTTTTCTGTTTGATCCAACAGGCAAAGTAGATTTGAATTGTGGTTCCATCATTCAGCCTTCTTTTCCACAGGTCAAGGCTCTACTTACAGCCTTACTAGTAGTTAAGGCCAATTGCCAAGGCAGGGTTTTTGCTTTTATATACTTCTTACAGTTCTTATCTTCACCCTTGTCATGGTGTGACGGGTTGACCCTGGCTGGACACCAGGTACCCACCAGAGCCGCTCTATCACTCCCCCTCCTTGATTAAACAGGAGAGGGAGAATATAACGAAAGACTTGTGGATCGAGATAAGGACAGGGGGAG
>JAVKLA010000093.1:28100282-28121241 GCA_034782735.1 Sagittarius serpentarius | reverse complement strand
CTCCAGCGTGGGGTCCTCCCCGGGCTGCAGGTGGGCATCTGCTCCCCCACTCCCCTCCATGGGCTGCAGGGGGACAGGCTGCCATCTTGCCAGGGGCTGCAGGGGCATCCCCTCCTCCGGCCTACCTCCTCCTCTCCTTCCTCACTGACCTCGGTGTCTGGGTAGGGGTTTCTCTCACATCCCACTCCCCTCTCTGCTGCAGGTTTTCCCTTTTTAAATATGTTCTTGCGGAGGCGCTACCACCATCACTGATGGGCTCGGCCTTTGCCAGAGGCAGGTCTGACTTGGAGCCAGGGAAGGTTCTAGCAGCTTCTCACAGGAGCCACCCCTGCAACCCTCTCCCCTGCTACCAAAACACTGCCACTCAAACCCAATGCAACCCTGTTCATCTTTGCAGTAGTCAAAACCCTTTAGGGTGGAATCTAGCCTCATTTTAGGAAGGAATTCAATAGCAAGAGCTGGGTTTGCAATGCTTCTGTCCACTTCCAGAGCACGCTTCTAGCTGAATGAGGACACAGGCAATAAAACAATGATTATGCCAGATGCAGAGACTGAGAATTTGATAGGCTGAAATAACCCAAAATACAATTGTTGCCGTGCACTTATATGGCTTAATCGTTCTGACCCGCTGCTCAGGTTGGAAATCCGTGGCTGAAATCCAACAAACATCCCAGTAAAGTCAGCTCCAGGCGCTGCTTGTAACCAGCAGCAGTGAAGCCTGTTTGTGGGTTTCTTTGTGTCCACTGTGTGCTGGCTTGGTCCCCCCCAAAATCAGCTTCAACCACACAGAGGTGATTTACTCCTGATGAGCAAGGGTGGTTCTTGGCAATGAATCTGGGGAGGCCAGATGAAAAGAAGAGGGCTGGGAAAGTGGAGGTGAATATCAGGAACGGTGCAGAGGCACCAAGCTGAGCTGAAGGTGCTGCTTCATGGCTGGGAATTAACTGCAAGAAACATGCTCAGCCATTAACTGCTGAGGACCCTGGCTGAGACCAGGCCGGGAAGGGATCAGTTCTCCTGACCCTCCTCACTCACCTATGCTACCACTCCATCATTGTTCCTGACGTGGACCTCAAATATTTTCTGTAGTGCCCCTCAGAGTCACTACAGCGTGTTATTTTGCATAGACAGACTGCCATCAGCTAAACAAAAGGGAAAATTTAATGAGGTTTAAAGACAAGAAATGGCTCAAAGGGACATGTTCCCACTATGGAGAAGGGAGGGGAAGAGGCGGAGGGGAACAAGGTGGGTCTGCCCGTGAAAGGTCTTGATGAAGGGACAGGGATTATTTTACAACAGCACATTTAATGCTGCATGTGGTACCAAAGTCAAGACACGGACTTCCCCAGGACGTTTAACACAGAACAGTTCAGGGGCATTCAGAGCTCTTGGAAAAGGCCCATACCCAAAGCCCTCTTACTGCAGATAAAACCTAAAGGAGCAGAGGGGTGGCTGTTACGACACCACAGGATCCTATCATCCCACACGATGTGATGCTAGCTATTTGCTTTGGAAAGGCAGGAGTGGTTAGACAGAGACGGGATGTTACCAAAGGCAGTGAGAAGATGATTGTCCTCTGCAGGACACAAGGTACAGCTGGTAATTACTGCCTGTGGGACCACCAGGATTTAGCTTGGGACAGAGAATATGGAAAATTGCAATGTGCCTTAAAAGACCGTTTCTGCTGAGTCCATGATTGTTAGTATTAAGTAAAGTTATAAATTGCAGTCCATAATCTTGTCTTCCAAAGGTATTTTGTGCTCTGCACTGAGGACCAGGACTGAGAGCACAAAGTCTGTTTTGTGAAGAACCATCTGTCTCTGATGGCATGGTTTTGTCCTTAACTGTCTAGAAGAGCTTGGGGGGGGGCGGGGGTGTTGCTGGGATGGTTAGTTGCTTTTACCACACAGTTTCTAGAAGATTACCTGCTGCTTTGGATGAAGTTAATTGCCTTCTTGGGATTGTGTCTTCTAAAATCGTGCATGAATTACTCCTCATGATTAGGTACCTGGGGACAGCAAGCAGGAATGTGCCAGAGACCAGCAATGCAGCAGTAAACCCACAGCAACCTGCAGCCCCCTCTTCCTCCCATCTTCCCTCTGGTAAGGTGTTAGGGCTCAAGCTCTGAAGCTTTTAAGCTCAGAGACAAGCTCCAAAGTCAGAATGTGTGAGAGAGAAGAAATAAGAGTTGGGCAGAAAAAGGAAAACTGTACCTTCGAGTCCAAACATCCTGAGATCCCTAGGATTTGTGGGCTTCCTGTTTATCATGGCCAAGCATAGGCAAAATCTGCCACAGGGATCATTCACAAATCAGTTGTCATCACAGAAAATATCTGCTGCTGGTTAAAGGAAGAGACATCCCTGAGAAGGTTAAGGCAGGCTGGTATTTTCCTGGGAGAAAGACAGAATTGCCACAATCAGATAACTGCATTTGTGTTTATAACATTCTGGAGACACCCAGCACCATATTAATATCATGAATACACACAGAGAAGAAGATTAATTATGTTAGAAGGTGGGTCATACACACAGATAAGTTCAAGAGCTAGATGACAAGACAACCTCGCGAAACAGGACTCTGCTGGAAAATGAACTGCAGCTACTGTGAAGCACCAAGTTTTAAATGCTTCAGGGATGTGTGTTGTAGGTTAGGTGGCCCCAGCATCAGTAGGAGAATGAAACTGTGTTTTCGTATCAGAACATGGATTTTACTTAGGATCAGATGTCCCCAATTACTCTGCAGAGGAACTGATGACCAGACAGCAACGTGTGTGTATACACATATGCTGGGTAACAAGCTCTCACAACTTCCATAATATTTAACCTGTTACCTGAGCCGCAGATACTTGGAAAAGCTCCTTATTTGCAGCAGATAAGGAGAAGAGCTAGGAGAGGAAATTTTGAAATTTGTCTGGATTATTAAAATGTCCTTTTCACAGTTTCTAAACAATCCTGTCATCACTGGTCTTGAACGAACTGCCTAAAAAGATAGCCATTCTCCAGCTGAGCTACTGTGAACCAGAGGAGTCCGTAAAACAAGACAGATTTTTATGTGGAAGAAAAGGCTTTTAGAAAAGCAGCAGCAGCTAGGGGTAGAGAGATGTCAGAGCCACTCAGCACATCCCATGCGGGCTCCATCCCGGGTGACAGCGGCTGCGGTGGCTGCAGCTGCCGCCCGTGCGGGGCCGTGTCTGCTCGGATGAGGAGCGGCTGAGGCTTCATCCCTGTGACTGTGCCGCTGGGGGCCGGGGTGGTTGGCAAAGGGGGCTGTCAAAGGATGTGACTAAAGGCTTCTGATGAGAAAAAGCCGCTGTTTTTTGTTTTGGTTTTGTTTTTTTTTTTCTCTGCAGAGAAGTGCCACAGTGAGCTGAGTTTTCTGTCTGTGACTCACTCTGAGGCAAGTCTGGAGTCAGCACTGGTGCCTGAAGGAAACCTGAGACAAACCGAAAGCCCAACCAGATTAAATACTGCTTTACGTGGTGGTTTACACCTTTGCAAAACAGACATCATACCTTGCTGCATGCACATCCTCTCACAGAGGCAGGGCTTTTTAACCATCGTGATATATGAGAGTAAAAAACTACACAAGGCACTGGAAGAGTAAATCTCCCACCTCACAGCACCAGGGAACATGGAGAAAAGACTGAATTTAACCCCTGTGGAGAGAGAATGGTTTTTCTTGTGACAAGAAAACATCTGTCGTGTTTGGGTTATGATGTCTTGATGCATACCTCACTTTTCTTGGCAAACTCTGCTTCATGGTTTACAGCACAGAGGAGCAGACTCTTACCACCACCCAGCCCTGCCAGTGGGATTGCTTCACTCTCAGTTACCAGTACAACCGCTCCAGTTTATTTGCAGTGCATAAGGAAGAGTTAACATTGCTCTACCACACTTTTAGCCCAGAAAATGCCTGATGTCTCTCAAAACTTAATAAAGATTTGTAGTTGAGATACATACATGAGATGAGCCCAAGCGTCCCGAATGACAACCGCGCTTGTGCTTCAACCTCCAGCATTACATCGATGCTGCAGAAGTTCTGACAACCGTATCACCGAGCAACACCACAGCAGGGCTGGCAGTGCCGATCTGCCCGGCACCACTTCCAGGGGTGCTCAGCACTCCTGAAAGAAATCTCCCTCTTGCCTTTGAGTATGCTCAGCCAGACTGACGGACGGACAGCCCTTCCAGCGTGCAGCGGTGCAGGGAGAAGCGGCTGCGAGCAGGCAGGAGCGCAGGAGCCGCAGCACCGCTCCGTGGTGACGGGTCCCTCTGCAAGTTAAGAGCAAGGATGCAAGCTTGCTCTTTTTAAATGCAGTCTTTAAGACCAGTGCATCGCTTTATGTGGCACCAAGAAAAGATGTTTCCACACCGTTTAGAGGCTTTTCTCTGCTCTCTTCCCTCCCCGCAGCTCTAGTCCCTCTGGGTGCAAACAGCCCTAGCTCCCCGTTTTTAAAGCCCCTGCTCTTGTGCACCAGAGTGTGACACCAGGGTGCTTCTTCATTACTCTGTGCCTGACTTGAAAGCACAGTCACTTTTGCTTAAGGCCTCGAGTAAAAAAAAAAATAAAAATTTCTTGGGGAAAAAAAATTGTGAAATTTCCTAAGAAATTTCTCTCTATCTTTACAAACTTCTTCCATTCCTTACATGTAAATTAAAGAAATACAGGGTCATTCCTTACAAAAGATCTGTGGCATTAATTAATTTGTCTCTAGGGAACTCATACATCATTGTTTGTGCATCCCAGAAGTACTAAATTCAACCACGATTACAGTCAGTACAGGTAGATTCATGTTATAACAGCATATCTGTAGTGTATGGATTACATCTTGAAAATTCAAGAGTCCTTATCTAGTACTCCAAATGGTTACTGCCTAAATTGCTGGTAAGACTCAACAGAAAATTGACTTTGTATATGACACGTTCTTGACTGTCAACATGGAACAACTTGTAATGAGATATGGAGACATAATCAGGAGGCTATTTTATAAAGACATATTTCCTATGGTTATATCAAACAAGATTTTGTTATCTTATGGTCATTTCAACATAATAGCCAGGAGAAGAGTGACAGTAAACCAACCTGTGCATGGGATTTGAGCACTAGCAACCAGAATCTGCAAGTCGAGTGCTCGTGCACCTGCTAACTAAGAGCATCTCTGGATGGTGGCAAAAAAATAGGTGGCAGAATCAGCCTTTAGCTGTGACTTACCTGAGGGTCTTTGGTGAATTAACGACACAGTACCAATGGAAATTTTAGCTTTTAAGCCATGAATCCAGATATTGAAGGACTTGGTCTGCTTCCTGGAGCAGTCACACCAGACAAGGACTGTGTCAGCCCTCAACCCCGATGGCTGCAGCAGCCCAGGGTCACACCACTGAGATGTGTTTCATCACTCAACCTCCATTTCCTTTTAAACACCTAAATAGTTTCTATGACATCTCTGCAAACTGAAGACAAACTGATCTCAGAAGAAAAGTTTGTTATCAGTGGTTTTCAGCCTGTAAACTGTGGACTCCCCAGGGCTGGAGCTTAATTTTAAGAGTCTGAGGAAAGTAACAAGAAAAGCTAGTTAAATGTCAGCAGCCTTTAAATCTGCTGTCTGACACCTGCACCTCTGTTGGAAGATATGCGAGTGTTAGCAAATCAGAAAAAGTCTGAAAACCACTGAGCTGGGATATTAAGAGATCAGCCTGATTCCCTAATTCTCCACCTTATTCCCTAATTCACTCTCAAGATGAAAAGAGACTCCATCTCAAATGATCTCACTGCAGCATCAGCTCCAAGCCAAGCAGATAAATGGCCTTGCAAAAATCTCTCTCAGTCAGAAATGGTGTGAATTAGGTCAAGGTTGGGATAATGCAGAGATCAGGAAACAGGGCTTCCACATAAGCCAAAAAGCTAGGTGCTAATGGCCAGGAGAGCAATATATAATGAGCTCTTAAGAAGAACAACACAGAACTAAGCCATATATTTCCTCACTGGCAGTCAGCTGCACGTTGGTGCTTTAATGAAGTTAGAAGGCAGAACACAGGAGTATCTAATCTCCAGAGAACATTATTAGTGAAGACAAACTACATTTCACAATGCTGCCATTATTTTTGCTAGCAACAGATTAATCATTTAATGGTCATTACTCATTAATTGCTCAGCCTGGGCATTGTACTCAGCTGTGCAAAAATGCTCAGTTTCAGGTGGACACTGCTGGACACAGCCAACAGTGCTTTAATTTGTCTCTGCTGCCAGTGACCATCAAGAGTTTGCATAGTGTTTGGAGGGAGGAAATACTGCCTATGTCCTTCTTCACAGGCACATGAAATGGAAGGTGACTTCTGCTGCGATAAATTGAAGATGCTGAAAGATTTCCAGACAGCGAGGGGTAAAATCCTCTGCCAGCTTTGCAGAGAAATAAGGCAATGATGCTGCTCTGCTGTCCTCAGATGCTAGTGGGAGACTGGCCCCCCAAAACTGTCTGAAAAAGGTCATAGAAAATAAAGCTCAGTTGCAACCTGCTGGTCAAGTATAGACAGCCTCTCAGGGGTGTCTACCTGTGTGCCCAAGGGGTTAGCAACCGGCCCACCTGAGCTACAGAGGAACGAGACATTGGTCTGTAAGCAGTGATGCTGGTAAAGGTGATTTATGGTGTTAATGGCCTTCACTTAAACACAAGATAACGTATTTCCTCTAAGCCTTGAAAATGCATTAACCCTTGTCCTCTGAATAAACACGGCCAGGTGGAAGGGGTTTTCCAGTTCACCAGCTGAGAGGTGCTGAAAACAAGAGACCGGACCACAGTCCTCCCGTGGCGACCTGGGAGAACGTAGCTGCTCTCGTGCCACAGAGACGCAGCATTTCACCAGTGACCTACTCATCCTCCCAGCGCCCGGTGCGGGAGTCCATGCGGATCCACACTTAACCCCATGAAGGGAAACTGAGGCGAGGAACACAGGTTGCTCAGTACCTGTTCCTTGTGGCCGTACAGTGCTCATTTTAACCAAACACCATGTGGAGGTGGCATCCCTGTGTGGCAATTAACGAGCCAAGGAATTAGGAAGGAAGAGACATTCAGGGCTAAATTAATTTCATAGTTGTCTCCTGCAGTCTGGGAACGTGCTGGGCCAGTTCTGCATCCCGGTGTGTCCCAGGGTAACTCCACGGCTGGCAATAGAGGCACAAAAAGGAGCAGGGCAATATAACTCAGCCTCCTGTGGCGCTGGTGGGGGGACCCTGACTGCAGCACCCTCTCGGAGAGGGACAGTCACCTCTGTGCCCTCAAGACAGGTGTCAGAGTTGCAGTGCCTTTGCAGATCAATTGTACAACCCCCCGTCTTTAACGGGGAAAACGAGTCCTTTTTTTTGTGCCCTTACGCTATCTCAGGAGCAGCTGACCAACCCATGTAACAGTTTTCTAAAAATATTTTGCCTGAGGCAGACCTTCAGGACAGAAAAAATTCAGTCTGGGTAATTAAATAATTTGTCAAATTTATAAGCAACTGCAAACGGCTCCTAATGAGGTAACCCATCATCTCCCTTGCCATGGGCCAGGAGCGCTCCCGCCGGAGCCCTGCGGGCCCTTCCCTGCTGCCAGGACAAGTGCTCGTGGCAATGGCCTGTTTCCAGCAGAGCGAGCTTCGGGACAAGGGCAATGTCTGCTCCTGGACACCAGCTTTCCCAGGGGAAAGAGGGAACAGTCCCAGCACGGAAAAGAGAGACCGAAGGGTGACAAAGCAACTCGTATCCCCAGCAGCTCACTCATGGCTGGGCCTCGGGGGAGGCCAGGGAGCAAGCAGGGTTACTGGCACAGCCACAGTGCTCCTGCCTCTGTCTTTCGAGGAGCGACCCAAGGGCGAGCGAGGAGCTGGTGGCAGAGAGCGAGGGCACAGCCCCCGACACGCTGGACCGGTGCTGCTGGCTCTCTGCTCCCCACTTCAATACGTGTATAAGGGCTTGCTTTGGATATGCGCACGTCCCGAAGGTATGCATGCTGCGTGCGCAGCACCAGCGCTGCTCCAGCATCACAGGCTCACGCACAAAACTGACAATACCGTTCTGCTGAATTTGTCCTGGTTTAAATGACCAACTCAGATTTTGGTGAGGAAATCATCCCTTTCCCCAAAGCAAGAGGGCCTGACGGCTGTGCTGCACCAAAAGAGCTCTCACCTACAGGGCGAGGGTTTCCTGCGCTTGTACCCACCACCCTCTCCATCATCCCAGGCAAAAAGCCTATGGCTAGTATTTTGCTCCCACAAAGGAGCGGGGAAAGGCATCCTGCTCCCTCTCCCTGTGTTCTGCAGTGCTGAGGCAAAAGCAAAGGGTTGTCCAACGTGGACGTCCGAAAGATGTACTGAGGAACAACAGCTTCCAGGATGGTTTTGGAGATTTGCTGCCAAGGTGCAGCTACCTTCTCAGCACCTCTGAGGACGGTGTCCCTGTCCCGCAGCCCCGGAGAGCTGCAGGCAGCCTTGCAGCAGGCTCAGAAGGGTGACTACAGTGGGGACATGGGGCAGGTCCCCTTGCTGGAGAAGAGGAGATATAGATAATTTTAGTCCTTGTTTGCTCTTTGTTTCACCCTAAGAACTGAATATTCAAATGTGCTTACTTTTGAGAATCCTTTTGAACATTTGCCCATGTCTAGCAATATACTTACCTCAAGGGTCCTTTCTCTCTCTCCCCAGGAATGTCCTGATGTCTTTTGCTGAAAATTAAGGAATATTCCCTTTCTTCTGTGATTCAACAGCTCTGTGTCTCAGCTCTGAGTTACTGGTGAGGTCCCAGATCACAACAGAACGCAGTGATTACCCTGAGGCACCCTTTACAGACCTCTGACGTCCAGGCCAGGTGATGGCGTTTGGGAAAAGTAAAATTCCCTTGTAGCTTGTGCTGTCTGTAGGATGCTTCCTACTCTTTTTACGTCTTATTTTCCTGAGCTGTGAGGAACTATTTAGCCTTTACTATGTTTTTGCCCAGGAGAGGTGGAAAGGCAAAATGATTTCTCTACAGTAATTGTTCTACAGAGAGTGCACAACACTTTCTGAACCTGAGTCAGCACATAAATGTAAGCCATTAAATGAGAAACACAATGAGCATAAAAGCAGTTAGGAATCGAGACAGGCTGCACCCTGGCAAAAAATCACCTATGGAGTTCAGCCAGGGGTCCCAATGCCCTGTAACAGCAAAATGGGGCGGGGGGGGGGTGTCCTATAATGGCAAAATGGAAACATGAGCTGATTAGCCATGGGTTTTTATTGCTGATGGATGAACATTAACAGTTATTTCCACTCGCAGGTAAAGAAGACTACAAATATTCTGGGTGGTGCAGTTGTATTTCATTAAAGTAATTATGCAAGTTGCTGTTTAGATCAGAGGCGGTGACATTGTGGCCCTGTGAGTCAGCGTCTGTTGCACACCCGCTGTATGTGCCTGTGAGCAACTATAGGTACCCCTCCCCGCTGCGCCCTTTTGGCATGATCCCATCAAGGCAACCAGCCCTGCAATGGGAGCCGGCATGGGCAGAAACCTCTGTGTTGGCAGCCAGTGTACTTCAGTGGGGACAGTTCCTCTCTTTTTTAACAAAATAGGTAAATGTAACAACCTTTCTTTTTCCCTTTCCTGAATGTGTGTGGAAACCTGAGCTGAGAAGAAATCTGAAAATGTTTTCAGATGAAAGCTGGGGACAGGAAAATGATGTTGAATATGTCAGGAAAAAACTGAGCTTCCTTGTGCAGTAATGGGCTGTGTTTATCTCTAAAATAAACTTTTGAGAGGAAAAGAGGAATTGCCTCTGGGATATTTCAAATGGACAGAAGATGATAATCCAGTCCCATGGGACAAATGAGCCAGCTGCTCTGATTGCACCATGCCCTCTGACAGAGAGCAAGAAGGAGCCCCAGTGCAAGAGCCTTGGACATGGATGTAGGTATGGCACAAATGCCACAGTACATGTATAACGTGTAGCTGAGAGCAGCCTTTGCCCTGAAGTGCCATTCCAGGCTTTGAAAGCTATCAGTTCTCACAGCCTCCTGACTGAAGGGTTGGTCCTTTCAGCCCATTTTCATAGGGAAATCTGAGCTCGCAGTGATGCGGCATGCTCGAAGCCAGGCGTGTGCTCCCTGCCTCCCCACTGCCCTGCTCAGGGCTGGGGACTTGCTCCGCCGAAAAGAAACGGGGCAGCAGCAGTAACACAGATGAGCTCATTTGACTTGCCTGGTTTCTCCTGGCCAATGAATCACTCAACAGCCCTCAATCGGTGGAGAGGGAAGCTCACAGGCATCCACCAATGGCTCTCCATTGAGGGTTAGCATCTCCAGGAGGGAGGGACGAAGCACTAGCAGAGGCTGTCACTGGTTGGCACGTGGGACAGCCCTGAAAATGAAAAACAGGGTAGAAAAAACAGCTACTGGAGGCTGTATCCATTTGCTCACCTAGAAAAGCTACCAGCTGCCCGGAAGATAAGCACTGCGTGAGAGACAGACCTGTGAAAGCCGTGTGCCAGTGGGGAAACCCCAGCACAGGGTTTTCCCCCTGCCACAGCAGCTCTCTTCCATCCCCATCCTCCTGCCCTGACTGACTGCGGGCTGAGCTGTGTCCCCCACCCCACGGCAGCAGAAAAGGGGGCAAAGGGAGACAGGCTGTGCCGGGCAGCCCAGGGATTTCCCAGGAGGAGCACCCCCAGCCAAAAGAACACAATGGACCGTTTCCGGATGATCTTCCAGTACTTCCAGTCCAACTCGGAGTCTGTAATGAATGGGATCTGTGGGCTGTTAGCCCTGGCTAGTGTAAAGATGTATACCTCTTTTGACTTCAGCTGCCCCTGTCTGCCCTGGTACAACATGGCATATGGCTTGGGGATCATGTTCTTACCCCCCATCACCCTCTTCCTCTGCGGCCTCATCCTCAACAGACAGTCCCTGCTGATGCTGGAGGAGTGGAGGCGACCGCAGGGGCGCAGAAAGAAGGACCTAGCTGTTATCAGGTGGGGTTTGCACCGGGAATGGCGTCCCTCCTTTCACCTCCCACTTACCTGTCTCGCCTCCATAGCTTTGATCTTCCTGGTAATTATCTTCTAAACTCAGCTCCTGAGACCTTTCCCCATGAGCCTGGAGGGGCAGGGGCACGGTAAATGCATTTACTACAGCAGAAATGAAAGCAGAGCCTCATCCCATCCCAGCAAAGGAAGGCAGGAGCGCCTCGACACCAAGAGCTGGATTTATGCTGCTACCCTGGGAAACTGTATTGCTGCCTGCCCTGTGGAGCACATGCAGGGTTTCTCGGGGGCTTACACGTGCAAAAAGATGAAGCATTTCCACTTAAATGTGCAGAAAGAGTGGCATTTCCGGCATGGTCATTTTTTATCGATAGTCTTGTGGTTTCCCCCCCTTCAGTTGAGTTTTTACTGACTTACACTGTGGAAGGGAGAGGGGAATCACATTTGATCTGTTACACACAAAGTTTTACTCAGTGCCCAGGCTGGCACAGAGTGGGGCAAGAAAGGCTGCAGAGAAAAGTGATTTTCCAGGTAGAAACTGAGCTGATGAGAAAAGAAAGAGTGAATGTAGAAGACAAAGGAGAGCTGACAAGGATTTGTGCATGGGAGACATAAGTATATAATGGAGGCAAGCACAAAACGAGAGAACCGTGCACTGCGTTGAATGCAGGCAGCACGCAGAGCCCTGCCGCGCACTGGCGCAGATTTCACTGGGAGGCGGCACCAACAAATTGATCCCAGAGCAGAGGAGGCATTAGCTGGAGCAATGCTGGGGGCAGTCCTGGGATTCAGCTCCCTGGCTCCGGGAGGGCTGCTTGGCATAGGGCAGCCTGCAGCCATCAAGGCTCTGGATGAGGAGAAAGCTCCCAGCATTTACCCACTCATTTCTTTCCCTCCTACCCCAGGTACATGTGTTCCTCCATCATGCAGCGAGCCGTGGTTGCCCCTGTCGTCTGGATTGTAGTCACCCTCCTGGATGGCAAATGCCTGATCTGCGCTTTCAGTGGCTCCGTGGATCCTGAGAAGTTTGTGGGCTTTGCCGGCGCCAGCCCGGTGCAGGCGCAGCAGCTGCTGGCCAAGGTGCCCTGCAAGGACGACGAGCTCATGAGGAACAACACGTCCCGCAAGGCAGTGTCCAGGTACCTGCGCTGCTGGTCCCAGGTAGGTCACTGCCAGCAGAGCCCCCCGTGTCAGTGCGGTGCCTGGGGCAAGCGTCACCTGCTCCCGCTCTTCCTTGGTCTGTCGTAGCTTCACCGTGGTCAGGCTGGGAGCAAGACTGCTCTTTGCTTCTTTACGCCCCCAAATGTTGCCACCCTCAGTGATGATCTCCAGAGTCACTCAGGCAGGAAAAGGGAAGGAAATAAAGGATTGTTTAATTCAAAGAACTTTGTTTCTAGAAGAACTAGCAGCTTCTAAACCCAGATAATAAAAAGCAGGTTGCAAGGAATACAGGTATCTCCTAAGGCGCTGTCCTGTATCGGACGACCTTTCTAACTGCTAACCTCGCAGGTAGGACGCGCTGTTTTAAGGGCAGTGCAAGCTGAGACAGACGAAAGCAGCTCGCTCAGAAACAAAAGGAGAACAGGACACGATGGGAAGTGGAGCCCTGTCTGGCCCCTGCTCTTGGTACAGGAGTGCCAGGTCAGGAATGAGGACTGGTGGGAGGGCATCGTGTACAAGCCCTTCCTTCTTACCAAAGGGAGCTGCACGTAGTCCGGGCTGTCTTCACCCTGCTGCCAGGACTCCTGGGCCCATGTAGGTGGCAGATGAAGGTCTCGCTGGAGATAAGTGAGCGCCAAAGGAGAACACTGAAGTCCCCTTCCCCTGGGGCGTTCCCATGCTCAAAGCAAATGCCTGGCTGCTCCATGCTAACTTTGCAAACAGTTACCCTACTGAGCTATTGATGCACAGATAAATGTCCTGTATTCACTGGAAGGAGATTACACCCATCCTCTGAGTGCAGTTTGGGGGTGCTGGACTTCAGGGACAGATCAAGGATAGGAGTCCAGATATGCCACCTCTCCCCAGGAGTCCAGATATGCCACCTCTCCCCTCCAGTCACACACATTCCCTGTCTCAGCGATACAGGCAAACAGCTCGTGCCTGTCCTTGTGCCTGTCTTGCTCCTGTTCCACTGCTTATTTCTTATCATGCAGGCACTTGGCTGGAGCATTTTGTTGATCCTTATTGTAGCAGCTTTCCTTGCCCGCTGGCTCAGACCTTGCTTCAACCAGGCCACCCTCCTGCAGGCACGTCACTGGAGCAACTACATTGACATCGAGCAAAAGATTTTTGAGGAAACCTGCTGTGAGCACAGCCGGCTCTTTGCTCACAAATGCATCCTCCATTTCTTCAAAAGCATGCGGCAAGAGATCAAACTGCACAGCTTCAGCTTGCCTAGGGAGGGAGAGGAGGCTGAAGGAGGGGAAGATCTTCTCCAGGGCACCACAGATCAGGACCAGGTGAATAAACTTCTGAAAATGTGGTACTATGAGAAACCTCCCCTGGATATCAGCCAGGCCACCCAGAGGCATCCTCTGGGGCAAGAGAGAACCCCTCTGCCCTGGGCAGACAGCCCCAGTACCCGGTCCAAATTCCTCCAGCACACTGACGTGTAAAGGGGGCTTTGCTCTGCAGACACTGAAGGGGCACTGTCATACCTCTGCACAAAGCAAGGACCAGCGGGTAGAAGACAGTGATGCTCACATCTTCCTCCAAAACCCCAACCCCAAAGGCTCCAGGGCATGCCTACAAAACCTCCAAAATAAATGAGCTCTGAAGATCCAGAGGTCCCAGACTCAGTCACTGTTAATGACATTTCTCAACCAAGGGCTCTGTGTAGCACTTTTGTCATATTAAAGAGTTTGCAGCTCCTTACAGCTGTGAAAAAACCCTTCTGGCTCAAGGAAGGATTTAACCAAGGCAGCAACATCTGGCTGCATATGCAAACTGACTGGAGCGGCGGCTTCACAGAGGTGTGAGGAGCTCCTGCCCGTTTCAGTGAAACCTGGTTCAGAGAGTTAGCAGTGCTGACACTGAAATGATTTAATTGGCAACTCTTTTAGTACCACACCAACATGTTTACTCAAAAAGGCAAGATCACCTCCTACGTCTTCCCATCTGCTGAGAGCTCTGGCTGCCCCCAGCCCAGCTGCCAAACTGTTCAGCCTCCCTCTAACAACCCGTCAATACTTGCATGCATTTTCAAAACAAAATATGGCAAGACACTGAAATTTATTGAGCAGCCTAAATTTAATTGAAGTTACCTCTGGATAAGTGTCCCTGGATTGGGTTGAATTTGCAGAAGGAAAAGGAGATGGAGGCTTTGCTTAACATATCCAGAGCCACAGGACTGTGCTGGGGTTCAGGTGGCTGCTCTAAGCGCTGGCATTGGGCCATGGAAAGGACACACTGACTCTGCCTGAGAAGTCTGAACAGAAATTTTAAACATTCCCCTGCTAGGTTTTAGTACAAACCAATCTATCCAGAGGATCAACCTTGCATCACCTAGATGGGCATTTCCATCCTTAGTTTCAACACTGTTCGAATGTAACCTTATCTCTGAGCCTTTAATGCTAATTACTTTCTTATCTGCCTTTTTCCAGCCCCTATTGTAGATGGTGCCAACCATGGTGCCAGTTTGACTATTTCTGTCCAGCATTGCTGCTTGGATGTATTAAACTCTTTACTACAAACTAACCCAGTACAGACACATATATTCCTCCAGGCTGAGGCTCACACTGATGCCCACTTTGTCCCCAAGAGTGAGGGGTGCAAGGTGGAGGGGCTGTGAGGAGGGGAGGTGAAGAAGAAATTTCTCTTTGGCCATGCATGGATAGATGGGGCAAACAGGGCCTCCAGGAGGAAAGAAGAGGATGGGAAAGGGGCAAAGAAACCTGCCACCACCTTGTGCCTAAATCCAAAATGAGGGGTTGAATTGAAAACACATATTAATCCCCCAAATTAACTTGTCGAGCTGCTGGGAGGTGGGTCACCTCCTCCCCAGGATGTTTGCGTGCACAGGGTCAGGGAGGGAGGAGAGGCTTGGCAAAACACAGGGAGGCCGAATAACTCCATGGCCCACCCATGGGCAGCTGCACCCCTCTGCCCGGCCAGGAGCTGCAGGGTGCAGAGGGATGGGATGCAGAGCTTTTCTTATTTGCATAGCAAAATCAGCTCTGGCTGAATCCCTGAGCTCCCCTGGATGTGGTCAGAGAGGGCACAAAGCCAGCGGTGGCCTGTGCTGGTTGGGAATAACACAGCGGTCCTCCAACCAGGAGATCTTTAGGTCCAGGGAGCTTCTGAGCTCTCTTTTGAAATCAGCATTGCACTTTGAATTTTGTCTCTGGTTTACTTTTATCAGACACGACATCACAAATCTCAGGCTGAGACTCAGTTTGGACTCCCCACTCCGTGCTAGTCAAATTGGCTATTTTCCTAACCAGCTCAGAGCAGAAGTCTGCAGCTCCCCTTTGCATGCTGCTTTCCATATTCTTGGGTTTTAAGTCATTCCAGAATGGCCACAAAATATGAAATGCAAAAAAGGGGAAGCGGAACAGCTTTGTTATCTGTATCGGGAGGAAGAAAATGGGAGGAAGAAAACTGGAGGATTTAAAGGCGCTGCCATAGACTTTTGCATGTCTACAAAGGCTCACACGCTGCTGGGTCAGTCTCATCATGGAGTAACTTCAGGTGGACGAGGCCATGGGTGTTCATCCCTCCCAGCCTCCCTGAGTCCCATGCTGTGTTCCTCTTTGAAGCCAGAGAACTATTTTCCATTGTGGAAAATGGTGTCTGGCACCCCATGATGGGACAAGAGGCAACAGGCACAAACCCAAAATGCAGGAAATTCCATTTAAACAGACGAAAACACTTACTTACTTTGAGGGTGATGGAGCAGGCTGCCCAGAGAGATTGTGGCACCTCCATCTTATGGAGATACTCACAGCCCTATCAGATGTGTCCCTGAGCATGCTTTGAGCAAGGCGCATGGACCAGGCAATCTCCAGATGTCCCTTCCCACCAGCTCTGCTAGGAGTGTGTACCCTCCTGTGCAAGTGGGAGCGGAGAGGGTTGTTCACACACTTTAGCAGCTCTCTGTCTCTCAGGGCTGGTCTGATGCCTGACCTACAGACTTGTCTGTCGTGCTCAGGGATCCTCACCTGTCAAGAGCCCGTGAAACAGCAGGGCTGACTGCAAAGACAACTTCCCCAATCTCTTCCCAAACCCTCCTGGTGGGAATTGTGACCATTCTCATGTCCCTCCTCTCTATAGCCTACATTGACTGGGACACACACACTCCTCCCTGACTCCCTGGCTTGGTGTCTGTCTTAGCATCCAGGTGCAGGACCCCACGCTGGGAGGGACTTGGGCATGTACCATCTCTTCCAGGACCTGGTTTCCATTTCCAAAGCACGAGCAGGCTGGGATCATGGGAGGAAGCACCAGCTCTGCCTTCTCTTGCGACTCAGTTGGAGTGAACTTTCTGTTAGCAAACTCACGAAAACAAGGTCTTCCCTAACAAGGCAACATGGAAAGAAAGACCCAGGAATTCACTTCTACAGGCTCTGGTTTGAATCCCACTGACTTACTGTTGGCTTCAATGATAACTGCCAGTGCTGTACACCAAGCAGGCTCAGGCCCCTCATTCATGTTTAATGAAAGGTAGAGTTTTCCTGGAGGTTAAAAAGCTCTCTGCTTTTTATGAGGTTGATTCATGCAGGCATTGATGTGTACTGCCCTTCAAAATGCCACTTGCCAGGTGAACAGGGAAGCCAGGCTGAGCTATTAGCTAGCAATACAACAAGCCTCATCTATATTCATGCAGCCAGATCTCTTCCCGTCATATGATGAGATCATGCAATTAACCTCTCCACAGCAGGCAGAGCTAAGACTGCCCAGGTATTACCCACGTGCTTTGTGCTCACCTCTGCGGTGGCATCTCAGGGTGAACTTGACATTATCAGCTGAGCCCCAGGGCTGGCGTGGGGGGAGACGTCGGAAACTGCAGCACTGACTAATGGTCAAAATACCTGGTTTGGCTTCTCACCTCTGACGCACTGCAAAACCTTGGGGAAAAGTCTCTCCTGCATGCCACCCACCTGTGTACAGCTTGCCTTGGTGACGTATCTCACAGCCACCAATGCAGCCGCGCTGGTGCCCAGACAGTCATTTGTATCTTCATACTCGTGTGAACAGCACAGGTGGTGCCTGGACTGGAGGGACTGAACGCCTTGCGGGTAGCCAATACTGCAACCCTCTGTTTTACGGCCATTTGTAGTCCCAATATTCCCCCATCTTTTGGCCAGCTTGAGGGAGCAACCTAGTGTGCCACAGCTGCTTTGTGAACTGGGAATAGAGATGCAGGAGAGCACCAACAACACAATCCACTTCTTTTAGGTTTGTGCTGTAGGAGCTAAGCCTGGCCCAGCCGTAGCTATCACATCTCATTAGTGTTTGTCTCAGTTCTGGCAAGCTGGGGAGGAGTCTGTCTGGTCGGCTGTGCGCTGGCAAATGTGCACCGGATCTCTGCACTGGAAAGCCCCTGGGTCTGCAGAGGTGACAGCAACGAGCTGAACTGAGCTGTGCCCTTGTGGAAGGGGAGAGGGATGGAAGTGATGGGGAAGCTTTGCACCCCACTACCAACACACAGGACATGTCCACCACAGACCTGAGCTGGCTCTGCCCGGGCTGCTCCTGGTATGCAAAGAGCAGGGAGGGCAATGCAGGTATTCAGGTCCACTTGGGTCCAGATCACCTGCTGTTCCTACCGAATTAATAAGCCCAGGTGGCATGGCTAAACTGTCAGCCATCCCATGCTGTACAGACCAGCCAGCCTAGCACCCATCTAGCTCAGTCCTCCCTGCACCATGCACTGGTTGCATGGGGAATGTGCCCTTAGACATCTTAGCTTCAGGTCAAGGCGTATAGCCAAATCCCAGCCCCAGCCTCTTCTGCTAAATGGATGCACATTTCTGGCTCAGGTGGTCCTTGCTCTGCCCTTCCTGGCAGGTTTCGAGTGATCTTCAGAGAAGCAGCAGCTGCACTGCACCCTCAGCCCTGGGGCTGCTGGTACCCGCTGGCCTGATGGGCCCAAAGGGTTCTGCACAATCCATGCCTGCAGGTGATCTGGTACCGCTGGGAAACACGGTCCCTCGGGGGATAGCGGCTGCCCTCGGGCCAGGGAGGTCACTGGCAGGATTTACACATTCTCCTTATATTCCCAATTCCTGCACATCCCAAATTTATCAAGGGGCTGGGATTATACCCACAAGAAGCGGCTGCAAGAAAATCATTCAGCCTTCATCACTGCAATTCAGAGCAAAGTGCACTCAAGCCCTTCAGAAACGCTCATTGAAAGTGGGTGAAAAGAAGAAATCTCAGGGAAAAACCTGAATCTCAGAGCTCTGCTGGGCAGGGAGCATCTCCTGAGAAAGCAGAGGTACCCAGGGCCAGGATGCTCTCCGCAGGACCCACCTGCAGAGCAGGGTGCCTCCTCTGCACCCCTGTCCCTGCAGCCCTCTCTCCTTTCTATGCCTATTTTTCTCTAGCCCCAAAGCCAGGAAAAGCATTATGTGCCTCTAGATGTTGCCAGACTATGTGAGCCAGGGTCTGAAGGATATTTTAGCAAGCCCTGAGGTCACAGGGCTGTGAAAACCAAGGAGCTACAGGTGTCATCTTGTAATTCTGGCTGAAATGTAGACATTTGCAGGACAGAGAGGAGCCACTAACAGACCTCTGCAATACAAATAACAACATCCCAGAGCACCAAGAGCTTTATCCCTCCTCCTCTGCCTTTCCTTTTCTCTTCCCTTCCCTGTGCAGAATAAAACAGAAAAGTCATTTCCCCGTGAAGCAGGTACAGAAGAGGGGGCTGGCAGACCTGCGAGGTGCTTGCATTAGATGCTGCTGGAGCGACGCAGACTTGGAGGGAGGGGGGAAGCTCTGGCATCCCACTTTTCCGTGTGTGCCGGCACTGCAGAGGTGGGGTGTCCCGTTCAGCCCTGGGAGGAGCACCCACCTCCTGCATTTGCAAAAATGTTCACAGAGGCCGACCAGCCAACTCCCCTTTCTGCCCAGGGCACAGATTGCTCTGGGGAGGGCACAGCCACGGTAACACCTGCACCCTCCAGCCAAGGGGACCGGTGGCTGGGAGACTGCAGAAATAGGGACATGGAGAAGAACAAAGCCAGGTTTTAGCAAACCAGAAACAACCGAGGTCCCACAGACCCAAAGAAGAGCAGGAGAAAGCAAATTCTGAACTTTTGCAAGGAGCAAAATCAGCAGAAAGAAATGTTTTCATTTTCTACTTTAAATATTGGGTCTGTAAGAGTGCAAGAATGAATCAGAGACTTGTTGGTGCCCATCTTTGAAGAGTGGGGGCTGAAAGAATGAAGTAAACCGAGGCCACATTTTGGACCCCAGTGTGGGAGGAATCACATCAAGGGAAGATGGACAAGTTTCGGATGATCTTCCAGTTCCTCCAGTCCAACCAGGAGTCCTTTATGAATGGCATCTGTGGGATCATGGCCCTTGCCAGCGCCCAGATGTATTCTGCCTTTGATTTCAACTGCCCCTGCCTGCCACGCTACAACCTGGCCTATGGGCTGGGCATCCTCCTGGTGCCCCCCTTCATCTTGTTCCTACTGGGCTTCGTGCTGAACAACAACATCTCCATGCTGGCAGAGGAGTGGAGGCGGCCCCAGGGCCAGCGAGGGAAGGACCCGGCTGTCCTGCGCTACATGTTCTGCTCCATGGCACAGCGGGCCATGATCGCCCCGGCGGTCTGGGTCTCAGTGACGCTGCTGGATGGCAAGTGCATCACCTGCGCCTTCTGCACCTCGGTGCCCGTGGAGACCCTGGGCAACGCCAGCCACCCCGGCCTCTCCCAAGGGGAGATGGAGCGGGTCCTTGCCCGCATCCCCTGCAAGGAGATCTACGACGGGCAGGAGCTTATCGCCAACGAAGTGGCCATCAGGTACCTGCGCTGCATCTCGCAGGTAAGAGGCATCATGGCTGTGCCCTCGCTGGTGGTTTAGGGTTAGGCGCTGCTAGCTTTAGCTCTTCCCTCGAGGGAATCTCCTTGTTGGAATTAAGCTGCAGGAGGAGAGACTGGTGATTTCGCAGGGGTACAAGGTATTCAGACTCAGCTCCAGGGACTTATGCCTGCAGAGACTGAAGCTGTAGGTCGTCCTGGCAATTTGGTCCCCGTTCCTGCGTGGGCAGCCTGGGGCTGCAGGGCACCAATACGCAGCCAAGCTATATGCAGAGATTTATTTAAAACAAGTTCAGAAGGGGCAGATATGGATGTTACTCAGTGGCTGGTGGGATGTTACCCCCTCCCGTAACCCACTGGTTGCCCGCAGTTGCTCTTGCTGCTTATTGTAACATGTGCAAGCAAGGGGCTGATAACTGTCTATGCCACTTGCCTCTGCCACTTGCATGGAAACAGCCAGCATGTGTTTATTAACCATCCCAGAGAACCAGAAATGAAGAAGTGCCACTAACTGCTTGTCCTGTGCTAAATTTCTCTGAAGCCCTCTGCTTCTGCCCACGTTGCAGACAGGATGGTCTGACCCACTCTGGTTACTCATGTACTCCTGTTTAAAAGCAGCTCCTCTCCCTGACCTCCTTAGGGCAGACAGGAATTATTATCCCCAGTTTAAGAGAAATGGAGGCACAGGGACTTCTCCAAAGACACAAAGCAGATTTTCCTCTGTAGACCCCAATTACTAGCTGCTGGGAAGCACTGGGAGCTGCAAAACAGGACGTTCCACCTAGCTACCCCCCTCCTAGGTGTTCTCTTAGGGGGCTGCATCTACAGTGGGGTTCATCCTCATCAGCTCTGCCTGCACAGCCCAGAGGCAGCCTGAGCTGACACCGACGGTGAACAAGACAGACCGGTCCTGCCCCTGCCCTCATTTCACTCTTCCTGTCAGACCCCATTAACAGGGGAGCCTGTCACCACTACTCAC